>OX375870.1:62322741-62399861 GCA_947359475.1 Heligmosomoides polygyrus bakeri | reverse complement strand
CAAATAGAGCGCTTAAGGTACTTCACGATGACGTTCTCAGAACTCCTCAGCTTTCTGAGCCTCAGTTACCAGTTTAAACCGGCGGAAGATAGCGGTTAGAGTTTCTTGCGCTCTTACTCGCCCAGGTTTGATTGTTCGACACTACCGTTGTGGTACCGTTCTGTTCAGCATGAAAAGCGCTATCGAATGGTATCAATTTCGACCGATTCTGGGGCAAGGCCGCTCAAAGACGCGGCAGAAGGTCGATGACGTCATCGAAAATCGATATCATCGAATTGGACCATGCTTGACACCGTTCAATAGAGCTTTTCATGCTGAACTGAAAGCTCTTATTGTGAGTAGGGAAAACTGTAATATGGGCGAGGAGAACATCGACCGTTGTTGTGCTAAATTGCACGCGCGGGCGTGTTCTGAGCACGAAAACTCTGTCATATGTTAACCTTTCCGGTTGCAGTTTGTCGGTTTTTTAGGCAGTAAAATGTTCTAGTAGCGCACTGAAATACAGCAATGTAGCGTATGATTGGACAAAGCTACAGCGGTGCGAAAATGCAGATTAGCCTTGAGCGACACGATTTTTTTTTCAATTTCTGTCGACCAGTGCGCGAAGACGCAGGGAGCTAATGGACTACAAATGTGCACGCGAGCAGAACACTTCTCTTGCTTTAACATGACGTGTTTACAGCTTCCTAGCTGTTTCCCCAGCAGCCATTTTAGGGCGAGTTTTAGCGTTGAAGTTTCCTGCGCCATTATTCGCCCAGGTTTGAGTGTTCGACACTCGCAGTGGTAGTGTTCTGTTCACCATGGAAAGCGCTATCGGAAGGTACCAATTTCGACCGGTTTGGGAAATATCGATTTTTTGACAATTTCCCGGCTACAGGCCGAGCCTGCGCGGACGATCACGTCATCGAAAATCGATATTTTCGAAATTGGCCAAATTTTCTCGTCCAAAATCATCTAGGGTTATTTGTGGCGCTGATTACGAACCCGACGTCTGTTTTTGAAAATTCCGCGGAATTCGGTAGGTTTTGGATATTTTTCTGAATAATAGGGGGTGGTCGGGTCAGGATCATCGATTATGCTCAAACTTCGTAGAGAGGCGGGGTCTTATTCGGGGTGCTGAACACGATGCCGAAGTTCATTCGGACGATTACGGCAGGAGACCGCCCATACCGATAGCTGAGGGTGACCGGTGATCCTGACCCGACCACCCTCAAACGGGTAGTAACCTAGTGAAATCAGCGGAATTTTCAAAAACGGGCATCAGATTCGTAATCAGCGCCCCAAATAACCGCCTAGATGATTTTGGACGAAGATTGCATGAGGAAATTTGGCCAATTTCGAAAATATCGATTTTTCGATGACGTCATCGTTCGCGCCGGCCCGGCCAATGGCGCCCACGTCCTCGATGGGAAATTGTCAAAAAATCGATTTTTTTGAAATTGGTTGAGAGTGACACCCTTCGATAGAGCTTTTCGTGGTGAACAAAATGGTGTTATTGGGAGTGTCGAAAATCCAAATGTTGGTGAGTAAGAGGGCAGGAAACTTCAATCGCAAAGTCCGCCGCCTTAAAATGGCAGATGGGCTAAGGCAGTTTAGGCAGCTGGGGAGTTGCGAGCATATCGTCTTAAAGCACCTTAGGTGTTCCGATCGCCTACGCATTTGCATGCCGTTGGCTCGCTGTGTATTCGCGCAATGGTCGACCAAAATCGGAAAAAATTGGGTCGCACAAGCCTCACCTACATTTTCGCAGCGCTGTAATTTAGTCCATTCATGAGCTACACCGTTGTGCTTTAGAGCACGTCAAGAACCTTGTACTGCCTACAAAGTCCTCGAGTTGCAGCCGAAACGATTTGAACTTGATAGAGTTATTGCGCTACGAACTCGCCCGCGCGTGCATTTGCGAGCGGTCGCCCCACTCCATTTTTAGGTTCTATTCTATATGCATTGTTCACAGCGTACTCTAAAGCCTCCTCGGAACAGATTACAGCAATTCCTGAGTAGGGCGGGCGGAAAATTTCTAATCTAACCTAATTTCAAACACGGTTCTATCGTATATGCATTTTGCACGGCGCACTCTCTCTTTTCGCTTCTTAAAACCTCTTAATTTGTATAAGCTGCTGTCAGTGTATGCACTAAAGCACCTAAAGAGGGTAAGCTTTGCTGTTTAGCACGACATTTGAACCGCTCCCGCTCGCTCGATTGATAGGTTCGATTCTATATGCACTGTGTACGGCGCACTCCTAAGGCTCATCGGACTTACTGGAGCAACTCCTAAGTAGGACAGCCGGAAATTTCTTATAAAGTTTTCCAAACGGTGCAAGATAGTCTTGAAGGTTTTACACTTTCCATTAAGCGAAGATAGAAACCCAGTGGACATTCTTCCGCCCATTCGATTGATAGGTTCGATCTTATATGCATTGTGCACGGCGCACTCTCGGAACATTCCAGGCATGACAGAGCACTGACAACGTACGCCATGCTTGAGATACTCCGAAAACACCGCACGTCACATGCACGTCCTGGAAAATCTAATAGCAAGAGTCTGCTCCAGTCATTTTTTAGGCCATCTACGGCGAGAACGCGGAGGCCTGGTAAAGTTTTATACATGGTTTTGTAGACCTCTATGATGCGAATCGAATGGGGCTAACAGTTTCTGAAACAACTCAAGATTAAAGGAGTTATGGACATGCGACGATTTGCGACGGATTTTTCCGTCGCAAACCGTCGCGTGTTCATAACAATACAATACCGACGCTGGCGGTATTGTATTGCCTGACCGACGTTTCCGTTGTCCCCAAGTTCTACACGAGATCGGACCACAGCCTCCTTCGCGCAAGGTTCCGCTTTTCGCGTCAAGCAGAGAAGGCCGTGAAGTTCAAGAAGAGGAGTCCCAGAACGACCATCAACTGGGACCTTTACACTTCTCTTGCCGGCCTTTGGGAAGATACCGTTATGGACAACATCGACGAGGAATACGACCACTTCGTGCATTATCTCCGCGATAGTGCTAAGGGAGCCAAGAGCTTGAAGACCACCAAGAGACGCCTGTCTCCGGAAGCTCTCGGGCTTATACGCCAGCGTGGAGCAGCTCGAGCGTCAGGCAACTACCAACTGACGTTCGAGCTTGCGAAGCTATGCAAAGCGGCGATAAAGGAGGATCTTAAGGAGAGAAGGGCGGAAGTGTTGGTTGAAGCTGCAGAGGCAGGTTTGAGCATCCGCAATGCCCTCCGGAACTTCGCCAACTTCAAGACCAAGATGACCGCTCTCCGACGTCATGACGGAACCGTCACCTCTTCCAGAAGGACCATGGAGGTCATCCACGACTTCTACTCCGATATCTTCGATAGCCACGTCCACCTGCCCCCATGCCATCTTCCGCAGGATGGATACGTCGTCCCCTCTGTTCTCCCTTCCGAGATCCCACACGCCATCTCGTCGGTGAAGAAACGTACAGCACCCGGTCCCGATAGGATCAGACCCGAACACCTGAAGGACCTCCCGCCAGCGATCATCGCGGCTTTTCACGCGCTACCTGTCGGAGTGCAAGGTTCCATCTCAGTGGAAGACTAGCAAGACCGTCTTGCTGTACAATAAAAGGGAGACGAGGATTCAGCACGATCGACCACATTCAACCATTACGAAGCTCATCGAAGTGTCGCGAGAGTACAAGCTGCCGCTGTGCCTTACGTTCATCGACCTTAAGAAGGCGTTCGACTCCGTCGAAACTGATGCGGTCATCGACGCCCTGCTCACTCAGGGTGTTCCTACTCAGTACATCAGAGTCCTTCGAGAGCTGTACAGTGGATTCACAACCAAGATCTCACCATTCTACAACGACGTCGTCATCGACGTAAAGAGAGGGGTTCGGCAGGGGGATACCATATCCCCAAAGCTCTTTAGCGCCACCCTCGAAAACGTCATGCGCGAACTAGAATGGGAAGGCATGGGAGTGAAGGTAGACTGCCGGCAATCGCACCATCTTCGCTTCGCTGACGATATCGTATTCATAACTCCGAGCATCAGCCAGGCGGAGCGATAGCTGGCCGACTTCGATCGTGTATGTGGTGGGAACGTTGGACTGCAGCTGAATCTTTCGAAGATGATGTTCATGAGGAACGGACAAGTTTCTGATGCCCCATTCTCGCTCAACGGAACGAACACCTCCGAATGCTCCAGCTATGTGTATCTGGGTGGCGAAGTCAACATAGCCAACGACCTAGCACCAGAGCTGAGTAGGAAGAAACGAGCGGCTTGGGAAGCTTTCAAGAGTATCGAAGAAGTCGTGAAGAAGACGAAGAACGTCCGACTCCGTGCCCACCTATTCAACTCCACTGTTCTTCCTGCCCTAACATACGCCTCAGAGACCTGAGCTATACGAAAGCAGGATGAACACGCGATCAGCGTCGCGTGGAATCGAGAGGACGATGCTCGGAGTGACACGAGTTCCGAGCTTCGCCGACGTTTGGAGATCAGAGACGCTGTCGCGTGGGCCAAGTTGTCGAAAATTAGGTGGGCCGGCCACGTAATGCGCTTCGCAGACACCCGCTGGACGAGAGCCGTCACCGACTGGATTCCGCGGGATGTCAAGAGAACATCAGGACGCCTACCAACGCGTTCGTCGAACTTCTTCGTGAACCCCTGAACGACCGCTATGACGCTCTTCGCGTCCCTCGAGCGAGGAGGATCCATTGGAGCGCTCTGGAACGCGACAGGGACGAATGGAGACGTTGCTGGCGCCGGCTCGAGCAAGTCGATGATCAAAGGGACGACAGGTGATACAGGTGATACAGGACAATTTACCACCACCAGCAGAGCATTCATCGCAGCTATGCTTGAAATCATATGGAAGTTTTTCAATTTATTTTGGTTCCATTGCGATCTCCGTGATATGGTCCTACTCCCGTAACACAGGAATATAAACACTGTGTGGTAGTATGGGGATTACGATAAATCTTGGGTTGATGTATAACGCGCCTACATATAAATAAGTCACGATTTAATATGAAGAAGCTATCGGAGTCAGGAACCTATTATATCCTGCTTCACCTTTGATCCCCATACAGGGTATAACAGGGGGAAGAACAAAAAGTACTACAATAAACTCCGGGAGGATCGTCAGTAGGGCAGCGAGTTGTAGTACAACTTAGACCGACCGGGGAGGGGGTTTATACAGGGTGCGTAAAAAGTAGTGACGCAGTAAATGACGGTTGTGGAAATAGTAATGCGCAGTAAGTTTTAAAATATTCACTTGAGAAATATGGAAAACAAGTGCTCCGTCACGCCTATCGGCGTTCCTCGCACTTGCGCGCTTCGCGCGATGTTGCAGTATCACTAAGCTAAGGAGAATCACATCAAGTTAGCTGCTCTACTTGCACAGCTTTCTTCCCTACCTAGGAGTACAAAAGGCTCGCAGTACGTATGGTATATATTAGGTTGTAACGAAATAAATGGCACTGAACCACTGTAAAGTTAAACAGTTAATATCTCAGCTTGTAAGCAAGCTTGTTAATCGAAATAAAAACCTTCTGATTCTACACATCTTTGCCAACGTGACACAAGCTTTTTTATCCCAGTAGCATAAAAATCGGAAGTTCTGGAATTGACGAAATCTTCGAAGGCACTTTCGGCATCCTGTTGGTATTTGAATATTTTCCCTACCAAGAAGTCGCCAAGATGCTTGAAGAAATGGTAGTCTGTTGGGGAGAGGTCGGGAGAAAACGGAGGATGTGGTAGAGTTTCAATGCTCAGCTCATTCAATTTCTGCAACGTCATTCGTGCTACATGGGGGCGAGCATTGTCGTGCAGAAGGAGAACTCGCCTTCGGTTTACCAAGGCCGGCCGGATATCCTTCAACTTTTTCATCATTTCTTCAATTTTAATGCAGTACTTCTCTGCCGTGATGGATTCACCGGGAGGGAGGAAGCTGTGGTGAATAATTCCCAGCGAACACCACCATACTGTCACCACTACCTTCTTTTGGTGCAATTCCGGCTTCGCAAAAACCTTGGGGCTCTCATCGCTGTCCACCCACTGTGCCGATCGTCGCCTGTTGTCGTACATTATCCATTTCTCGTCACAGGTTACGATGTAATCAAGGAATGGGTCCGTTTCGTTCCGTAGAAGCAAGCGGACGAGATCTCATATCGTCGGTTTCTTTGCTCCTCAGACAGCTCGTGAGGCACCCATCTTTCCAGCTTTTTGGTCTTCCCAATTTCCTTCAGATGCCGGGCAGCTGTGTTGTGACTGACGCCAAGAACCTTCGCTATCTCCCTGGTACCTTTGTGTGGATCCTCCTCTACCACATCTCTCAGCTTGTCCTCATCAACATTACTATGCCTCCCACGACCTTCATGTTCTTCCAAGCTCTCATCTCCATTCCGGAACTTCTGATACCAACGATACGCCGTCCGAATTGTGGAACATCCTTGACCGAATGCGGCGTTGATCTTCTCGTCCGCCTCCTTAGCTGTAGTGCCCAGCTTGAATTCATACAAGTAAATGCCTCGGATTACCCTTTTGTCCATCTGCAAAAAAGTCAATAAAACTCTAATGTTTTCCCACTTTTACATAGAAAATTTGGAACTCGCCGGTAGAGCAAAGTTTGCGCTTCTAAATGATATGCCACATGTTACGGTTTGTTCTTGATCAAACGCGTAAAGACGCGCCAAAAAATGGCGCGAGCCAGTGCCATTTAATTCGTTACAACCTAATAGTATATGGTGTGATAGGGCGATCTATTGGTTCCCCACTACTGGTCTTCCCCTATTGAAACCGTCCCCCTTTACTGCTACTGGTCCCTCACTGATCCATCCTCAGCGGACGACGTTTTCGGCTCGTCTATCTGAATCCCCAAACACGCTCAGCGAAGCCTTTGGCACGTCCTTTGAGTCCCAGGCACGTCACGCGACGTATTCCGCACGTCTTCTAAATCCCTGGCACGTAGAAGACGTCTGGGTATTTTCCGCTATATTCGCGCTCGGTAACTTGATCAGTATCGATTGATGGTAATCAATACTTCAAAGACGAATTTCAGATTCGTGTTGAGTGACCTCGACTGCCTCCAGGGCTAAAGTTTCAAACCGCCTAGACGACATCCACAAAAAATCTATAGCTTGATCAATATCCATTGATGGCGATCGATACTTCAAAAGCGAATTTCAGATTTGTGTTTAGAGACTTCGACCACCTCCAGGGCAGAGTTTCCCAGGCAGGGAGAAGGCGTCTGGGTATTTTTCGCTCTTTTCGTGTTTTCGTGCCGTAATTCACCTCCCACTAACTAAATCCACACAAAAAATCGATAATTTGGCCCAAATAGATTTATGGCGATGGACACCTCAAATGTGGACTTCACGCTTCCCTTCAGCGACATCGACTGCCCCAGGACGGAAGTACCGGACCGCAAGAAGGATATCCACAGAAAAATCGATATTCAGCCATGATTTTCGAAACTTCACGCACAAGGCACACTGCACGTTGAAGAGTGTAACCGCACATGGCGCGTTATTCAACCCTGGATTTTGGTAGGGTAACAGCGCCTTCACTGCACAAAAAACGGTAATACCGGTCGATATCGATTGATAGCGACCGATACTTCAAAAATGAACTTCAGATTCGAGTTCAGTGACGTCGATTAGCCCAGGGTCGGGGAGTTCGGACCGCAAGAAAGATATCCACAACAAATCGAGGCTCAATCTGGACTGATGGCGCTCGACACTTCAATAACGGGATTCAGAGTCGTGCACACCAACCACGATACCCCTAGGACTGAAATTTTTGATCGCCAGAACGACATGCACAAACAAATTGATAAAACGACTCAATCTGAATTGATGGCGATCGACACTTCAGAAAGGGGCTTCGCCTTCGCGTGCAGCGACCTCGACTACCCCGGAAGGAAAGTTTCGGACCGAAAGCAAGATATCCACAAAAAATCGATAACACAAGTTGATATCGATTGATAGCGACCGATACTTCAAAAATGAACTTCAGATTCGAGTTCAGTGATGTCGATTAGCCCGAGGGCGGGGAGATTGGACCGCAAGAAAGACATCCACAAACAAATCGTAAATGCGGCTCAAAATGGAATGAAGGCACTCGACACTTCAATAACGGGATTCAGAGTCGTATTCACCAACCACGATACCCCTAGGACTGAAATTTCCGATCGCCAAAACGACATCCACAAAAAAGCGATAATATCGATCGATATCGACTGGTCGACTTCGGATTCGTGTTCAGCGACCTCGATTACCCCTAGGGCTGATGTTTCAGGGCGCTTGCACGACATCCACAAAAAAACGATAATATCGATATCGATTGGTCGACCTCAGATTCTTGTTCAGCGACCTCTGTTACCCCAGGGCTGATGTTTCAGGGCGCTTGCACGACATCCACAAAAAAATCGATAACATCGATCGATATCGATCGCCTCCCCCTGCTGTGAATGCCTCCCGTCGATGATCATCTAAATGCCCAGGCACGGTCGCCGACGTGTTCGGCACGTCTACGGCATTGCCAGGCACGGTCGCCGACGTGTTCGGCACGTCTACGGCTCGCCATGCAGGGTTGCCGACGTGTTCGGCACGTCTACGGCATCGCCAGACACGTAGAAGGCGTCTGGGTATTTTACGCTATTTTCGCGCCCCTGATGTTTCAGCCCCTGATGTTTCCGCCCTGATGTTTCCGCCCATATTTTTTGACGTGCTCCATGGCTAATCGCTTAGCCCGTTATTATAGAGTATGATGATCATACAAGCACGATAGAATAACTCGTAGTCGACAGGAGCAAAACGACGGAAAAATTCACGAGCACGCGCCGCTAGTACTCGCTTGGATTTCGTCCCGTGCTTTGAACAGGGTAGCCTTCTGCGACTGATCACTTCTGCTGAAAGACACAGACCTCGTTCTTCAAAATCGCCTAAAAAGAGTAATCAGCGGATTCATGTTTAAGCTGTGCTTGTCTGAGAAGCTGTTTGCACCTGCGCGCGTTATCTGCTTTATCGGACAGAAATTGATAATTTTGAATTTGAATGTTATCGTACTTGAACATATTGTAATTATCATCTGTTATGAAAGAGCCGTGGCTGACGTTTGGGTTGCTGACTTCTTTCCTCACCAACCGTTTCGAACAGCGCCTAATTCTCTTGTTAAGGAAGTATTCAGCTGTCTGGGTAACAGACAAAAAAAAGGCCACCGTAACGATGACGATCGTGTTTCTTCAGTTTTTTCGTGAGTGTTGTTTGAACACAATACAGACAACAAAAATAACACACAAAAACGTAGAGGGGTAGAAAGAGAAAGCTGGAGCTGAAACAAAAAGTAGGTGCGTCAATACTTTTTACGCACCCTGTATAGTATGCCTAGGTCAGCCTAAGGCGGGAAGAGATAGAAGATCAAACAATGCAGGATCAACAACCTAATATGGGCCAAAAAGGTGAATGTATATAAAAACTATATGCTAAAGGAACTAATGTGGTAAAATACTAACGAAATTACTACAGGAATAAGTTAAGCGTGTTTCTAATAAAACTACTTCACAAAAGGTATTTAGAAGCCCATATTTATAGGTAACACATTTATTATTAAGCATACATCTGACTATCGCTTGTAGAATGACTTATTTATTGTAACCTAAATCTATCAGTGACTTTATAAGTTACCTAAGTCTTTTAATAAAAACTCCTTTCGACTGCAGTTTCTATGAATGCGTAACATTTCCGTGTATATTATAGATCTTTTCAAACAATCACTAGTGTCAGAACTGTAGTGTGGAAATCTAATACTTTTAAACTCTAAATAATCAGTTTTATTGTATTGTTTAGTGTATATCCTGTCTTCCTGTATAGTAATAGTAAGATCTAAGAAATTACATTCATTAGTGTTATCGTTAGTCCGACTAACAACTAGGCAGTCTTGATTTATGTTGATTATCATTTCTTCTGCACATTTATCTTAAAATTACTTACTTACTTTGATACTTTGATGGTCCTTTTGTCGGCTGGAGGTCTTCTCAGCGGGGACGACAACTCTTCCAGACCGCTCCATCTCTGGCTGCTTGCATCCAGTGAGGCAGACTCCGCTCTCTGAAAGATCTTGAGAATGAGTCTGCCCATCGCGTTGGCGGTCGTCCCAGTGGTCTCTTATGGTCTCTCGGGTGCTATTCTGTGACACGGAGACTCCATCTATCGTCCTTTCGTCGAAGCAGGTGTCCGGCCCAGCGATATTTGGACTTCTTCATGTACTGCAGCGGGTCTGCTAATTGCGACCTCTCCCGTAGCTCTGAGCTTCGTAGGCCTTCTTGCCATTGCTGACGAAGGCTTGTCCTTAGAAGACATCTCTCCAGTGCACCATGCGTAGTTTGCATCGCTCCGGCGATTGTCTTGTTGTGGGGCCACGTTTCCGTCGCGTAACACATCGCAGGCAGTACAGAGGCGTTGAATATCGAGGCCCTGAGGCCGGGATCCTTGACCTGATCGGTGACCTGGCGAATCGAACTGAAGGCTGCGCATGCTGCGCGTCTCCTGCGGGCGATTTCAGGAGCGAGGTCGTTATCCATGTTCAGCTCTCTTCCCAGATAGACGTAGGAGTCGACATGTTGTAGAGCGACTCCATTTAACCTTACGAGTCCCGTGTCACACCACTGGTTGACCATAAATTGTGTTTTGGACATATTCATGTAAAATCCAATCTTCATACCTGCCCCATTGAGCTCGTTTAGCATTTCCTTGACTTCTGCCGTGCTGGTAGAGATGAGAACAATATCGTCGGCGAAGCAAAGGTTGGTGATCCGTTTACCGTCGACAAGGTAGCCTTTATCGTCCCAGTTCAAGTCTTTCATGGCATCCTGGAGTGCCGCTGTGAATAGCTTGAGAGAAATCGTGTCTCCCTGCCGTACACCTTTCCCGATAGGAATTTTAAGCTTTCGATCGAACAGCTGGGTGGTAGTCGATGTGTACGAGAAGCATTCGTCAAGAAGTCGGATGTAAGGCGATGGTATACCAGCGTGCACAAGTGCGTTCAAAACGGCGTTGATTTCCACAGAGTCGAAGGCTTTCCGGTAATCCACGAAGACAAGGACAAGCGGGAGGTGGTATTCGCGGCTCCTCTCGATGAGCTGTGAGACAGTCTGAATATGGTCCATGCACGAGAAATCCTTGCGAAACCCTGCTTGCTCCACTGGCTGATACTCATCCAACCAACGCTCCATGCGGTTAAGCAGTATCTTGATGAAGATCTTGTACACAACCGAGATAAGGCTGATGGGTCGATAGCTGTTGATACGCTCCTGCTGACCTTTTATGAAGATTAGAACTGTTTTCGACTCCTTCCATGAGTCCGGAATCCTCCCAAGTCGAAGGTAGTGGTTGAAGTGCTTGGCAAGAAGTGAGCAGAGGGCACTGCCACCCGCACGAAGGGGATCAGCAGAAATGCCGTACGGTCCGGGAGCAGTGCCCGGCTTCATCCTTCTAATGGCATGAGCAATTTCTGATTCCAGAATGGGAGGTACTTCCTCAGCTGGTGGCATCAAGCATTTCGGGACAGTGATGGAAGAACGGAACAGATCTGTGTAGAATTCTTCAACGACGGCCTCCATCGCTCATCGAGACGTTTGCGTTGTTCCATGCTTATCCACAAGGGCTGACATTATTGCCTTCTGATCGCAGAGATCTCGTTTGCAGCGCTTTATGCTTGAACCTTTCCCAGTGGAATCTAACAGCTTCAATCTTCTGTAGGCTTGAATGGACTCCTTCACTGCAATTCGACAGGCCTTCGAGATGGTGACTTTTTCCAGATGGGAAGCATTAGGATCCAGTTTAACAGCTCTTCTTTGCTAGAAGAGTTTAATCGCACGTGCGTTGAGTCTTGAAGCAGACGGTGATGTGGCTTCGCGAGAGCTGCTAGCACATTTCAACAGTCCTTTGGAGAAAAGGTAGTAGTCTTCCGATGGATCTTCAAGAAGATTCCAGTCATACGACTTTATTGCATATTCCAACTCCTCAGAAAAATGTGGGGATACTCACCGGTGCCGTTTTATGAGTGTCACGCTTGAACATTCTCTTTTTGAGAGTCAGCTTCGCACGGACAAAACGGTGATCCGAGCCAGTGTCAAATGAAGGCAGCACGGAGACGTCGAACAGACTCCAGCGTCTGTTTCTAAGAACATGGTCGATCTCCGAACGTGTTTCTCCATTTGGGCTTTCCCATGTCCATCGTCGGTTTGAAGGCTTCTTAAACATAGAATTTCCATGGTAGAGACGGCACGCGGATAGGAAGTCTATCAGGCGCTCTCCGTTTTCGTTCCTTGAGGAAGTTCCATGTGGTCCTAGCCTCCATTCGTCGTGATCATTCGTACTGACGGTAGCGTTAAAGTCTCCAACGACAACTTTGTAGTTGCTCTTCTCGTCGTTGACAGTCCTTTCGATTAGCTTGTAGAATTTCTCCTTTTCATCATCTGTGGCCGCAGATGTTGGAGCACATCCATTTATAATGGAGATGGTCCCTTTGGTTTCCAGATGAAGAACAGCTACTTGCGGACTGATGATCTTGTAAGAGTCTGCTAGGTGGTGCACTTCGAATTGACGATAAATCCAACTCCGCCAATATTCTTTCTGTCCACCTTTGCTCCGATAAAGAAGCTCGTTGTGGTCGGTCCTTCTTATGGTTTTCGTTCTGCCTTTCGTTTCCTGCAGGTCGATAACGTCGTATTTGATGTTGCGGCTTCTGTAAAGCAGTGTCCGAAGATCCTGCTCAGATGCGACCGTACGACAGTTATAAGTGCAGACGAATAGGCAGTTTCCGTGTCGTGGTTGGAGGGAGTTTCCGGTACTCCGATTCCTATGACGTCCCGATAGATTAACTCCGAGATTAGATGGCCCCTCGCCGGAGGTGGATGCAACCGACGTCGTAGGAGTCCACCTCCGGCGCGCGGAGGACTGGGGCGCGGCTTTAGTTGTTTGAGCCATGGCGGTGGTCTGGTTACTCACATGTTCCTGGTCAGGGATACATCGTCATGCAGTACACGACAAAGCATCGTGTACTGCATGACCATTTGATGTTCACCCCTTCACCGCGATGAGGTGGCACATGAAGGGGTGAACATCACTTAGTGATCCCTTGATGTCTTAAAATTATGTATAATTAATTAATATATTATCCATATATCTGAACGGATTGAATTCCTTATTAGATGTACATTGCTCAATTAAATATTTGTATTCGAAATATGATATAGTTAAATCTGCAATAACGGGGCTACCATTACCGCCTTGTAAAACATCTTTAATTTGCTTACAAATGTTATTACCTATCTTACAATGAGAATTACTTACAGATAGTGTAACATATAGATAATATCTTGTATCCTGTATGTTCTATAGGCAATATTAGAAGAAGCAGTATCGCTTAAAAACATTTATATTTATTTACCAGTAAAAATCTTTTGTTAGAATTCTTAAAGCATATTTTTATTATATTCGTAATATTTTTTATAATAGTGCTATGAGGAATGTTAGTAAACATATCCGCAAAGTCAGCAGTATAAAGTTTAAGATTACTACTATGTACAATACCGCTCATAACTAGTGTCGCATTTGGCGTCGGCGACGCTCGCGAGCGTCCCAGCGTCGGAATTGTGGGGAGCAGGAAATTTGGGAAGCTGAGCACACCGCTGGATTCGGCTAGTCGAGTCGAGTTCAGATATCTAATTGAAATTTTTCCGAATCCAAATTTGACCAATTTGCAGTGGTTTGCTTCTTCGCGTCGCTGGTTTTAATGAATCCTAATTTCTTCAGTTTAAAGTGTATGCATTGAAAATAAAACAAATTATCCTAGTTCAGCTATATATCGCATACTGCGGCAGGTTCTCGCCCTCGCCTGAGATAATTACACTCACAGGACATGCTCCGATAATTATCCGTCTGTTCCTCCTAGAAGTTGCAAAATGTTTCGCTTTTCTTCACATTCTTCACCAAATTTGCTTTCAGTGTTTCACTGCGAACTTGTTGATAGTGAACACTGCGAAGTTTGGTACTTTTCGCCACTAGATCCGGAAAACGATTTTTTCAGTTTTAATTCGTCATTTTCCCGGGAACGAGTTCTCCAAATAAGTATATTTCTCTAGTGATTCAAATAGGATGGAGCCCTTAAATGTGGTAAAAAAATAGGTGTTGAAACTCGAACGGCTATCCTAATTTCGACACACAAACCTACCCGTTTTGTTTTCTGCGCTAGGTTTTTGGGATTTAGTAGTGGGTGTAACTTACTTTGTAGAGCAAGTTGGAAAATCTGGCTTTTCTCCTTGTATTGTATCTTTGGCTGCCTTTCGTGCAGTTACGGTAGTTAGTATTGACATATTTTAGGTCGGCTGCTTTTGTGCGCTTAAATGCAGCAAAGATCTATAATTATTTTTGCTTCCTTTCTTTACTCGTTAAGTTTGCCTTAATTTGAAAAATAGACACGACAGCGCTCTTATCCAAAAAAAGAGCTTTCCGCCGATACAACGTAGTTGTTTTTCGAAAGGATCGAATTTTTCATCCTTTAAATCTACCGTAGTGTTCGCTGGGATCGATGGTCGACATTCGCACAGCTCTCCTCGGTCGGGTCGCAGACCTGCCGCCCTTGCATCTAGGTGTGAAACCCAGCGGTACTGCGTCCTGTACTCGGCAGTAAGGCACGCAGCAGCGAGCCACATACGGCTTCACCGCAGTGCTGCTGATTCCAGCTCTGTTATCGAAATTGTCCTGCTTTCATTGTTTCTTTAAACCTGAAATTCTGCCCATAATTTGTTTTGAACGATTAGGGAAAGGCGCCACATTGGTATTGCGTTGCTTACTTTTTTTGCATGATATCTGATGTCTATGTAGTGAGGCCATCTAAAATTACACCAACAGTTGAGAGGTACATAAAGCCTTCTACGCCAAACCCTTTAATATGCTTCTATGCAGTGTCGTGGAGACTATTTTAACGTGCATTTAGCCTACCAATAACTTGCGGTGGCCATCCTATAAACAACTCGGCCCTTTTTTTCTTCAAAGGCGTTCGATTGTGATGCCCATGTGTGGCAGAAATGCTTAACTGAGACTGTTCTACTCAGTTGCTCTGCTGTACTGTCCTATTTTAGAAATTAACTTGCACAAGCTTATCTGCCATAGAATAAGCGGTGCAAACTCTTGACGTGGTGCTTCCACTGTAGAGAAAGTGCGATACTATACAAGAATGGAGAAGTTATGGATGTTTTCCATTGACACACTATAGGATTGTGGCACTTTTAGAGGAAAATGGCTCTCTTGAAACTCCATCACCTTCTCCTGGTGCATGCTTGGCATATGTGGATCGTTTCTGCTCGTAATACGCTTCCGATACTGCCTGGCTTAAGAGTAAACTAACTTCGAAATCCTAGCGCCTTCGGATACTCCGAAAGACGGAGGTGGATTTGCGTTCCAGTTGTGATCTCGCCGCTAGATGCAAATAAACCCTCCAAAGGTCCTCTTTCTCTAGGTACCTTTCCTTCAGAAGGTGGTCCTATCTCCATCAGCTGCCTTGAAGTGCCGAGGACTATCACGCTAACATGCTAAGGACTGCCCTGGTGGTGCGCCAGGACCAACATCGTGAAAGTCGGACCTCGTTTTATGAAGCAAGAAACAGCCTAATATAACAATATAGATGCCGAGTGTATGGCACAACCAATGAATTTGGTGGCAACGACTTTTTTGCTTTTGAGTACAACAGTTTCAATAGGAAAGAAATACAAACAAAAAAATGTATATTATCAAAATGAAAATTTTAAAAGCATGGGTATACTAGATATTATCACCTATCTTGCAAAAGAAGTAAGCAACGCAATACCAATGTGGCGCCTTTCCTTAATTGTTCATAACAAATTATGGGCAGAATTTCAGGTTTAGAGAAACAATGAAAGCAAGACAATTTCTATAACAGAGCTGGAATCAGCAGCACTGCGGTGAGGCCGTAGGTGGCTCGCTGCTGCCTGCCTTACTGCCGAGTACAGGCGCAGTACCGCTGGGTTTCACACCTAAATGCAAGGGGGCAGGCCTGCGACCCGACCGAGGAGCGCTGGGCGAAGGTCGACCAGCGATCCCAGCGAACACTACGGTAGATTTAAAGGATGAAAAATTTGATCCCTTCGAAAAACGACTACGTTGTATCGGCGGAAAGCTCTTCTTTTGGATAATAGCGCTGTCGTGTCTATTTTTCAAATTAAGGCAAACTTGACGAGTAAAGAAAGGAAGCAAAAATAATTATAGATTTTTGCTGCATTTAAGCGCACAAAAGCAGCCGACCTAAAATATGTCAATACTAACTATCGTAACTACACGAAAGGCAGCCAAAGATACTATACAAGGAGAAAAGCCCGATTTTCCAACTTGCTCTACAAAGTAAGTTACACCCACTACTAAATCCCAAAAACCTAGCGCATAACACAAAACGGGTAGGTTTGTGGGTCGAAATTAGGATAGCCGTTCGAGTTCCAAAACCTATTTTTTAACCACATTTAAGGGCTCCATCCTATTTGAATCACTAGAGAAATATACTTATTTGGAGAACTCGTTCCCGGGAAAATGACGAATTAAACTGAAAAAATCGTTTTCCGGATCTAGTGGCGGAAAGTACCAAACTTTGCAGTGTTTACTTCAACAAGTTCGCAGTGAAACACTGAAGCCAATTTTAGTGAGGAATGTGAAGAAAAGTGAAACATTTTGCAACTTGTAAGAGGAACAGACGGATAATTATCGGGGCATGTCCTGTGGGTGTAATTATCTCAGGCGAGGACGAGAACCTGCCGCAGTATGCGATATATAGCTGAACTAGGATAATTCATGAAAACTGCTGCTTACTCTCCAAACCTTTGGAAAGGCCTTTGAACGAGGGTTCCAAATATTTGTTTTATTTTCAATGCACATCACTTTAAACCGAAGAAATTAGGATTAATTAAAACCAGCGACGCGAAGAAGCAAACACTGCAACTAGGTCAAATTTGGAGTAGGGAAAATTTCAATTAGATATCTGAACTCGACTCAACTAGACGAATTCTGCGGTATGCCCAGCTTTCCAAATTTCCTGCTCCCAACGATTCCGACGCTGCGGCGCTCTGGAGCTTCGCCGACGCCAAATTCGACACTAGTTATGAGCGGTATTGTATGTATTGAACAAATTTCATTGGATATGTTAAGCATCTTTTGTTGACCAAAAGATTTTCATGTAACCTTTATTATTACAACTACTTATCGCATAATTCTTGAACTGGTTTCTGATATGTGTAAGTATTATAGAAAGTTCAATAGCAAGAGGTTTAATAGTGCTATAGGATGCCCCCGTTATAATTCTAAATTTAACAGGATTCTTGTGTAGCTTAAGAATACAGTAAATTAGGGGGATAGTGCCTTCTTCGTTAGGTTTAAATAAATTACTATGAAGAAAATTAATATGTTTCTCAATAATATGTTCACTTCTAATCTGTGTTAGGAGATATTTGTTAGAGCAATTAGTATTCATGCTTTCTATCTCTGTTTGTATTATGTGGTAGTATATTCTTTTACAAATTATACCATAATTAGAAGCTGCTTTGTCCAGAGGGTCAAAAATATGAATGAACGTTTAAGAAGCTTGATTACTCTATCTATCTCTTTGAATTCTACTAGCGAATTACATTTATTGGGAAGAAGAAGTATCCTATACCTTCTTTCTACGAAGAACCTATCTAAGATTGCCCTGATCGCATTACAAGTATTGTATCTAAGTTTGTGTTTGTTTTTAATTTAAAAATAATTTGGATAAACACATTTCCCCAAATTTTGTGAATATCATCCTTATTTAGCAGGGAAGGGTCTCAGGCATAGGTCTGAACGGGGGAAATGGGTAGCACTGCGAGAATCTCCACCCTTCATATACCATAAAAACGTGTTTCGTTTTTGCTGAGTCCTTGAACCAAAAGAGCTACGGACCCTCGAGAGCGGGGTACAGTAGCGCACCGTCAGCACGTGCCCACATGCATGCGTACGCGCGCGATGTTGTATGGGACGCGGCGAAAGGCTCAGCGGCGAGCGAGTTGGTGGCTCAGCAGGTACGGGATTGCTTCAAAGACGATAAACCAGATGCTCGACTGCCGTGCTAGGCACTATTTCTGTATTTTTTATGACCGCTACCTTCTTCATCAATTTGCTTCCTACACATCTCCTACACATTTATTTCACTCTAAATTGTCAAAAGGGCCAGATTCGTGGTCAAGACTCCATGACCTCGACAGCCCTAGTCACCCGTACCTGCTGTAACCTACCGCAATCAGCCGAAATTTCAAATGCAAATGTCAGATTCGTGGTCAGCACCCCAAATAACCGCCAATAAGAGGAGTCTGGGCAAAATCGATGATTATGACCTTGACAGCTCTAGTCATCCGCACCTGATGTAACCCATACCTGCTGTGAGGTGACTGTTTAACATTCGCTGAAAAACCCAAAACGTTGTATAGTTCAAAAACTGGGAAAAGTACATGAACCACAGCAAACCCTTATTTGACAATTCAGAGTGGGATAAATGTGTAGGAGATGTGTAGGAAGTAAGCTGGTTTGAATCATCATCAAGGCACTATTATACTTTCACGACTCTAGAGGTCGAGGAGAGGTTGAAAAAATTTGGCCCAAATCTCCCTGAGGGGAGTTATTTCGGGTGCTGCTCACGAAACGGACATCCGTTTTTAAAATTTATGCCGATTACGACAGGTTACGGCAGGTACAGGTAACTAGGGCTGTTGAGGTCATGGAGTGTTAATAATGAATCTGGGGTGTTGATCACGAATCTGACCCTTTTGACAATCTAGAGTGAAATAAATGTGTAGAAGATGTGATTTGTACCAAAAATTTAGGACCCCCCTCCCAGGGCGGATTTGGTACGACCCCTTCCCTTGCCTACATCAACGTTTTATTTCTAATCTGTATTTTAATTTTCAAATCTTGACGCCGTTTTAGTATCCCTTAATGGTTCTTAATTTCAGGTTCGGCGTCAACACAACGGTGATCGTCCACAGAAAAGACGCGTTATTTATTGATTGTTCGAACTGATTTAAAAAAACGTTGATTAACGTTTTGAATATGCTTATTTTGATAATGATAGCTTGATGGTTCTACAGTTAGAAATGAAGAATTTTACCAGTAGTTCTCGAAATAATCGCCGCGACTTCAACTTTTCAGATTTTCCGAGGTTCTCATACATACGACACCCGCACCTCTACCTGAAGGACCAACATCTCCATCAGAATGTTAATTGCTAAGGCTGACTTGAGCGATTTCCCTTCAAAACTTTTTGAGGCACTCTTCGAATCGTTGACGGAAGCGCAACTGAGGAATGGACTTCTCGTGGAAAAAATCTGTTCTCTGAAGAAAAGAACATCAGAGAGTGAAACTATACCGTACAAAATTTTAGGTCGTGGTTATTGTACAGCAAAAAAACCTAAGCTTCTTCGCAGCGAAAGGCACCAGAAAATCTCCGAATTATGGCAGTTTACGTACGGCTACTGCGTTCTTTCATGGATCGCAACTGAAGTATAGATGGACTCCTCGCGGAAAAACATTCTACCCTTTGATGAAAAAAGCATCGGAGAGCGAAATTGTACCTTATGTCGTAATTATTGTACAGCCAAAAACCCAAGCTTTGCAGCGATCTTCGATGAATAGGCCGAATTGTATTCAAAATTTTTCGTTTTTTCCTGAAAAAATAAATCTTTTCTACCCGAAGCCAACCTCCTATGCAGTTGAAAATTTCCCACTAGAAGTTTCAATTCATAATCAATGCACAGCGAAAAAACCATGATTTTCTGAATCGAACAGGTTGGATCGACCTCTGGTCAATTTGGCTCCGACGTCATTGGAGTGACAAAATTGCACGTTCACAAAAATTATCATGAATCGTAAGTTTTTCAAGGTTTGAAAAAGCCAAAAACTTTCTGAAAACTAGAGAACGCGCTTTCTTACTATATTTGTACCAGTTTTCAAAAAAGGGATTCGATTTTCGGCACCTATTTTTGCAAAAATCGACTTGAAATCCAACCTTTCCACCCCGCATGATGACTCCTTTCTTCAAAAACAATTTTTATATAGTAGAAAAGCACATTTTCTCTAGTTTTCAAAAAGTTTTCGGCTTTCTGAAAATTCAAAAAACTTACCGAGTTATGATTAACCAGACGTTCAGCGGCCTAGCGGCACCCAAACGTCTGGTTGGGGGCTTCGCCCCCAAACCCCGAGAATAGAACAACCCCATTCCATCTGGTTGGAGGCTTCGCTGCCAAACCCCAAAAATAGAAGAGCCCCAATCTTCTTCCTTTCTTCTTTAGGCCTTCTTACACTAGAAGAAAACTGGTTTTACTACATAGATTAGTGCAGTGGGATATGGTAGGGCAGAATTTTCACTGCGCATATGAAGCCCATCTACCCTCCATCACAATCACGCGATTTATTCTCCGAAGCGCGCGTTCTCTACGTGTCGAGAAACATGTAATGAGAGTCCCAACCCGGTGCTTAATCAGCAAAATCATAATTAAAATTAAACGGTATTGGTCGACACCGCTTACTGTCCGACGGCAACAATACTCTTCCGAATCCCATGGTCACTCTCTCTACCCCTCCTCTCCTATGTGCTGGCAAAGAAACGGAGTGAGAGTCAAGCACGCACATGTGACACTGAGCACCGATTCACGTGTCACTACGTTGCCACGACGTCTATGACTTTCCTTCTGCACTCTGATTGAACGATGTTGCGGGAAAATACTGGTCCCCCCCCCTTTTTCACGCTCTCCTCTGGTCTCCCTTTGCTGGTCCTCTCCTATTGATCGCCCTTACTCGGAATCCCTAGGCAAGTTGGACGACGTCTTCAGCGCGTCTTCTGAATTCTTCGCACGTTGGATGACATCTAGAGCAGGTCTTCTGAATCTTGACTCACGACGTCAAGCGCAGGTCTTCTGAATCTTAACTCACTACGTCTAGCGCAGGTCTTCTAAATCCCTACTCACGTTGGACGATGTCTAGCGCAGGTCTTCTGAATCTTGACTCACGACGTCTAGCGAAGGACTTTTGAATACCTATGCACGTCTTCTGGATCGACACGCATGCTGAACGACGTCTAGGGCACGCCTTCTATTATAAATCTCCACGCTCCGCACTCAATCCCAATCGCGTTTTCCTGACGCGTTGCCCCTTGAATATCTCGTAAACTTGGACGATCAGCCGCCAAGGATATAGATCGCCAGCAATCGCCCATGGTTAAGCTACAAAGAAAGCCCGGCCGCACGTCATAGGCATCTCTTGGCTTCAGTCCCCCCTCCCCGTGAAAAAGCATATTTCTTCTAGTTTTCAAAAAATACTTGGCTTTTTCAAACATTGAAAAACTAACCGATTCATGATAATTTTTGTGAACTTGCAATTTTGTCACTTTGGAGTGACAGAGACGTCGGAGCCAAATCGACGAGAGATCGATCCAACCTGTTCCATTCAGAAAATCATGGTTTTTTTACTGTGCATTCATCATAAATTGAAACTTTTAGTGGGAAAATTTCAACTGCATAGGAGGTCAGTTTCAGGTAGAAAATAATTATTTTTTCAGGAAAAAACGAAAAATTTTGAATACAATTCGCTCTAATCATTAAAGATTGCTGCGAAGCTTGGGTTTTTTGCTGTACAATAATTACGACATAAGGTACAATTTCGCTCTCCGATGCTTTTTTCATCAAAAGGTAGAATGTTTTTCCGCGAGGAGTCCATCTATACTTCAGTTGCGATCCATGAAAGAACGCAGTAGCCGTACGTAAACTGCCATAATTCGGAGATTTTCTGGTGCGTCTGAAAAGTTCACAAAGCCTTGGTAAATGTGGATTTCATGCTTTAGAAAGCAGATTCTAAAAAACATGGAGCAGCTTTCATGTGATTTGGGAGTCGCCATTTTTTCAACAGATGATGCAAAATCGGGACGCGTGACCATATAGAAGATGGTTTCAGAAAAACTAAAGTTTTATCACTGTGTGTCAATCGGGCTTAAAATTTTATAGGGAACAATTTTGCTTTCTGATACTGTTCCCTGCAAAAGAGAGAAAGTTATTTTCATGGCAGGTCCATCCTTCGTTTCCATTCCATCATCGATTCGAAGAGCACTTCAAAATTCTTGTCGCGAATGCACTTAGGTCGTCATCAGTAATTAACACTTGAAATTTTGTAGAGTGCAATTTTGGAAGCTGATGTCGCTCCTTCAGGTTGAAAACTGCCGTGTCCATGACATCCTGGAAGATCTGAAAAAATCAGAAAATCTTTATTTTTCACTGTACAACAATCAGCATTAAAAAAGTTTAATATTCCAGTTTCCACTTCTTAATTTCAGGAAACAAAAATGCTTGTAAGTCACTCCACTATCGTAGCCACTAAAAAACTTATTAATAGGCGCAAACATCACCTAAAAAACTGAAATTGGAGAGAATCCTCTGCCAAAAACTGAGAGAGTACGACTCCCCTCTAGGCGGCGCCACAGTACGACCCTCCCTCCTCCCCTTCGATTCCCGAACCTTACGCTTGACCCTGCTTCGAGGGCCCGTAGCTCCTTTGGTTCAAGGACTCAGCAAAAGTGAAACATGCTTTTCTACTCTATGAAGAGTGGAGATTCTCGTAGTACTATCCATTTCTCCCGTTCAGACCTACGCCTGAGGCCCTTTCCTGGTTAGTATAGGGGGTAGTCTAAGATTAGTACCCTTCATTAATATACAATAAACCATCATGTTTCCAAAGATATTAGGTTGTCCCATAAGTCTTCGCCGTTTTTTTCAACGATTCACTGCAGATTTCGCCAGCAGTGTCTTGCACAGCGCTGCACAGCATTCGAAAGAGAATGATTTGCTCTATCAGATCTTTTATTGCGTTTCTTTTTTCATCATGAATTTTCTCAATTTTTAGATCGTTGAAGTGAAAAGTGAAAAGTGAAAAAGTAGCCATTTGCGCACTTGTTCTCTCCGCTTAGGTTTGTAATTTTTTGCGCAGTTTTTATAGCACTTAGAAGACAATGTTCTGTAGTACAAGAATATGTGTTAGCGTTATTTGCTCATTCGTTCTTTATTGATTTTTAGGTCATCAAATTGGGACGTCCGAAGGAGGATGGTTATTTTTGCCGACAGCTCCTGCTCTGTGGTTGGACTTTTTGGGTTGGTGTTATATGTCAGTCGAAAGAGAATGTCTTGTTCTATAAGAATCGCATAAGAATCGTGTGTCGCGTTTATTGATTTCTATTTAATATCAACAAAATGCCAAAAAGAGAAAAATCGTCTTCACCAACAACTCCTGGTCCTTCTTCAGTTGTTGATATTCGACAGAAATTAGCGGGAGCCAATAAACGCGACACAAATTCTTACTGAGCAGGACATTCTCTTCCAAACAACATATAACACCAAGCAAAAAATTCCAACCACAGAACCGGAGTTTTGGTAAAAATTCGGACGGGAAAGTCGGACGTCCCAATTTGATGACCTAAAAATCAATAAAGGACAAGTGTGAAAATAGGACCAACGCATATTCTTGTAGTACAGAACATTGTCTTCCAAATGCTGCAAAAAACTACGCAAAAAATTACATACCTAAGCGGAGAGAACAAGTGCGCAAATGGCTACTTTTTCACTTTTTCACTTTTCAGTTCAACGACCTAAAAATTGGCAAAATTCATGATGAAAAAAGAAAAGCAATACATGCCCTGATAGAGCAAATCATTTTCTTTCGAAAGCTACGCAGCGCTATGCAAGAGACAGCCGGCGAAATCTGCAGTGAATCGTTGAAAAAAAAACGGCGGAGACTTATGGGACAACCTAATATTAATATCGCCTGTCAAGACATGGTTAAATTGGGGGTTTATATAGTTTTTAAATCGCTGCAATTGCATGGTATGTTATTGATTGTATTTGTATCTAACTTATTAAGAAAATGATTATAATAAATAATAATCTAGAAGCAGGTTTTCGCATATATCTTTAACAAGCTGTACTATCACACTATTGTTTATGATTTCATTCAAGTTAAAGGAATCTAAAATTTTATTATAAAAAGGTATTTTCAGGTGCGTATAATCTTTTTTTTTAAATTCTGTCTGTTTGCGCTTTATTCAAATAGTTGAAATGAAAATGACAGAGGGAGCTAAGTAATAATATTTGTTTTCTTTTGGAATAGTGAATGAAGCTACATTATTTACAGTTATCTTCATAAGCATTTCTATATATCTTTTAGTTTTAAACTTTAGAAAACGAAATAAATCATATTAAGAGTTATGACTACTCTGTAGGAATTGTATTATTTCATTAATAATTCCAGCTTGATCATATTGCTGTGTTTTATTCTTATGTTTTTTAATGTGTTTGTTTCTATTAGATCTATCTTTAATTATTTTGGTGTTAAAGAAAGGATGATTGGATTTATGTGTGAGTGGGTTAGTAATCCGTGTATACCGTAGCCTTTAGTATTATCATTAAATCCAAAGGGATAAGATGTCATAAGGAGTTTAATCCAAAAAAGTTCCTTTTCCTTTTAAAATATTGATGTCGTTGTTTTCTGCCATACTATCTAAAATTGTAATACGTAAAGATTTACTATGACAGGAAACATTACAGTGGTCATCAAATAATTTTCTTTTTTATTATTATATACATTTCGCGCATGTTTTTTTAATTCTTTCTTTAAGTTTCCTAGTTGCAATAAATACGATTGTTTGCAGCAGGTATCACAAGTTAAACAGTATACTACATTTGAGGACATACAATTAACGATGTTATTTTTATACGTAGGAATGGAAAAATTAGTTGTGCGACAATTTATAAAGTTTTCTTTGGTTATGAGCATACATATTGTACATGTGTTACACATAGTACTTCCGATGGGTGTACCGAAATTTTTTATAACACATAGTACTTCCGATGGGTGTACCGAAATTTTTTATAAAGTACTTGCCATATACCTTGTATTTGTAGAACTGACGACCTGGAAATAAAGGCTGGAAGTGTTGGATATAGTGCTTGTGGTTGTTTTTGGCCAAGATGTCGCAAAACTTCTGAAACGGTTCCCTCAAAAGAAGGTAATTCAAAAGAAGCGTACGAATCTCTTTAGCGTGTAGTTCCCCGTTGTAGCTTGATGACCAATATTGGCTTGAGATTCGTAACTGGGGTGGCAGTATGGCTGGCATTTCGGACTGAAAGTGAATGAACTTCAGTGCACCTCCTTCACCATTGATTGATCTGGGTACAGAGCTCCTACCTCCTTCTTTTTGGGCTTCGCGCTAAGAGGAGGATATCGTCGTCGCCAACGATATCGTCGTCGCCCATGATGCGACCTTTGTCGGCCCGCCCCGAGTCAAGGGTGGGCCTGGCACTCTTGCTACTGTCCTGAGATAACACGTTCTCTGCCAGGTCTATCTCGTGCTCGCTTCCATAAAACCACTGAACCCCGATTCCTTGGACGCTAAGTTCTAATTTCTCCCATTGGTGTTAATAGAGGAAAACTGTACGGAAGGGCCGACGCTGGTCGGAG
This sequence comes from Heligmosomoides polygyrus bakeri, assembly GCA_947359475.1. Classification (NCBI taxonomy): domain Eukaryota; kingdom Metazoa; phylum Nematoda; class Chromadorea; order Rhabditida; family Heligmosomidae; genus Heligmosomoides; species Heligmosomoides polygyrus. Next base: position 62,374,314 of record OX375870.1, on the reverse strand, counting down.
ACCGGAATTTAGTTAAAACACGGAATCCGACAGCTGACAGCTATGATTCACATCCCTGTATATGACGCTAGTGCTTTGATCTATGTTGGTGAGAGAATTTATAATATTTCTCGTCTATGGAAACGGGCTTGCTTCTCTGGACAATGCCTTGAGATAATCTTTATTGAGTAGCACGAACAAGCGTCGACAGACGGTCTTCTCAGAAAACACGACCGGGCTGCGTCGGGCTGCGTCATCGTTGACTTCTTGGCGGTGTGCTAAGCACGATATGCAACCAGAAGAACCGGACCAGCCGGTCGGCTGCTCACTTCTACCCGGTTCGTGCCGTCTCTGAAGCGCGTAGACAGTTGATTCGACGACGCTGTAGCTGTATCTGGGAAATGAATCCTTTCCTGGGAAGCTTCTCCAACATTCGCACCTCTTCCTAAAGTTCTGCTCATCATGCAGCTGCTGGGAGCACGCTGTGTACTTGTTGCGACTACTATGCACGTACTGGTTTTTCGGAAGGTCGTGGTTTGACATCTGAGACATTTATTCTCGACTGTTCGTAAACCGCCTCCAATTTCTGCGTTCAGTTCTACCATTTCAAGGCGGCCTACATTCCTACCAGCCGAAAAGGCTGTTTGAGCACATTGCCATAGATAGCGATGTTATGGAATGACCGCAGACCGCAGTATATGTAGGTTCAGATCGAACCGATCCTGGCTTTAGAGATGCCATTAACTGAAGGTCACAATGCTCAAGGCGATCGCAACCGACCTACCAGCCCCTCCTACACCCCCGTTGTCCTCTCCGCACTCGTAAATTGACCTCCCCTTCCACCACCTTTCCCGCTGTTAACACCAACCGGATGAGGAGCCGCTCCGGCTTTGGTCAACAACAACTTATAATGTGTAGCACTTGCTACTGGTTGAGTGCTGGTGTACAGGCGCTAGAGACTGATTGGGTCGCCTAGACACCAGTCGTTAGGGGATGAAACACGGCTCCCGGTGCTCGGCGCCCTGCACACATCCACAAGCCAACTCGACCAGTTCAGTATGAGGTTCAGCCAGCTTGCTGACGTTGAATAGTGGTTAGCACAACTCAATTAGAAGGGCGGACGCTGGGACGCGGTTGTTCGGCACAACATCATTCGCACACTGCACTGAAGCCCACTTCTGCAGTCTATGGTGCACCCGCTGCGACCCTACATGGCGTACTAGTACTTGAGATCACTCGACTAGCACCTGCACCCAGCTCGGCATCGCGTCAGTCTTGCAGGCCTCGACACCCGCACGCTTATCTGATCGAGGGTTCCCTTGCACGACACAGCAATTGCGGTGCGGTTAATCGTCGCGTGCCTCTCCTGAACCCACCACTCCGCATTTCGGACGAACCGCCTCCACGGAACTCGTCATTCATCGTCCGCGTGCCGTGCCTGCAGCTCCGCGTGTGTGCAATGTTACGTCGATAAATATACACGGAAAATTGCGGTCTCCCTTTGCGACTTGGTTCAGCGCTCCCTTGACTCTCCGGCATTGCTTTTTTGGAGGGTTTTACTGTCAGGTGGGGCTGCTGTTTTGGGTGTAAGACGACTGTGAGTCGCTTTCTTCTGCCTCCTATCGAGAAGCTGAGGTTGTATGCTCTTGTTTGCTCGCCCGAGTTTCAACAAATTTTACAGATTGGTATGCGCAGGTGGGAGCGCTGTTTAGCAAGCTGTCGATATTCTCATTAATCGGCAATGGCAACAGACCCTCCGTCAAAGGCCCTCGAGCTTGGAATTGTGGGTGATTTGTTGTACAGCTCTACATTTGTTAATTCACTTGCCTTCTTTATCCATTTTTGTTGGGCCTGTTTTTTTATATTGCTAGTTTTGCTACTGACTACAGGCGTTAAATTTTCGTTTTTGCCTAGTAGAAGGAGCTTGGTCAAATTCGTTGCTTCCTAGCGCCCAGGCCCATTCGAATGGCTTAGTAGCTGTCATCGCTTTGGCAACGCTCGCGACGCGCTTAGCAACTGTTCACTTCCGATATGGAACAGGTATCGAGCACGTTGTGGTGGAGTTGAAATCATCGTTCAAACCCGTCCCGGAAAGGCGTTGGTGTGCTAGGCGAAATTCCCGCCTAGGCGTGGATCTCTTCAATGTACAGCTCAAGGTAGAACAACGTATTGTGCTTTCCTTGGCGTAATCCACCCCAGTTGTAGGATTTCGCTGGAATACGAAACCGTAGTAAGAAAATGAGAAAGAAAAGGCGTCATCACAAGAGTGCATGACGCCTTTTCTAGCACGCATTATGCCGTCGCGTTTTGTGATTCTAAGATCACATGATGAAATAGCATATGAGCGAAGGGACCGGTCTTCGGCTCTTTTTCTAGTTCTTTTCTCACAATTCTTTGTTTTTCCGGTTATCTGGACTCAATTTTGTGCACTACCATATTTTCGTGTTCAAATGGTGAAACCTTACCGCTCACTCTGCGCAAGTATGTTTGATCCGCAACTTCAGTGTTGTCAGAGCTCTAACAAGATCGAGAAAACCTTAGAGGTGTTACTTCTAGGTGTTCGCCCTACGGTTTGAACGTTTTGAGAAATTTTGGTAAAAAAAACTAGGCGCGGAAACTCTTCTACAAATATTTTTCACTACTTTGTTGTGGCTACTGTCTTTTGGGTGTGGGTGATGCGGTCAGCACCTTATTTCACGTGGGGACCTGTTGATATGCCGGGAGATGGACACTGCTTTCCCAGGAAATGCGCATGTATCGATATTTGCTTTGCGATTGCTCGGCATTAGTCGATCCGTATGCTTTGCAGGAGTTAGTTGCAGCTGCCGCTTCTGTCGCGCACTATAAACAGGTCCTGACGCAAAAAGAATCGACCATCGCTTCATAGCGTTCAAAGGTCAGCCGAGCTTTCGATCCCTCCCAACTCGATGAGTTGGTAGCATACGTGTCTGGGAAGGACGAAACACCTGCTTACTCGTTGATCAGCTGACCACCAAAAGTAGACAAGTATTATATTATAGTTGTGCTACCCGAATGTGTTGAGTGTACCTGGATAATATTTCGTAGAACATCATCAAGGAGATTTATAAATGCCAGTTTTTTCTCACTATTACCTTGAGACTAGCGAACACTACTGAAACAACGGAAAGTTTAGGCGAGTTAAGCTGTCAGTCGTCAGTGCATCTATGTACGTGTCAATAAGGAGCGTTGTAGAAGCGAAATTCAATTTGTATTCACTAGATCTAGTCCACAATGATGCCCTCTATCGTTTATTTGCAGGCTGATAAGGTCCCGTACAAAAGATTCCAATCTTGAGGTGGAGTTCATCATCGTTTTTGCGAATACTCATTGTAAACTTCCAATGAATAAGTTCCAAGACAGTTGTTTTGCCACAGTCACACAAAGCCACTGCCTTTCAAAGCAATGGTAAGGCGATGACAAGCAAGAAGGCTTAGGTGAAATATTTAGTAATGTTGAGGATTGTTTCAGCCCTAGTAAACGTGTAGATTGTTCACATGGTTTAATATTGTTTATTGTCCTGCATAATTCTCGGCCAGACCTGGTCCTCTTTGCATAGGTCCAGTGTTTGTTTTGCATCATGGCACCGGTCGGAATGCGTGGCTTGAATTGTATGACACATTCGATCGCCGCGTTCGGTGTCACTTCTCGAGTGTGCTCACTTTTCCACCTGCATATCGTTGTTGAAAGTCAGCCTGCATCGAGCACTGCCCCACAGTGCTCTCGTTATTGCCCGTTACTGTCGCAAATTAGGGCGGAGCTGAAATAAAGTGAGCGCGTGAAGCAGCCAACTGGAGCTGAAGCGCCCATTCCAGAAATTCATTTCTAGTTGTTAGTTTATTCCCATTGTTTTTCGACGAAGTCGGTTTCTGGATCGCTCTCGTTGAATGCGTCCATTCAAAAGGACGGAAAGAAAGGATACACCGCAGTTTCGGATGGGTTTCATTGCGGAAGTTTTACACATGAACGAGATTTTCTGGCTATTTGGACCAGAAGGCGGACGCGGACACTTCGTGCCGTATCACTCACGTTTGCAACATCCAAACCTGTTCATCGCATCGTCAATTTCGCTAGGGCTTGGATTACGTCGTTGAGATCGAGTTGAAGGGATTTCTACCAGACTGACTATGTTGACCTCGTCTATGTGATGTGGGAGCGGGGATAGCTATCTGGTAGTACGAGCACAGACCAGCCGTTTTCAGCAGATGCACGCTACGGCAACTCACGGTTGTCCCCTAATAACGGCTCCAATTATCCGGTGAGACAGAAGTTCCGTTCTACAGTTTACCAATACAGCTGGCGACGCTTAATGTGATGTGGTGGTTAGTTGACCTCTGCAATCGTCGGCGTTATCAGTAGAAAGCCGCCTTTGTGTTATTGTGAACGATAACCACTCTTGGCGTGCTAGCGTCCCGTTCGGGTTTCGCTTCGCCTCGGAACTCGCTTTCGTGCCGTGCAGAACTTGCCATTCTTCTATTATATCGTCTCGGCATCTGACGTGGGGAGGTTTGGCTAGACACTTTTCCGGCAGTAGGGCGGCTGACACTTCACAACGTCTTTGTACATCTCGCTTGGTGGCATTTGTCCCTGTACCACATTTTGCGGTTCTTGCTGTGGCTTTAGCAAACAACCGATATGCATTAACGCTAACCGACATTCCTGACAGCTATTGCTGGATCGGCTCGCGCTTGTCAACGTTTCATCCTTGTGTCCGATCCATTTTCGGGACTTTCTGTCCTAGCGGTGCTTTTGTAGCTGTGTTGTATTTACGCGTAATTTCTGCGGCTTCCTACAAGCCATGTAAGTCTACCAACCAACCCGATCAAGCAGTTTTCTAGTAAAAATCCTACCAAAATGTATTCCACGAGGTAATTGAGCAGTTTCGATTATATTCCACAAGTACTCCGTCACACCTATCGGCGTGCCTCGCACTTGCGCGCTTTGCGCGATGTTGCAATATCACCAAGCTAACGACAACCACATCAAGCTAGCTGCTCTGCTTATGCAGTTTATTACGTTCCAACCTTGCTCTACCTTCCTTGGGATCAGGGGCCAGATTTATCAACCGCTTGCCGGGCGGTAACGAGCCCAGACACCGATATTCATTTGCATCAGGCTTGGCGGTATTTTTCACCGTTACCGGCCACCAAGCGATTGACGAATCTGACTCCAGGAGAGCAGTTTTGCGGTATGAAGCCATCCAGACCCCTTCCTCCACCACTACGCTTAACATCGGCATCATCTCCAGACGGTTGAGTGATGTCGATGCTTGCTCTAATCAGTGCCTTCGACCCCTAAGTTCTTCGACGACAACCCTCCTGGTGCCCCAAAGCACGGTCCCGCACTTCACTCTAGCGCCACGATGACTACAGGCTCCTCGTCCTCAAACGGGCAAAAATCGGCATTTTCGATAAGTACTGAGCGTCTGCTCGGTTTTGGTCTCACGACGAAAAGCCTTTTTGTCAGAACGGAAGATTCCCACAGCTCCTAACACTATGCTGGACGGAAATTTCTTTCCACAATCCTCTGGTCTGGTCCCACATTACTAAAACTGGTCCCTCACTACTGGTCCCCCACAACTGGAACTGGTCCCACATTACTGCCCCCTCTTACTGGAACTGTTCTCCCACTACTGGTCCTCCCTTACCGGAACTGTTCCCCACTACTGCCCCCCCCCCCTTAGCGGACGACGTGTTACTGAATCCCCATGCACGTTGGGCGCATATTTGAAAACATCTTCGGCACGTCTTTTAAATCCCCAGTCACGTAGAATACGTCTGGATATTTTCCGCTATTTTTGCGCCCCGTAATTTCCCCTATTTTCCCCTATCTTCGCCAATCGACTAATCGAAACGGCAACGACGTCCACAAAAATCGATAGTTTGATCAGTATCGATTGATGGCGATCGATGCTTCAAAAGCGAACTTCAGATTCGTGTTCAGCGACCTCGATTGTCCCAGGGCTCAAGTTCCCAGGCAGAGAGAGGACGTCTGAGTATTTTTCGCTATTTTCGATAATTTCCCCCCCCCCCCCCCGATGTTCCCCCTATTTTATGGCTAATTTCTGCGGCGGCTGCGATCGATAGTATCACTCAGCGCTTAGCGCTTAGTACGATTTTTGTGCTTTAATGGTGAGTTCGTGGTTTATTTTACTGTTGGATGTGTGTAGACATAATAAACCTGAAACTCCTTAAATGAACATTTTATTTGCTAAAAACTGTCTTATTATCTTTTGTTCTTTCAAGTTTAGGCTCTAACAAGCTTATTATCATGCTGCTACGAGGTTATATGTGAGCTGTAATTCTTGAATAAATACGATTGTCCGTAGATGGAGGGAGCCGGGCATAAGTTGCTATTTGATTGTTTACTGCTCCAAATAATTTTAGCTACTATATGGTACTCTTTTGAGCAACAAATTTCTTCTATGTTTCAATGTGTAAAAGCTAATGGTAGAAGGTCTCGCTCACGAATATTTTTGGAATGCATCGCCGATTTACACTTTGCTAACGTCTCAAATAGAGCTGTTTGGAACACGTACCTGTGGATATGCATACTTGTACTGTAAAATAAGTGCACTTAATATGCCATGGCGAAACTGTGGTTATTGACTTGATTTTCACTGCTATAGTGTTGTTTGGTTACAAGGTTTGTAGCAGAATTTTTAGATTGAAATTTCGTTCTAAAATTCGCAAGAACTTGTTACTAACCCTGGCGCTGTGCTCAACGCTACTGCTAACTAGTCTTTATTAAGACTCAAAGACTCTACAGGAAGGGATTGATAGCAACTGTGGTAACTCGGAAAAATTGTCAATTGAATGGAAATATGCTCGGCTTCCAGGTGCTTAGAACCTGGACACCAAAGACATTCCAAGTGGCTGCTAAGTATTCGGAGATGTAGGATGCGTTGCTCATTCCGCGCGTCTAGCTGACTGCTTAGGTGCTGTTGCAGTGTAATCCGGCCTTCCTCAAAGTCACGAATCAGTAGTCACCAGACTCTTTCAATATTCCTCGGTCAAAATCGGTTCGTCGTTGGGTTGCTCATCAGCTCCTACTCACTCTATTCTCATCGGGTTCTCGTCGATTTGCCGACGATCTGCTTTCACCTTAACCATGCCTGAGTATAAAAGACTGACCAGGAGCTAGAACTCATAGAGTACAACTCAGCCTCGATTTCCGTTGAACATGACAATGTAGAATTCTGAGTGTTCTAAATTGGTTGAATTTGCGGGCACACACGCTCGAACACTCTCTTGATGGAACTTTGCATATTGACCGAATACACATTAAACTTCTCGATTAACCTTCTAACTCCATAAGGGCATCGTGTTCTCACGCTCAGTTAGAGCAACTTTCTTTGACCGTTTTTTTCGTAGCACCAGATTAGAAAGAGCGCGTAACCGCTGACGGCGAGGACGAGGCAGCGATTGAACTTACTAAAACATATTATTTCTTTATGTTTTGATTTGTAAATGAAGGAGTACCAAGTATCAGCTATTTTACATGACTGATGATTGACCAGAGCGGTCTCTCGACACTATGAAAATATTTTAGCTGCTGAATTTCTTATATCCAGATTGTGGAAGTCCAAACTTGCAGCTGCCCACCGCCGCCTAGAACAGGTTACGGGAGGAATTTCAATGCAGCATGACGGAGCGAAACATCTCGTATCCATCTTGATCTTCATACAACACAACATATAAATGTTTAGCGAAATTGTTTCGAAGTAGCACGACTCAAGACCAAGAGGGCATCGGAAAATAAACGGATCTTCACCCAGGAAAATTTCATAGTGAGTGGTTAACGAAACGTAGCGGAATTTTCACATACACGGACCATAAAAGTAAGGTGGCGCAAATAAACATTCATTCTCCAGTCGCGAAATGATGAACCTTTAACATGGCCAGCGAAGGAGAGCTTTAATGACATTCCTCGCACTTCCTTGTGGTTTCATTATGAAGACTATAGTCATGCAGTATAAACTTGCACCCGGAGAACTGAACCACGACATTTCTCCCTTGGAGCGTCCACATGCACTAAAGGTTTCGAGCTACGTAATGAAGTGGACAGGTGATTGGTTATTTCCCTACTACACTTCATAATCTGCCCTGTGAGTGCCATCGACATCGAAAATGTTGAAAAACCATTGTCAAACGCTTCATTAGGATGAAAGGGTAGAGGTTGACTTTAGTCGTTCATTCTGGGATGCGTCACGCATACTACTTCAGCGCGATATCCCGGTGCCATTGTGGCTATTCGGTCTGCACAAGAGATCGAAGTGGTCAGTCAATAGTAAGGCTAGTGCTTTGCCATTCACAGACTGCACTGGCACCAACCCGCCAAACCCGGGTGAGTGAAATTTTCGTTACATGTACCTAACATCGATACGGAGTGCATGAGAGAACCAGCACCATTTTCAAGTGCTCCACACGCCCACTTTTGTATCGTTTCGGTGTTTTAGGTTTGCAAGTGCTTTACACTCCTTTCGTTTCGTTTTTCGACGTTCATTTTTCCAGAAAATTTTTGATCCATTTAATATTTCCAAACAATCTTCTGAAATGGGTTTGCATCCTGCGTGTGGCTAGTCTTCTGCTTAATTAGGTATAAGGTTCCGCTCGAGAGAGTTATCTGTGCGCCTCTTCAAATGTCCGCGGAGTGGCACACGTGCGTGTGTCGCAAGCAGTACTTTGACCTGGTGGTTGTGTAGTCTAGGGTACTAGGCACTGCTTTATCATTTGATATCGCTCGTTCTCAGTGGCTATCGCTGCTGGTACAAGAGGAGTTCCTTTTCTGTGAGACTGGTACTCGGTGCGTTGCTCATGGAATAGTAGCTGGCCGCTCTGTTTGTACGGAAAACGTCGCTTTAATCCTTGTATAGTTCCTTTTGTGGACGGCCATGGCGTCGTTCATGTGCAAATTCGTCCATTTCTTCGGAGGCCGCTGATGACCCAATCAACGCTACCTCCATTTCTTCGCTATTCTTCAGCGTTTCCTTGCGAAGCATTTAATGTTATTGCGCTCGGCGTGTGCACTACATGTGTTTAACGAGTGATTTTTGTTCAATAGAACATTCTGCAGGTGGCGATACTAGCCATGATCTACCTTCACTGAACAAAGAAGTGCTAGGTTTTGGGTTCTGACCGACTTCGTTGTTCTTTCTTGTGGTGTTTTTTTATGAAGTTATGATAATTCCTTTATATATGGTGTGATTAGCGATAAAAAGTCGCTCCACTCCATTTACAACTTTAGGTTCTTTCTTCTCTTTCAAAAATTGTTTACGCTTGCTATATCGTTTTTACATCAATTACTTCAGACGCCGGCTCAGCCACTGCCAGAACAGATAAGGCAGTTAGCGTAAAAATTGCTGTAGTAAAGTAAAGTATACATCAGAATAGAGACGTCTTTCCAGGTTACCGTCCATATGCCAGATACGCCTTCAGATGCATTATGGCGAATCGCCGCTTTTGCTATCATTATGCTCCTTTCCGGACGTGATCGATGGTGGATCGTGTTCGTATTGTACTCCATATATCGCTTCACTCGAACAGAACTGTTCGGTAGAATTCGAAAAACGATAAGGAGAGATGTGACGTGAGTTATTTCAAGTCTTCTGGAAAGTTTATTGCCTCTACGTGTGCTGGCGACGTTCATGGGTTTTCTGTTTGTCATGCAAACATCCTAGCTCCTCGAAATTGGTGGCTCTTTTACGGCATCATCGGTCATTTCTGTCGCACTGAATCATTTGACGTGGGTCAGCTTTAGAGCTCCCGCTTTCGCAAGGTCTATTCTGTTCTGTGTGGATGCATGACATCATCACACCTCGGCAATGTATTTGTGTCATTCTCAGAACTGATATTTTTTGAGCAGATGCGTGCTCCTAGGTGAGCTGTTTGGTGCCCTAATCCTGCGTTCCCCTATGAGCCCTTCTATGCTCTTGTACGGCTGTGCACACTGCGCGTAAACCGACCGGAATTTTGGTCAACTACTGCTATACCATTTTTTACTCTTCGTCCCCCCCCCCATTCTTTGCTTTACATTTATTCTTTGGACTGCATCACCAAGCTGTTTACTTATTGTGCGTCAGCTGGGGGAACCAGACGGCTGCCATTAATACAAAATTACGAGCGACAATCGTTTTAACCTGGTTCTTTAAAAAAATTTCTTTTTTGACACTTCGTAGAATGCGAGCGTCACGCAAGCTTAATGTCTTTGTAGGCGTGATGAATGGTGCACTTGAATGCCGAGGAAGAAATCGATGTAGAGCTGTTGTTTCTGTATTTTGACTTTATATGGATTTATTACAGGGGTCTTCTCTTATTATTACGAGTCAAGTTAGACTTCAAGCGACAGCTGAATGCGAACAGGCCGATACACGAAGTGTTCTTAAAGCAGGTATCTATCTGTATGCGGTTGCTGCGTGATTGCCGCTGAAAGTCGTTAGTTTTGACAATATGTTTTTTTTTCAGGTTCAAAAACATCCGAAGAAATTAGCGTGCGTTGAAGTGGAAACGGGTCGAAAAGTTACTTATGAAGAACTGAACAGGCTCATGAACAGATATGCTAACTATTTCGACGTAAGTTGAGAGTTTTAGTTGTTTACAGTTCCCAACGTTGTCAATATGGTGCGAACTGTTTGCATGACTAATGTTCGCTATCTGATAGGATGCGTGTTGTGGCCAAGGCCAACATGTGTGTGATTTCGACTGTAGACCTTCAAATTTTGAACGATCAGTTTTGAACAAGTCGCGTGAACAAGGATCTGAGAAGAGGTTTGACTTTGCAGAGCTTAACCTACAAAAAGGGAGATGTTGTGGCTTTGTACATGGAAAATAGCATCGACTTCTTTGCTATATGGCTGGGACTGTCCAAGGTGAGGTGTTGCTCATATCCGATATTTGTATGTTTTTCATTGAATGGTTCCGTAAAGTGGTCTACTAGGGTGTCCCACACGGAATGTCGCTTTATGCCGAAAAGTTAAATTTATACAAAGCAATTAAAACCAAACTTAATTCGGTAATATATTTTCCACAATTATGAAGAACCTTTTCCCAACGTACACGCAAAGATTGGACCCCGTCTTTATAGAAATGAGCTGATCGCGAATCGAGGAAGTTGATCACCCAAATCCGGATTTTGTCGTATTCGGCGAACTTCTTCCCAGCCAAGACCTGCTGCATCAAGCGGAATATGTGGTAGTCGGATGAGGCAATGTCAGGGCTGTACAGCGGATGAGGCAAAACGGTCCAACCAAGTTCCTCAATTTTCAGATGAACGACTTTTGCGATATGAGGCCTCGCATGAGCATGCGGCAAGTTAGTAGAGGACAACTCGATTTGGATTTGAATTTGGAGTAGGATTTGGAGCCACAAGCTCTACTGCAAGATCCCGAGTCGATTTTGTCGGATCAGCTTCAACGGCAGTCCGTGAAAGGTAGCTGTCCAGGAAAGGCGCTTGTCTTCCGTGCCTTTCGTCTTCAAGACTTTCGTCGTCGGCGGCAAAACGTTGAATCCACCGCTCGCACTGTCTTTCGAAAACGACATCTTCGCCAAATGCAGATATCGAAGAACGATGCGATTCCGCCGCAGATTTCTTCCATTTGAAGTCCTAGAGCAGGCACGCGCGCACAATAATTTTCTGGTTCATTGTATTCTGGAGACTATAATTTTATAAAGCGATGAAGGAATGAAGTAAGAAAAATAAGAAATGGAGAAGATGAAATGCCGTAAAAAACTAACCCTAAGTGAGCTCACAGCCGATGCGAATAACTGTGAAAAAAGGCCAAAATGTATGCGACATTCCGTGTGGGACAACCTAATAGATTTCCTTATCTGTTCTAAGATAATAAAGTGCCTAGGAACTGCCGTGGACGTTCTTAATTCTCAAAATTCTTCACTTTTGAAGAAAACAATGATTACGTCAACAGTGAGCTTTCTTTTGCATGCATTTGATGCAAGTAACATTGTCCTCAGTAAGAACGATTGACTGACAGAAGTTTGAATTTACCATACTTGACTTCTTGACAAGAAACATCAGTTAAGATAGAGACCGAAGTTTGTACTTTGTGGCTTGGCGTCGATCATTGGTCGTGCATTGATAAAAAGAAGTGATGATTGAGTGCTTGTGCAAGATGTTTGTGGTGTGTAGCATTTGCTGAGCAGGGAGTACTGCAACATTGCATGTGGCTGCTTTATTTGGACATTTGCTGAGCAGGGAGTACTGCAACATTGTATGTGGCTGCTTTATTTGGACAATGGGATCGAAGGGTTTGCTTTAAAAGTTTAGGAAAGTCTAGGGCTGCGTGTTTTTGATAGACTTCTACATCCGCTGCTCTAGGACATTTTCTGGGATGGTGTATGCATTCCAGAATTTGGTGCGATTGCACGTCGGCTTTCCGGGTTAAGCGGTTAACGAGTCAATGTTTCATGTTTTCGAAAGGCGTTCTCATTTACCTGTACGATGGTAGAGCTTGCTTCTTCTTGGCGCGAAGCGAGTCTAGAATTAGTGTTACATACGAGATAGCCGCCTCCTACCTGTTGTGCCCTGAAGGTGTTCGCGGTTCTGAAACTATCGTAACCAAATATCCAAATCTGTATCCCTTGGTATTTCCAGCCAATTCATTCATTTTTGAGGAAATTGTCCAAACCTCTGCAAATATGTAATATCTAGACAAGAAGTAGAAAGCTCGTCATTGAATGTTGTCTTACTGTGTTTTTTGTCACTGTAGTTACGCTCACATTTTTTCGCTGAAGGTTTTCTTCTGCATGCTAATTTTGTCATTCAATAAGGCTTCTCGGTAAAGAAGGATGAGAGCTTTGGAATACATCCTTGTATTCCTGCACGAAACGAAGTTGCAGTCTTCGTTGTGGGGTCCAATCTTCGCCAGCGGCTTTGGCTGTGCGGCAATGGTAGTTTCTTTTTCGCTGACGCGGGGTGTCGCCGACGATGTCATACCCGAAACACTTAATGATAAACACAGATCGTCGTTGTCGCCGTCGCACGCCCTGATACAGGTACACGATCGTTGAGAGGGTTCACGTTGCGTGTGTCATCGTCTCCCTGTAAACCCACGTAGACAAGACACAGACGTAGAGAGGCCGAAGGCCTAGGAAAGTCATGATGTTCGCTGGTTAACATGAATTGAGAATCTCGCAACTTCTTATTTTCGCACTTACGTCTCTGGTTTCACGGCTGTCAACCTGCTGGAACGTACACGTAATTGTTCGTCACTCCCCGTCTTTCCAGCAGGTTGACAGCCGTGTCAGGGTTACATCGCAAGTTCTTTTCTCTCCAGTCTTGTCTCGAAAAGGGTTTCATCTCGTCAAAACTGTTGGCAACCATATATGCGCACCCTCTTGGCGTATGTTCCGGTGTCCCTTTGATATCAAATGATAGTCACCGTTGCCCTTAACAGTTTTGTGGGACTTTTTCCTGAAAAAAAAAGATAGGATATATCATATTTGCAGATTGGAGTGGTATCAGCATTCATCAATTCGAATCTCAAGTTGGAACCGCTAGCGTATTCGATCAACTCTGCAAATTGTAGAGCCATTATCACATCTTCCTCACTTATGCTGAGTAAGTTGGTTATATCTCACTTCGAAATGAAAGTGTGGAAGTTTTCTTCATATTACTGAGGACTCATTTTCTCTTGCGGCAGTAGTAGGCTAGCGACAGTGGTTTCGCATTATTTTAATAACTTTTTGCGCGTGTGAGAAGGAGCATTTATTTTGGTAAAGTCTTTTATTGGCTGTTTTTAGAAAGTGTTTAGTCAGTTGGTGAGTAGCTTGGACAGGATAGTTAGTGAAAGCTGTTAATTTCGGAGCGTTGAGTTAGCAGTAGGTGATTTCTTTATTTAGCGCTTTTGAACTTATGCTGTGTATTTGCTGAAAGCCTTGATAAGCCGTTGTTTCAACCAGTATGTAGTGTAGTGGTCCTCACTGCTACTTCTGCGGTCTTGTTTTTCTTCTCGCAGCACTCTGTATTAGCTTTCAGCACTTCGTCAGGCGATCTCGCAAGGTGCTCTAAGTGTAGATGATAAGGAAGTGTTCGTCTCAGACGGTGTTGAAGGCGAAGCGAAGTCACTGTCGACCGAAATTCAAGAAGCACCTGACGCGGAACCGGCTCACAAGAATGTGCACTTTCAAGGTATCGTGATAAGCATACTTTATGGGTCGGTTCCTTATCCAATACGTTTCCACCAATTCTTTGTCGGTTTTTGTGAAGCCCTAGTATTTGTGTATATAGCCGGTTTATGAGAGCGATAAGTCGATCAGAGGGAGCGGGGTAGATGCTATTGCAACGTGGAGATTCTCGCTGATAGTCTTGTGGGACTGCCCTTGGCGTATCCTATATGGTTCGATAGTCAATTACTGCTGTTAGAAATCTACGACTTCAAGAGCTCTCCCAGGAACACTGCAACTAATCTCACACAATTTTTACTGTGTGTTTCGGTTTCAAAGAGCATAAGAGCAAAGATCTTCTTGTAGGGAAGCACTGAGATTGTGCCATGTAGTGCTTCAGTGTTTCGCGGTTTTCAAGCGATTGTAAGTGTGAGTGCTATTTCCTCATGAGGGAAGGGGTACATGTCTCAAAGATAGCCAGCATTGGAAGGTGAGAGCGCGCCATCGAATCAGATCGCATCAAATTGGCCCGGATGGCACATCCGTAGAGGGCTTGTGCGCCCAGTACCCTGATTGGCTGGCGTCAGTTGGCGCCGGAGTCCTGCTCCGTTATGATTGGCTGGCGCGCTACCACCTCCCAATGCTGCCCATCTTCGCACCGAGGACCAGGGGAGGATACCAGGTCACCGTGGGTCTTTGAAATGAGACGTATATCACGGGATGCGGTTTGGAATGCCGATTTAAAATGTGTGTTCCCGAAACTGCCAAGTGTTCTAGGAACGGAGTTGTGGACCATTTTCACTTTGCCTTCTTACCAGGAAACTATCTCAACGGTAGGTCGGAACGGCCTTAGTGTTGTATCTGGGCAGAGTCATCTCTCTCTGGGAAGCAACAAAATGCAAATATTTCGACCCCAATACAACTGTGCGCGGAGTTAGGGACGACAGAAGTTGGGTCGTTGGCGGCGTTAGCCCTATGCCTGCACGCGGAGGGTGAGCTCAAATTGGCTGGAAACAGCGATTATGGGGATTACGACGGCCCTCTACCCACTGTGCCACCATCGCTCTCTCGTCATTGCTGTTTTCCAGCCAACTTGAGCCCGCCCTCCGCCTGCAGGCATAGGGCTAACGCTGCCAACTGCCCAACTTCCGTCGCCCCTAACTTTGCGCAGAGTTATATTGGGGTCGAGATACTTGCGTTTTGTTGTTTCCCAGAGACAGGCGATCCTGCCCATATACAACACTTAGGCCGTTTCGACCTACCGTTGAGATAGTTTCCTGGTTAGACGAGCGTGCGCGCGCTTGACTCTCACTCTCCGCTGGCACATGGCTAAGTAGGGGAGGTATTGGCGGGGGTGGGGTAGGGAGAATGACTGCAGGAATCATCGGACAGTAACGATATCGACTCTTCGAGCAACACCTCTTGATTTTCTTTATGCTTTTGCTGATTGAGTTCTTCGGATTGGGTCTCTCACGATCTGTTCTCGCCACGTAGAGAACGGGTAGCGGTTAATCCCTGCGTCACGTAGTGTGTCACGGGAAAGGGACAAAAACATACTTCAGCGTGGGACACTGCGTCGTATGCCATCTGGTTGTGTCTTAAGCATGGGCAATTGTTGGAATTGACAGCCGATCGCTGTATTTTTGGCACACAGTGATGGGGTATGGATGGAGATAGGACAGCAGTATCCGGTCTCAGATATGTGCCACAGGCGTCGCACAGCGAGCATGGACGCATGCCAGAGACGTCCGGCAATGGGCATTGGATTCAGAAGATTTCGATGTCATGTGGCGAGCTTCTATATGCACAAGACGAGTCATAGATGCGGTTCAATGATAGTCTAGATTCAGAATAAATGCCACAGACGTTATCCACTATTCTATAAAATGAGCGCGAGCGCGTCTATTTGAATATGTCATGGGGGAGGGGCGATTTACCACTACTATCAGTCGTGTGGGTTTGCCACCGGACAGTAGGTAGGATCGGCCGACCAGTATCGATTGATTTTATCTATTTTCCTGCAGACTAGGCGAATTCGGAGTGGGAATCATACACTTCTATGTAATAAGTGACGAGGCGTATGTGTACGTCTGTTTTCACGTGTCGGTTGTAGGGTATAAATCTCATGAATGCAATGAGGGTGGAGATCCTTCATATGAGCCTCATGAGCTTATTGCGATCAAAACTCTAGCCTCAGGTGGGACTCGAGTCCGCATCACCTGCTAATCAGGCAGGACGTTACCCCGTCACATCACCGGCGTTCTTTGATCGAGCACAACATCCTCGTCAAATTCACCCGCATATTGGGATGAGAAGGCCGCTGATATCAGCATGAGACCAGTTAAGCTGGAGGTTTAGACAGAAGTGATGCAATTCATTTCCTTCCACTCCCTCCAAAACTTCCCTGTAAGAGCTTATAACCTCAGTCCCAGCCGTTTGAGGCTTGAAGACAATGAATTGAATCATTCGAACTGTTTGGAGGACTCCACCCTACTATATACTATTATCTAGTTAATATTCCAAACCACTTTTTTCAACTGCAATTAGGGTAAGAAGGAATGAAGAAGAAAAGTGGACGCCTTGCGGGTAAGATTTTGTACTATTATTAGGTTGGTGCATAATTTTTGTCCATACTTGGGTTTATTCGGGATTCTTCCAGGACACTTTGGGGAACTCTTGGGATGTCTGCAATATCGCGTAGTAGATTCTAGGCGCGTTCAAGAGACGGGTACAGAAGTGCGCGTGAGCGAATCGTGAGTAAATTTTTGAATAAAATGAATTAGCGTGAGCTAGGAGCCGTCTACCTCTACGAGCAAAAACTTGGCACCAGTTCGAAGGACGCGGCCTATCGGACTAACGCTGCATTCGGGCTCGGCACACGTCAGTGAATCGAAAAAAATTAGTTTTAAAAGTAAATCAAAAACGAAACGGAATCGAACATGCTCTTCTCTTTTGTTGGATTCAGAAGGCATGATCTACTGGGAGATGTTGGACTAGAATCGTGCCGTCGATGTCGACGTCTACACAAATCAGCTCCAAAAACTGACTGAAAGGAAAAAAAGGAAAAAGGAAAAGGAAAAACGACCGAAACGTCTCGAAGTCGCCCTCCACGACAACGCGAGACCGCACATGGCGAAGTTAGCTCGCAATTTCCTGGAGAAAATTGGCTGGACGACAGTGCCTCGGCCACCGTATAGTCCTGTCATGGCACCGTCATACTACTTCCTCTTCAGAGCCCTCAAGCAGCATCTGCGCGAGAAGTTCGATAATTCCTGGTTCGACCTAAAAAAATTATACTCGCCCTTTCTTGACTGAGCCTCGTTCTTCCTACAGCAAGGACGTTGAAACCTTGCCTAAGAAGTGGGTTACTATTGTCGACATTAGAGGTGATTATATTATTGATGGATGATTTGTTTTTTAAAGAAAAGTAAAACCTTAAATGTCGTTTTTCGATGAGGCGAGGATAGCACGATGCTATCTATAAGCGGCTTCGATCCGAGCCGGCTTTTGACAATTTTTATACCAATGTCTCAAAAACGGAAGAGAACAGGAGAGTAAGTTTATGTCAGCTCAAAATGAGCCACAACAACAAATTACATGATCGAAATGAGAACGAACAATAGCCACTGCGGGCTGTAGGATTGCTAGGATGCCGGCGTCGATTCGCTCGTTACGAATGCACCGCCGTATTTTCATTGGGGCGTGCCATTGTCAAGGGTACTCACAAACAGCTTGAAAGCAAGAAACGTTTTAGGTTGGCATGTTACTGGCACAGGTATAAGTAGATCACCACCCTTACTAATTATTTTATAATTTATCACTGTAAAACGTTTTTCATGCATTTAGTTGTCAAAATCATCACATATTATCATACTCGTTTTTACTATTATTACTTTGGAGGAACCAATATAAAACCAACTATACTTACAACATTAGGCATGACAGGTTGGATGGCAAGCATAACTATGATATGGTTACCAGATCTAGACAATGGTGATATCAGTGATGGAATTAAAAAACAATAGACTGCTGAGAAAAATTCTCGTGGATTCTAATAACTTAGAAAGATTAGCGTGATCTTACATCCTTAGTACCAGTCGTTCGGCGGCCTAGCGGCCGCCTACGACTGGCTGGGGGCTTCGCCCCCAAACCCCGAGAATAGGACGCCATGGCCGCTACGGGTTTCCTATTCTTCCCTAGGCCTTCTGACCATTATGTTAATCGAGATGGATCGGCTGATCTTCCTCGACGTGATCCTCAAAAAATCGATAATATCGATCGATACCGATTGGTAGACTTCAGATTCGTGTTAAGCGACCTCGATTACCCCCAGGGCCGAAGTTTCTGCCGCTTGAACGTCATCCTCAAAAAATCGATAATATCGATCGATATCGATTGATCCGACTTCAGATTCGTGTTCAGCGACCTCGATTACCCCCAGGGCCGAAGTTTCGTGCCGCTTGAACGTCATCCTTAAAAAATCGATAATATCGATCGATATCGATTGATCCGACTTCAGATTCGTGTTCAGCGACCTCGATTACCCCCAAGGCCGAAGTTTCGCGCCACATAAACACCATCCTCAAAAAATCGAGAATATCGATCGATATCGATTGATCCGACTTCAGATTCGTGTTCAGCGACCTCGATTACCCCCAAGGCCGAAGTTTCGCGCCACTTAAACGCCATCCTCAAAAAATCGATAATATCGATCGATATCGATTGATCCGACTTCAGATTCGTGTTCAGCGACCTCGGTTACCCCCAGGGCCGAAGTTTCGTGCCGTCTGAACGTCATCCTCAAAAAATCGATAATATCGATCGATATCGATTGGTCGACTTCAGATTCGTGTTCAGCGACCTCGGTTACCCCCAAGGCCGAAGTTTCGCGCCACTTGAACGCCATCCTCAAAAAATCTATAATATCGATCGATATCGATTGATCCGACTTCAGATTCGTGTTCAGCGAGCTCGATTACCCCCAGGCCTGAAGTTTTGTACCGCCGACGTGTTCGGCACGTCTGCGGCTCGCCATGCACGGTCGCCGACGTGTTCGGCACGTCTACGGCTCGCCATGCACGGTTGCCGACGTGTTCGGCATGTCTACGGCTCGCCATGCACGGTTGCCGATGTGTTCGGTACGTCTACGGCTCGCCATGCATGGTTGCCGACGTGTTTGGCACGTCTACGGCTCGCCATGCACGGTTGCCGACGTGTTCGGCACGTCTACGGCTCGCCATGCACGGTTGCCGACGTGTTCGGTACGTCTACGGCTCGCCATGCATGGTTGCCGACGTGTTTGGCACGTCTACGGCTCGCCATGCATGGTTGCCGACGTGTTCGGCACGTCTACGGCTCGCCATGCACGGTCGCCGACGTGCTCGGCACGTCTACGGCTCGCCATGCGCGGTCGCCGACGTGTTCGGCTGCAGCGCCCCAACTCAAAGTGGGACAGACGGACGGTGTGACACACACAGTGACACACACAGTGACACACACACACACGCTTGCTCCTTTATATATAGTAGGATATTCATCATCAATAAACAAGATATTGTTGTACCAGAAGTTAACTGCCGCCAGACTTTTACATAATTTTTGGGTGCTTAATTAGAGGTTTTACGATAAAGGTTCAGGAGGGTAAGTATCGCCAAGGAGTTCGCATTGCCACTCGTCGTTTTCACATATGGAGCAGAGTGTCGTGGCGCATCGCAACTGCGCACGATTGGACGATTAAAGGGCGCCCGCACATCCAGCGCGCCTGGTCCCGCAGGGCCTACAGTGTACCGAACGATCCGGAAACGCGGGAGCGCCAAGCCCACCGTCGTCGCAAGCCTACCGCACGGGCTCATTCGTATTTCGACTCCGTTCGTCTCGGCCGGAATCGTCTCTGCTCGTCTGAATCCAGCGTAGTTCCGAACACGCCGACTTCCGGAATCGCTGCAGGAGGACTTCGTCGTTGCTCAGGAAGGAAACCCGCCGTAGCAGCAGACAGCCGTAGCAGGTAACCACGGGGTCGGCATCCCTGCCGTGGCTTGGCACAGGTCACTCGGCAGGATGCACGATGTGCCCCGTGGGTCCGGTTCTCGTCCCCCGTTGCGTAGGTAGGGTCTCCAGGGCTAGTAACTCGTAGGGGTATTGAATTGTATGTGTTGATTACGTATCGTAGGCGTAGATAAACAGCATGAGGTTACCTTGTGTACTGTAATGGAAGTGGACGTATAGCGTCTATCATACATATTCGTATATTGGTTGTTACGCACGTCTCGTCGTAGGACACCTATGTTCATCCGTAGCCGTGGGGACGCCTAGGGCCTCGGATGATCCGAATGAAGGTTCAGCTAGGTGTAGCGTAGACTAGGGGTGTTACTTAGGTTCAATGTGCGTAGCCTGTAGCGTCGCGCCACTCTTGGGGCAGCAGGGCCTTTTGGAATCCGTAGTATTGGAAGGTACCGCGTGGCAGGGAACGAGCGGAGCGAGCGTAGGCGTAAGGCCCCGATGAACCACTAGCAAAGGTGTGCTTCCTCCCCCAGGTTCCACTCCTGCTAAAAAGGGGAGTCAAGGAGGCACACACGGCGCAACACAGAGAGCATTGAAGGAACCGCTAAGCTGCTCCTGGCAATGTTTAGCCAGCTCAGTTTTGGTGTAAGGCACAACCTCACATCCCAGACAAGAAACAGTGGGAATTCGGTTCATCTTGTCTTGATTCCTAGTTCGAGTTCAATCCGATCATGTGCTATCTAAATGCAAAAAAAAAGCTTGTCTGCCACCTCCGGTAATCTTGGGTTCATATATCATGCTTTCATACCGGGGTAGTTTAAATACTGAAAATAGAAAGACTGTGAGATACTTTCAACCAGTTAGGGAAAGGATTAACATATGCAAACAAGCAACTCCCAAAATCCTTGCCGGATAAAAGAAAAAAAAGGAAACTCATCAACAACGCCATATTTCGTAAGTTTTATATCGTTTTTGAGCAATTTTATCTCCTGCTCATTGCATCCATGACTTTCCCTTATGTGCATGTTGCTGAGAACCAGTGGACCTTTGAGGCAACTGTTGCATTTGACAGAGGTCCTCATTTTTGCGTGTCTGTAAAGGCAATCCCCCCATATATCAATTAAAGAATCAAAATGAACAGACGGAGGTTCTTGGAGCGGCGAGAACAAGTTGCTATAACACGGAAAGGAAGGATCACTATGATATAGAGAAAAGATACCAATATCCAAAGGATCTATGCACTGCACCCCAACCACAACGCGCCCCAATTGCAATTTCGGAAGAATGCGCTCCAATCGCGAGCGGATCGACGCCTGCATCCTAGCAATCCTCTGCAGGCTGCCTATATCAGGGAAATGGGAAGCGTGTTCTTCGTTGTGGTGGCCAGCGGGCCCACAGGACACGTGGGAGGCGAGGCCG
This sequence comes from Heligmosomoides polygyrus bakeri, assembly GCA_947359475.1. Classification (NCBI taxonomy): domain Eukaryota; kingdom Metazoa; phylum Nematoda; class Chromadorea; order Rhabditida; family Heligmosomidae; genus Heligmosomoides; species Heligmosomoides polygyrus. The sequence continues at coordinate 62,352,781 of OX375870.1, read as the reverse complement.
TCGCACCTCGTATCCGGAGGTTTCGCGACGCGCTGTACCCGCCGGTTTCATCTCTCAATGGCAGTCGCTGGTGCTTCCCAACACTTACATACATAACATAAAATCATGCCGTTTTATAAACAGAATTTATACATCAACCTAATAGTATTTAGAAGTAAAACTCCAACCAGACGTTTGGCGGGTAGTAGCACGCTAAACCTCTGGTAAGTGAAGAGGAGGAAAACTTTCACAAGAATGGCAGAAACCTTGCTGTGATCTTGGGTTGGTGACGCTGCAAGGTTGCGCGAAGCCCGCAACTGCGAGACACACCGTTACGCGCGTAGGGCAACTAGCATCTCTGCCATTTTTTGCTTTTTTGCACCTTGAAATAATCATGAGAGGTTTTCTCTGGCATGAGCTGTAGGGAGTTGATGGTTTTAAGCAACGTGTGTAATTGAAGGACACGCTTCGTGTATTTGCTGCATACTGTCTATCTAGTGGCGTGTTTAGCATCGAGCGTACGAAAGGAAAAGCCCTGGTCCTCTTAAAGTCGCAACTATTTCTAGGATTGTTGCAAAACAGTTCATACCCGGGAGTGGCGAATTTTTTGAAAGAGTTAGAGCTGTAGTCCAACCTAATTCTTTGCAGAGCTTTTGTTCATAAAAAGCGGTGAAACGGGGCACCGTTGTAGAACTTTCGAGTGCAAATTGGCATGAAACGCCGTTTGAAGGTGGAGGAGGACAAGGGGACCGATGTTGCTGAGCGCTGTTCATAAGTGAACGATCGATGGTAGTGTGTGTGTGTGTTTCGTGAAAGGGGTTTCAGTTTCGTGTCGGAGAACCCCAGTGCTTGGCATTAACGTTGTATCCAACTGGCCAGTGGTGGCTATTCAGATAGCGTATGCATTGTATGTATTGGGGACTAATCCACACATGCATGTTATTATAATGATTATAATTCAGATGTGTTGTGCTATGTGTACACGTCGGGTACAACCGGAAATCCAAAGCCAGCTGTCATCAAGCATTTCCGGTTTGTACAATCGTTCTAGTCGGTTTTCTCGTTTGTTGTTCTACTAGAGAAATGTGTTGAGTAAACTGGGTGATTGACATGCACGCAAACTGACTCGAACGGGGTCCGTCGTATCGGCTGCATCAAACGAGGCTGTTGATCCAGCTATGGCCTAAGCCGGCTTTGTGCATGATTTTTATGACTGGAAATTGTTGATATAGTGCAGAGTGGTCGTGCAACCCTACCTGCTGGCGAAACGGTGTTTCAGGGATGACTAAGTTGCTTGCATTGCAGTTACTACTTCATGGCTATGGGCGCCGGTAAAGCGTTCGGTGTCGCGGACGACGATGTGGTCTACATAACCATGCCGATGTATCACTCGGCTGCTGGAATAATGGGTCAGTGCCTTCAGGAATTCTCTATGTTTGAGTGATTGAACAACGCGATCCGAGACTGCGTAGTATTCTTCAAGCGGGAAGCAGGAGTAGCTAACTGCACAACTAATGACTAGTTTGAATTGCTTTGATTCATAGCAGTAGACGCTACGCTTCAAGCGCATTTAGGGTGAGGCGCCGTCTGACGTTGCAGACGTCGACAACTTTCAGTGGCAGACTATATTACAGTGGAAGAGTAACAAGATTGTCCAAAGGTTTGCAACGGTTGCTGGGTATCGAAGCCGTTTCAAAGATCTTACACGTGGAAGTAGAACATGCAGCGCATGTTCAAATCTGAATTAACGTCGAACTCTATAATCCAGCCTGTTCATTCGCTTCTATCACTTACCAGTCAGCTGATCGCTAAAATTTGCGAGCGCGAGCTAGTAAGCTAGTAGTGTTTTGGAAGTCCCTTTTTTTCAGCCAGAAGTGAGGTCGAAAAAATCTCGTCACTATATGGGAGCGGTCTATGTTTTTTGTTGACATAGTCTGAAGCGCAGCATCGATATTTTACGTTAATGCTCATCAAGGGGTATCACCGTGCTCCATAAGCCTTTATCTTGAGGAAACTGTTCCAAGGGTAACTTCTGTAATGTTCGATCGATGATTAATATTCCCAGCTAGAGCATTTCCTTACCTTGGTGAGATATGCCGATTCGAGTCCTACACTGTTGCTTCGAGTTTCTGTTCGAACGGCTTCGTTCGCAAACGAGATCTCGAACTGTGGAAGCTTATCTGGCTGTCTCAAGTGTTTGCTAATATTTCTGAAATTGCCACTGTTGTACCTTTAAGACTCCAGAGAGCTGAAAAAACCTTCGCCCAAGTTTTGCCTGGATGAGGGGGATATTTATACGAGGTTTGTTTCTAAAATTTCGATCCTTATCAGTTGGTTACCACTGGTATGGGTGGGTAAGCATCACTCAACCATGCCCTCCAATACCAGCATTAATACATAGTTGATCAACATTTTCAAAACATCTTTTATAAGTGGTCAGTACCTCAAATAGCCTCTTTAGACTATGTTTCTGTTTGAAAGAGCTTTCCACCTCTGGAGTTGGGAAAGTACCATAGTGCCTGTGAATCAAATCCTTTCTGGTGACCTTTTTCGATACGGTTTTACACAGAATGCTTTGAGTGATTGTAGTGAGTCTTTTGAGAAGGTGCAAAAACCTGCACGATACGAGTCGAACCACAAACCACTCCATCTCGCCACGCCGTTCCTCTATCCGCTGCCCTATCACCGATCGACCACCAGCACTATTTTCAGCCTACTTGAGTTCGATCGCTTGTGATTGGAGGACTGCGCGCAGGCAGGGTGTTAACTAGGGAAAGGTTTCCGCCTCCCATGGAAGTTCAAGTTGAGACAAGGATCATTAGAAAGAGCTCAGAATGCTGACTACGAATATGGGTGTCAAAATTGCAAAATGAAACTTCTGGGCGAGTTATGGCCTGCGAAATTTGGGTGGCTTGACCCACAGGCTGGCCGTGCGAAGGAGCTGGATCGAAGACGATGACCCATAAGGGCTCTGTAAGAATGGGCCACCGGCTGCGGCGGTGTCGCACAGGTAGTGCGCTCGTCACGTGTGACGTCGTTGGTTCGGTCCCCATTAACACCGGTTTTCTCGCACATCATGATTTATCCTCAAAATGGCCTTTTGTTCTGAATTATGGCACGTGTTCGACTAAATAGCCGGAAGAACTATCGTACACGTTTGTAAAAATACTTGAAAGCGAAAAACTGCTGTGGGAACATTTTTATCTACTATTTTGCACAAATAGAGTCCAAATCTTATATTGAACAACTGGAGGTGTTTCTAAGAACATTAGCATTCATGGACAAAACAAAAAAATGTATGAAGCAGACATGTCGCCCACACACTGCACATCTTATACTTGCATCCTCGCTACAACCAACAACGGAACAGTCAATTGCAGCAAGATCAAACAAATATCCACCAGGAGTAACAAAAACACCTGCGTGGTCATCAATGTAGCCTGCCTTGTTTCATGAGTATTGGAAAAAGTTTGAAAACACATGAGCACAAAAAATACGGTAAATCTGCGAAAGAGCCTTCAGTAGGCTGTCTCTCTGGGTCATACTGAACTCCAGTCTATTTGCCATGGCAGACGACCTGACCCTTTTCATAGCGTTTTTCATCGGGCCGAAGAAAAGAAAAAACGTCTAGAGGTGTCGCCAATGTCACCATAGCAGTTTTTTGCCTCCAAGCATCTTTACAAACGTGTATGATAGTTTTCCCGGATATTTAATCAAGCACGTGTCATAGTTCAGAATAAAAGGTCATTTCGAAGAGAAATCATGATACGCAAAAAAACGGCATCAGTGAGGACCGAACGAACGATGTTACACAATTGATAACGTGGACGAGATCACGGACTGAGGTTTCGTGATTACCAAGAGTCTCAGCTTCGACAAACACTTTGAGGTAATTGCAAACAAAGGCTCCCTAGAACCGCTTGCGTCGGAACTGCTTGGCGGCTCCATCGGTGGTGTTGCACCACTCGACGGTAATACGGTCGTTGTTGGTGTCCTCACGACAGTAGTGGAACACATCGCAGGAGACAGCCATGAGGGTGGCTTCCTTCTGGTCCAGCACACCGCAGGCCAGATCAACGCCGAGCCTCTTCATGTTGGTGGTCTTGAGGGCACATCCTCATGGCTCATGGCTGTCTCCTAGTGCCGAAAGGAATCAAAACCTCGGTATTCACAAGTTGTCTTCTCGAAGGAAGGCTAATGACTTGCTACTACTTCACAAAATTCTCTTTGGTAAGTGTGGCATCAAGCCGGCGGAGTTCCTACCGGGAAGGGCCACTTCGGTCACCAGGCGTGGGTGGACCCACCGAGCTCCAGGTTAACATGACCAAGCTCGACTGTTGGCGGTACTTTTTCGTTAACAGAACAATCGGGTCATTTGAGACCCTACTGAAAAGGAGCCGTGGTGGATTACGTTACACTACCTTTTAAAAACTGGTTTATAAGAGCTTATTACGTGAGGTCGTACATATTTCCTATTTATTATCTTTCAGTTATTTAGTTTTTCCTTAGTTTTCTCCTTTTGTTGTCCTATCTTACGACGTTGTTGTGATGTGTTGTGTTTGATTCTACTTTAGTGTTGTTTTTCCGCGTAAGTGTCACTTATGTAATAAACATGCCAGGCTGTCCAATAGTTCTTGTCCGAAAATTTCACAATTTTTAATTTTTTCAACTATATTGAAAAACAAGTCTAATCAACAATATAATCACCACAGTTATTCACAACAGTGGCCCATCGTTTGGGCAGGTCGCCGATGCCCTTCGCACAGAACCCCGGGGGCTGCGACTCGAAGAAGTCCGCGATGTCGGATTTGAGGTTGTCGTAGTTGATGAATTTTCTTCCGGCCAAATGGTGCTTCAGCGGGCGGAACAAGTGGTAGTCGGAGGGGTGAGGTCCGGGGAGTACGGCGGATGGACAACCGTCTCCCAGCCGAGCGTCGCCAACTTCTGCTGGGTCTCCTTCGCCACTGGTGGCGCGCGTCGCGCGTTGTCGTGCAGCAGGTGGACCGAGGCCCGTCGGGGGCGCTTTTCTCGGATGGCGGCGGCTAGTTTCTCGAGCTGATCGGTGTAGATGGAGGCGGTGACCGTCCTGCCTAGCAGCTCGAAGTGCAGCATGCCCTTGGCGTCCCACCAGCAGCAGAGCATGATCTTCAGCGGGTGCAGGTCGGCTTTTGGCGTCGTCGGCGGCTCTTCTCCGCGCGCGATCCAGACGGCACGGCGGGCATCGTTGTCGTAGAGGACCTCGCTCTCATTCCCAGTGACCAGGTCCTCGAGAAACTCCTTGCGATGCGGACGACACTCGTAGTACACGAACGTACGAATTCGACCTTGGTCCATTTTAGCTTGTACTGGTAGCTAGACGCGGCGACTGCGCCTTATATACCCCTAGCGTGGAACTCTGGAGAACCTTCTAGAAGGTTTTTATGTTTGCCTTATATTATAACACTTCTAAGGAAAATTATAGAATTTTGAAAATTTTCGGACAGGAATTATTGGACAGCCTGGTACATACATACACGTGACGAGCGAGAGCACTATCTGTGCGACATCGCCGCAGCCGGTGGCCCATTCTTACAGAGCCCCTATGATGCATCGCTCTCGCGCCAGCTCCTTCGCACGGACAGCCTGTGATCAGGCCACCCAAATTTCGCAGGTCATAATTCTCTCAGGAGTTTCATTTTGCAGTTTTGACACACATATTCGTAGCAGCATTCCGATCTCTTTCTAATGATCTTGCTCTCAACCTGAAGTTCTATGGGAGGTCGAAACCCTTCCCTAGTAAGAAGTCAAACTGGAAATGGTCCACAACTCCGTTCCCAATGACGCTTAGCAGGTAAGGAGGACATATTTGGAGTCGACGTTCGAAACCGCATCCCGTGATACATCTCATCTCAAAGTGCCAAGACAATTTGGTATCCTTTCCCTTGCGAACTCATAAGATGCAAATGGGTTGTTCAAAAGTTTCTGTGTGCACATATCGCTAATGTTGTGGCTTGCAGTGTTGTAAGTTGCATGCTACCTTCATTTACCATAATATGCAGGTTGAGAGTCACTGGACCCCAAAGCATTAGTTGCGAGCTAAAGCTCATGAGGCCCATGCAAATTGTTTGAAATTTTCTAGGAAGGGAAGGGTACCAGGTCGTACTGGCACCTTGATATGGGATGTATATCACGGGATACGGCTGATTCCAATCATGTGTTACATATTTGCTAAACGCATCTGGAAGCAGAGCTTCTTACCCCTCAGCCTGTTCGCTGAGTCCTCCAATCACAAGAATTCGAGCTGAATTAGCTGTACTTTGACTCTCCCGTATTTCATCGTTTTTGCACTTCTTAAACAAGAACCATCACAATCAATCGAAGCCTTCTACGTAAATACGCAACATAAAAGGTCGCAAGGATGGAAACCTGGTTCATAGGTACAATTCCACTTTTACGACTTCATAAGTGGAAAAGTTTCTTTGCCTAAACATGACCTAGAGAGGTTACTTAAGGCACTGACCACATATGCAAAGTCTGTTTCAGAATTTCGATTGGTTAGGCCTCGTGCATACTTTCGCCGCGATGGAATCGCGGCGATCAGTTTTGTAGAGCGACGCGAAAGGAGATGGAGTTCCCCGTGTTCGTCGCATCGCTCATCGCTCTACAAGGGAGCGCGACGGCGATCCTTCCAGGGGCCGTATGCTATTCTCGCCCGACTCGGGGACGGTACCCGGCGCGAAAAATCGATGGCGCGTGATGTACATACCGGGGATGTGGGCGGAGACCGCCTCATACCCAACCGGGGATGGTTGAGCAGAGAATAGCATACGGCCCCTGGACCAACTCTAAACAACGCGCGCGAAAAAAAGTATGCCATGCCCGCGATGAGCGCGGGAAACCATCGTGCATGCGGGCCGACACTGTTGCGGCGGCCGCGACGAAGGTTCCTTTGACTATTCGGCCGCGCACGGCGAAAGGATCATAAACTGAGCGCCGCGATGGCATCGCGGCTATGGAAGTGTGCTCCCGGCCTTACGGTGGGTTACTGAGGGTATGGGTGAGCATGAGCGAATGACCCTTGCGGTGCGAAAAATCGATGTCTATGCTGATCATGATGCTGCCCGTTGCAGCGTAAGAGTAAAGCACTGCCTAGCGCTATCCGCTTTCCTTGATAACATGACCACCTAAGGGTTTCTGTGATTGTATTATCGTCAGTTCATTCATACTATTAAGTTAAGTCATACATTTTGTAACAAAATTTGCCTTCCAGCAAAGATAAGATCATTCTACAAAAGAAAATAGTTGACTTAAGCGAAGTAGTTGGCGTTATTCTCAATGAGTGTCTTCCGCTTTTCATGAACTGAGTGGATTACATCTCTGTAGAATTTGGTCGGTTTCGACCTGAAGAGGTTGTGTGCCACCGTCGTAACCTCATGGATTTCGGCGAAGCGCCTGTCTTGGAGGAAGTGATCCATCGACCGAAGCAGATGGCAGTCAGACGGCGCAACGTCCGGGGTGTATGGTGGTAGCTTGATTTTGGTCCAGCCCAATTCCTAGATTTTTTCCACCGTCTGAAGTCTGTAAGCGGTCGGCTGTTGCCCTGGTGGGTGAAACATTGGCTCGTGTCGACTTCTTTTTCCACTAATTTTTGCTGGATCTAGTCTAGTTGTTGCCAAAAGCGAGCGACGAGTATGTTTCGATTACGTGGAGCGACTCCCGGTGCAGTGGACCACTACACGTCCACGAAAAGCTCGGCAGGACTTTCTTTCGGTGGAGCTCTGGTTTTGACGTCAGATCCCCCAGCTCCTTGCGTCCCAGCCATTGCTTTCCAGCTCTTTACAGTTGTAGTGAAGCATCCCCTTTTCATCGCTGGTTCGATTCAGGCCCCCTCGCTTGAAACGGTGTGGGAGGTCTCGGCAGCTGGAAGCGCAGCGACTTAGTTGGTTGTCCGTCAAAGCGTGAGGCATTGAAGGCGATTTGGCGACCTTCCAATCTACTGCAGCCGACGAGCGGTGATTCACTGGGAGGTGTGGAGATCAGCGGTCAGTCCTAGTGTGGCTTGAGAAGAATTCGACTTGATGGATTGGCGCAGCGGCCTTTATTGGCTGCAGTTGGTCTTCCGGGGAGTAGTTTGTCTTTGTTGCCATTCTGGGCGGAAATTAACTGCCGATACCATCTCCCACAATTTATTCGGTTAGGAGTGAACTTGCCGGTGATTTCCTGAATGTGTCTGACCCATGTCGAAATAAAATCACGATCTTTTTCACTTTGAGTGGTCGTCGTTCTAGAGGATAAAACTTTTCCTAGAATGCCCACATATTATACCCTTAGGGGATGCCCACTCAAGGTAGTTGGTGAATTCAAGGATTTAGGTATTACTTATGATAGCAAGTTGAACTTGATTCCCACTTTAAATTCATAGTGAACAAGGGATTCCGTAGAGTTTACAACATTTTTAAAGTTCTTCACACTAGGGGTCTTAATATCCTACTCAAGGCTTATAAACCCTACATTCATCCTATTCTTAAGACCAATACTACTATTTTAGTCACTATAAGAAGAAGGACATTCTGGCGTTAGAAAGGGTCCAAAATTCTTTTACGCGTAATTTTGTCGATGTTACATGCTCTCCTATCCCGAAATCCCAAATTTCTGCCTTAGAAATGAATTGGTGGGTCTTTCCTCTCTGGAATGGAGAAGGAAAAGGTTTGACTTCTTAATGGCATTTAAGATGTTTAAGGGTTTAACTAATCTACCTATCTCTCAATTCTTCAACCAAGCCCCATCTCATACCAGAGGTGCTGAGATAAGGCTTACTACTGCAAATGCTAAGTCTTTGGTCAGGTCAAAGTTTTCCAGTCTCAGAACTCGTTCAAGTTTCAATCGTGTTCTCCGCTCTACCGTTTGGTCTCTAAGTATGCCACCTTCAAGAAACATGCTGCCAAGCGTATTGCTTAATATCTTAATTACTATTTTAAATTACTGTTTATTCTTTTGACGTAAAATGCCTTCACTTCTTTTTTTCGTTCCTAGTTAGCAGGATTATTGTTTTAGGTCTTATTCTTACCTTCTTTATGTTTTTTTTGTCTGTTTCGCTGTATCAATTGTGTCAGTTGACACCTACAATAAATAAATAAATAAATAACGCAAGGAAAATTAATCATTCATAACTCATAATGATCGATAGGAAACAATCTTTCAAACAGAATATAATACTTTGGCTGGTTTACTTTGAATCCCAGAAAAAACGATGTTGCTGAATTTATGACTCAATCTAGTATAATCTAAATGTCACCATATATTCGAACTATACTGTAGGTACACTGGTAAGAGCTCTCCCGTGGTTTCTATTATCCAGTTACTATAGCAGTTTGTTCCTCTTTTCTTAACTGCTTATTATAGTTTCTGATCCCTGACTTCCTCTTACTGTCTAACATTGTATGCAATCCCAGTAAAAAAATCCTAGTAAAAGTAGTAAAGACGGGTAAACATAAGTATGGTTCCTTTTAGCTTACGAATTTGTTCTTCTTTATTGTAGGTATTGGTACGGTGATAGTGTACGGCACCACAGCAGTGATTCGGAAGAAGTTCTCAGCAAGTAACTTTTGGAAGGACTGTGTTAGGTATAACTGTACTGCAAGCCAGTACATTGGTGAGATCTGCAGGTTTGTGCTTCCCGAAGACGTTCCGTTCCCTAGTGAAGCAAGCAGTTCGAGTAACCTGCTGTATAGGAGGAAGGCTTCCCAGAAGTCAGTGTTTCAGATATCTTCTTGCCCAAAAGCCCTGCGAGGAGGAACACAAGCACCACGTCCGGCTAATGTGGGGTAATGGACTGCGAGCTGAGATTTGGAACAAGTTTGTATCGAGGTTCGGGATCCAGCGTATTGGGGAGCTCTACGGATCTACTGAGGGCAACTCCAATATTGGTATGCGCTCTTCAGTTACGTTTCATAGTCCTTGACAACGTTGAAATTCTTTTCATAATTACTATAATTCTGTGATTGTACAGCTTGTGTTCCTTAACTTTTGTAGATACTTTCTTGTGGAGTTCGACGGTCTCGCTACTCGTTCAGTTTTCAGTTAATATTGATAATCACGTTGGCTCGTGTGGTTTCTTCCCCATCTATCCATACCTCGGTAGTCTTTACCCTGTTCGCCTTATCAAAGTCGATCAAGAAACTGGAGAGCTAATTCGTGATGCGGTGAGCGGAAACATTCACTTTTTTCACACCACCTTTTATTCTTGGTTACTACTCTTCCTCGTTCCAGAGAGGTTTATGTGTTCCCTGTCGTCCCGGAGAACTCGGGGAAATGGTTGGTGTGATCAAGAGCAAGGATTTGCTGTTGAAGTTTGAAGGATATGTGGACAAGGGTGATACACAGAAGAAAATATATCGCGACGTGTTTTCTCGTGGAGATCAGGTAACATGTGGTTGGCTTCCTAAATATGTTTTGACTTGGAGGTAGATGTCGAGTGCTTTGCTTTCAGTGGCAAGCGTGTGCTTCGATTTTTACCGGAAATTTATTCCCCATACTTTCAAAAGTTGTTTCCAAGTGTGGCTTGGAGATTCGCACTCAGATTTGTTCGCTGAAGAGGACGCACATGGAACTGCATTCTATAAACATTTTGAATTTGTATTGTTCTATAGTCACAAAAATGACGATTTTCTGCGTTTGCTTTCTGATATAGATATCAACACTGGGTTTTTTTTTGTTGATTTTAGCTGAATTTCATTGCACGACACATTTTTCTTGCCTTGAAACTGTTCTCTATCAAATTTCGACGCTTAGTGCTAATGAGAGTCTGAGTGTCTTTTTTGATTCACAGATTTTTTTACGCCGTGCAAAGAATTTTTGGAGCGCTCTTCGGATCAATCACGGAGTCGGAACAGAAGGCTTAACTTATCACGGGAGTATTTTTTCTACCTGCAGGAATTTTAGGAGGTGAAATTGTACCCCTTGAAATATAGATCACCGATTAATATATAGTAAAAAGGAATACAGTCCTTCAGCACCGGTGATCGATACGATAGTGAGGTATTACTCAAAGTCATCGTTTTCATGAAATGATAGTTCTGTATGAAGGAGACGATTTCAAGGGTGAGACGTTACCACATAAATTATCAAGCCTTATTTAGTGTAAGGTGAAAAAAATTTATCTGACGATATTCTATGATCATGATGTTCGACATTGTACCATTTGCCGAAGAATTCGGTGCAAAACAGGGGTGCACACAAAATTCTGTGCGTGAAATTTTTTTAACGAAATTTTTTAACGGAAAATTTTCGTTAAATTTCCGGTAAATCGTTAAATTTCGTTAAAAAATAAAATTAGCTGTAAACCACTATTTCAAGTAAAAAAAATCGAGGAAAACTTATACGTTTCAACTTCAAGAGGTTAACCGTTGAAGTTCAAGGAATGCAGTGTAACACTGCAATGTGAAATGAACAATTCAACCTCAACAAACGCAGGAAAAAGACAGGCCTTCAGCAACAAATTATCCACATCCACAATGTGAAATGAACAATTCAACCTCAACAATCGCAGGAAAAAGACAGGCCTTCAGCAACAAATTATCCACAGCGTGTGGAATAGACATCGGATACGAAAGAAAGAGACCCGGATAATTTGAATTCACAATTTTTCAAAACCCGGTTGAAAGGAATATGCGAATAATAGCATATTTGAAAAGCCTCGGATTTTGGAATAATTCAGATGGGATTAGTTTTAACAAGAAGGACTTTTGGATGATCAAAATAACTGATTTCTATTCGGATCACACGTCGGATGTCCGAAACGAATAGGGCATCAGATTTTAGATCAAAACCATTATCTGAATTTTCTGAACATTTGATCTAGTGAAGGTAACTCCTGTCTGAATCACCATAAGATTCGAGCTTTTCAAAAATCCTGTTATTGTTATCCATTATCGTTTTAACTAAGGTTTGAAGAAGGATCCGAATTATTCGTATCGGCGTTGGATCCAATGCCTAGTGTGGAATAAAAACAGGTATGGCATTATCGCTCAAGATGATACCGACAAGGCATCTTAAAATGTGCGATCAGGCAAAACCCGCAGTTTCCCCTTTCCTAGTTCATTGCTAACCCTTGTTGTGTGACTGTTCTACGAGAAAGAAAAACCTGAAACCTCTTTTATTCCTGCCGGGATCGAAATACGACATTGTGTCACACGGTCCCACACTGCCGAAAAGCTGTGACACGTCGTCAACGTGTTAACGTTCAGAAGTAACCTTCCTAATTTTCTCTTAGCGTTTTTCAAAAATCGTTGAAAATACCTCCAGCGCCGAAAACGTATTCTCTGTCTCGACTTTTCCAGATGGCGAGTAAAAGCATTTTGGGATAAGCAGTACCAGCAGTAGCAGCATAGGCATATCTTACGAGGAGATAGACTAGATCTTTGTGAACTCGTTGACGTGCTTGGAGAATCGTCAAAGAATTTCTTGCTCTAAAATGCATTAAACGATAACGATAAAGAACGGCGTTACTCAATCCTTTTTGGGATGCGCCACGCATTCTACTTCTACGGGATATCGTGAAGGCGGCTTTAATGAGTATTTGACTATACAATGACTTTCGGGAGTCAGTTGATGAAGAACTTAGCGCTGTTCTTTCTTAGGCAAGTCTGGTACCAATTCTCCGCCTCCAGTGGGATGGAAGGCTTGGTAGGCCTGCGTGGGAAATTCGAACCAGGAATCGTGTGTAGTCGTGGTATCGTGTGCAGGCGGCAGCCGGCACTTCCCACGACTGAGCTACACATCTCCCCAAAATCCATTATTTCCAAAAAAATAAAAGAAATTCATGAAAACAATAAAATATTGCTGATTTCAATAGTTTTTCAGGAACAGTTCTAATTAGGAGGATGGGAGCTGCAACATTAGTGAAAATTAAGTGTAAATGTGATAAACTCACTGAGAAAATAATCCGTTAAAAATTCCGTTAAATTTCTAAAATCTTTCGTTAAGTCGTTAAGCCAGATTTTAACGAAAAATGCCGTTAATTCGTTAAATTCGTTAAATCGTTAACCGTTAAATGTGCACCCCTGGTGCAAAAATCGAACTCCTGATCATATCGAAGTTCGCTACAGAAGAATTGACAGGTTTCTGTTTAGCAAGCAGTGCTTGAAGTTTTATGGATTGCAATTTTATCTTCTCATGTTGTCTCCTTCAAATAGAAAAAATTATTTCAATGACAACGTGGATTTCGCATGCGATCGACAAAGACAGGTTACGTTGTTAACTGCGCTCAAACGGGCATAATTCAGGGAGTGCTCAGGGAGTTTTCGGAGTTTCTGAAAAAGTAGCAACTCGCTAGAGACAGGAGAAAAGGCAGTTTTCATTCTGAGAAGGCAGCCTTTGAAAGTGACAGCAGTAGCCTATGTAAGCTAGCGGGGTTCGATTCACGTTGGACTTTTCCCCAAAATCTACGAAAAATCGAACCCTTCTAATCCACATGGAAGCTGCCATTTTCAGAAGCTGTTTTTTACATGCAAGAATCACCCTTTCCCTGGTGTGGTACTAGCTCTTCAAAAACTGAAAGCTCCGAGTTATAACCGTTTAGGCCTTTGTCATGCCATCGCTCACCCCGAGCGACGCCTAATGATGTGCTCCTATATCGATCGGGCGGCGCGATGGAATCGATATGGGTGCATATCATTAAGCGTCGCTCGGGGTGAGCGATGGTATGACAAAGGCCTTAAATGCAGACAGCTGTGCTGTCTGTATTCCATGGTCGTATGTGAAGGCGGTTTTGTCACAGAAATAAGTTCGACCTTTTCGAAGGAGACAAAATAAAAAGGAGAAAAGGATAAGGGTCGGCGTTACTAAATCCCTTTTGGGATCTATCTCGAAGTGGAATGCGCCACGCATTCTACTTCTACGGGATGCCGTTGAGGCGATTTCAATGCGTATTTGGCCATACAACGACTTGCGGTGGCTTGCTGATGAACAAGTCTGCACTTGTTACTTCGTCTGGTACCAGTTCACCGACTCAGGAGGGATGGAAAGTTTGGTTGGCCTGGGAGGGAAATCCGAACCAAGAACCTGATATCGGGTGCACGCAACAGCCGAAACCTCCTCCGATTGCGCTACACGCGGTCAAGGAGAGAGGAGAGGTAACGTACGAAAAAGGAATTGTACTGGTCGATCGGTCGATATCGTTTGCTGTCCAACGGCAATAATGCTCCTCCAATTCCTGTAGTCATTATTCCTCGTTGCACGAGCCCTTCAAAAGCTTATCTGAGAATCCAGCTATGCTGCTCAAAATCTGATCTGTGACACGTCTTCTGTATCTGGACGCACGTTGTACGACGCCCGTCACACGTCTGAATCAGGACGCATGTTGAATAACGTCTGTGACACATTTGCTGAGTCCCAACGCACGTGTCGAAACGCTGTTGCTATTGCAACGTCTATGACACGTCTTCAGCACCCTAACGCACGTGGCACGGCGTTTGTGGCCCTTCTTGTGAATCCCGGCACACGTTGGGTGATACTGAGAGAAAACACTGGTCCCCATTGTTGCTCCCCTTTACTGGTCCCCCTTATAATGTCTGCGGCACGTCTTCTGAATCCCGACGCTCGGCACTTGATCGTCATCCATGCCCTGACGCGTCGCCCGCTCAATATATCTACACACAGGCGATCCGCCGTCAAGCTTATAGGTTCGCCAGCAATGCTATACTCCCATATCGATCGGGCGGCGCGATGGAATCGATATGGATGCATCTCATTTGGCGTCGCTCGGGGTGAGCGATGGTATGACAAAGGCCTAACGTGACGAGTGCTGCACTGGGTTCTCCTCGCCCGAGGGACACGAACAGCGTCATATCGTTCGTTCAGAGTTTTCACGAAGAAGACCGACCAACGAGTGAGTAGGCGTCCTGGTGTTCTCCTGACATCCAGCGGAATTCAGTCAGTGGCGGCTGTCGTCCAGCGGGTGTCTGCGAAGTGCAATTTTCGACCATTTGGCCCATGCGACAGCTTCTCTAATCTTCGGACGTCGACGATGCTCGGAACTCTGGAGGCCTTCTCCCACTTGCGTGAATCGTGCTATCCGAGCATAGTCCTCTCGATTTCACGCTGCACGACGCTCTGAAGGAGACGCGACGTCGAAGTCGCGCCTGCGAAGGCGGTTTTCTAAAAGTCACGAAAAACATCTAAATAGCTAAAAGCTACGCGTTAACGAAGCATCACCTGAGAAGAACAATTTGTTAAGAGATGCGGAAACCTAAGAAACTCAAAAAATTACGAGATAGCCCTCTCGTAAAACCGGTAAGATTCCCCCCCCCCCCCCCTCCTCCTCAAAACGATGCCACGGTACCACCTGCGCTCGCTTCTCGAACCTATTTTTCATGGACAGAAAGCAGTATAGGAACACAGATAGGCTGAAGAACGTGGGTATGATAGCCGTACTTAACTTTGCGCGTTTCAAAATATCTCTCTTCTGCATTAGATTATTCCATTTATTTTATCATAGCTCGCATACCAACAATGTGGGAAAACCGAAAGCCTAGTTGTCGAGAAATCATGAATAGCTGTTCTTAATGTTTTGGGAAAATAGAGTAGAATAAAGAATAGATTTACACTAAAATGTGGGCGCCGCCATGCAAAACCATGTTGTTCAAGAGATTAGCCATTGCAGAGATCTATCTCACCATTAATCTGTGGATTTTCCCGATATAATATTAGCTGCTTTTTGCTTTTTACGTCAATAAAAGTTTTCCTATTATTGCCGTACAAGGCGTAAAGAAGCGTACCTGCGTAATGAAGCTTAAAGGAACTTCCTGATTACTGGGCTTTTATGGCTGATAAGTGTTCATACACTTGCGGTAATGGAGGAAGCGGAGTGATATAGAGAAGAAAAAAAAACAAATCGTGGAGATGAATCTCTATATTTTCAGCCGAGAAGTTAGCGCTTTTAACACAACGTTAATAAAAGTAAAAGCATTGTATAAAGGTAAATTGTAATGTGAATTTCAATAATAGAGAGGTGTGCCGTTGCTATTGACAACTCTGTTCAGGTTTTCGCCAGTGGTGATATTTTATATTGGGATAATCTCGGTTATCTATACTTCAAGGACAGAAGAGGCGACACGTTTAGGTTTGGATTTTTTGTTGAGCCAGAAAAGGTGACGAAGATTTAGAAGAGAGGCCTTTTTTTCGTGTTTTGTGAGCTTCATTCTTTTCGGTAGGAACGCGACAGGTTCCACTTTCTACTGAGTGAACAATAAGTCGTGCAACAAAATTAGGCGACCTTATTAGGAGTCTTCAGTTGCAGAGAACCACATATCATCTGTTACGTAGCATATCCTTTGTGTTATGTCCCTTCTCATTATCATGGCTGTAGCTACTCTCATTAGAAAGTAGTGGACTCTGACGTAAAACTACCCCAAAATCTTCCTCTGGTCTGCTGTGTAGCACTCCCATTCCGACGCGGCTAAATATCTGAAGATGGTGGAGCAATCGGTATAATGATTTCATGTAGGGCAATTCAGAGCCTTCTCAAATGTGAACATTAGATGAATAGAACAGCGCTGCATCAGAAGAACGCTAATAGTTTGCTGATCATACCTGATGCAGAAACGAGCTGAAACAAATGCAATATTCAGCCGTGTGCGCAACCTCTTATTACGTATGTAGTCCTTCATGTAGTTTTTGCAAAACTGCAAGGAAAGCTCTACAAGCCCATACGTGAGGCGAAGACTCAGCTATGAGGAGAAGAGAGTAGAAAGAAAAATTTCTTAGCGCAGTTGGAGTGCGTTGCTCAGGCTGGGAATTCAGTCTCCGCTTCACTAGATGAAAAATTTCTCGAAGCTGTGCTATCCCAGAAAAGTCAAAATAATAGTGCGTTAATACTGGGAAAGGAGATGATGTGCAAACAGTGGCTACGCATGGCAGCTGTTCCTCCTACACGATTTTCCAAAATGTCTTTCCCCTCACTCTAGGTTTTTCTGTAAAATGAGTGAAAATTAGTGAAAATATTTGTTCGATGGGCACAACAATATCCTATTAATATGGTAGGATATAAAGCGGTGCAAAAGGGTAAATAAACAAGGGTGCGTGGCAGGCAGACACGACCACCGGTGTTGACTGCCGTGACGCTTCCACTGCAGGTCGTCACCAAAGAACACCCACTTGATGAGGTTTCGCAAGATGTCACTACGGCTATGACGATGCGCCGCTGCCGTGTTAACACGGCTCACACCTCGTGATCATTGCTAGAAGAGGTATACGCGCCCCACATTCGCTTCTGCTTCCCTGCAAAGTCGCTACTGTTTCTCTATGCGTTCTTGCTAGCGTGTACTTCTTGCTTCCGCCCTCTGCTCAGTAGGTGGGTGTTGCGTGGTTATGATGACCGACGGAAGGTCGATCAGGTAATCAGCCATCAAGGTGAAGTTCGGATCATGAGTGTTGCGTGATTATCATTGGTGGCTGACATCGGTTTCCTCTCAAACCTAACCGATTGGGATGAGATTTCGTGATTGCGTTGGACGACGAAGGCGCTTCACAGCAGGGCATGTGATTCGATCGGGCAGTCGATATATCGATCGATATTTCCGATCGTTTAAGCGCTGCTATCGGTCCTTTCTCAGACTTAGCCGATCGGGGTGGGTGTTGCGGGATTATGATTGATGAAGAAAGAGCTCCACAGCTTGGAGAAGCGTCGATCAAGCAATCAGTACCAATCAATATAATCGCCCTTTTCTCGATCAAGCAGTCAGTATCAACCATTGCTGCTCTTTTCAACTGCAATATTGAATATTGGATTTATCTCACATGTATCTCATATGTGAAGAGATTCAATCGGAGACAGCAAACAGAAAAATAGAGAAGTCACCAGTAGCAGTTTTGAGGGTCCAGCCTCGTTTCCCTCCGTAAAATGCCACAGGTCGCTGCTGTTCTTCTGTTTTTCTGCTAGGTCGCTGCTGTTTCCATCCGCGTTGCTGCTAGGTCACTCAAATCCAGGAGGGTCAGGTGAGGCATTTCCTCAACTGGACACAAGATACAATCATAGTTGTACTTTAATTAGACTTTAACTTCCATTCCTCCAGTGTCACTAAACCTGTACCATACATCTATGAGACTTACAAAACCTTTAGCAAATTACCAGTTTTCCTACTACTGTACCTTCGAGGATGGTATCTTTGTCCTGAGTCACCTTTTCCGAAATTCATCACACTTGGCTTAAACCAAGACGACAGGTCAGCAATGTCAGACATTCGGTTAGGCATGACAAGCTGCAGTCCGTTTGAAACCGCCCTAGACGAAGCAGGTCTGCTGACGGACATTCTCCTGAGTTCTATACAGGCACGTGAGTGGTTCTCGGTAAGGCTCAATCTATAATAGGCGTACGTTTCAACGCGTTCGACTTCGACGCTAGGTAAGGAAGCATCTCTAGTGACAAGGAAGCAAAATGCACATTCTGGTAAAAGCGATGAATCTAACAGCAAAAAGAGAAGGACGTGGTAGCGGTTCGCCGCCCACCATTTTATCATCGTACCTGCAAAAGACTAGGTGAGAAATCGCTGCGTCTTTAGATTTTTGATCTTCGTTATTTACCAGATCAGAGAGAAAGTTCTGCTCTATATGGCGCAGGAAAAATAGTGTTCAATATCTTCTTTGGAACAATTGGGGAAATTCCGTAAGAGGCGCTGCTACGCGGACTGCAAAGCTACCCACATGATCTGAAGGCACTTATCAATCCTGGAATGGCTCCTTATGAATACTACAACTCCACCCTAATTTACGAACCATGTGCAAATAGCGTTTCAAATTGTACCAAGTTTGGTTCATTCCCAGCCTATTTATATGCCTGAGTTTTTGTTGCAGCACTTATGGTTCACCCTGTACACCCTGTCCGCACATATTTTCTGTCCCTGCAGGGACCGGAAAGTAGGTACACTACTATACTGTCACTGATGAACCTTACGATAGCCAAGAAGCTCAGAGGGGCCAGCTTTAGCATTCTGTTCTCCATAAATCTGACAGCTTCCTAATACAAAGCGTCATCGCTGAAGGTAACCTGACTTTCGTTCTGCAGGTGGAAAGGCGAGAATGTGTCTACTACGGAGGTCGAAGGCATTCTGCAACCACTAATGAGCGTTGTTGATGCGACCGTTTACGGAGTCCAAGTTGGAAAGAACGAAGGGAAGGCTGGTATGGCAGCGGTGGTTCTTCATGACGATGTGCATGTCGAGGTTTGCAGCTTTCAGCATACCTCTTCACCAGCTGACGAAATCTTCACAAAAACGGTTTTGTGTAAACATTTGCAATGCCACTCATTAAAATGCTCAGTAACGCAAATTTTAATACCAGGACTCTCTCTTTTCCACGTTAGCCTCATCAGTCGACGCTAAAAGTGCGCAGCATATCCCTCTATTTGCTTTCCCAACCATTTCGTTTCCATGCGATTGAATTTCCCACGTCGAATGCTTTGCGTTTTAGGTTTTCGAACCATTCACAAAAATAAAATCGTCTACTTTGAAACGCCACACGGTTTTGTCGCCTTGCTTACCCGATTGCTTCCAGGAGTTTTTGAGTGAGATTGCCAAGAAGCTGAGAGATAACCTTGCCGGCTATGCGATTCCTGTGTTCATACGTCTGTGCAAGGAGGTGGACCGCACTGGTTGGATCTCTTTCAATTTTATCAAGTGCCACATTTGCTATGTTATCCTACTACATACAAAAGAGTTAGCGTCTGCCCGTCCGACCGTTTCTCCGTCCAAGATCCTTCATAGACGTCGCGGAACAAGCGTCCGGGTACAGAAGACGTGTCACTGACGTCGTTCAAAAAGAGTCCGGTTTCAGAAGAGGTGACACGACGTCGTGCAACAGGGGTTTTGGTTCTGAAGACGTGCCACCGACGTCATGTCATAAGGATGGGAGGAACATTAATGGGATGTAATTAGGAGCTCGAGGGGGACCAGTAAGAAGGGACGATTAAGAGGGAGGTGGTTCAATAGGGGAACGCGAAAAGGGTCCGGGAGGTAGGACCAGGAAGGGAGGACCAATAAAGGTAACCACTGATGGGGAACCAGCATGTGAGACAATTAAGAAGGGATCAGTAGGGGGGACCAGGCGTCTAGACCTGTCTCAAAAGACGCTTCGCCGACGTAGTGCCATTAGCACTTAAAAACGAAGTTATTAACCGTATCTCAAACAGCTGTCTATTATAGCCTGTTTCACCTCTGAGCCCTATACAGAATATAACAGATTAGGAGAAGAATTCAATGTACCACCAGCAATCTACTGGAGGATCGTCAGTAGGGCAGGGAGAGTGGTACAACCTTTACTACCGGACGGGGGTATATAGAGAATCCTAGGTCAGAATACGGCGGGAAAGAGTCAAATAAAGATCAATACGAAAAAAAACATGGGGTTAGAGGTGGACAAAGATATACATACATATACTTAAGTTATAGTGTTGTAGGATATAATAGTATTCCATTATCAATATATGGGAAGGTCAAGTAGGTTCAGTAGGTTTAGTAGGTAGGTATGTAGTAGTTTCTTTATAGGTACCAAAAATTCCATATTTATAACTACTACATTTATTTATTTCTTAGTATGCATCTGAGTATCAATTGCAGGATAATTTCTTTATGGTAACCTATTTCTATAAGAATGTTATTGATCATAGTGAGTCTACTAATGAAATTCTTCTTTACGACTGCGACTGCAATTCCTATAGATCCGTAAGGTTTCTGTATAATTTATAGAACTCTAAATTTTCGCTTGTATAAGAATCGTAATAAGGAAACCTAATCACTTTAAAGTCGAAATAATTAGATTTATTATATTGTTTTGTATATATTTTACCTTCTTCTATAGTAATAGTCAGGTCTAAAAAAATGCATTCATAGCTATTAGCATTAGTACGACTATCATTAGTACGACTTCCAAACAATCTTGGTAGATGTTGGCTATAATAGTTTCTACATCTCTGTCTGCAAATTTGTGTATAATTAATATATCATCCATATATCTGAAAGGATGAAATTCTTTATTAGATAAGAATTTTTCTATTGTATACTTGTATTCGAAGTACGAAATGGTTAGATCGGCAATGACAGGAATTGCATTACCACCTTGTGGAACTCCTTTAATCTGTTTATATATGTTATGTCCTATTCTATAAGAATTATCTGGCAAATATTGTGTCATGTAGATGATCTACCACTATATAATTGAGTTAGCTCCCTGCCCTGTAGATGAAGGGGCGTATCTCACTCAGGTTGGAAACCTGGCTGAGATACGCCTCGTGGAACCACGGGCAATCTCATGGAACCCCTTGCGGCGCCTCCGCGTACCTCGCGCGGGCAACGTTTGCCGTTCAACATGGGATATTGTTGCATCGAGGAAGTGCATCCTCCTCCTGCTTGAAACAACGGCGCCTGCGCGCGTTTCTGAGTGCCTGAATCCAGAAGACGGGTTCACTTCGTCGCACCACAACCTTCTGGAGTCAGAAGAGGAGACATCGTCGTCCTACGACGAGGGATCGCATTCAGAATTGAGCATGAGATGCTGCTGCAGCAGAGGAAGTGCAGCCTCCTTCTGCTTGACACAGCGGCATCTGCGCGCGTTTCTGAGCGCCTGGATCCAGAAGACGGGTTCCCATCGTCGCACCACAACGTCTGGAGTCAGAAGATCGAAAAGAAAGGAAGCAGAGGTCACATCGTCGTCGTACGACAACCGGCCGCATGCAGCATTATCCCATGTTGAACGGAAAACTTTACCCGCGCCAGGTACGCCTCTAAGTGTATCTCCCCAGTCCAGTATTTTCTCATGATCAACTGTACGTGGCGTGCTCGCGAGTTCGACAGAAGTCCCATTCCCTCTGAAAATTTGGTTAACACCGGAACTCAAGTCGATACCAAACGTAGTATTCACCGAGATGCTTCAGTAAATGTTGTCTTTTTGTTGTTCTGTTAACAAGATTGTTTTGAAGATCACACGAACTTTTTGTGTGAGAGTATTTTCTGAGAACAAAGCTTAAACCTATAACCCCGCGAAGCGGGCAAGTGCGAGATGTCGTAGCACTTGTATCTTATAATCTATAAGATCTATAGTTGTTAGTAGACAGAGTTTTATCACTACAAAAACATTTTTGATTATTTACTAGTAAATATTTTTTGTTGGAGTTTTTATAGCACACTTTTAGTATCTCCGTAATATTTTATAATAATTGTATGAGGAATGTTAGTAAACATATCCACAAAATCTGCGGTATAATTTAAGATTACTATTATGTATAGAACAAATTTAATTAGATATGTTAATGTCTTTTATTGACCAAAATGAGTTTTCATGCTCCTTTATTATTAAGAACGCTATCAGCGTAGTTTTTGAAATGATTTTTAATGTGTATAAGTATTATAGAAAGTTCAATAGCCAGAGGTTTAATAGTGCTATTAGAAGCTCCCGTTATAAATCAAAATGTAACGCGATTTTTATGGAGCTTAGGAATGCAATGTATTAGTGGAATAGCACTAACTTCATTTGTATTTGATGAATTACTATGAAGAAAGGTAATGTGTTTATCAATAATACGTTCACTTCTAAGCTGTGTTGGAAGATAAATACCAGGCTGTCCAATAGTTCTTGTCCGAAAATTTCACAATTTTTAATTTTTTCAACTATATTGAAAAACAAGTCTAATCAACAATATAATCACCACAGTTATCCACAACAGTGGCCCATCGATTGGGCAGGTCGCCGATGCCCTTCGCCCAGAACTCCGGGGGCTGCGACTCGAAGAAGTCCGCGATGTCGGATTTAAGGTTGTCGTAGTTGGTGAATTTTCTTCCGGCCAAATGGTGCTTCAGCGGGCGGAACAAGTGGTAGTCGGAGGGGTGAGGTCCGGGGAGTACGGCGGATGGACAACCGTCTCCCAGCCGAGCGTCGCCAACTTCTGCTGGGTCTCCTTCGCCACTGGTGGCGCGCGTTGTTGTGCAGCAGGTGGACCGAGGCCCGTCGGGGACGCTTTTCTCGGATGGCGGCGGCTAGTTTCTCGAGCTGATCGGTGTAGATGGAGGCGGTGACCGTCCTACCTTGCGGGAGCAGCTCGAAGTGCACCATGCCCTTGGCGTCCCCCCAGCAGCAGAGCATGATCTTCAGCGGGTGCTCCCTGTCCTCGAGGCTCTTGTCGCCGCCCTCGAAACGATTGAACCAGCGCCTGACTGTGCGTTGGGACACTGCGTCCTCCTTGCACGCTCTGCAGATGTTGGCGACCGCGGTGCCCGTGTCGTTGCCCAGCAGCCACTCGTAGTACACGAACGTACGAATTCGACTTGGTCCATTTTAGCTTGTACTGGTAGCTAGACGCGGCGACTGCGCCTTCTATACCCCTAGCGTGGAACTCTGGAGAACCTTCTAGAAGGTTTTTACACTTGCCTGATATTATAACACTTCTAAGGAAAATTATAGAATTTTGAAAAATTTCGGACAGGAATTATTGGACAGCCTGGTATTATTATGTCTACGTGTATTCATACTATCCACTTCTGATTGTATAATGTAGAAATACAACCGTTTACCGTACCATAGTTGGATGCGTTCGTTTATCTAGAGGGCAAAAGATAAATGAACGCTTCAGAATTTTAATCTTATTTTCTATCTGTTCAATTTTAATGATAGATTTGATTTTTTAGGGGGAAAAAGAGTGCTATATCTTCTAGTTGAGAAGAGGTACTCCAAGGTTACTTTAATCCTACTACAAACATTTGAACAAAGCTTATGCCTTTTTTAAAATTTAAGAATTATTTGATTAAATGTATTCCTCCAGACTCTAAGAATAACTTCTTTGTTAATTATGGGAGGGAGTCTGAACTTAGTTCCTTTCAGTAAAATGTTTTCATTTTCTTCATTTTTTTTTTTGAAAATACTAATGTCAACTGTCAGGATATGATTAAATTGGGGGTTGATGTAGTTTTTATATTTATTACAACTACAAGGAATGTTATCTATAGAAGTACTGCCTAACTTATTAAGAAAATTGTTGAAATTAAAGAGTAACTTAGACACAGGTTTTTCATATTCAGAAGCAATTCTAAAAGATTTGTAGGATTTATAATTATCCTTGACAAATCCTATTATAATTTTGTTATTAGTGGTTTTATTCAAGTTGAAGTAGTCTAGAAATTTACTGTAAAAAGGCGTTTTGAGATACGTGTAGTCTTTTTAGTTAATGTTTCTTTATCAATTTTGGTTTCGTTCAAGTAATTGAAATGAAAATAACATGGTGAACTAAATAATAAAACTTGTTTTTCTTAAGGTATTATGAAGGAAACTATTTTATTTACAGTTATTCGTAAAAGTGCTACTATGCACTTCTTGTTTTTGACTTAAGAAAACTAAATAAATCGTATTCCGAATTACTTCTGTTTGGCAGAAATTGTACTATTCCATGACCGTGGGAGGACCAGTAAGGGAATGAGGGGAGCTGTAACAAGGATCATGAGGGAGGGACGGTGAACCAGTAGAAAGCGACCAATAAGGGGTTGGAGAGGTCAATAAGGGAAACAAGAAAGGGAACCTTGTTGTTACCCAGTTTTGGTGAGGGTGGACTTCCAGGTGTTAAAAAAGAAAAATTAGAAAAGTCAAAAACTCGAGGAAATCAGAAGATAGAAATGTTCTAAGTGATCAGGTGATGCATCTATTCTGTGTAAACTTGCATTTTTCAGTGTTAATAGAAATTTTTGTCTATCAAGAACCTAATCTTGTGTTAACGGTAATACTGCTGCTGTCGCATATTATGAAAGAACTTTCGTAATATGCGGGAGCTTTTAAATCGTAATTTTTATTCCATGTACATCTCAGAAATCTTAAGGATCTAATATTGCCTCCCCCTGCATATATATATTTATTTATTATTTATTTAGACTATAACTCCCTTAGTTAGTTACAAAGTCAAACACAATTCTATCCTGCAAAGTAAGTGTGCTGGTGTCTCAAAGGTGAAAACTGGAGAGAATTGAGTGGTAGATTAGGATTGGGTTGATTTATAAATAAGTGATTTCTGAAGTAGATTGAGTGGGCGGTGGATTGTATGCCTAAGGCGTGCAACAGAGTTTCGCGGCATCTAGCCGCGACATGTTCCCCCAATGTTCCCATGAACAACAGACGAATCAACATGATTTTAGAATTGGTTTGTTGGAAGCGAAAGGTCGCTGCTAGAAACACATGGAACTTGATTTCTTGTTCCGTGCGTTTGTTGGATGTGGCTGGAGTCTAACGTTTACATCTCGTTTCTTACTATTGTTGTGCTCCTCGTTCGTGAATTTTATCTCGTCCTATTTTTAGCCACATTCAAATTGAAGAAAATTGATCTGCAAAAGCAGGGATTCGACCTGCAACTGTGTAAGGGGGATCCGGTATATTTCTGGAACTCATCTACCAAGGGTTACTCATTACTGGACTCTCAAATGCAGAAGGATATTGAAGCTGGTGTGTACACTCGAATCTAACGGTAGTATGTGTATGCTATGGTTCCTCGTTTATTGCTCATTTACCTCTAAGTTTCGCGTTGCGGTGATAATAGGGGTGTATTTCTTTGCTCTGTCTACTGCTTCATTTTTGTCTCTAATCCCTTATGGCGGTATTCACTGCGCGACATCTTTCCGTTCATTCATCATTTCGTTTATTCTTAGTTGTATCATGCCATCGGCATCGTCATCATCTTTGGATCGTATTCGTTTCAGAACCGCCCAGCGGTGCCATTCCATACTTACATTCCGTGCCTTAATAACTGATTGCTCATTTTTATTAGGCTTTTATTGTTGTTATTGTCCTCCTTTGGTATTTTTGCCTCATACTCATGGACCTCATTGCGGATAGTGCAATGGTATCGTTGGTTGCAGCAAGTTGGTACATTGTCTTCAGTGAAACGGTGGTTTATCACTGTGTTAATGTGTTGCGGCCTTAATCCAATACAACAAGGCATTTAGGTGCTTAATAAAGTTGAATTTTCCAATTTTACTGTCTGTGCACGCGTCAGGAGTTGAAGGGAAATACCAGACTCGACACCGGCTCGCGAATATCGCACTCGTATGGTGGAGTCTACTGTCGCGATCAATCCAGGTGCACGGAGCGCATGTCGCCACAGAGAAAGTTCAGTTGAAGATCTTGATCTTGCGCGATCGATTGTGGTATGTGGTGTTCACAATTCCTGCAGGAAGCTCTGCTTGTCGCATGCAGCACGATATTGGCTGTGTAACAAAGATTTTGAACTTCCTTAGTGTCGAGTGCATGCCACCTGTAGTCTGCAGAATCGTAGCAAAACAGTCCTAGACCCTCTAAGGCCGTTCTGTCTTTCGATTTCGCACTAGGGGCAGTGTATTGCTGGTCCTGCTCAATCATAGACCACTGGTTGTCGCTGGATTAGCTCAAGGCAAAGTTTTGTTCTGCTGAAAAACTCAATCTCCTATAACTGTATTTAAAAGGCAACGATATCAGACGAGTATGAAATTTGCGCTCTTGCTCAAACAAGCGGCAGTAAGAATCCTTTTGGTCTACAGAAGTCCATTCTGCAGTGCTCGTAACAGTGCCTGTCTAGGCAGGGGCATAAGCGACTATTGTTGCTGTGGTCCCAGCCTAATATTGGGAGACCTCAATCTCGCTCATATGGAATGATATAATGTAGGCGATTATGTTTCTGGTGATAGTGCTGCAACTAAAAAATTCATTGACGTGTTTTTATCGCACAACTTCGCCCAACTTTGTTCATAAGCCTACCAGGGGACAATCTTGGATCTGGTATATTATAACATTCCAGTGATATGGCGAGTGACTTAGTTAAAACTAAGTGTTCATCTCAACGAGCAGAACTACAGTACCGTCGGTAAACGTTCGCCAAAACGCGGCCGGCGGCGGATTACTCCGCCGTTTCCGCCGCTTTGCCATAACTCTTCAAAGTCGCTTATAATCAACCAGACGTTCAGCGGCCTATCGGCCGCCAAACGTCTGGTTGGGGGCTTCGCCCCCAAACCCCGAAAATAGAACAACTCCAATCTTCCTCCTTTCTTCTTGCCTTCTTACTTTTATTATGGTAAAAAAAAATGGTTTCACTATATAGAGCGTAGTGCAGCGGGATATGGTATGAACGACGCAGAGATTGAGGCACCTCATTCAGTACGTAGTGAAACTAAAATTCAAAATTAATTGCGCGTGCAGAGCCGTGAGAGTTGATTGCGTATTGTGGTATGGATCTATTCTCTGAAGTAGCGTTCTGTACGTGGCGAGGAACGGATCATAAGAGCCCCAATCTGAAGTCCTTAATCGGCAGAAGCATAATTAAAATTAATCAGCCGTCAGAGCGGCCTGTCTTACTAAAGCAAAATGCTAGTAGGGGCTACAAATACAGAACATTCATGATAACACTTCACTGTAAACAATGTTGCGCATCAAACGTTCAGGTGCTTTTACAACAATCCCGTTGCGGCTTCGTGCCCGAGAAAGGGCAACATATAGTTGGCCATGGGCGAAGATTGGATCGGAAAGCGCAATGCCAACTTTAGAAAAGGATTGTCCCTGTGACTTGTTTATTGTCATAGCAAATGATAGCCTGATAGGGAATTGTCTCCGTCGAAGTCGGAATGGTAGGTTCTGAACGAAGTAGCAATCGATTCTCGGAAGTAGTACCTGAGAACCTTTGCGGCTACCGACTGCATGTTCGCAAACCAAAACCCTTCGACCTATACTTCTGACGATAAGGCGTGTTCCATTGCATAGACCATTCGCTACGTCAAGATTTCTGAGTAGCATCACCATGCAACCAACTTTTAGGTTCAATACATGTGGGGGCATTCCAGTTGATGTCATTTTGTTAAGAAATTCCGTTGGGAAGTTTAACGCATCGCTGGGATCCTCTACGATGGCCTCATCTTCACTCAAGAAAACGACCTTGTCGCCTGATGGGCGATCAAGAACATAGTCGTTAATGCGTAGAGCATCAACGTTTCTCGGAGTGAGTATAGCCAATTCCGAAAAATCGCTATTCCCTCCATTAAGTGCTTCCCCAAAAATTGCTTCTGCAATATTGCCTTCACAAATTAAATCATCGGGAACTTTGATGTCCCCGTTCTCGTCTGAAGGCAATTCTCCGTTACCAATTTTGAGAAGCCATTCTCTATGGCAGTAGTCATTGTCATTCAGTCGCATGTTGGTTGTCAATTTATGTATCTTGAAAAGTGGCCATAGAACAGACATTTTGAGGCACACTTCCACGAAGTCTCGGCGGCCTACTTTCTCTACTACAGGTAACACCTGGCGAAAATCTCCGCCAAGTAACATAATTTTGCCTCCAAAAGGCTCGTTCTTCTGCATAATATCCTGCAGAAGGGAATTCACGGCTTCGAGTGCTTGCTTAGGTGCCATAGGCGCCTCATCCCAAATGATAGCACCGACTTCACGCAACATACTGGCTTCCTTTGACTGCCGCTTCATGCCCGATGGGCGACTTCTGTCATCAACTAATAGGCGAAATGCTGATGTGACGGTACGACCGTTTGGGAGCAAATTTGCAGCTATTCCGGTCCACGCCACATTTAGGATGCGTTTTCTCCTTGCTGTGGCCAAATGATAGATTGTCGTGTACACAAATGTCTTACCGCTCCCACCCGGTCCGTCAACGAAAAAGCACTGCCCTTGTTGGCGTTCAATAGCAAGAAGCACGTCGTCAACTACTGACTTTTGCTCGCTATTGAGAAGAGCGTAGCTACCTTCTCCAATACGATTGTGTTGATCAACGTCGACTTGGAAATCGTCTACGAACAACTGCTGGATATCAATATTCATGTATTCTCTGTAATCTTTACCAAGAGTGGAAATGCGATCAGCGATATCGTAGAAGGCTTTGGATTCAGCAACATCAGTTGGGTCGCCATTAAGTACAGTGTCTTCCATAAAGTCTTCCTTGTGTGCATTCCAAAGTGTCACGGGAAAAGGGTCTTGCAGGTTACCATATACAATTAGTGAAACGAAATAGCTGCGAAGTTGTGCAGGCAAATGGAAGCTTGCGGCTTCACGAAGGGATTGCACAAAAAATGTGTCGTCTGTCAAGTACCCTGCAGCCCTTGCCGCAGACACAAACGTAGTGTGAAGAACTCCTTCGACTGTTCGCACATCTTCAAACGATGTAAACCCTTTTCCATACAAAAGAAGGAGCCGGAGTGCGAATCGTTCTTGCTCCTGTGGCCCTACAAAATACATTCTCCCGATCGTTCGTGCGTACTTCTTCCTTTGTCTCCATCCCTTGTTAAACTGGAAAGTCTGAAGCATTTCATAGTAGTGAAGACTGCGGGAATCTACCATTCCTTCAGGTAAACGCCCGTACTGCTGAGCAAGATCATTGCAGGTTTTGTTTATGGCGAAGTAGCCAGTCAAAGTGCTTAGCCGATTTTGAGCAGCATTAAGTGCTTGTTGTTCTGCGCCAGCTTCGAATGTTACTGCTTCAAAACCCGGCAAGTGAACTTGTAAGCGTTGAACTGCATCACTTCGGCACTGCATCTTAAAACCGAATATGCGATGGACAGCTTCAGGAGCGCACACATATCTCGCGTCGATGTATGCTTCAATTTCGTCGTGATCAGTTTGAGCTGCGTCATTGTTATGCTGGTAGATGTGGACTCTAGCACGGTCAGGTCCCTTGGACACGTACTTGAACAGATATTTAACTGCATGAATTAAAGCACATATTTCTACGTTAATATGTGCTTCAAACATCCGAGTTAAGTAGGGGCAATAGGGAACTACTGACCGGTTATCCATTCGAACTCCACGACACATTACATAACGTCCGTCATCACGCCTTCTGTACTCAGGGTAGCCATCCACATGAAGAGACGTCTCACTGCGGAAGTTTTTGGGAAACCTCTTTGTGCACACACCTTCTCGCATGCAAGGTGAGGTAGGGTTTAGATTCCCACAGGGACGGTGTATCATGTTCTTAGATACTATTTCAAACAGTTCGGGATCTGAATCGGGATCGGGAAGTTCCGCACTGATTAGCTGATCAATTTGATCCGCATTGTTCAGTTTCCACTCCTGCTTTAACGTAATGAGCATA
>OX375870.1:62203961-62322541 GCA_947359475.1 Heligmosomoides polygyrus bakeri | reverse complement strand
CAATTTGATTTGGAAAGTGTCCAGTTCGACGTGAAAATAGTATATAAAGGGTAAAGAATAAAGGAAGACGCTACCCAATCTCTTTTGGGATGCGCCACGTCTCCTACTTCTACGGGATATTGTGGAGGTGGTTTGAATGCGCATTTGGCATTTGCAATGAGCGGTGGCCAGCCGATGAACAAGTCAGTGCCTATCCTTCCCAGGCAAGTCTGGTACCAAGTCACCGCCCGGAGGGATGGAGGGCTTGGTTGGATTTTGCGGGAAATCCGAACCAACAACCTGGTATCGGCTGTACGCGACAGCCGGCACCCCCTCCGACTGCGCTACAGCGTCGGTTCTAAATATAAATTGTAATATATGAAGGGAAATTTTTGAACAAAATCCTGTGAAATAGAAAGACTAAGATGAACAAAACAGATCTCTAATTTTGAAAATTTCCTATTTGTCTATTTGTCGCATGAAGCATTGCGACAGCTTGGGAAACCCACGAGCCGTAGAATACCTGCAGGCTGCTGCAAAATCAGTGAAAAGTTTGTTAAGGTGGTATGAAAAGGGTCAGTATTGCAGTGATGTTCGAGTTTGTTTGGAAATCGGTTCTCCGGAACCCAAAAACTACCTGAATAGGGCATGAGAGAACTTTCGCACCTAGCACACTCCTTAGACTTCGCATAAAGTGATTGCTACTCAATCTCATGTTTTTCTAATTTCTTACTCTAATAAGTTGAATACTGGGTCGACCACGAAGTCGACATCAGGGATAGAAAGGCATGCAAGGTTTTTTTTTACTTAGGCTGAAAAACTGGTATTTATTGGGAGATGTTTGAATTTCAACCAGCAACAACGACATGCGAGTGTTTCAGAAACTTTAGAATGAGTGAGGACAATTAAATCATTAAAAACTGAGGACACTACGGCTAACATGAAACAGATCTCAGAAGAGCGATCGGTGTCGGTTTTATTGCTCTAATGGGGTAGTGCACTGCCAGTGGGTATCGCACCGAGGTGCGAACCGAGCAGAGGTCACCCGCGACTCGGACGCCGAGCACAGGGTTCGGGCCGAGTCCAAGTCCCACTCCCATAACCGACTGCGTGCAGAAATGGTAAAATTTCAACCACGTCCTATTTGAGCCATATTGTATTGCCGGAGAGCTGATGACGCGGCCAAAACGGCTAACCAAACCATTTTCTCATTCAAGAACAACCCGAAGGTTAATCTGAAGAAAACGAGATAAAATACGAAATTTGGGTTGCAGTAAAGGCCACAAAATTACCACCCCGAAAAAAGCCAGTAATATTTGCTGCTAGTTTTGGAATACCGACTATACTACCGCCCACTGAGTGAAGTTGGATCACCTTCACTGTTTTTTATGCGCACTACAACGAATTCAAAATAAGAGAATCCTGTACAATGAACGAAAAACAGCGTTTTTGAAGACATATCAAAGCGGCCGCTTTTTAGCTCTTGGAGCTGTTTTACTAGACGTGAAAGGAGCTTTTCTCAGCTAAATTAACGTAGATAAATGCTTGCAAAGGAGGGGGTGGTTGGTGAGAAAGGACGTCCTGGAAGTGGACCTTGCGAGCAATTGGACTAAATATGCGTTGAGATCAAAATCAACCAAACTAAGCAGTGTTTAGTGCCACTATGACAGTCACAACAAGCTGAATTCAGATCTTTTGAGGGAAATGGAGAATTGCGGATTTCGCTGAAATCGGTTGGTGGAGTCTCCGAAGTGGGCGCCAATGGCAGTTTTGGAGAGGTCGTAAATCAATTAAGAGCCCTCCAGACGAAAATGCGTCATAACTAGGTCAGAGGTTGACGAACTAAACACAGCTTGGGAGCATCGAATGCGCAGTGAAGAGGGGATTCGAATGGTGCTATCTGGAATCCACAGGAGCGAATTTAAAGGAAGTTATGGCAAGGCGACGCTTTGTGACGGATTAATCCGTCGCAAAGCGTCTTTTTTGCAAAGAATTTGAGCGGTATTGTAGTCAGTTAACTCTTTCTAATGTGCGCGCGCATGGAAATATTGCTTGTACATATAGCATGTATTAGATATATTTATTAAATTTAAAAGCAAATAAAATAAAATAAAAGCTCAGAAAGCTATAAAACCCTCGCATACACAAACGTCTACTCAACTTCGGCCCGGCTGGACCTATGGGGTTTCTGTAGTGCGATCGCATTCTCGTTTCAGAGACGATATTGCGGTTCAAATACGCCGGAAATTGTGTAGCAACCAAGTCAGGCCTCTGAATAGAGACACATATCTAGGGTTTTATCCAAAAAAAACTTTACTTAGCAAATTCGATAAAGGTTAGTAAAACCTCTCACTTATAATTAATCTTATTAGTCCTGGCGACGAGATCCCTCATTTCACTGCTTTCAATAAAAAGTCTATAGACATAAACATATATATATATATATATATATATATATCAATGAGGATTTTTTTGTCCTCATAATTGTAGTAGAACGCCGTGAAACGCAGAACGCCATGAAGACGTAAACACCGTGAAACGTAGAACGCCATGAAGACGTAAACGCCGTGAAACGCAGAACGCCGTGAAGACGTAAACGCCGTGAAACGCCGTGATAACGTTAATTTCTTTTATTTTCTTTAATTTAATTTTTAAACGTAAACGCCGTGAACTGCCGTGAAACGTAACGTAAGTCACCATGAAACTGTGAACACTGTGATAACGTTATATTTTCTCTAACTTCATTATAATTATTCATTACAATCCTAAGCTAACATTCAAGCTCATAAGCTTTTTCTATTTTTTATTTTTTTTTGTGAAATGGGACTCGATCGTCGTATAGTCGACTTTAAAATATAAAAATTGCCACGGCCAAGGCAAACAAAAACAAATATAAGTGCCTTACTTTTAGAAAGCATAGGCACACCAGGACATATTCCCACTACCGCTTAGCGGCGTAGGGGTGAGGGTCTGAACTTAGTAAAGCCATAGCTAATTACGTCGACCCATGCCGCTACGCAGCAAAGTCCGCGACTCTACCTGCCGATTCGCCTCGTTAACCTGTTCGCGTTCGCGGTACTGGCTCCCACACATGCGACCGTGATCAGTGGCGACGTTGCACCGCTGATTACAGCGCGGCGGTGTTTGCCGCAGCCGCGATATTGCACCCAGTGAACCATGCTGCAACAGATAACGGCGCCCCAGCTGGCACACAATCGGCTGGTGCACTTATCTGCCACCCGGTTAGCTGATGCACCAAGCTGGCACACATTAGTTCTGACCCGCGCTGATAAAGGATAAGGATAAAGGACGGCGTTACTCAATCCCTTTTGGGATGCGCGAGCGCATTCTACTTCTGCGGGATGTCGTGGAGGCGACATGAATGCGTATTTGGCCATACGATGACTTGCGGTGGCCAGCCGATGAACAAGTCAGCGCTTTATCCTTTCCAGACAAGTCTGGTACCAATTCACCGACCCGGAGAGATGGAAGGCTTGGTTGGCCTGGGCAGGAAATCCGAACCAGGAACCTGGTATCGGGTGCACGCGACAGTCGCGCCTCCTCCGACTGCGCTACACGCGCCCACCCGCGCTGATAAGACGTTGTAAAAGAGGACCAGATTCGCTGACGGCTCGGATCACCACAGTACCACGCTTGCCACCCACCGCGCAAACATGACCGGAACGAAAAGCCCACCAGACACCCATTCAGTCCACCTTAGGCGCCTTTTATACTCGCGCCGCCGCGCGGCGCTGCGTGATGGTTGACATAGCTATCGATTTTTCGCGCCGCCCGGCGGCGCCGCATCGCATTCATACTCCGCCGCCTCAAAACACCACACTTGACGGAATTTTGGGTTACGGTATTCGGCGAATCGCGCCGCTGGAGGGAAGGACGCGGCGCGGCGCGATCAGCTGCGGCAGACTCGATGTGGAGTGAGAGATTCACCACCGAGATGAATCATTTTGCTGTGTACTCCTTGTTTTGGCTCCTCAACTAACAAAACAAAGAAGATGTAGCAAAATTATAGCACTATTGCACTTTCAGGACTCCAGAGGTCGATGAGAGGTCGAAAAGGTTTTTTGACCAAACTACTCCAGGGGGGGGGGGTATTTAGGGTGCTGGCCACGAATCTGACATCCGTTTTCGGTGACCATTACCATAGTCACCCGTACCTTTCGTAACATAGGAAGGGGATGGAGATCTGTAGACATTCACGAAGTTTTACCTACTACGCTAAAGATATGTTCAGTGAACAATGACCACGGAATAGCAATACGAGAGAGAATTCTGAGCGATTCTCGACAGTGAGAACCTTCCAGCAATTTTACTTTTGAACCTGCACATTTGCAAAATAAAGAGTCGTTTAGTGCCATTTGCATTGCAGGGGACTCGAATCAATACCACACTCACCAATTTCAACCGTAGGTTGAGCAGAGACTTCGACCCCAGCTTTAAGAGAGGATTCGTCGTTCCCCACAGGATTTCCACCACTAACATTAGCCAGATGCATTCCGCTGATCGGCCAGACGAATTCTTTCTGTTTTGGTTCTTCAATGACTCATGGACCGTCTCTTCCGTCGTCCTTTATGGAGCACGGAACGTAGTACGTAGAAGTTGGTCGCCGCGCGTCCCTGACGCTCCCCTTTCTAACTACAATCGCGCAGCGGCGCGTCAAATTCGGGCGCGGCGCGACTGGCAGCGCCGCGTCCCGAATTGACGCGCCGCTGCGCGGCGGGAGTATAAAAGGCGCCTTATTTGCCATACAGTTGGCTGGCGCACCTAGCTGGCACACATTAGGCTGGCGCATGCTGATAAGGTGTTGTAAAAGTTGACCCGCTCCGTGATGGTTGGGGTCAGCACACAAGCATGGCTGCCACCCACCACTCAAACATGACCGACAAAAGAGGACGGGTCAGCACAACTGCAGGAAAGACACCGCACAGATAACAGAACGTAGAGCATAGCAACTTTTACTCACATGCTCCGGGGGATCACTAGGAATTGCCGCATTGTCCTTAACAAAAAAGGACCAGTAAACTTAATTAAGATCATTCGAGATTAAAAGAGGATGCTAGAAGTCTTATGCTAAACGAGGTATTCATTTCATCTTCCTAAAGGCGCAGACATATAAAAGTTAAGTAAACTACGGAGATTTTCCGTTTCACCCCGCAACCCACACCTTCTCCATCAGCTAGCTCCCTTACATAAATAAATAAAAACATTTTAAGACCAAGTCTAGCGAGAACAAGCGCGTGATCCTCTAATTACGAAGGAAGGACATAGAAGTTATCAAACTCGCATGAAAAAGATTTTGCCTAGGTGCGGACTCGTACCCGTAGCCACTCGCGCACCACGGCGCATTACTGCGCCACTGGCGCATAAAAGTACCGATAATAGAAATATCGATAATTTTTTTTACCGCACCTTTTACAATTTATTGTTTGAAAGAAAAGGTTCTTTTCTAAATTTCTTATACCGAAAACGGTTTCTGCTTTTCAAAAAAATATTTTAATTTTTCAAGAATAATCATTTCTTTCAGTTAAATTCGTTTTACATCAATTTTAGTAATCATTTCGAAGTCTAATTCCAAGCCAAATCTAAGTTGAACCCTGATCTATTAGGTTGTAACGAATTAAATGGCACTGGCTCGCGCCATTTTTTGGCTTTACGCGTTTGATCAAGAACAAACTGTAACATGTGGCATATCATTTAGAAGCGCAAACTTTGCTCTACCGGCGAGTTCCAAATTTTCTATGTAAAAGTGGGAAAACATTAGAGTTTTATTGACTTTTTTGCAGATGGACAAAAGGGTAATCCGAGGCATTTACTTGTATGAATTCAAGCTGGGCACTACAGCTAAGGAGGCGGACGAGAAGATCAACGCCGCATTCGGTCAAGGATGTTCCACAATTCGGACGGCGTTTCGTTGGTATCAGAAGTTCCGGAATGGAGATGAGAGCTTGGAAGAACATGAAGGTCGTGGGAGGCATAGTAATGTTGATGAGGACAAGCTGAGAGATGTGGTAGAGGAGGATCCACACAAAGGTACCAGGGAGATAGCGAAGGTTCTTGGCGTCAGTCACAACACAGCTGCCCGGCATCTGAAGGAAATTGGGAAGACCAAAAAGCTGGAAAGATGGGTGCCTCACGAGCTGTCTGAGGAGCAAAGAAACCGACGATATGAGATCTCATCCGCACTGCTTCTACGGAACGAAACGGACCCATTCCCTGATCGCATCGTAACCTGTGACGAGAAATGGATAATGTACGACAACAGGCGACGATCGGCACAGTGGGTGGACAGCGATGAGAGCCCCAAGGTTTTTGCGAAGCCGGAATTGCACCAAAAGAAGGTAGTGGTGACAGTATGGTGGTGTTCGCTGGGAATTATTCACCACAGCTTCCTCCCTCCCGGTGAATCCATCACGGCAGAGAAGTACTGCATTAAAATTGAAGAAATGATGAAAAAGTTGAAGGATATCCGGCCGGCCTTGGTAAACCGAAGGCGAGTTCTCCTTCTGCACGACAATGCTCGCCCCCATGTAGCACGAATGACGTTGCAGAAATTGAATGAGCTGAGCATTGAAACTCTACCACATCCTCCGTTTTCTCCCGACCTCTCCCCAACAGACTACCATTTCTTCAAGCATCTTGGCGACTTCTTGGTAGGGAAAATATTCAAATACCAACAGGATGCCGAAAGTGCCTTCGAAGATTTCGTCAATTCCAGAACTTCTGATTTTTATGCTACTGGGATAAAAAAGCTTGTGTCACGTTGGCAAAGATGCGTAGAATCAGAAGGTTTTTATTTCGATTAATAAACTTGCTTACAAGCCGAGATATGAACTGTTTAAATTTACAGTGGTTCAGTGCCATTTATTTCGTTACAACCTAATAACAACTAATCAGACTAATCAGTAAATACAGCAAATACATAATTTACGCCATAAAGCGTAAGTGATGCAGGGGCTGCAGTGGGATGATCCTTCACTATATAAAACACGACGAGGGTTCGATTCTCGTCTTAGAAAAAAAATTGCCATGCTTCACTGCATCTATATTGTTGGAGACGATGAATTAATACGTCGATGGAGCAGTGCGAGAGCCTCCTGCGCACTAAAGGTTCGAGTCCCGTGCCACGTATAATTTTTGCCATACTTTCATTGCATCTAGATAGCCGAAATAAATGTATTAACGCCTCGATGACGCAGCACGAAAGTCCCTTTCATGAAAAATACGCTTCGATGGTTCAAATCCTGCCTCAGGTAAAATTTTTGCATGTACTCGATAAATTCTACACGGACGGGAGAAATCTAATTATATCTCCATAGGGCATTACAAAGGGCGAATTAAGTGAAACATCCAAATCCGTCTGGATAGGAAAATTCCTGTTTTTTTTTTTGGTTAACTAAGGAAGTTCTCTTCTGTGACCATTTCTTTTGCTGTTCGATAAGACAAAAGCGCAACTGTTGCGAATGGTGAATTCATGACCAACTTTCTTATATCCATGGTACGAGTGAAGAAGCTGAACTAACGCCTCCTAGAATTTCTAGGCGTTAGAAAAGCAGCCAACATAGTTCGATATCATGTGGAGCAGATTTGATTTTGCTTCAAAAAATGTTGTCTAGGTTTCCAAAGCATTACGCAGAGGCGGTGAAATTCTAGAGCAAAAAAACCGCCGAAAACCTTCCAGGGTTCAATCAAAAGGAGCAATCAAAAAAAGGAGCAATCAAAAAAAAAGGACTACCTCCACAGCGCAATGCCAAATTTATTTAATGTGATAAGGATAGGTTCGAATCCCTGACAAGGTATTGCAGATATCCCAATAAAAAATTAATGACGCACACACTTTATAAAATTGTCTGTCACACATTAACAATCTTAGACTCGCACCCGCCCAAGACTTTCACAAAGATTTTTTTCAATTATGATCAAGCCGCGCTTCTGAATGAGATATTTTCTGGTAAAGGCAATGAATTTTTCCAAAATTTTGTGGCATAAACACCTAAATGGAGAGTAGCTAATTGAGAATCTTCTGACTCTTTGCAAGTATGTATTTTTCTGCAGCAATTTTCATTAATTTGCATCTTTAGGGGATTTTACAATTTCCGAAACAGGAAAATTTTTGCAATCAGAAGATTAGCATGAAGCAACATAAACGTTGATATTTTTTCAGTGTTCTCGCACAATTTTTTTTAGTATGCAATTATTCTACTACAAACCAATCCTAGCACAAGTGATTAAATGCAAACCGTTCTCACGTTGATATCACCTTTTTCGTCAATCCTAATGTAATGTTCAGTTCTGTCAAATTATAAAAAGCAAAAAGATTAAAACAAATACAATTAAGTTACATCACAAAAATATCTCATCCAAGATATAAATGACTCACAGAATATAGCCAATTTTACGC
Organism: Heligmosomoides polygyrus bakeri; assembly: GCA_947359475.1. NCBI lineage: Eukaryota > Metazoa > Nematoda > Chromadorea > Rhabditida > Heligmosomidae > Heligmosomoides > Heligmosomoides polygyrus. The sequence continues at coordinate 62,314,146 of OX375870.1, read as the reverse complement.
TGTCTAGCTTCCGAGTGACCCTCTTCTTGCAGTTTCTTTTCCTCGTGACTAGGATTTTTTTGCATTTCTTTCTCAAAAAGGAAATAGGGCATTAAATTACTTTGGATATACCTTAAAAAAATATGGCAAACACCGCTTCTCGCTTTGTTCAAGTCGAGGTTCAAAGTATACCTTATCGAAACCATGCGTTCAAAACTTGAAGCTTTAGACAATAACAAAATCATACATGTATAGCGCAACTCGAACAATCGTATGTGGAAAATGCACAACAAGGGTTCGAACCCTTTCTCAGGTAATAATTTTGCCAACACGCGAATAATCTTATAACAGTCAAAGCTCTTCACCAGCACTGCTTGCTTTCTTTTTTTAAATTGAATTAAAATTCATACAGAAATTCAAAAAACGATTGTCCCATTCTACCTTGCCCAGTAGTGTTGACCCACGTAGGCAAAAAATTTCGGGATGTACTTAACTTTGAGCTTACATTCGCACTATAGGTCTGTTTCTCATAAAGACAGCTCGCTTATAGGGTCATAGAGGCTAAAGCATTCCCGAATAATGCTGCTTCTGCCGGTGAGAACATTTTTCACGCAATTGACGCGAAACAATGAGAAGTTTACAGTGGGTGACTTCACGCGCAATTTCAATAAATGTTTTTTTAACACATCCGAAGCTTTGGTATGAGCTTGCATCCAAAGATATTGAATCTTTCGAGACCGAAAGCATATCTATGAGTTTTTACAACCAAATCTGGATCTAGCACTTTTCCGAAAAAAGTAGCTAGCATCTCTCAGATACCCCAATTAATGAAGACGCAAGCTTTAAAATCCTTTCATGGAACAGCTTCGTATTCCTTGCCGTTTCAGCCCGTAATTCGCACTTATTGCGAAACCGCAAAATGGTCTTCTGCCTAGGAATGTTCGATTAAATAGACCAATCCGCAAAAGAGATTGTTTTCACACCTGATACAGGCACTCGTCCAGACACCAGTTTAGGTGTCCACAGTATTTGGGCAGTCTCACTGTTATGTTAATGCACCTGTTGCAGGACAAGGTGCATGCCTGTTTCACACAAATTTCCCAACTAACGCAGAGCACTCAGTGCACTGCAGTAGCTTCGTGAGCACTCACGAGAAAAGTTTACGCAGTTATAGAACTGAAAGTAGCTAGCCATAGTTATTGTACTGAAACAGTTTTACCCGTAGGTGGCGAGCGCAAGAATCACACTGGTTTCTCACGATGCATTCACGCACACGTGAGATCTGGTAGGCAGATTGGCCAAAACACCAGATTTCAATGCAAGCCCCGACATTACTTAAGAATATCGCAAAGTTAAACACGAAACCTTACATGATTCTCTTAGCAGCTACGCAGTTAACAAAGTCTGCGCCGTTTACTATTACTTCCTGCCTAGTCTAGAGGGCATTCGAGTTAGTCAAAAAAGTCGGAATATTTTGGTTCATCAAAACGTTTTCAGAGAAAGGCTAGTGAATTCCCTAAGAAATTTCAAAGACTATTGACAATTATCATGTCTTCCATGACTCTTTGCACTACAAAATGCACGCAAGAGCTGCATTGTTGACACCAGGGGTGCACACAAAATTCTGTGCGTTAAATTTTTTTAACGAAATTTTTAACGGAAAATTTTCGTTAAATTTCCGGTAAATCGTTAAATTTCGTTAAAAAATAAAATTAGCTGTAAACCACTATTTCAAGTAAAAAAATCGAGGAAAACTTATACGTTTCAACTTCAAGAGGTTAACCGTTGAAGTTCAAGGAATGCAGTGTAACACTGCAATGTGAAATGAACAATTCAACCTCAACAAACGCAGGAAAAAAACAGGCCTTCAGCAACAAATTATCCACATCCACAATGTGAAATGAACAATTCAACCTCAACAAACGCAGGAAAAAGACAGGCCTTCAGCAACAAATTATTCACATCCACAATGTGAAATGAACAATTCAACCTCAACAAACGCAGGAAAAAGACAGGCCTTCAGCAACAAATTATCCACAGCGTGTGGAATAGACATCGGATACGAAAGAAAGAGACCCGGATAATTTGAATTCACAATTTTTCAAAACCCGGTTGAAAGGAATATGCGAATAATAGCATATTTGAAAAGCCTCGGATTTTGGAATAATTCAGATGGGATTAGTTTTAACAAGAAGGACTTTTGGATGATCAAAATAACTGATTTCTATTCGGATCACACGTCGGATGTCCGAAACGAATAGGGCATCAGATTTTAGATCAAAACCATTATCTGAATTTTCTGAACATTTGATCTAGTGAAGGTAACTCCTGTCTGAATCACCATAAGATTCGAGCTTTTCAAAAATCCTGTTATTGTTATCCATTATCGTTTTAACTAAGGTTTGAAGAAAGATCCGAATTATTCGTATCGGCGTTGGATCCAATGCCTAGTGTGGAATAAAAACAGGTATGGCATTATCGCTCAAGATGATACCGACAAGGCATCTTAAAATGTGCGATCAGGCAAAACCCGCAGTTTCCCCTTTCCTAGTTCATTGCTAACCCTTGTTGTGTGACTGTTCTACGAGAAAGAAAAACCTGAAACCTCTTTTATTCCTGCCGGGATCGAAATACGACATTGTGTCACACGGTCCCACACTGCCGAAAAGCTGTGACACGTCGTCAACGTGTTAACGTTCAGAAGTAACCTTCCTAATTTTCTCTTAGCGTTTTTCAAAAATCGTTGAAAATACCTCCAGCGCCGAAAACGTATTCTCTGTCTCGACTTTTCCAGATGGCGAGTAAAAGCATTTTGGGATAAGCAGTACCAGCAGTAGCAGCATAGGCATATCTTACGAGGAGATAGACTAGATCTTTGTGAACTCGTTGACGTGCTTGGAGAATCGTCAAAGAATTTCTTGCTCTAAAATGCATTAAACGATAACGATAAAGAACGGCGTTACTCAATCCTTTTTGGGATGCGCCACGCATTCTACTTCTACGGGATATCGTGAAGGCGGCTTTAATGAGTATTTGACTATACAATGACTTTCGGGAGTCAGTTGATGAAGAACTTAGCGCTGTTCTTTCTTAGGCAAGTTTGGTACCAATTCTCCGCCTCCAGTGGGATGGAAGGCTTGGTAGGCCTGCGTGGGAAATTCGAACCAGGAATCGTGTGTAGTCGTGGTATCGTGTGCAGGCGGCAGCCGGCACTTCCCACGACTGAGCTACACATCTCCCCAAAATCCATTATTTCCAAAAAAAAAAAAAGAAATTCATGAAAACAATAAAATATTGCTGATTTCAATAGTTTTCAGGAACAGTTCTAATTAGGAGGATGGGAGCTGCAACATTAGTGAAAATTAAGTGTAAATGTGATAAACTCACTGAGAAAATAATCCGTTAAAAATTCCGTTAAATTTCTAAGATCTTTCGTTAAGTCGTTAAGCCAGATTTTAACGAAAAATGCCGTTAATTCGTTAAATTCGTTAAATCGTTAGCCGTTAAATGTGCATCCCTGGTTGACACCTAATTGAGACCTACAAAATGCTGTAATGTCCATAATCCAATAACTAGATCTCATTTAGGAATAAGCAAAACATATATAGCTAAATCAGTTAAGCATTACCGGCCAACTTTGTGTTAAGATATCACAACATATGTAAATACCGTTCACTGTGCTAAAAGTTAAAAGCAAAACTCTTTGTGAATCGGTTTGGGAAGCACTGGAAAGTTTTCCAGTCCCTTAAAAACCTTTTTTGAATGTACGGGCATCATCGGGCATCTTCCTCAATACATAAACGAATATAGGTTTACCTCTACAGCAGTTTGCGCCTTCAACAAACCTTTCGTTAATCAAACGACCAAACTAGTTCTGAAAGCCGTGATGAACGATGTCATATCAAACACGGCATTTCGAACAAATTGTTGAACTATTGTTGACAGGAAGTAGTTTCAAACCGAGGTTTTAATTATACTAGTGACCTCTTTGTTAAAAGCAATAGCGTGCGTTGTATTTTGACAATTACAGCAAGTTACAACCACAAAAATATTGATAAGGTAGAGCGAATAGTGACAGTTGGCACTTATTTAGTTACTTTATGTGGCTGCAGACTTACTCACCTTATATTGCTATGAGGCTCGATGGCTAGACTTCCTTCAGTCACTTATGTTAGCTTGTAATTGCGGTAAATGTTCAACTGCAAGATGTAGTTTCTTCTTCGTTACACATGGAAGAAGGCCAATCTTATAGTGTGAGATCGCCCACAGCTTGCCGTCCACACTTGTTTTCGCTTCTGACAACTTCACGGATCAATTTTCTGCTGGTCTGAAGGACCGAATCATAGAAGCAGGAATCCAAATTACAGAGAAGACGAAGCAGTACAAGTCCGGATGCAACAATCTGCATAAGGTACTCCATACGGAACTTTCCACTGGGTATTTATTATTTCTACATGACGAAACTATGCGTCCAAACCTTACAAACCAGTGGAGAGGTCCGTCCATGGTCGAAGTACTTGATCGACCACATGCTACAGTTCACGAATTGTCAAACGCCAAAAGCGACAAACAGTCCGTATGAACCGTTTGAAGTTATACTCACCAGGCTACGAGGTAGCCAATACTTCTGCCCGGCACTAGCCTCCATTTTGGAGAGCTTTAAAGAAGCATCGGACACCGCGGAACAACCTTTTCGGCGATCACTCCGATTGCAAAATAAACGTACTTTAGCTCGACCACATATGGACCATGGACAGTGATCTATACCTTAATGGGTATAAGTTTAATTTTAACTCATTTGCGCTACATCGCGCAAATCATGCACCAAGTTTTTTGAATGGACACTTCAAAGAACTTCAAAATTGCGATAATCATCAAAATTAAATTATACTCCTTTCAAAATTCGCGCCTGTATCAACCGAACAACCGAGTTTTATCAACACATGCTGATTCCTGACAAATCGTCTGCATACGCTTATAACATGCCAATGTGTACATTGTAATTCTTATAAAACGATGACTTTTTGCTATGCTGAAAAATGCCGCTGAGATATTGTAGTAATATAAACTATTTAGATTTTTTCTTCTTCAATTCTCTAACTAAAACACCTGATTTTTCGCATTTTTCGCTCGCACTGCGTGCATCATTTTGTATACTTCGCAACGTCCAACATTTTATATCATTCCTGTTCCTTGTTTTGTATACAGTCATAGCAAAATTACGATTGTATGTAAGTAAGTTTTATCACCGTAACAGTGTAGCTTTGACATATTGAATTCAATGCTGCGCCAAATAAGATGCTGATTTAATAAATTCCTCCTTCATCAACCTCATTTCTGGATCACATAAGACAAACCTTCATCTTCACGTAACACTTCTACCACATACCCCATGTGCCTACTTCTTAGAGACGAAAGACTTGGACGTTGTCTCCGAGGTGTAATCCACTTCATCCACCACCTCCTACGCAAGCTCGAGGACGAACTTGTACTCAATGATTGTGCGGATCCCTCTTCTTCCACCTCCTTGAATGCCGTCCGGTAAATGAACCGTTGATCACATCCTCACATGTTCCTCCTATAGTCGGTAATTCAACATATAGCTTAAAGCTATAGCCTAGCTATTATGTAGTTCCTATAACCTTCTGCCGTACATCCGACATTTCTTTCTCTCGGATACCTATCGACTCTCAAGACAAACTTGACGTTTTCAAGCTCGAGGACGAGCTTACTGGAGGAATGGAGATGTCGGGTTGCACCCAATCCGCACCCCTCGACGGCGACGCCCTGGTACTGATAACGACGCCCTGCTACGGGAGTCACGTCTACGTCACCCCGACCGTGAGGTCGTCTGCTGCCATGCCTGGAAGGGAGCCGTCTGCCTTCTCACCCTACCCCTTCTCTACAATCCATATGCTGTATGTATTCTTATAATAAAGATACATACAGAGCCTATACTAGAAACATCTATCCCGTAGGATTCATCAGGTAAGGCATCATGAACCTTTGACTTGATAATGGTATTTATCTAGCTGTGTATTTTTTCCTAACCATTCTCGTATGCACTTACATAGTAGAATGGTCAGGAAAAGACGGGTCGGGGCATTGCAGATAGGAGCACTTGCACTCACTCCCTCAACTGTAGAGGTCGAAAAAATCTTTTGTCCTAAATTCATCTATAGGGTTATCTTGGATGCAGATCACCAATCTGGCAACCATTTTCGTTGAAACAATGGATAGGAGAAGGTTATTATGGGTACGTGTAAGTAACGGGGCGTACGCAGAATAACCGGCACTGCTGCCTTTCACGACTCCAGAGGTCGAGGAGAGGACGAAAGAAAAAATTTCGCCCAAACATCGCCCACGGGGTTATTTGGGGTGCTGATCACAGATATGATACCTGCTAAGATCATACTATATATAATCGAGAGACGCTGAAGGTCGCCACGTCCGCCGCGCTGAAGCCCGCCGCGTCGGCAGGTGTTTACTGCTGACGGCGCTTGAACTGTCGACGGTGCATGTTGATCCCAGCCGAGCCTGGCTTAGCAAGCGTCCGTAGCTAGGTTTGGGCCATGTTCCTTGCATGGCCCGCCATACCCGAAGCCGGCAAGCGTGGCGTTGCCCACACGTCAGCTGGTTAACATCATAGTCGTTTCCGTCATCAATTCTATGCCTAACGCAAAGGAGAGGTACGAGTGAAAACCGATGATAGATTACTAGTAAGACATTTCCACGTAGTTCCACAGACAGCCCTTCCTGCTCACCGTTCATTACTGTAGACATGTAGACGACTGCTGTATCCATCGATACATTGACACAGGCGGAAATGGGTGAATGGTTCAGATTGCTAAACGAGCACTCTCAGTACTTTAGGCTTACTTGGTGGCTCACGCCACTCTGCGTACCCCAATGCTGTTAAACGTGCCGCTGTCCGCAAGACGCTCTGAACGGCAGTCTGTATTTGCACAGGATCCAGCGAACATCAAGAGTCCTTACAGCTAGCTTCGCATATAGCTGTTCCAAACGGCTATAGGGTTTCAAGTTGTAGTCGAAGATCTTATGGTAACTGTCATAATAGATCCCCGCAAGCAAGATGCCCATCTGCTCCCGCTAAATGCCCTAGTGGGCATTCCCAACAACAACATCGAGATGCAGTTGTTACGAAATAGACTATGACTAGCCGTGCCTTTCGGAAATATGCGTTATTTTCCCAAGTGGTACAATGGAAGTTTGCTCAAATATTGAAGCAATTTATCAAATAGAGTGCTTAGCTAGTGACGATAAATGTGTCGGAGAAACAGGAAACGATGCGCGTAAGGAGACATCTATCAAGCAAACAACGTGGATTGCTGACCAGCCCACTTGGAGGGCATAGGATGAATGCGCTCAACGGGAACGACATTGAACTATGAAAATAATTTTAATAAATAATAATACAATTTTTACGTATAGATTTTCACCTAATTCTATTGAGGTGGAATGCACTATTTTGATAGGCATTCCAGATTTTCACAAGAAATCCAGCGATGAAAAACCGAAATGAATGTCTTTCTGTAGCGAGTGACCTCTCGTTTATGGCTCATTGTGAACAGTAGAAGGGTTGGTAGATAACCTTGGTGCAGTGTGTTCCATTTGCCTCTGTCGGTCGAAATGCTAGGGTAGTTGAGGCGCTTGGTGCAGTCGAGTGCAAACTGAAACCAATATGTGTGCACGACGTTCAGGCCTATGAAGACGACGAGAAGTCGAGTCAGGTCCTTCGAAATGAAGATCTCCTCACAACATCGGGCTACACAACATAAACCAACAACTTACAATGCCAAGGTTTCAAGAAGAAATAAGCTGGAGATTTCTAGTTGCTGAGAATTTTCGGCTGGTTTTTCACGTTCGTACGCTCTAAGCAGCTGAATGCTGCGACATTACTGAGCGCTTACTGACAGATTTTTATTTTTCACCAACGATTTCAGGGTTCAAAAGTGTTGTTGAACAGGAGTGCTACTTTTCGTTGTAGCTAATGGCTGTCGTCTACATTCTTCCAGATTCGTGGTCAGCTAGATTTACACCACAGAATGCGTAGTTCTCGAATTAGTTTATTCTATTTACAGACATGGACGTTATATGCAATATCAAAAATAAAGAAGGAAAGTGTCGGCCTGACGGCCGAGCACCGCGGAGCTCGCACATCACTGAAGAACTCAAAAGGGCGGTTTTCTGTCCTCCCTGGGTTGCAGGGCCTCTAAGTGGTGACTTAATGGGGTCCCGATGGCCAATGGGCAAACTCCCGCACGGGTGTTTTTAATGGGGCCCAATGGCGTCGGGTAAGACAAGGAGAGGCGTTATTCGTTGGCCTAATCAATCTCCCGTGGATTAGTTATCCTTCTGTTCTACCGTAGTCTATGTCCCATCCCCTACAGTGCTTCATCCCCTTACAATCTCCTGACATCCACGACGGCGAAAGAGACCCGGTCCCCGGGTCCTATATTACAGGGGATAGGATAAAATAATCATAGGGCTAATCGAATGAAAGAGAGATCCGTGTTGTTTCGATGTGTAGAAGGTCATCGCATTTGTGGTGAAGGTGGAAAGGATGCTGAGTCGTTCTGAGTGGCTGTAAGTGTGAGTGAGAGGTGGTGAAGAACAATGATACAGGTACTAAAAAAACTCACATACAACGGTGTTGTATGTGATATGGTAAAAAAGGAAGGGAATGAAAATGTTGAAGTATCCATAAAACATACGGAATAATTAGTTTCGCGTAGACTAGTTTTTTGTTTCAAACTCTTTTCACAAGATTGTTGTCCTGGAATCTCGACCGCCATGTACCCTTGTCGGTCGCAGTTGCATGTGCATAGTATTACATGTCCCGATAAAGATAAGGATAAAGATAAAGGAATATCACACAGTATTAGTATAGATCGAGTAGTGAGACTTATCAGGTCGTCAGTGCGCGCGCGTTGGAGATGTAAAAAATGCATTCAGATCGAAAGCAATGTAGCCGAAGATTAAGAAGAATAACTCGTTGAATACGGCAGTTGTCAAAGTACGTACATTTGTTAGACACGGTGTCCTCATCGTCGTATGTGAAGAAAATTTGTGGAACTCGTTTCAGTTATTTTACACATAGGTGGAGGCCAAAACACGGCGATTTGAAGTAAAAGTGTTCGTGGTCCGTATAGCTAAAGTGATGAAGGCTACGACAAAGAATCCAAAATACTACTCGTATGCACGGGCAACTTTCCGGTTTCCAAAACAGCCAACCAGGTGGTGATTTGTTCTTTCCCTGGTGTTCGGATCTTGGGACAGGAGCTGGGTTACTTGTTGTTGTAGTTAAAACAACTCCTGGTTGATGTAGTGCTGTTTTCCTCTTCTAGTTGTACAAAAAGTAGTAAGTTTTGGGTTGGTTGCAGACGTAAAGCCTTGTTTTTGCACATGAAACGTGGACACGAGTTCTTTGCCTAAATGCAATGACTAACACTTTCGTTTTGGTTTGTGCTTGAATTGATATTTAACTGATGACTTATTATGTAATTTGTGAAGCTGTCCTATGAAGGTAGTGTGAACTGGGGCGGCGGTGACACTGTGTCCGTGATGTGCCGTTATAAAAGCGTATTGCGCTCCTATCTTTACCGATTGCTTCCAAAAAAATTGTGCCGGGAACTTACGCAGTGGCACTAAAAAGAAGGTTTAAAAACTCATGCAGCGTCAACATATTTTGTTTTTGGAAAATAGAGTGAGTACAAATAGAATGGGAGAAAGGACGAGGAAACGAAGCCAAAAAAGTAGGTAAAATAAACTAATGCGAGCCGGGACCTCCATATAATAACTTTGGTCGTCCGCTGTCCTTGACAGTGTAACGGTTCGGAAGACGGGGCTATTACTCGTTAATCTTGCTATCAATTTTCTATACTTTATAGCTTTACACCACAGAACGCGTAGTTCTCGTTTATTCTAATTACAGACATGGATGTTATATGCAATATATCAAAAATAAAGAAGGAAGGTGTCAGCCTGACGGCCGAGCACCGCGGAGCTCGCACATCACTGAAGAACTCAAAAGGGCGGTTTTCTGTCCTCCCTGGGTTGCGGGGCCTCTAAATATTGACCTAACTGGGGTGCCGATGGCCAATGGGCAAACTCGCACATGGGGTTTTTATTGGGGCCTAATGGCGTCAGATAAGACAAGGCGAGGCGTTACTCGTTGGCCTAATCAATCTCCCGTGGATTAGTTATCCTTCTGTTCTACCGTAGTCTATGTCCCATCTGCCTACAGTACTTCATCCTCTTACAATCTCCTTACAAATGGTAGGATAACACAGAGCAAATCCCGTAACCTTCTCCTGAATCGAGCCCTAGACCCCCCTCCCGCAAGTCCGCATCACGTCTACTCGGCCGTCCAGCCGCTACCGCTACCGTTTGAAATGAATCACTTGAATGTAGTGTAGCTTTGTTCAGGAAACACCGTAAATTGTTATATTACTATAATCAAACTTTAATTTAAGCTCCAAACGTTCTGTAGGTTAAGTTCTGAGCACGACAGGGCTATTTCAGGTGTCATTTACAAAAACCCGCCCTAAAGTGATACCATTTTTTGCCATTTTGGACCACCCAGTGGCCCGTAGCAAAAACGAGGCACAGTTCTGCGATCCTCGTCCGATGCCCTCAGGACCATATAGCAGTGAAAGTGGTGAGTTTGTGCACTACTCATGAACGTAAACATGCAGTATTTTTTGAGATCTAAACTACGATTGACTCCTTGCTGTTATAAGTTTCTACTCACGCTTTCCCTTACGTGTCGCCCCTCTGATTTCAAATCGCATAGACGAGGTGAAGCTCAATGTGTACAATTTTCGCGTCAATTTGGACACTTGAAACCAAATGGGACACACACTTTTCAAGTTAAATTGGTAAAGAAGTGTCCATTTTGGTTCCAAAAGTGTACATTGTAACACAAAGAACACGAACGAACAACGTGAATGAACATGTAACAAGAATGAAGACCACGTCTTTTTAACTTCTAATTTGACAGAAAAGGACACCTTCTTTCACTATTTATCAGATGTTCCTCCACTTTTGGGGGACGACTCTCCAGTTAATAATGCAGCAAAACGAGTTTCCGAGATCCTGGAATCTGCTCACGCTATGTCTCCTTGGGGTATTTCTGCGATATTTTTTTTCCATTTCATTCTACTCCTCTAGGTGCGTTCTTCTGCAGAACTTGCTTCAGTTTTGTGCTCTGTGAAAAAACTTTAATAAAAAATAGCTTTCCCTCGCTGTCCTTTTTTAGTTTACACCTTCCTTCACATATCCTTCGAAACATTTCCAAATTCAACTTGGTCTGCAGTGTTTGATCGATTTTGTCCTTACCAGTTGCCCGCTAGCTATGGCCAATTGACCTAGCCGTTTTCTTTGTGACTCAGGAAGGAAGATAGTCATAGCGGCCTCTCCTGGATAAAAGGCGACAGCACACAGTTTTCTAGACCACAAATAAAAAAACCCAAGTTCGAGCACCTGCTCTCGATTTTACGCCTTGAGTATATTTCCTTCACTTCTTCTTCTCCTTCTTCTTCTTCTTCTTCAGCATTTGTCGCGCTTCGTCGCGGGGTCTGCTCTCCTGGTGTCGTGACGCCATCTTTCTCGATCCTGCGCTTCATCAGCGTGGATGCCATTTTCTTCCATGTCCATGTGTAACGTATCGGACCAACGCTGCTTCGGGCGTCCTCTAGACCGCTTTCCTGATGCTTCCAACTCAAGGCCTATCTTGCTGACGCTGTCTTCTTTCCCACGCAGAACGTGGCTGTACCATCGTATGCAAGCTTCGCGCATCTTGTCCGCTGTCGGCGTGACCCCGAACTTCTACCGAATGACATTGTTTCGGAGGCGGTCCATGCGGGTGACTCCAGCCGTCCAGCACAGCATCTTCGTCTCCACGACGCTGAGGCGCGTTTCAACTTTTTTTTCCTTAGTCGCAGTCCAACACTCAGCGCCGTATATTGCTACTGGCCGCACGACTGTTCTATAGATCTTTGACTTCAGGTGCTCTGGTATCTTCCTATCGCAGAGCACACCAGTCAGCGAACGCCACTTGGGCCAAGCTGCACTCACGCGTGAGTTCACTTCAACCATCAGACCTCCGTCAGATGCTATTGCTAGTCCCAGGTATTTAAACACCGAAGTGCGTGCAAGCTCAGTACCGTTAATCATAATGGACCCAGACTTGTTCACGTCAGTCGTTAGGTACTCTGTCTTCTTAACGTCTCGCGTAATGGCGGTCAGAGGCTGTGTGACATTGCTCCAACGTTGAGTGGCAGGTTTGGGAAGAGAACTCTGGGGTCTGCTACCTACTCATCGCAGCGTGCGACGTTGAATGCGGCAGACGCACGTTCCACTGGAGCACTGTCTACTCCCTGGGTCAGATCATCTGTGGCTCAGTACGATAGTTGTCGTGTTCTCGGCAGCACTTCCCTCACACGCAGTAGAGACTATACCTTTGTCCCTTTCGAATTTGGAATAGTCGAATTTCGAATATTCGAATATTCGAAAAAGCCAAATATTCGAATTATTCGTTTATTCAAATATTCGAGGAAGTTTAATATTCGAAATGTTCGTTTATTCGAATGTTCGATAATATTCGAATTATTCGTTTATTCGAATGTTCGAAAAGGTCCAATAATCGAATTATTCGTTTATTCGAATATTCGAGAAAGTCCAATATTTATTTATTTAATTTTATTTATTTCGTGGCGTGAATCATAGCAGAAATACACGCACATAATGGGACATAAACGAGCAAAACCATCATTAAGGAATCAAAAACAAACAAGTGAGAACAGAATAACCTAAAAAAGGTCATTCCGAACGAGCAGATGCTTAAATTGAGGAACAGGCATACCAAAAAATTCTTTATTATCACCGGTAAAAAGGTTTAGCTCCCTAGGGCCCCTGTAAGTGAGGAAGTTAGACCTAACTTGCGACTTTGCAACCACGATATATAATCTAGGTCAACCTGTTCTACTAATCGTAAGTGGTACTCCAAAGAACTCAACAGGATCTAGAGACAGTTTCCTAGTGAGAATTTTGAACAACATGATTAGATCTGCCCTTTTTCTTCTTCTTAAACTGGGTATGCCGAGCAGCTTAGCCCGCGTGGAACCGTTAGGGATGTCTCCGTAACCCATTTTGTAGCATCTCATGAACAACTTACGTGTGTAGTTATTCTGAACACTTTCGAGGAGGTCGATATCCTTCTTTTGACAAGGGTTAAAAATCGAAGTACCAAACTCCATAATGGGCCTTACGTAGCATTTGTAGGCACGCAAGAGAGCGCCAGGATCATTTGTTTTTAGCACCTTGAATAAATTGTACGTCCTGAAGTTGGCCTTTTTAACAAGTAATTTATAATGAAGATCGAATCTTAAATTACTCGTTATAAGGAAGCCTAAGTCTCTAAAGTCAGGAACCTGCTTCAAGTACACGCTATTGAGTCTGTAGAGTGGAGAGTAGGTTTGGTGCCTTGATTTTATTACAAGACAGTGCGACTTTTCAGCTGCAAGTGGAAGTTCCCAGTCTTCTGCCCACTTTCCTATGAAATCAATAGCATCTTGAACATCATCAGAGCTTTCATATTTATTGATTCTTTGTAGATTTTCACGTTGTCGGCGGACATTTTGCACGTAACGCCGAACCTGGAGACGGAATCTGGCAGCCCATAAGTGTATAAGAGGAAAAGCAGCGGCGAAAGTAGTCCTCCTTGTGGAACTCCACTAGCTGCCGAAAAACCGACGAGTAGCTATCCTCCACTCTCACCTGATGTGTTCTACCTGAGAGGAAACTCCTTATAATCATCGGATGTATACCAACCGCCTTCATTTTGAGTACTAATTTTTCTACAGGAACCTTATCGAAAGCCTTGGAACACTCATAGTAGACAACGTCCACCTGATTTTTGCTTTCCAGAGCTTTGGTCCTGTAATTTATAGAAGAAAGAACTGCAGTCTCCATCGGACGCTGCTTCAGGAAGCCAAACTGTTCCCTAGAGATGATGCTATGTTCTAACATGTGCTCCAAAATATGCTTTTTAAGGATTTTTTTAAAATGTTCTTGAAAAAATTGAAGTTATACTAACAGGACGATAATTCCTTGGGTCACTGAAAGGAGGCTTTTTGGGAATAGGGGTAATAAACGCATGCCTCCATCTACGGGGAACATCGGCTGTCACGTAGCTCATGGTGAAAATTTGTTCCAGAGCGTACGCTACGCAACCAACGACATTTTTAACAAAAAGTAGCGGTAGAAAGTCTGGTGAAATTGAAGAAGACTTGGGCCACTTGGACAAAACTTCAACAATTTCATCTTTATTAAACCATAGCGAAGGCCTCATCCGAGAAAAACTGGAAAGAATACCGTCTTGAACAGGGGTAGGAAAAGGGCTAGTTCTCGAAGACTTTCTGAAAACTTTTTGAAATTCGTTTGCTAGTAGATTTGCTTTCTAAACAGCCGATGATACTAAAGTACCGTTCCCATCTTCCAGGCCTAGATATTGTGGCATGATCGCTGTTACCTAGCGGTGGGGCAACGTTTAGGTCTTGGACCAAACCAGTGGTGTTGCAGAGAACGAGATCTAACAAAGAGTTGCCTCTAGTGGGCCTGTTCACCAATTGTTGGAAATTATGGGCATCGAACATATCTTGAAAAGATTTTAAAATACTGTCGCAGGAGTCGGTCTCAATATTTGGCAAATTAAGTCCCCTAAAAGTACGCATGGAGCTCTACACACGCAGTAGTCGCTAATGGCTTTAATTAGATTTATGGAGTGTGTGGTACTGCAACTCTGTACACAGCAATGAAGCGGAGAACATTTGCACGCTCACCAATGTCACATATTAAAATTTCATAACGTTCCTTGATAGACTCGTGAAAAATCACGTTATGAGAGATGTGGCTCTTCAAAAGCAAGGCAAATATTCGAAATATTCATTTATTCGAATATTCGAGAAGGTCCAATAATCGAATTATTCGTTTATTCGAATATTCAAAGGAGACCAATATTCGAACATTCGTTATTCGAATATTCGAAGGCCTCGAATGTCGAGTATTCGAATATTCGAATAATCTTTATCAATCTCTTAACAAGTTAGTGGCACTCCTCCTCGAAAACCAGGAAGTATGACCTTATGATAAAAAACGATGTTTGAGTTTCGCGCGTCGCTCAAAATGCGCCGAATTGTGTGTGCGCAATCTGACAAGGGAAACCCATGAAATTCTCTCAAATGTTCTCAACAAGACCTATATGATGTCGTAGGGCATGAGACGAGGATCACACAGTTATTTCGTTTTTGTTAAAGGCTACTGCATGGTCCGAAAATGGCAAAAAAAATGGTATCACTTCACGGTGGGCTGATAAGGCAAAAGTGACGCCTGGAATGGCCCTGTTGTGCTCTGAACCTAACCTACAAGAGATTTGGAGCTCAAATTAAAGATAGATTATAGTGATATGACAATTTCCGACGTTTTCTAGACGAAGCTGCAGATTATATTCAAGTGATTCAATAGCACGGTGGGTGCCGTATTCGCTTCCTAGCCCTGCTTTCAACCTGTTGTCAGATGTGGAAAAAGCTGGTTTTGTCGTTTGGAGTGATGTCGCTCGTCGTTCATCAGAGTTCTTCATAGACTGATTTTTATTCTTCTGCCAACTTTTACTAGTTTTTCTACTAACTATTACCAACCACAGCGTATTCTATCCACCTCATGTTATTAGTCTTGCTGTGCGCTTCCTCTTGAACTCTCTCCCATACGCTTACGGGTGAGGGGTCGGGCATTGCTGATGGGAGCACTTGCACTCACTCCCTCAACTCTAGAGGTCGAAAAAAAGTTTCTACCAAAATTCATCTATAGGGTTATTTGGGATTGAGACCAATAATATGGCAACCATTTTTGGTGAAATGATAGTTTAAAGAAGGTTACTATGGGTATGTTAAGTAAAAGAGTGTACGCAGAATAACCGGCACTGCTGCCTTTCGTGACTCCAGAGGTCGAGAAGAGGTCGCTCAAACATCGCCCAAGGGGGTTATTTGGGGTGCTGATGACGGATATGATATCTGTTTTTGAGATTTCGGTCGATTACGGTAGGTTACGGTAGATGTGGGTGACTAAAGCTGTCTGCGTTAGTAGAATCGCTTTCTTCTTCAACGTGGTCATACTAGTTTTCCAACGTTCGACTTTGAGATGCAAAGTAGTACAGGTAAAGTAGAAATGTAGAAAAAATGACTGACTCGTGGTTACCGGCTTAAATAATTTCAATATGCGAAGTCAGGACGCAATCCGTGGTCATGGCCTCGTCACCCTTATTCACCGCTACCCAATAATACGGTGCCCTACCAAAGCTAAAATGTACTCTTCTTTTGTAAAAATGGGACTAGGCCACCTAGAAAATCCCCGAACCCCTCCGGAATCCGACCCTCCACCCTACCCCTTTCCGTAAGTCTGCATCGCTATCCACTCAGTCATCCAATCGCTGTCGCCATCGTCAATCATTTGGATGTACCCTGAAGCTTCGTCTAGGAAATGTCGGAAATTATCATACTACTATAATCTAACTCTAATTGGACCTTCAAACCTTGTGTAGATCAGGTTCAGAGGACAACAGGGCCATTCCAGGCGTCACTTTTCCCCCTACCTTGAAGTAATAGCACGTTTTGCCATTTTTGGACCACCCAGTGGCCCGTAGCAAAAACGAGAAACACCTCAGTGTCCTCATTTCATTCCTCACAACATCATGTAGGTCTCGTTGAGAATCTTAGGGGGAAGTTGATGGCCTTCCCATGTGAGTCGACGCGAAGCGCGGGCGAGCGCAGACCTCCGCAGCGCCTATGCTTTCTTATGAATGGCCGTCGAGCGTCCTGCTGCCAGTCACGCGAATAGCAAGTGAATCGGATTATTGCTGTACAATGACGTTTTACTACGGGAGAATCTCCGTTTTGAATTTCTACCCCATGTACAACAACGGAGCGATTAAAACACCACGTTTAAGCGGAAGGGGCTGCGATATGGAGGTAGTACTTTCAGGAGCCTAGAAAGCTCCTGCTTAAGGACGTCAAAGAAGAGAGGAAGAGCAATGGCTATGGAGTGCAAGAGTCAGTCATACACCGTTTCCTATGAAAGCGATCCATCCCCATTTTCGCTATAACGCTGTCCAAGTCATAGCGCCTTATCAGATTAGATTCCAACCATGGACCGTTTGCTTATAAGTGAAGCGAAGCTCTTCAACGGAGCCAGAACACAGACTGAATATCAAGGAAAGACAGTAACTTACGAAGCAAGATCTATAGCGAGCTAGCTCTGCCTATCCAGGGTGTATTTCTCTTCTCGGCGTACGAATTGTTAGGGAAGCAAAGGGTGCTCCATTGCCATTATAGCTTTATCATTGTCCTGTGGCGTCGGGAAGGAAATGGCTGCAGCAGCCTTCGCGGCGCTTTAGCAACGGCATCTGAGCCTGAACACCGGCTTCCACAGCCTCGGCTCGGTCTTCAGCTCGCCCTCGCTTCTCTCGTCGTGCTCTGCCTCAGTGCCGGTTATCACTCACTGGACTCGCCACTCTCCACTCCATTAGCCCTGGTTTAACGTAGGAGCAGCGGGAGTATGACGGCCACGGGACAGAAGGTCCATTGATAGAAATCGATCTACCACAGTTGATAATTACCGATCTCTTTCGCAATTAACCAATTAGTATACGAGCAATGACAATCTGAAGCTTTCGTATATGCCGCTCTGTCGAATGCAGTTTACAGTGGGTAATAAAAAAATAAGTAAATGTCAATCACTGGGTGACCACAATAAATAAGAGTGTTCTTGAACATTTGATTATTCGAATATTCGACTAATCGGAATTCGAATATTCGAAATCCGACTTTTTGAAAATCGGATGATATTCGATTATTCAAAGTTTGAAATTTTGAAAACCGAATATTATTCGATCGTTCCCCTCTCACCAAGAAATGCCTTCAGCTTCCCATGCAAATTAGAGCAGAGACCTATGTCATGTAAAAAAACAGCGATTCGATTATGAAAATCGAACATTATGCGATCATTCGGGATTCGAAGTTTTAAATTCGAATATTATTCGATCATTCGAAATTCGAAAATTCGTAAATCGATTATTATTCGATCTTTCGAAATTCGAAATTTTGAAAATCGAATAGTATTCGATCCTTCAGAATTCCAAGTTTTAAAATCGAATATTATTTGATCGTTCAAAATTCGAAGTCTTGAGAATCGAATATTATTCGATCATTCGAATTTCGAAATTTTTTCCCGATGACAAAGGTATAGTAAACACGCTGCAGAGACGGTCACGGCCGCCGCAGTCGCGAGACAAACCGTAAGTTCAGTTCGCTCCTCCGCCGCTGGATGCATAGCGGTGCTCACACGGATTCTGGCTGCTCACAAGGGAACTGTCTCAATGGTACGCTGGAACGGCAACAACGAATACTGTAGGAAGAATCTCCGTCCTCGAAATAGATCATGTTTTGTTTTTGCCGAATCCTTGAGGCAAACGAATAAGAGGGTCTAGTGGTTAAGGGTCCGAACGTCGAGCTTACCATGGCTGCGCAAGGAACTTGCGTCGTGGCATGGGTGGCGCAGTGGTAGAGACGCTGCTTCAGCTGTGACGTCCCGGGTTCGGGTCCCGTGTCCCATCGCGTCTTTGCGCTTTTACCATGGTATCGGATTTCCATAGAGATTTATATATTTGAACCTTTTTTGGGGTTTGCTGATGATTTCACTACATATTCCTTGTCGACATCTCGTGAAGTACCAGCAATGTCTCAAAAATGCATAATACGATGATATACGAAATATTCATGAAAAATCCTCAACATCAATTATACACAGGAAAAAGTGCATAAAATAGTAGGACCGATCACAGTATGGAAACGTACGAAAATACAGCTTTTTCACATCATTAGTGGACCTATGTAGGTCTTCAGGAAATACCATTCCACTCGGGGTTTCGAAGCAACCACGATGATTTTTCATTTTTTTTCGAGGAATCTAAAGCAGTGGCTAGTGCATTCTCTGTGGCGAGATTGTTTCACAGCTTCTGCCAAGTGCTACTCCACTGCAGCCCAACTCTGAAATCGCGGTAAAGTCCCATTTTCTTCAGTTGTCAACCTTGTGTAAGATAACAGGTCTAGAATAGTCAGACATTTTCCTCCGAAACGGTCTGTCCTGCCGAAAACGTGATTGTGCCTTCACTGGTTAGTGGCATCGTGACTTCGGCACAATCCTCTTCTGGGGCCGGATTCATCAACGACTTACAGAGATTTGACAGAGAAATTACAGCGGAAACTGAAAACGCAAATTGACGCGACTTGTCAACAAGCGATATGGTGAAGTGCGGCGTTATCACGTCTTTCCGCTGTAATCTCTCTGTCAAAACTTCGTAAGTCGTTGATGAATACGGGCCCTGGTTGAAACTTGTAGTCCTCTTCTTCGACTTTGTCCAACTTCTCCACTTCGTCAATTTTGCGCTGTCGCTGTTCGAAATCCTGTAGGATACTTGCTATTCCTTCCGCCAGTTTCATATCGTCTCTCGAAGGAACAGCATCCAGTGAAGATCCACACTTCAGTGTAGGTAGGTGAAAAACTGCTCGAGGGTTAGCGGACATTGTAAGGTGGTGTTAGCAGCAGCTTATTATGACCGCGCGACTTCGTAAGCATAACAGAGTCGACAATATTGATCGAGGTGATGGTGAAGTTGAAGATCATAAGTTCCAGAGCAGACTGTGATGGCATTTACCTCACCGACAATAAGAACCATTGATTGGCGTGAAAGTATCATGTATCATCGTATTTGGTATGTTTAGAACATTGGCGGGATGTCGACAAGGAATATGTAGTGAAATCATTAGCAAACTCCAAAAAAAGTTCAGATATGGAAATCCGATACAATGGTGAATGTGCGAAAATGCCATACGACACGGGACCCGAACCTGTGACGACACAGGCATGAAGCAGCGCCTCTACCATTGCGCCACCTAGGCCATGACACAGGTTCCTTGCGCAGCCGTGGTAAGCTCGACGCTCGGACCCTTAACCATTAGACCCATTTACTCGTTTGTCTCAAGGATCCGGCAAAAACAAAACATGTTCTGTTACTATTTGGAGGGCGGAGATCAATCCTACAGTGCTCGTACTTGCCGTTCCGGCGTACCGTTGAGACAGTTCCCTTGTAACACAGTTGATAATTACGATCTCTTTCGCAATTAACCAATTAGTATAAGAGTAATGACAATCTGAAGCTTTCGTATATGCCGCTCTGTCGAATGCAGTTTACACTGGGTAATAAAAAATAAGTAAATGTCAATCACTGTGTGACCACAATAAATAAGAATGTTCTTAAACATTTGATTATTCGAATATTCGACTATTCGGAATTCGAATATTCGAAATCCGAAATGATATTCGATTATTCAAAATTCGAAATTTTGAAAACCGAATATTATTCGATCGTTCCCCTCTCACCAAAAAATGCCTTCAGCTTCCCATGCAACTTATAGCAGAGACCCATGTCATGTAAAAAAGCGATTCGATTTTGAAGTAACGCTGCAGCTCTAAGTATTCTGCTGCTTCCGATTACGTGCAGTTTAAAACGCTCCTCACTTTTCATCAATTCAGCAATATATTTTTATATCGATCGCGTTGCAGGTTGAAAACTAAAGAACAGATAGGAGTCCGCTTTCTATTAGTACGATGGTACATTGTCGAATCCAGGCCTCTTGTACATGCGTTCGGCGTTCGTACTTTTCGGCGCCTCAATGGATCTGTAAATGAACATTCTTCAGTGGACACCTTACGTAGCTGTTCTTCATATGCTTCATTATAGCACTTCCTCAACAGTGCAAATGATTTACGTGAGAAAATTACGAAAAAGAAACGTGAAGTTTATAGGGAGTGGCAAGGACGTCATCTAACTCAGCAGTTCCTTTCCCCTCATTAATTACACTAGTTCAGATTTCATCGCGATTCCACTGTCATCGCTGCTTCTCGGATGGCATTCGTTGTCGGCTAGCGTTTTCGAACTACTGCTCCACTGCTGCACTGGCGCTTCGGCCGACCAAATAGTGTGCATCTCCATGGATTCTACTGCACGCGCCGATGGCTAAAGTCTATTCATGTCCTAAATGCGTTCCATGACTTTCACGCGTCTAGGCCCTGAAGCTCCTTGCATACGCACAGAGGTCACTGAAGCCGCTGCCCACAAAGTTCATTCTAAACACCTCAGTTACGAAGCCTCTCACCAAGAAATGCCTTCAGCTTCCCATACAACTTAGAGCAGAGAGCTACCTCATGCAATAAAAAAAGCTTGAAACGATGATTACAAATATAAGGATAAAGGATAAAGGACGGCGTTACTCAATACCTTCTGGGATGCGCCAGCGCATTCTACTTCTACGGGATGTCGTGGAGGCGACATGAATGCGTATTTGGCCATACAATGACTTGCGGTGGCCAGCCATGAACAAGTCAGCGCTCTATCCTTCCCAGACAAGTCTGGTACCAATTCACCGACCCCGGAGGGATGGAAGGCTTGGTTGGCCTGGGCGGAAAATCCGAACCAGGAACCTGGTATCGGGTGCAGGCGACAGTCGCGCCTCCTCCGACTGCGCCACACGCGCCCTGATTACAAATATGCAGAACAATATTGCTAAATGGTTCTCCTAATCGAAGACTGGCAGGCGAAAGTTCGCGTTGTCGATGTAGCGTGCGCTGGTGAAGCGTTGAATAAACCACTGCGTAATCAGCGCAGCCATTAGCAGCCGCACCAGTTGCGGCGGCGACGCAGCGGTAGTGTTCTCGCTTCGCTGGAAAGTGTTCAAGGGTTCGGTTCCCATCGGTGGTGGAGCTTTTGCATTTTGTGATTTATCGTCAGTGACAAACTTTATCTTCATTTCTAACATATTTTGAACAAACACCTTGCAACAATTATCATCTTTAGGGACAGATGGTATACTTTTAAAGTGGTTTGCCTCCTATTTGGAGAACAGGTTTATGACGGTCCGAGTCGGTTATGACTTTTCCGAAAGATAGTGTAGTGCCGCAGGGTTGCGTTCTTTCACCACTGTTATTCTTACTTTATACAGCTGACATATTTAATGTTATCGAAGGTTCAAAACATCAAAATTCAAGCCTATGCTGACGACATCAAAATTTACGGAATGTATGACAGAGATAGGCGTGCTGAAACATGTTTAGCTCTTGAAAATGAGCAAATCTGTATAGCTGGGCTTGAGATCCAGGCCTAACTATGAATCCCGATAAGTGCTGTACTTCACAATGGTGAAGGACACGCAGCTGATTATACTACAATACCGCTCAAATTGCGAAGGCAATGCGACGCTTTGTGACGGATTAATCCGTCACAAAGCGCCTTTTTTTGCACAGAATTTGAGCGGTATTGTATCTGGGATATATCTCTTACTCAATGCGAGATTAAGGACCTTGGTGTTATTGTCGACTCCAAACTGGAATTTTCGAGTCATATTGATGAATCCACTCGCAAGGCCTATGCTGCACTTTATTTCATTTTCCGCAATGCTTGCCGTAGAATACCTGACGTTCTTGTCAAACTGTATAAGGCCTACATTCTCTCTCACTTGGAATACTGCTCGCAAGTTTGGAGTCCTACCGCCAAAAATCTCATCCTAAAAATTGAAAAAGTTCAAAAAACTTTTACGAGACTTGTTTGCAGTCGACTACACCAAGGTAGATTTTCGAGAGATATGCCAAGTTATGGAGAGCGTCTAAAACTGCTGGGTCTTACATCACTACTGCGCAGAAGGGTAGCATCCGATCTGGTTTTCTGCTTCAAAATACTTCGAGGCGAGCTTAAACATCGTGCTAGCAAATACTGGATCTTCAGGCCAGGTCTGAGATCCAACGTTTTCAACATCCACCACCTCTCAACTCAGAAAAGGAAGTACGCACAGTTATATAATTTTATTTGCTACCGTGGGGCGAGATAGATTCGACACTTGCCGTCTGATGTGCTAAACTCAGAGAACAGCGAAATCTTCAGAGAGCGGTTGAGCAGAATTGATGTTTTGCATATTTTAGGAATTTCCGACATTATATAAACGAGACATCAAACCTCATCACTCGTGAACAGTGCTGCTCCATTGACTGGCGTATTGGGATAAAAAATACCTTTTCCTGTTCTCCTTTTATTCACGTGTTTTAAATGCGTTGCTGTTTAGGTAGCTACACAAAAATCATGATAATGCTCTGCAGCCACAACTCATTCTTATCGAATCACCGATCAGGCTTCTACATCGTGATTCGCCCTTTCTTTTGTTTTAACTCGCCTTTTTTGTTTGTCTTCCACTAGAAGCGACCTTCCTTGGTAGTATACCTCGTTTTTGAATTTGATTTAGATCTGCGTGATTTGCGATCGAGCTTTAACAATACGGTGCAAATAGTTGTCCTCTCTGGTGGCAGACTGCAGCAGCGTTGTGCATTCTGTGTGATCTAAATTGCTGCTTGTCCTAGATGTCAGTTCCATGAGGCGGCTAGCGTACCCATGTGCCGAAGTTCTGGCATCTACCACCGGGCGTCATAGCTGGCTGATGCGGACAAGCAGATTAGCTTTGCTGCCATTAAAACCTCGACATATTGGTAAAGTGAAAGTTGCTGTTACATAACTTAGCACCAGTTGTTCTGCGTTCTTGCAAAGAGCTGAAATCTATCGTTAAACTGCGGACTAGAGCAAATCTACATACTTCTTTTTTACGCTGCTAAAGGATGTCGCTGCCGCTTGCTAGCTTTCTATTTTGATGACTTGTTAAGTTTCTCTTTTTTCTACCATTTCCTATTGCCCACATGTTATGTACGCCGTCTTGACATGTAAGGTAAATCTAAATAGGATACATCAGCTCCTCAAATAATCACCATGCACAAAGTTTAGGCGAAATTGGTGCTTATTACCTCATCACCCTCACTTTTTCATATCTACCATAACCTGCCATACTTACTTAGTAGTTAGTTCCTCCCGTGCTGTTGAGCGCATAGGGCGACGAACTCTTTCCACCGCTGCCTGTCTTGGGCTATTTCTTTGCACTCCTGCCTAGAAATATCCATAACTTCCAAGTCATTCATGAACGTGCCACGCCACGTGCTTTTTGGGCGGCCTCTGGTTCGCTTTCCTGGCGGTGTCCATTGCATGGCTGATCTTGGCAGGCGGTGCGCTGGCATCCGAAGAATGTGTCTGGCCAGGCGGAGTCGGCGTTGCGCAACGGCTTCGTAGAGGTTGCTCGAGTGGCAGCGTTGTAGTATTTCTTCGTTCGTCAAGCGGTCCGTATAGCGTATCCTTATTATTTGTCGTAGACATTTGCAGTGGAACGCGTTAATTCGTCTGATGATGCTAGCTGACATAGTCCATGTTCCGCTAGCGTACACTGCAGTGAGGACGACTATCGAAGAATAAAAACGCAGCTTGACGCTATTTGAAATTGAAGACGACGTCCACAGTGCTTAAGCCTCCGAAACACTGCCGTTGCCTTCGCAATCCTGTATCGAACGTCAGCTTCAGCATCTCTGTTACTGGTGATCATGCTTCCCAAGTAGGTGAAGTTATCCACTACTTCCAAGCGATGCGGTCCTACGTAGATGCCGTCTCCCGAGGTCGTATTTGCTGCGTGCATGACCTTTGACTTTTCGGGACTAATTCGGAGGCTGATTTTGCTTGCTTCCTGGCTAAGGCATTCCGTGCTTCTTTGAAGGGTATCGTTGTCCTCAGCGAATATGGCAATGTCGTCGGCAAAGTCCAGGTCCATAAGGCGACCGCTAGACCAAGGGAGGTCCATAAGGCGACCGCTACTCCCTTGTACTTCGGCTGTCGTTCTTCTCAGTACGTAGTCGAGTCCGATGTTGAAGAGCAACGGTGAGAGAACACATCCCTGCCTGACTCCTGTGGTGACTTCGAAGAATCTTGTATTCCCGAGAGTTGTCTTCACGTAGCACGAGGAGTTGTGGTATAGACTTCTAAACACCTTGACGAAGGTCGCAAGGACTCCATAGAAACTGAGTATTTCCCAGAGTGACTCACGGTGGACACTGTCAAGTGCTTTCTTGAAATCGACGAAAGGACGGAATTGAAAGTTTATGTAGAGCGGGTAGCGACACTCCAGGCACTGCTCGATGATGTTGCGTAGCATAAGGATCTGGTCGCAACACGATCTTCCGTTTCTGAATCCAGCTTGCTCCTCCCGCAGTCGATCATCAATTGCATCTCGAAGCCTTCTTAACAATACGGTGCAGAATACTTTGCCTGGCACTGACAACAGGGTGATACCTTTCCAGTTTCCGCAATCCGATAAGCTTCCTTTTTTGGCAGTTTGACTACTAGACCTTTTTTTCCAATCCTCTGGCACTTCATGTTGATGCCAGCAGCTATTGAGGAGTGTCGTTAATTGTTCCGCTACCGGTGCGACTCCAGCTTTTAACATCTCCGCTGCAATTTCGTCGAGGCCAGGGGGCTTTTCCGTTTTTGAGACCTCGTATTGCTGTCTTTGTTTCCTCTACCGTTATGTAGCCGGTATTGACGTTTAGCTCTTCTAGGGCGTTTTCATCATCGAACGTAGGCGTTACGGATGGCTGGGGCTGGTTGTACACTTCACGGAAGTGGTGGCTTCACGGATGGCTGGGGCTGATTGTGCACTTCACGGAAGTGCTCAACCCACCTTTCGTTTTGTTCATCTTCGCTGACCAGTAGTCTCCCACTTTTGTCCTTTATAAGGACACACGTGTTGAGTCTTGTTCCCGTCAGCTCCGAAACAATTCGATACAGTGTTCTGGAATCACCACGACTAGCCGCTGTTTGTGCCTCCGTTTCCTTCTGAGCGATCCAAGCTTTCTTATCGAGGCGACATGACGCTTTCACTTGTCGATCGAGTTCCGAATAAATTTCGCCCGCTTCCCTTGATTCGTCAGGTGTCTTGGCGCACACTTTTCTTTGCTTGACTCACTTCCTCTCATCTATCTGCTTCCAGGTTTCTTCTCGAATCCATTGCTCCTTTCGCTTGCCTCGTCTCCGTCCGATGGTCGCTTCAGCACTTTCACATAGCGCGGTCTTGACGGCTTCCCAGTGTGTCAATGCTTTCGCATTTGCCAAGCATACTGAAACGGTTTCGTAATTCAACGCGGCAGTTCCTCGCGGTTGTACGGTTCTTCAACTTTTCGACGTCATGTGGTCGTCTGACAACCGGCCTTTTTTGCAGCTTCAGCTCCAGCTTCAACGTAGCCCTGACGAGATAGTGGTCTGTGCCTACATCCGCTCCTCTGTACACACGTGCATCGTTAATTGACGTCCTCCATTTGCGACTGATGCAGATGTGGTTAATTTCGTTTGCCGTCATGCCGTTTGGCGATCTCCAAGTTTTCTTGTGGATGCCTCGGTGAAAGAAGAATGTATTCGCGATGCATAGATCGTTGAAATCGCAGAATGGCACAAGCCTTTCTCCGTTGTTGATTAGGCGGTCCTCCGATGCGACTGCTCCGACAGATTTTTCCATGCCTTTTCGATCGCCTCCCACCTGCGCGTTGAAGTCGCCTAGAACAAGCTTGAGGTCCCGTCGTGGCATTTCATCAATGGCATCTTGTAGCCGTTCATAGAAATCATCCTTCTCGTCGTCGGTTGCGTCTTCCGTTGGAGCATACGCTTGTATCATTCCGACCCTGGTATGCCTCGTTCGAAAGCGCGCAGTGATGATTCTGCCGTTTACTGGCTCCCAACTAACGAGAGAATTTGAAGCTCGTTTGCTAAGGACGATTCCTACTCCTCTTTCATGCCTCCTTCCTGGACCAGGGAACAGGATAGTTTTGCCATCACTAATCAAACTTCCACTTCCAGTCCATCGGACCTCACTGATTCTGAGAATGTCTAGGCCGTAAATATCGAATTCCTGGAGTAGTTGGGCGAGACGCCCAGTTTGGTGAAGAGTGCGTATGTTCCAGGTACCAATACGCGTGATGTTCTTCGGAGAGAAAACCGAGTCCAGTATCAACTCTCCCGTCACAAAGCTCGGCTTCGATTTTCCCTTTTCAGCAATGTTCATATAGTCCACCGTTTCTGTAGCATAATGGTTTTTTTACGGGGACGGGTTGCTCGCCCAACCCTTCTCCTTTTTCATCCGGGCTTGGGACCGGCAAAGGCGGAGTTAACCTGCCATAAGAAGGTGGAATTCCGGAAACAAATTTCAGACTCGTGAACAACATCACAAATAACACCCTTAGCAGAAGTGTGGACGAAATATTTTTTCGACCTCCGTAGTCGTGCAGTACATGTGGCTTTTTCTTTTCGAACAGCCGAGAAATTTCAAGATGGGAACGTGTTGCAGATACCAAATTCCATTTTTTTCATGAACGCAGTCAGCGTCCAACTTGTTAGAGTAGCTTCAACAATAATGGAAGATTGCAAAAAATCTATGAGCGAAATAGAGTGCTAAAAAGCTGAACACCTATGTTTCTCTCTACTGCTGAGAAAACGTAGGTGTTCAGCTTCTTAGCACTCTGAACGTAACAACAACGATATTTGATTTACGGTGTAGTCCACTGCATAACATACTCATTTGGTTTCCACCTTAATTGGCTTAGGCTTCGAAGCTTGAAGCAAAGGTGAGAGTGATGAGATCATAAACACCAATTTCGCCCAAATTTTGTGCATTGGGGTTATTTGGAGCGCTGATCACGAATCTAGCATCCGGTATTGACTTACCTTACATGAAAATCAAAATTTGCTATCATTCCAGAGCTCGAAAAAGGTAGATGATTGTTGTTGTCAGGTGCTTGTTTAAGAATCTGTTGGAAATGACGATAAAGGATGTCACTGACGATAAATCACAAAATGCAAAAACACCATCCTGAATGGGGGCTCAACCCATCACCGTCTTCCTGCAAAGGGAGAACACTGCCGCTGCGGAACTGCCGGAGCGGCTAACGGCTCCGCTGATTACGTAAATCTCCGCCCAAGTTCCGCTGTCGACTGCACATCGCGTGCGCTAATTCATCAGCGCACGCGATGTGCAGTCGACAGCGGAACTTTCACCGGCCAGCACTCGCTCAGAAGATCCATTTAGCGAACTTAGTCCGCATATTTCAAATAAGCGTTTCTAGCCTCTCACCTGGCCTGGCAAGGGCCCTTTCCGAAGTTCCATGGGAAACTGAAGGTTCTCAGAATACAAACAAGGGCATACTGACGTCGAAAGCGTAAACTGCGCTTTGACCGATTGCGTACGGAATCAGTATTGGACGTTCGTTAAAGCACCTTGTGAGTTTGCTCCGGCTGTAGGCACCGAAGGTAAGGATAATAAAAGGATAGGATAGACTGTTCATGCAAACTCACTTATAGCTTGGCATGTGAGCTTGACTGAGTTCAGCAATCGAGTGATGCGACACAGAGCCTCTAAGCGGAGCTGGCAGCACCACCTCCTCCATTGGATCGGCAACGAATGGCCTGAAGTACAGTTGCGACCTCACGGTTTCACATTTGAAACAGCAGGTTGACGAGGGCAATGCATCCTTTTAGTCGCTGCGGGGCCCAGCGCAAAGCGAGTAACCTGCGAGTGGGCCACGTGATCTCATGCGGCTGGCTACACAGTTGCTCGCAATCCCACTGTCGCGCTGCAGCGGAGTGTGAAACGCCGCCTTCACGAAAAGCGCTGCCAGGAATTCTTCAGATATCCCACTCACGCGCGTTCGAAAGTCCATCTCCGATCAACATTTCTCGGGATATACGCGAGGATCTGCAAGGGTCCCTTCCTCAGGTTCTCCGTGAACACGTCAAGCATGAGATACAGTACCGGACATGTTCCTCCGTTCATTCCCGGAAATCCCGGAAAGGTCAACATAGGCCGCTTTGGAACGGTCCAAAGCAGCCTTTTTAAACAACTTTTTTAAAAATCAAGAACTTGTAAAGAGAAACATATATTTGAGTTCAGCAGCCCAAGCTCTATCTTATGACCTATAGATCTCAGTAAAGTTTAACAATCCATATAGGCCCGACAGAATCAATCGAGTGGGCGCGACAACCTGCAGAGCGATCGAGCGACAGCTTGAAGAGTGAGCGTTTGGGGAGTTTTATCACAAATTCGCAGCCGCCCTACTCAGAAGTTGCTCTAAGACTGTCCAGTGATCCTTTGGAGTGCGCCGCGCACAATGCATATAGGATCGAACCTATCAATCGAGTGGGAGCGACCGCTTGCAAATTGCACGTGCGGCCGTGTTCGGAGCGCAATAACTCTGTCAAGTCCGAATGATTTCGGCTGCAACTCGTGGGTCTTGTAGGCAGTGAAACGATGTAGTAGTGCGCTAAAGTGGAATGGTGTATGGTAAAGTTACAGGGGTGCGAATATGCAGGTTAGCCTTGTGTGACACGATTTTTTCGGATTTCAGTCGACCTCTTCAGGAAGACGCTGAGAGCTAACGGCCTACAAACGCGTATGAGAGCAGGACAGTTAATGTACTTTACGATGACATGCTCACGACCCCCTAGCTTCCTGAAGCGCCTTAGCCCAATGTGCCAATTTAGAGTGGCGGAAGATAGCGGTTGGAGCTTCTTGAGTTCTTGCACTTTCCAGATCCCCAGATTTGAGGTTTCGACACTCGCAAAGGTACTGCTCTGTTCTGCGTGAAAAGCGCTATTGAATGGTGTCACTCTCGACCAATTTAAAAAAACACGCTTTTTTGACAATATCGAGGACGTGGGCGCCCTAGGCCCAGCTGCGTGGACGATGACGTCATCGAAAACCGGTATTTTCGAAATTGGCCAAATTTCCTCGTGCAAACTTCGTCCAAAATCATCTAGGGGTTATTTGGAGCGTTGATTACGAATTCGACGTCCGTTGTTGAAAATTCCGACGACTACAGTAGGTTTTGGATTTTCTTCTGGATAATTGAGGGTGGTCGGGTCAGGATCATCGATTTTGCTCAAAATTCGTAGGCGCGGGGACTTATTCGGGGTTCCGAGCACGATGCCGAAGTACATTAGGAAGATTACGGCAGGAGACCGCTCGTCCGAAAATCCAAAACCTACTGTAGTCGTCGGAATTTTCAACAACGGACGTCGAATTCGTAATCAACCCTTCAAATAACCCCCAGATGATTTTGGACGAAGTTTGCACGAGGAAATTTGGCCAATTTCGAAAACATCGATTTTCGATGACGTCATCGTCCGTCTGTGACGGCCTGGAGCAGTCTCGTCCTCGATGCGAATTTGTCAAAAAATCGATATTTCCAAAATCGGCCAAAATTGAGGCCATTCGATAGCGCTTTTCACGCTGATCAGAGCAATACCATTGCGAGTGTCGAAAACTCAAATCAGGGCGTGCAAGAACTCAAGAAACTCTAACCGCTGTCTTCCGGCACTCTAAATTGGCAGATGGGACTAAGGCACTTCAGGAAGCTAGGGAGTTGTGAGCACGTCATCGTAAAGAACATTAATTGTCCTGCTCGCCTACGCGTTTGTAGGCCGTTAGGTCTCAGCGTCTTCCTGAAGAGGTCGACTGAAATCCGAAAAAATCATGTTACCCAAGGCTAACCTGCATATTCGCACCCCTGTAACTTTACATAATCATAAGCTACACCGTTTCACTTTAGCGCACTACTACAACGTTTCACTGTCTACAAGACCCACGAGTTGCAGCCGAAATCATTCGGACTTGACAGAGTTATTGCGCTCCGAACACGGCCGCGCGTGCAATTTGCAAGCGGTCGCTCCCACTCGATTGATAGGTTCGATCCTATATGCATTGTGCACGGCGTACTCCAAAGGCTTGCTGGACAGTCTTAGAGCAATTCCTGAGTTGGGCGGCTGCAAATTTGTGATGAAACTCCCTAAACGCTCACTCTTAATGCTGTCCCCCCTCGATTGATAGGTTCGATAATATACGCATTGTGCACGGCGCACTCCAAAGGCTCGCTGGACAGTCTTCTTCTTCTTCTTCTTCTTCAGCGTTTGTCCCGCTTCGTCGCGGAGTCCGCTCTTCTGGTGTCATGACGCCACCTTTCCCGGTCTTGCGCTTGATCAGGGTGGACGCTAGTTACTTTCATGTCCATGTGTAACGTATCCGACCAACGCTGCTTCGGGCGTCCTCTAGGCCGCTTTCCTGACACTTCCAACTCAAGGCCTATCTTGCGGACGCTGTCTTCCTTTCCACGCAGAACGTGGCCGTACCATCGTAAGCGAGCTTCCGCTATCGGCAGGACACCGAACTTCTGCCGAATAGCATCATTTCTGATGCGGTCCATGCGGGTGACTCCAGCCGTCCAGCGCAGCATCTTCGACTCCATGACGCTGAGGCGCGTTTCAACTTCCTTAGTCGCAGGCCAACACTCAGCGCCGTATATTGCTACTGGCCGCACGACTGTTCTATAGATCTTTGACTTCAGGTGCTCTGGTATCTTCCTATCGCAGAGCACACCAGTCAGCGAACGCCACTTGGACCAAGTTGCACTCACGCGTGAGTTCACTTCAACCATCAGACCCACGTCAGATGCTATTGCTGATCCCAGGTACTTAAAAACCGAAGTGCGTGGGAGCTCAGTACCGTTAATCTTAATGGAGTCGGACTCGTTTACGTCCGTCGTTAGGTACTCGGTCTTCTTGACGTTCAATTTGAGTCCAAACATCGCCAGGCGGTCGCACCAAGCTTGCACCTGCCGCTCGAGATCATCTTTATCTTCGCAAGCGAGCATCACGTCATCAGCATAGAGCAGCGTCCATGGGACAGGCTTCTGAAGATCTCGCGTAATGGCATCCATGACGACAACAAAGGGGAGTGGAGAAAGTGCAGAACCTTGGTGCACCCCAACAGAGATGGGAAACTCCATTGAGGTTCCAGCTGCAGCTTGCACTCTACTCTTTGGCCAAGAGTAGAGCATCCGCACCCACTCTATGAGTTCTTCGGGTACGTTGTGTTGTCGCAAGGCGTACAATATAAGCTCACGCGGTACGCGGTCGAAGGCCTACTCCAGGTCGAGAAAGGCGATATTCACCGGCTTCTGTTCCTCACGATGCTTCTCCACCAGGAGGCCGGCGGCGTGTATAGCATCAATGGTCCCACAACCAGACACAAAGCCGCACTGGTTGTCGGAGAGCCTGACGATTTCACGAATTCGTCTATCGAGAATTCGCTCGAAGATCTTCATGCTGTGCGAAAGCAAGCGAATCGGACGATAGTTGGAGCAGTCTGCAGGACTGCCCTTCTTCTTCCAAATCGGAATCGTCGTACTGTTGTGCCAACAATCCGGTACTTTCTTCTCCTTTACTACCTCGTTGAAGAATTCAGCCAACGACTCAGCAGGATACCAGAGCTTCGACTTCCAAACATCGACTGACAGATTATCCGGTCCTGTCGCCTTGCATGGCTTCATCTTCTTTAGAGCCGCTTCAGTTTCCTACACGGTGATCTTGTGAACGGGACCGTGAACAGAATCCACAGAAGGGATGGCCGGGTGAGGAAATTCCATGGTGGAAATTTCCTCAAAGTAATCACGCCATCGCTTCAGCGCGTTTTTGCGGTCTGTCAGAAGATGACCGCTCTCATCATTGATGCCAAAGAACTTTTCAATATCCTCGGTTTGGCGATGGCGGGTCTTAGCAAGTCGATACAAATACCGCTCACCATCGCGCGACTCGAGCTTTTCGTTGACATCACTATAATGAGTGGCTTTCGCAACAGCCACGGCTTTCTTTGCAGCCTTCTGATACTTCTGCCAGTTTTTGGCTGTTTTATCGCTGAGAAACACACGATAAAGCGATTTCTTCTCTCTAACCTTCGCTTTCACATCGTCCGTCCACAGCCGTGTCTGCTTGTCGACCTTGCGTCACCCAGGCTTCGTTATGCCGAGTTCCAACCCTGCAGCTTGGCGTATCGCGTCGGTTGCTTTCTTCCAAGTTTCGTCGACAGTCGCGACTGTCGGCAACCGTACGCGGGAAATCACTGCTGCTTCCTTCTCTTTCATTCGCCACCACTTGATTCTCGCAGCACCGCATCGCTCAACCTGCTGCACCCTCGGAGGGGTGATCTTAAAAGTGCAGACCAGCGGTCGATGCTGTGGGGCGACCGTCTCATACGGCACGATCTTCGCGTCTGTGACAATGCTTCGGTCGCGATCCTTCACAAGGACAAAGTCAATATGAGACTTGGAGCACCCACTATAGTATGAGATGAGGTGGGAGTCGCGTTTTCGGAAAACGGTGTTCACAATGGTGAGATTATGCGATTCCGCATACTCAATAATGTGCTCACCAACGGCGTTACGAGACCCGTATCCGAAACCACCATGACAGCTGTGCCCGTCCTTCGCAGCACCTACGTGCCCATTAAGGTCACCAGCGACTATGATGACATCTTTCGGCGGTACCTCTGCTGTCATCTCATCAAGAAGGCTCCAAAACTCTTCCTTGGCTTGATCGGAGCAGCCACTCTGCGGAGCATACGCAGAGAAGAAGTGATAGAGTCGCTCCTTCGCGGCGACAACGATCTTCATCAACCGATCGTCATAGCGTTCGACACTTACAATCGAGTCACGAAATCGTTCGGAGACGATTATTCCGACACCACTGGTGGTCCTGGGACTTCCACATAGAACGGCCTTGAAACCACGTCCTATGTCCCTTGACTTGCTGCAGGACCACCTCGTCTCCTGCACCGCACAGCAATCAACTCTTCTACGCTCTAGTGCTTCAACCAACTCGCACGAGCGGCCCGTTAACGTACCCACATTCAGCGTGCCTATGTTACGGGACTTTCGGACTAGCTCAGTTGCCCCCCCCCCCCCCCCCGATGCATTAGGGACCCTCGCATGCTTTCCACACTCGCCGGGCTCTGCGAGTGCGCGTCGGCTCCCGCGGACGCCGTAGCACAATCTCGAAAAACATGACTTGTCATACACCATGTGATGTGAAATGGGTCTTCGTAGGCCGGCCTGTCACACGGGCCTGTCGCCTGCATTCGAGTGTCCCTGCTTAGCTTAGCTCACACAGCGAGCAGTTTCCAGTGGCACCACGTGGAGGGACGGACATCGCCACCGCTCTCTGGACAGTCTTAGAGCAATTCCTGAGTAGGGGGCTGCAAATTTGTGATGAAACTCCTCAGACGCTCACTTTACAAGCTGTCCCCCCCCCCCTCGATTGATAGGTTCGATCCAATATGCACTTGCACGGCGCACTCCAAGCGCTCGCTGGACAGTCTTAGAGCAATTCCTAAGTTGGTCGGCCGCAAACTTGTGATAAAACTCCCCAAACGCCCACTCTTCAAGCTGTCGCTCATTCGCTCTACAGGTTGTCGCGCCCACTCGATTGATTCTGTAGGGCCTACACGCATTGTTAAACTTTACTGAGATCTATAGGTCATAAGATAGTGCTTGAGCTGATGAGCTCAAATACATGTTTCTTTTTAAAAATACTTGATTAAAAAAAGTTATTTAAAAAGGCCGCTTTGGACCGTTCCAAAGCGGCCTATGTTGACCTTTCCGGGATTTCCGGCGAATGAACGGTGGAACATGTCCGGTACTGTAAAAAGGTGGGGACGACTGCTGAGAAGGCGCTGTAACAGAAGACCACCATTTACCAGTGGTCGTGCACCACATAAGGAATGACGCATTCTGGGCGTTTGTGGACTTCCGCCAGATCGTGCCCTCCACTGAATAGTTGTCACGCTGATCTGCGAGGTACTACGTGTCCCACTATCTCTTTTTCACCAGGCCACGTTTGCGATAAATGTGATGTTATAAGTGGTGGAGTTTAGGAGCCGATAATAAAAGGAAGGCGAGAATAACATCCTCCCAAAGTGCAGAGTGTAGTGAGCGTGGAATTATTAAAGGACGCGAGTACTGTGTGGGAACGCTGGCAGGCACTGTGTGTCGAAGAGTAGTCGACATCTAGTTCACAGGTTTGTTGTACCAGTTTGCCGGAGTACTGACTCTGCCTTGTTCGAATTTCCTTACGTGTTTTTCTCTATTCGCCTCAACGTTTCCTCTTATTTTCATATGGGAGGGGATGGGGAAGGGGTTCCCGAATTCGGGATTAGCAACTAATTTGGTACCCCATCCCCTGACGGGGATGCATGATCTTACTGATTTTCCTCTATGCTAGTGTGACATCTTTTCCCCTGTCACAGCTTGCTTTGCCTGAAGTTTTCGCTTTTATGAGAGAGTTATAATGGACCGACATTATACTACAACACCGCTTGATTTTTCTTAGATGGGGTGGAAGAAAAGACAGATAGGCAGTTTATAAAGCTGTGTTGCCCTTTCAAAAGGAAACGCACCAGCAAAGCTACATCGTGACCACTCCTAATTGGTTCGTGACGGTAATTGACATTGTCGACTGGGACATGCATTTCTTTTGGATTCTCACTATGGAGCATAATCGGCACATTAGTGAGCACTAGATATACCAAAGCATGCAATGGCTCGAGTAGACTTTCTAACGGCAACGCGCGTCAACACTACTGCGTCCCTGCATAACTTCGGTCGTATAGCACTGGCCGTAGGTCAACTGCGCTGCTTCCCCCCCCCCCCCCACCGTCTACTATTGGTAGAGCTTACTCATAAACCGGTCCAATTCGAAGCGAAATCCTATGCGGACTGCATGATGCTCCATGAGATCTACGTTTCCTTGTAATCAAGAAATGTTTTGGAAAATCCCGCCCGTTCTACTTGAAATGCGAACAGAAATGGACTTTCAAATGCGGTGCCAGGGAGTTTTCCGAACGATTCTAGAAGACATTTAAACCCACCGTTGCTAATAGTTTCCAAGCATTAAGACCTCAGTGTGTTTTCGTTTGTAGCGAAGAATAAAAATTTATCGCCGGTTAGTTTTGTTTACAGAAGAAAAACGACGCAGGACCTCATCATTGGAGTAGACTGACCACACATACGCTCGGCTGAGCAGACTCAATTTTAACAGCTCCTACTATTCTTCTATACAGCAATCAATAAATTAGACGAATCTGCAAAGAAATGTTACCTGAGGAACAATGTATTCATAGCCTAGTCAATTCTTCATAGAAAACACCTATTATTCAACTGGATTGTAACTGGCTATTTGTTCGGTTTGAGACCTGTAGAAAGCGAGTTGAGCTCGTTGTGGATTCAGAGGTGGAGCTTCGCTCATGTCGAATGTGAGCGCACGACTGATCTCGTCCTCATTCCGTTGCACAATGTGTCCCTCTTTGGGCAGTGGAAGGGATTCCTCCTCCATTGGGGACGGTACGAACTTCTCTAAAACAACACTTGTGTCGCTAAACAGCTCCTCCTCTGTACACTCTGGACATCTTTCCACCTTTGCTGCTTCACGGACCGAATTCTCGTCTATTCTTCAGCCACTGTGCTCCTCGGATTCCCAAAAGTTCACGCTAGCTAACGGTTCGATCCATATCATTTGCACTAGGGATTAAGCGGCCAGTTATCAACCCCCCCCCCCCCGAACGCTTTGCAGATGCGTTGTAGTGCTAACCGGGCCTTCAGCTTCCCATGGATTTTCAGACAGAGCAGAGACCTATGCCATGAGAAATAGCTTTAAACGCTGATTACAAGAATACAGACCAAGAAGTTCCAGGTTCGGCTTTCAATAAATCTTGGCATAAAGTTGTGACTCTATAGATGAGCTCCGTTCGGCTGTCGACCAAGATTGCCATCAAATTTATAACGGCCGACGTTCCGGCGTCGTCGCCTAAAGCAGAGCCAGGAAAAGTTGGCGACATTCGTGAGACCGATCCTTCAAAAACACGATTTCTCCACCACAGAATACTCTTGCTAATGAAAACAGAGGCAACGGTCGATATCCGAGGTACAACTAACCTTCAGGGTGGATCTAGGGACTACTCGACTTGAGTGTCGTGGAGGTCAGATCGAGCAGATGAAAGCCCACAGAGCTCTACAAAAGGTGCCAGTTCCAGGGTAGTCGCAACACACTCTTCCTTGCTCTGTGGAATCTTCGCTGCAATCCAAAGTGCGTCTAATGTCCTGCGTGTCGAGATGTCCCTTTCCTGCGCTAGGATCGAGACGGACACCGAGATCATTACGCCCTCATGGCGCAGGAACCAGTAATCTCCCCATAGGGTGCGGACATTGGTTCACCCAAGGCCGTGCAAATGCTCCCTAACCCTGACACATGGGGTCTGCTCGCTTCCCCTGTGGAATGCTCCTCACACTCATTGCACGACACGTGATAAATCACCATGAAGTCATGCAGCCCACCACTTCCCAGTTGGACAGAATACTCAGTGTGGAGTTGCCAGCTCCACTCACAACTGCGCCACCGACCCGCTTGCAGCCAATCCTCTCGCCCCCTCCCTTAAATCAACACACGTGGCAGATGTGAGTACGCCCTGGCGATATGGAACTTGGAGGGCCTCTAGTTCCTCAATCTCAAGGACCCAGAATAAGATACGTTTTTCGGTACTTATGAAGCAGAGGGCCCGTGGCGCCGTGTGGTTACTGCGGAAACATGTTAACGCGGCACTCGGGGGCCGGTGCTTAATAGGTACCGGCCTCGTGGTGCCGTGGGGTTGCCGCGTTAACATGTTTACCGGCAACTCGACGGCACCACGGGCCCTCTTCTTCATAAGTACCCGTTTTTCTACTATACGAAGGGTGGAGATTCTCGTAGTGCTATCTAATTCCGCCGTTCAGACATACGCCTGATACACTTTCCTGGTTAGAAAGAAAATCACTGCATCAAGGAGTACCTTGGAATTGTATTTTATTACTTTAACATAGAAGAGAGTTTGTCGCATCGAGCGGATTGGCGACTCATGGAGAGTGAGGAGTCACGCTTACAAACACGACTTGAATGAACGTGAATCATCGGCTATTTGCCTTCGATCTCAGAACAGAATCATGAGTACAGCTCAGAATGGAAGGGTAGATTAAAGTCGGACATTCGGAGGGGACCATTTGGGAACGACACGCTACCGCGTAGTCTAGAAAGGCTTCAGGAGTGTTTGAATCAAGAACCTAATTCCTTAACCGGAGCATACTGATCTCTAATTTCCCTAATAATTCTGAGTCTGGCTTGGAATACCAGTTCTAGCTCAGAGTTCTATAAGCAATCTTACAAGGGAAAAAATGAAGGGCCTTGAGATGAGATGTGTACCACGGGGTGCGGCTTCGAGCTCTGATTTCAAATATGTGTTCCTTTCTGCAAAGGACATCTGTGAGCGGCGTTGTGGACCAATTTCAATTCGGCTTTTTAGCCATCTGTTTGCATGCAAAGTCCTCGATCACAAGAGGGCGAGCTCAATTAGACAGGAAGCAGCACCAGGGTCGAGCACTACATAGCGGCGCGGTGGATATAGCAGTGGGGTGGTGAGACAGGGGGGTAGTGTTCGACTTCCCGGTGATGTATAGGGTTTTGCATTTCCTAAAAAATCTGCCCCGGCCAACTAAAGCTCTCTACGTGAAACTGAACGAAGAACATCGCCAGAAAGTATATCAGTTTCATTGGTGCTATTCTACTTTCACGAGTCCAGATGAAGTAAAAGTTTCTTAACCCAAACTTCGCCCAGTGAGGTTATTTAAGGCGCTGATCACTTTTATAAGATCCGTATTCGAAATTGGATTGACTAGAGTGCGTTATTGTGGGTATTGGTGAGCAAGGATTAGAGGTATGGGTGAGTGACCCTCGCTCATTCATATCTACCGTAACGCACCGCAACCAATCGCCATTTTAAAACCGTACCGTATTTTAGTGACCGGCGCCTTAAATATTCTCTCTGGCGAAGTCTGGGCGAGATCGATTATCATGGCCCCACCACCCATACTTATATATATGGGTGATGGGGTCATGGTAATCGGTCTCGCTGAAACTTCGCCAAAACTGTCAGTGCCTTAAATTATCCCCTTAGGCGATTTTTTGACACTCGGTGTTGCTTAAGGAAAAATCATTTTGCCGATCCACCTTCTAAATTACGTTCTCACCAGCGGTTGCCTTGGCGTGCCTTTTGGAGGAGTTCGGCTCTTCCGATACCTCTCGCGTTCCTACAAGGCAAGAGAAGAAGATGGCCAGCAGTTTCGCATCCACCATCATCTTTGAGCTCTTTCGTTCCGCATTCCGTGTTCCGTGTTTCTCGAAAAAATCCGCACTTGATAACCCCGTTTTTCACTGCACTCCTATAAGCAATGGAGTTTGTTATCTACAGCAACATTTCATCTTGAAACGGCTCGGTTTTTCGAAAACCAAAAGACACACCTACCAACATCAAAAAAAAATTCGCTCACACCTAAAGGAGTTGCTTAGATGCTGATCACGAATCTGGCATCCGTTTTCGACTACTTTAAATAGAACTCGAAACTTGTGACCTTTCTGCCCTTAAAGAGCTCGATAAACATAAATGAGAGTTGCTGCCAAGCAATAGTTCAAAAATGTGTTGGATATGAGTACAAAGGGTAGCACCGACGATAAATCGCAAAATCCGAAAAGCACAGCATCGCCGGGAGTGAAACCATGTCCCCACTATGTACCAGGCTGTCCAATAATTCCTGTCCAAAAATTTTCAAATTTCTATAATTTTCCTTAGAAGTGTTATAATATCAGGCAAGTGTAAAAACCTTCTAGAAGGTTCTCCAGAGTTCCACGCTAGGGGTATAGAAGGCGCAGTCGCCGCGTCTAGCTACCAGTACAAGCTAAAATGGACCAAGTCGAATTCGTACGTTCGTGTACTACGAGTGGCTGCTGGGCAACGACACGGGCACCGCGGTCGCCAACATCTGCAGAGCGTGCAAGGAGGACGCAGTGTCCCAACGCACAGTCAGGCGCTGGTTCAATCGTTTCGAGCGACAAGAGCCTCGAGGACAGGGAGCACAGCGGGAGGCCTTCTACGGTGGATGATGACGAAGTCGTCGCTGTATCAAGGAAAAGCCGGAAGCCACCACCCGTGAACTGGCGAGGATGCTCGGCTGCAGCAAGTCCACCATCCACAAATGACTCAACTTACTCCGCTACCACAAAGTTCTAGCCCGTTGGATCCCCCACCGTCTGACGGACGCCAACAATCAGAGCCGCGTGGCCGTCTGCCAGTCCCTCCTCCTTCGTCCGCATCGCAAGGAGTTTCTCGAGGACCTGGTCACTGGGGATGAGAGCTGGGTCCTCTACGACAACGTCGCCCGCCGTGCCGTCTGGATCCCGCGAGGAGAAGAGCCGCCGACGACGCCGAAAGCCGACCTGCACCCGCTGAAGATCATGCTCTGCTGCTGGTGGGACGCCAAGAGCATGCTGTACTTCGAGCTGCTCCCGCAAGGCAGGACCGTCACCGCCTCCATCTACACCGATCAGCTCGAGAAACTAGCCGCCGCCATCCGAGAAAAGCGTCCCCGACGGGCCTCGGTCCACCTGCTGCACGACAACGCGCGCCCCCACGTGGCGAAGGAGACCATGCAGAAGTTGGTGACGCTCGTCTGGGAGACGGTTGCCCGTCCGCCGTATTCCATGGACCTCGCCCCCTCCGACTACCACTTGTTCCGCCCGCTGAAGCACCATTTGGCCGGAAGAAAATTCACCAACTACGACAACCTCAAATCCGACATCGCGGACTTCTTCGAGTCGCAGCCCCCGGAGTTCTGGGCGAAGGGCATCGGCGACCTGCCCAATCGATGGGCCACTGTTGTGGATAACTGTGGTGATTATATTGTTGATTAGACTTGTTTTTCAATAAAGTTGAAAAAATTAAAAAGGGTGAAATTTTCGGACAAGAATTATTGGACAGCCTGGTAGTTCAGGGCGAGAGCGCCGCTACCACTGCACCGCCGCCGTAACTGACAGGCAGACAAGGCGAACAGCCAGAACTCGCTGAGGAGACTCGCTCCACTTGGCAAATTTGGTGTATGCATTTGCAATCAGCCTGCCAGGTTCTTTCACGTGGCATAGGTCTCTGCCCGAAGTTCGATGGGATGCAAAAGGCATTCCCAGGTGAGACCAGTTGTCGCTTTGAAACATAATTATTTTTTTTCTCATTGTGTTGTTTTTGCGCGAATTTCCACGTACACAAATAAATAAATAAATAATGAGCGATAGGTGTTCGTGATTGAAACACAGAATTACACACACTAGACACCA
The DNA here is from genome assembly GCA_947359475.1 of Heligmosomoides polygyrus bakeri. Taxonomy (NCBI): domain Eukaryota; kingdom Metazoa; phylum Nematoda; class Chromadorea; order Rhabditida; family Heligmosomidae; genus Heligmosomoides; species Heligmosomoides polygyrus. Next base: position 62,273,063 of record OX375870.1, on the reverse strand, counting down.
TGCCTGGACGCCTCCGCACACTTTTGCGACAAGGCTGCGTGCTGCAAAACCGGGAGCGAAGTCTTGGAATGACGGCGCTCCTCCACAGTTTTGCCGCGCCGCTCATGTGCAATCGATTATTGCAGGCGGCAAGCGACACAACGAACGAAAGACCGGAAACAGAGTTTTGCGGCGTGCCGCCACGCCGCGATGAACCTGGCGGCTCCAACGCGGAGAGACGCCGCAAGTACGCAATATTGCGTACTGTGACGCTGTCTAGAAGGACCGCTTCATAAAGTGCAATGTTATCATCGTCGTCCACTTTTCCGTCAACGACAAGTAAGAGCGCCCTAAAAATGTCGTCAAATCGAAAAAATCGAATTTCCTAGTCCTACCCCGCAGCCGGAATAGTTTGAAGTGGGCCACGCTACTCAGCGGTGCGGCGCCACTCCGCTGAGAACTACGGATGCACTCGCGGCAACTTGCGGCATGCGGCATCGCGACCACCCGTCCGAGGTGCACTCTCCTCACGAGGGGCGGTCTTTATGTACGAATGGCCACCGCGCCCGCGACGGCGACTGCCGCGTGCGCGATGAGCTCCCCTGCAGTCGTGTGAGGTGTGCCTCATGACCTGCTGCAGACGCCAGGTTTGAGTTGTTGATATCCCTTTCTGCTGTTGCAGGAGCTGCAGGAAAACATGCTCTGGTTCAGAAATTGAGTTCGAGTTATAAAACCAAAGAACGTTCTAATGCTCAATTTTATATGTTTCTTCTGGAGAAGCTGAAAGTATGACACTCTATCGCAGTGAAACTGACTTTGTATACACTTCCTAACACTTGATGTGCAAGTTTTGATGCAGGTCTAGATATCACTGGCCGCTGAAGTCACCCAATTGCGACGTCTTCTGCCGCGCTCGCCGCGTCATTCGCCGCGTCCGCGGCGACCATTCGTACATAATGTCCCGCAGCCAATCGTAATTACGAAAAAGCCGTCGTAAATCGTACGAGTCCCTGGAACTGTAGTGCAGTACAAGTAAATTTCCTGAAGCTTTCTCTGCTAATGTTAATGATGATGTGATTCAATATTTATTTAATTGCTGTGTTATTTTCAGCTTAAGCTGAACAGTTTTCTTACCAAACTATTCCTTTTTTCACAGCTTCCTACTAGTAAAACATCTTTCAAATCAAGCTATGTAAATACGCTTCAGTAAGTCAAAACACTGTAAGTTCAAAAACTATACTCATGCCTACGCTTGGCATTCCAACAAAAAGCTTGCATCGTTTGAATATTCATTAAATTTCTAACTTACTACCAATTTTTTACCTGCATGTTAGTTTAGGAATTAGCAGAAACGACAGCGAAAAATTCGCTGTCAAAACTAAAAATGAAATCGTTTCACCAGTGACCAATGCACCGGTTTCCTGCTCATGCCTACACTTGTAAAATTTCGAAAACTTTATAATATTGCTCTACTATTCAATAACTCCCTGCGCCCGCTCGGGCTACCCTTCGCCAGCTCCGTCTCCTCTCCGAGAACCTGCAGCATCGTAAGAGGATTAGATAGGGCGAATACGATAAACTCAATCACGCCACCGGAAAAGGAAATCAAAACTGCCAAGACCAGTTCGACCTTTTCTTGAAATGCTGCGCGATCGGTTCTACCACACTTTCTATACCAATTTGCTCACCGCTATAAAGCACAATGCAAACCGATAGAGACATTGATACATGTCGCGAAGGTGAGCAGCATTGGTAGGTGGGAGCGCTACAGCCAATAATAACCAGAGCACAGACGAACACATGCCAGCCGATCAGGGTACCGACTGTACACGCCCTTTCTGGATGGTGTGCCTATTCAATGCGGTCTGATTGGATGGGGCGTTCCCATCTCACAATGCTGCCTATATACCGAGACATTAGTGGTTTACCGTTTCCAAATGAGTGTAGCAATTTTCTACACCCCGATTCCAATTACCAATGCTGTTCGGTCGCGGATTTGCGACAACTCTATTCGGTAGGGTTGGCATGTACAGTACCGGACGCGTTTTTTGAATAGACGCCGCAAAAACCGCGATTTTGCGGTTTTTACGTCTTTTTGATATAACTTGTCTAAAGTCACCCGTTTAAAAAACCAAGGGCATATTTGAGCTCAGGAGCTCGAGCTCTATCGTTTGGTATACACATTTCATATGTGGCCATGAAAATGTCCGAAATTGAAAACTTGCGCTCCATTGCGAGGGGCGGTCGCGGACGAGTTGTCGGCCGCAAGCGTCGAAAACCGTTGCGTGCTCACAATTCCTCTAATTTGAGGTTTTTTGAGAAACGGTTGGGATAGTTCGATTCGTCTCTTCGAGATCTACACAAACGTGTATACAACTTCGCCAGATCACCGCGTTTTCGCAGTGTTTGGTCAAAAATGACTGGAGCAAACTTCTTGCGATTGGAAAGTCTTATATTCCAGAAGTTGCATGTTCTCGGAGTATCTCAAGCATGGCGTAAAGTGCTCTGTCATATCAGGAATCTTCTGAGAGTGCGCCGTGCACAATGCATATAGGATCGAACCTATCAATCGAGGGGAGAGGACAGCTTGTTGAGTGAGCGTTTAGGGAGTTTTATGAGAAATTCTCAGCCGCCCTAGTCAGGAATTGCTCCAATCCGGAGAGAATTTGGAGTGCGCTGTGCACAGCATACAGCGTACATTGGATCGAACCTATCAATCGACTGGGCGCGACAGCTCGTAAATTGCACCGCGGGCGTGTTCTGAGCACAATAACTCTGTCAAGCTTGAGTCTTTTCGTCTGCAACTTGTGGGTTTTATAATCAGTAGAAAGTTCAAGAAGTCCGCTGAAACACAGCGACTTTGCTTCTGACTGCACAAAGCTACAGCGGTGCGAAAATGCAGTTTAGCCTTGTGTGACATGGTTTTTTCCGAGTTCAGTCGACTACTACGGGAAGACAAGGAGAGCTAACGGCATGCAAATGCGTTAGCTCTCCTTGTCTTGCGAACAAGCACGAGACTGAAAGCTCTTTACGATGACATGCTCGCAACTCTCCAGATGCCTAACCTGCCTTAGTCCCAGCTGCCATTTTAGAGCGGCTGAGGGCAACAGTGGAGTTCCTTCCATCCTTACTCGCCCACATGTGAGTTCTCGACACTTCCAATGGTACCGTTCTGTTCAGCTCGAAAAGCTCTATCGAATGGTGTCAATCTCAACCAATTCAGGAAAAATCGATTTTTTGACAATTTCGCATCGAGGGCGAGGCGGCTCAAGGCCGCGGCAGAAGGACGATGATGTCATCGAAAATCGATGTTTTCGAAATTTGCCAAATTTTCTTGACCAAACTTCGTCCAAAATCGTCTGGGGTTATTCGGAGCGCCGATTACGAATCCGAGGTTCGTTTTTGAAAATTCCACCGATTTTGGCATGTTACAGCCATTTGACTTTGGTAGGGTCAGGACCATTGACCACCCTCAGTTATCGGTATGGGTGGTCTCCTGCCATAATCGGCCAAATGGATTTCGGCATCGTATTCGGCACCCTGCCCTTACAAGGGAACTGTCTGAACGGTACGCCGGAACGGCAAGAACGAGTACTATGGGGAGAATCCCCGTCCTCCAAATAGTAACAGAACATGTCTCGTTTCTGCCGAATCCTTGAAGCAAATGAGTAGTAGGAGGGTGCAATGCCTAAGGGTCCGCAGAGCGAGCTTACCACGGCGGCGCGAGGGGCTCAGTGTCGTGGGCTGGGTGGCGCAGTGGTAGAGGGACTGCCTCATGTTCGCGAGGTCAAGGATTCGGTCCCCATGCTACGTCGTGTTTTTGCACTTTTACCATAGCATCGGATTTCCTTAGATCTGAACTTGTTTTCCGCTTCACAGTTTCTGCCCAGTGGTGCTTCGCTGCAGTAGGTGAATGATCACTCGAGGGTTAACAGACATTGTAGAGTCAGTGTTGGCGGCAGCAGCTTGTTATGACTGCGTGACTTTGACAGCATAACAGAGGCGAGAATATTGATCGAATTTGCAGGTCATGCTGAAGATGATGTGGTCCCCTCCTACACTGTGAGCACACTGGTGGCACTCACCTCACCGACACTTGCATTTGAAAATTTTTTCTAGCTTTCTTTCTGTTTCATGTTGTTCCTGCGTCAAAATTTTTAATTAATAATCAGAACAATTTATTGGAGTAAAAGCTTCATATAAAATCGCATTTGGCATATTTCGGACATGGGTGGTAAATTACGAGATTTCGACAAATAATAAGTAATAAAAACATCTTCCCGTAGCAAACTCCAAACAAAAGTTCAGATATGGAAATCTCTATGGAAATCCGATACTACGGTAAAAGTGCAAAAACGCAACGTAGCTTGGGAACAGCACCCTCTACCACTGCACCACCCATTTGACGAAACCAGCATCTTGCGCTGCCGTGGTAAGCCCGCTCTGCGGACCCTTAACCACTACACTCCTACTCGTTTGCCTCAAAGATTCGGCAAAAACAGAACATATTCTGTTACTATTTGGAGGACGGAGATTTCCCTATAGTACTCGTTCTTGCTGTTCCGGCGTACCGTTCAGACAGTTCCCTTGTTAGACGAAGTTTGAGCAAAATCGGTGTTCTTGACCCGACCACCCACAGTTATCCAGGAGAAAATCCAAAACCTATCAAAATGAGCAGAATTTTCAAAAAACGGACGTCGGTTTCGTAATCAGCGTACCAAATAACTCCCTAGATATTTTTGGATGAGGACATTTAGCAAATTTCAAAATCATCTATTTTCGATGTCGTCATTGTCCTTCTGCCGCGACCTTGAGCCGCCTCGCCCTTGATGCGAAATTGTCAAAAAATCGATTTTCCCTGAATTGGTCGAGATTGACACCATTCGATAGAGCTTTTCGAGCTGAACAGAACTGTACCATTGGGAGTGTCGGGAACTCAAATTTGGGTGAGTAAGGGCAGAAGAAACATCACCGCTGCTCTACGCAGCTCTAAAATGGCAGACAAGTCTGAAGCAGTTTAGGCCTCTGGGGAATTGCGAGCATGTCGTCGTAAAGTTCTTTCAGTCCCATGCATTTGCATGTCGTTAGCTCTCCTTGTCTTCCCGCAGTAGTCGACTGAACTCGGAAAAAATCGTGCCATACAAGGCTAATCTGCATATTCCGACCGCTGTAACTATGCACAATCATAAGCTACGTTGTCGTCTTTTAGCGTTCCTCTTCTACTTTCTACTGCCTACAAAACGGATAAGATGCAGCCGTAAAGGATCACACCCGACAGAGTTATCGCGCTCATAACACGTCCGCGCGCCCAATTTAGCACAGTAACGGTCGCTGTTCTCCGCCCTCTTACCCATCCAGGTTACAGTTCTCGCTATACTCAGTAACCCCGTTCAATTCAGCACGAAATCCTCTATCGAATGGCATCAAACATTGCCAATTCTGGGAAAATCAGTTTTTGATGACGTCGTCGTCCGTCTGCCGCGGCCTAGAGCGTCCTCGATGCGAAACTGTCAAGAAATCGGTGTTTCCAGAACTCATTGAGAGTGACACCATTCGATAGAGCTTTCCGAGCTGAACAGAACGGTGTTATTGGGATTGTTGATAGCTCAAATCTGGGCGAGTAAGAGCGAGAGAAACTTCACCGCTGCCATCCGAAGCTTTAAAATGGCAGCTGGGACTAGGCAGGTTAGGCAGCTGGGGATGTAATGGGCACTTTGTCGTAAAGCACCTTAACTGGTTTGCTCGCTTACGCATTTCTAGACCGTTAGTTCGTCATGTCTTCCCACAGTGGTTGACTGAATTTGGAAAAAATCGTGTCACACAAGGTTAGCCTGCATCTTCGCACCGCTGCAGCTTTGTTCAGTCAGAAGCTACGTCGCTGTGTTTCAGAGGACTTCTTGAACTTCCCACTGGTTACAAAATCTACAAGTTGAAACCGGAAAGACTCAAACTTGCCAGAGTTATTGCGCTCAGAACACGCCCGCGGTGCTATTTGCGAGCTGTCGCGTCCAGTCGATTGATAGGTTCGATCCAATGTACGCTGTGCACAGCGCACTCCAAAGTTTCGCCGGACAGTGTACAACAATTCCTGAGTAGAGGGCTGAGAATTTCTGTAAAACTACCCAAGCTCACTCTACAAGCTGTCGCGTCGCCCTTCGATTGATAGCTTCAATCCTATATGCATTGTGCACGGCGCACTCTCAGAAGATTCCTGATGACAGAGCACTCTACGCCATGCTTGAGATACTCCGAGAACATGTAACTTCTGGAATATAAGACTTTCCAATCGCAAAAAGTTTGCTCCAGTCATTTTTGACCAAACACTGCGAAAACGCGGTGATCTGTGGCCGTATTCATGAACGTTCCCGGGAACGTTCAAGGCTTCCCGCGGGAAGCGGCCGGGGTGGGAAGCAAAAGTTCCTATTCATGAACCTCCCGGGAACCAACGGTAGGCTCCCGCGCCGATGGCGGGAGGCTACCCGCCCTCAACCGGTCGGGAACGCCGGGAAGCCGTCAATGAAGTGCTGTGTACAACTGTACAGAATAGCATTTCGATGGCAGTTTTGGCATCGAAAATCGTCGTAACAGGGAGTCATCTTCGCCATCTATCGCATAACGTGTTCCTGGGCCATCTTGCAAGGGGGAGGGGGGATGGAGGGGGGGGGGGTGTCTACTCTCTTGCTGTCGAGTGTGTCTACCGTGGTTTTGTAATTTATTGATGTATATTGTTTATCCTAGTCGGAGGGGATATTACACTCTGATGGTTTTACAGTGACGCCAAAATTAAATGTAGGGCATGTGCCATTTTCACATCGAATCGGACGCTTTTCAAATCAAATGGTGTATTTTTCGAACCAAATTAGACCCTTTTTAAATCAAATTGAACACTATTCTAAGCTAGGCTAAGACGTTTGAGATCAAAGCGAACTATTCCGAATTGAAACGGACTTTTTCCACAAAAAAACTAGGGACTCTCCAAAAAGGTTAGAATGATTTTTCTGTTCAAGGAAAATTTTAGTACAACTTACTTTGAACTTTTGGTTAATTTAGCCAATAAGTGAACATGTTGTTTGAAAGTGTTTAAAAATTCTATTTCTTCGGCAAATAATGGATTAAAGCTTGTTTTCAAGAGCAGGAAGGCGGCCATTTTCTAGTGCCAGAAGAGAGATTGATTCATGTACCGCAATTTGATGGTTCATGTAGATGGTACTTGTAGTATCAATCAAATAAAAGGTGTGGCGAATCTTTTGAGTGCATGGCGCGATCTTATCTTTTAGTTCTAGTTTCTTCTATGTACTTGCTTCTTTGCTGTGCCTTAAAAGAATTCTAATTGCAAATATCTAGAAATAAATTGTTTTATAAAATTATTACACTTATTTGGGCAGCTAAACTAAAAAAATTTCAAAGAAGGTTATACCAAAATTTTTCTTCTACAAAAAGTCATTCTAACTATCTAATTGAGTCTGTAGTTTAGGTTATTTTGATTTGGAAGAGTTGGCTTTGATTCCAAAAGTCTTGAAGCTAAAATAGAAGAGTGTCCAATCTGATTTGAAAAGCGTCCAATTTGGTTTGAGAAGTGTCTAATTCGACGTTAAATGGTATAAAAGAAAGGCAACACTATAAATTGGTTCATGAGTGGACGACGTGTTCCAATCTCGTAACTGGGATATTGGAAAATGAAAGGCGTTGACTTGTTAATCTCCTAAGCCTATCAAGTATTCCTTCCTCGGGTCTCGTGAACGGCTAGCAGACTGTGATTTCTTCGGCGGTTGGCGTTGTAATGGTGCATACTCCCGTCCACGTTGCCTCTGAGCCTGAATGGAGCAAACGATAGAGCTCGAGCTCCTGAGCTCAAATATGCCCTTAGTTTTTCAAACGCGTGACTTTAGGCGAGTTATATCAAAAAGACGCACAAACCGCAGAATCCTTTCCGCTATTGGCCCTGTTGTGGGTCGTCGGGGTCGTCGTGCCGTGTCCGTACTTTGGAAGGTCGCCTTCCCTGGTCCCTGGGGCTGGTTGCCCACCGTGATCCAGCTGCAGTTGCGACTGGTCAACCATCCGTGGTCCCTTTGCGGTGGGACGGTCTAGGGATGGTTGGATACCTTATATGCCCCTATGGTGTGCTCTGGAAAGATCTAACTTCGGTGACGTGCTAGAAGGATTTCAGGCGTTTCCGCGTATGTAGGAGAGGCGCTGCTCCAGTCGGTCTGACCAGTAAGCTAAGTAAGTAAGGTACGAGCTTTTAAGGTTTAAAGAAACTGAATTGGATCTGACCAGTACTCCGCTTTGCTGAAGCAGATTCCATGCTCATGAATAGGCCAACCCTTAAACTCATTAACGCGGCAACCTAGTTTATTTGATTCTGCTCTTCTCATGCTTTTATCTGATTCTGTTTGCAAGAAACCATGATTGACAAAGATACAAAGTGACGCAACGTCAAAATTCAGTTCCTGTTCTGAGCGAAAGTGCATCGAGTGTTAGCAACATATTAAATATTTGTCTTCCCGTTACCAAAGAGTAAGCATTGTCAAGCAGGTATCCGCTCATGACCTCCCATTAAGGTGACCTCGGGTACGTACCAGCTTATAGAGGCCTTTTAGACACAAGTCCCGCTCACAATCATGAGAGCTAATTGCGACCAGTATTAGTATCGTAGCTGCTTGCTGAAGACATAAATTTAAGTTCCGTAAAAAAAAAGTTGGATTTCTTGCTTTCAGCCACATCAACAGAAGAGTAGTTTTCGCCTTCCTGCAATGGGGTTCAGCGGAAGTTGGCCATGAGAATGCTACACTTTTTTGTTTATAACCTCTCTTTCTTACTTTGTACACCTACCTTCTCACTCTCTCCTCCTTTTCTTATTCGTTCGCTATTAAGGGCTCAGCACACTTCTGCGGCGTTGCCGCAGCCCTATCCTTCATCATAGGGCAAGGACGCAGAGGCCGTCGGCAACGGCAGCCGGCGCTGTCCCTCACCCGCACACTGTTGCGGCATTGCCGCACCGACGGCAATAATGATTGAAATCATTGTTGCCGTCGGTGCGGCAATGCCGCAGGCAGAGACTGTCTGCGCTCTAGCCGATCGCGCCGGGAAAATGAAATGAAAGCACATACGTCCTTTAAGTTAGCTGATCGATAGGGCCAATGAGCTGTTAATTTTCGACTATCCGGACGACGTCTTTGGCGGTATTTTGTTGTTTTCTTGTGTTGGTGCTAGTTATTTCGCTTGTTTACTATCCCTTTGGTAGGTTTGGTGTGATAGGTTACTTATTGCGTGAGTGTTGTTCGTCAAGGACCCCAAGATCAGTCCACAAATATATCGCTCGAGGTTTTGCCGCGGGATTATTGTTTTGTAGTGATATTATTTCTTTGTTCTTCCATTTCAGAAAATCAATGAGCCACATCAAGAACCTCCTATGCTACTACTCTCTGAAGAGAATGGATGAAATGGAGAGTTTCAGCTGATTTCTTGATTCGGGCGCGGGTGGCCCATCGGAGCGCGGTTTCCTTCGGAGCGTGTAGGTCCCAACTGGAGTGCGGTGCGACGGCACCGTGCTGCGGCAACGTCGGAGCACGGCGCCGTCGCAGTGGAGAGGAGTGCCGCAACTTGAAGGCTCCGCCCCACTTTTGCCGGCTGCCGGCTGCAAAAGTGTGCGGAGCCCTTTACTTTCTTTAAACCATTGCGTTTTTTGTAATGCCGGTTTCTTTTGCTCTTTTGTTATCCATTTGTGCCCCTGTGATTGCACTGGCATAAATGTATGGAAGAATGAATCGATCTCGCCCCAACTTCGTCTAGAAAAATTATTCAAGGCACTCCCCACTTATATGAGGTCGTTTTTTTTAAATTTCGGTCCACTGCGGCTGCGACGGCTAACCTACGGTAATCGACGAAATTTTAAAAACTAACCTCTCGGGTAAGTGATCATTTCCTTATACAACTTTTTAGGCTATCCTTCAGCGAAAAAAAAAACATTTCCATCTCTGAATTCGTTAAAGTACAGCACTACCAATGAATCTGGTTTCCTTTTTGGTGACCTTTTTCGTTACGGCTTTGCATAGAGAGCTCTATGCAAAACCGTAACGAAAGCGCCGGAACTTGAAGGTTCCGCCCCACTTTTGCCGGCTGCCGGCTGCGGTAACGCCGCAAAATCAAAATCGCCGCAAATCAAAAACGCAATGGTTTAAAGAAAGTAAAGGGCTCCGCACACTTTTGCGGTACTTTTACGAATTCAGAGATGGAAATTTTTTTCGCTGAAGAATAGCCTAAAAAGTTGTATAAGGAAATGATCACTTACCCGAGAGGTTAGTTTTTAAAATTTGCGGCGTTGCCGCAGCCTTTCTTAGGAGGCGCAGAAGCCATGCGTGACCTGGGAGTCGAACCACAAACCCCTCCCCACCACACACCTTCACTATCCACTGCTCCATCACTGCTCGGTCGCTAGGGCCATTTCCAGCCTACTCGAGCGCATCCTCTTGTGATCCGAGGACTCTGCGTGCAGGCCAACAAGGCGAGGTGTAAATGGTCCACAACTCCGTTCGCAGATGCGCTTTGCAGATGAGCAGCACATACTATGGAATCAGCGTTTGGAGCTGCATCCCCCACACAATATACATCTCATCTCAAAGTGCTACTGGACCTGGCATCCTTCCCCTGTTAGCTGTGCACACAGTTTTAAAGGAAACGCATTGACCACTTCAAGCTCGCTTTAGGTATATGTAGCCTCTTATAAAACAATGAAACGAGGGTGGGCTGGCATATGTAAAAAAGTATAAGGGTAAAGGAGAGTGTTGATACTCTCTATGGATGGGCCACGCGTTCTATTTCAACGGGATTTCGTGGAGGCAGCCTGTATGCGTATTTGGCTGATGCAATGACTTGCAGTGGCTAGCCGATGGACAGATTGTGGTATCCCTCCCAGAGAAGTCTGGTAACATTCACATCGATCGATGTGAAAACGAAAAAGTTTACACTGTGCTGAAAACCTGCGCAGTGTCATGAGCCGTCCAAATTAGAAAAGGTAACGATTTTCTGTTGGAGCATTTATTACTGGTTATTGGAGCAGAATCTCTCTCTCTCTCTCTTGAGCTAAGCATTCTGAACGTCATTCAAGGAAGCTGGTTCAGCCTTCGCTGTTAATCGGCTCCTGTGTTTGTTTTGTAAAGCACTGAGCTTGGAGATTTCCACGTCACAACCACTCTTCCAGCGCGCGTAATAAAGGGTAAAGAGCAGTGTTAACCAATCCCTTATAGACAAGCTAGTGCTTCGTAATTGCCAGGCATTCTGGTTCCAATTCACCGATCATGGAGCAATGAAAGGCTTGGTTGGCCTGGACGGAACACACAAGGACCAAGAACCCCCGATTCGGGGTGCGTAGATTAGACTAAAAGTAGATGCGGTATTAACAGAAGACCGAAAATAAAGTCTAACGTCAGATGGCTTCCGAAAGGTCATTTCAAGTCAGCCGAACCTCAGTTTCAATATTCCATCATTAGAGCACCTATAGCCTCAAGGTTATGCAGGGTTTTAAGAATAAATTGAGCATTTCAGAATTCGAGAGGGATAGAGCAAGGCCATAAGTCTTGATGACTTACGTGCGTGTGGTTCTACATCTTAGGAGGGAGGACAGCGAACGTATATCTCCCCCAAATGGTGGGGCGTGAAGGCGGTCAGAGGTGACAAAGAGACCTAGTCAAAAAACTAAAAATTCTCGGAGTTCTCCTACTTTTCAGAATGGTTAGCTTGTATGCAGTTTGGCGCATGATTAAAGTAATAGTTCTGATATTGCACTTAAATAGTACAGGAAGAAAACCGAGCGAGCAACGAGGCTGATAAATGAGTGTATCATACGCTTGATGATCAATGACTGATCGTTGAGTTTTTCAATGAAGCCCATTGAGCCATGACGTGTGGCACCTCCTAGCTACCGTGGTAGCCTCGAAATTTCATGTGGGCTTCTACGCAGACCAAACAGGGCGAAAAAAACCGTAGCAGATGAATACGAGGCGAGCCACTCGCCAGCGTGCGTGCATCGAGTGGGTGGTGGGTTGGATAGCGATGTGGAACTGCAGGAAGTTGTCATGGTTCGATTCCAGAGGCGAGACTTATGTATTGATAGGAGCGATTGTTACGCCTTTGTCCATGTGTATTCTGAGCCCTATACATATTTCTCCCCTGTGTTACGTGTTGTATTGGCACTGGAAATGTCTCACATGTGTTTGCGAGCGCGATCAACAAGTACTGGCTTCATTCAAAGGTGCTATGCATAATTAGAAGATTCTTTGCAATCATATTCAGGAGTCTTCCGGACATTGCCTTGCTTCCACGACTCCAGTGATGGAAAAATTCAAACAAACGTTGTCTAGGGGTTATTGAGGCCTTGATCGCGAACGGGCACTAAACGTGGAGAAGATAAAGCTCAGGAAGGATAGTTCTTTCCTCAAACTGGAAACCGGCAAAACTGGCCTCGACCAGAAAAGAAGGCGATGATATTGACACATTTTTTAACGCATCCCATACTTGCCGTAATGCGCCGGAATACCGAAAGCAGACATCAGATTCGTGACCAGCACCACAGATATGTAACTCGTAGAGAACCGGACATGTCTTTTGGTCATTGGCCGAAAAAGCCGCGCCGGCCAACATAGGCCTTTTTGAATAACTTCTTTAGAAATCAAATACTTGTGAAAATAAACATATATTTGAACTCAGCAGCTCAAGCTCTATCGTTTGGTGTATAAATCTCAGTAGAGTTGAACAATGCATATAAGCCCGACAGAATCAATCGAGTAGGCGCGGCGCGACAACCTGTAGAACGAGCGTTTCGGGAGTTTTATCGGAAATTTCCAGCCGTCCTAATCAGAAATTGCTCTAAGACTGTCCAGACTGCATTCGGAGTGCGCCGTGAACAATGCATACAGAATCGCACCTATCAATCGAGTGGGCGCGACAGCTCGCAAATTGCATGCGCGGGCGTGTTCGGAGCGCAATAACTTTGTGGAGATCGAATCGTTCCGGCTGCGGCTAGTGGATTTTGTAGGCAGTAGAATGGTTTTGTAGTCCCCAAAAGTACACCATAGTAGCTTCTAAACGGGCGAAATTATTGCGATGCGAAAATGCAGGCTAACCTTGTGTGACACGATTTTTTCCAAATTCAGTCAACCACTGTGGGAAGACATGACGAACTAACGGTCTAGAAATGCGTAAGCGAGCAAACCAGTTAAGGTACTTTGCGAGGAAGTGCCCAGAGCTCCCCAGCTTCCTAACCCACCTCGCTCCCGGCGGCCATTTTAGAGCGGCGGAGGAGAGCGGTGAAGTTTCTTCCGCCCTTACTCGCCCTCGTTTGAGTTTTCGACAGTTCTAATGGTGCCGTTCTGTTCAGCTCGGAAAGCTCTATCGAACGGTGTCACTCTCAATCAATTCCGAAAACATCGATTTTTTGACAATTTCGCATCAAAGGTGAGGCGGCCCAAGGCAGCGGCAGAAGGATAATGACGTCACCGAAAAACGATATTTTTGAACCGGAACAAGTTTGACACCATTCGATAGAGCTTTCCGAGCTGAACAGAACGGCACCATTAGAACTGTCGAAAACTCAAATGAGGGCGAGTAGTGGCGGAAGAAACTTCACCGCTATCCTCCGCTCTAAAATGGCTGCCGGGAGCGAGGTGGGTTAGGAAGCTGGGGAGCTCTGGGCACTTCTTCGCAAAGTACCTTAACTGTTTTGCTCGCTTACGCATTTCTAGACCGTTAGTTCATTGCCTCTTCCCGCAGGGGTCGACTGAATTTGAACAAAAATGGGTTGTACAAGCCTGACCTTCATTTTCGCACCACCGTAACTTTGTCCGTTCTTAGGCTACATTGCTGTGCTTTGGCGAACTGCTAGAGCTCCTTACTGCCTATAAAATCCACTGGCCGCAGCCGGAACGATTCGATCTCCACAAAGTTATTGCGCTCCGAACACGCCCGCGCATGCAATTTGCGAGCTGTCGCGCCCACTCGATTGATAGGTGCGATTCTGTATGCATTGTTGACGGCGCACTCCAAACGCAAGGTGCACATTCTTATAGCAATTTCTGATTGGGGCGGCTGGGAATTTCCGATAAAACTCCCCAAACGCCCGCTCTACAGGTTGTCGCGCCCACTCGATTGGTAGGTCCGATTTTGTATGCATTGTTCAAAAGGCCGCTTTGGAGCGTTCCAAAGCGGCCTATGTTGGCCGGCGCGGCTTTTTCGGCCAATGACCAAAAGACATGTCCGGTACTGTAATAGGGTACGCATGTAGGGTTTGGGATAAATCCATATAACGAGAATCATTCTCTTCAGCTTCTCGCGAAGGTTGAAAACGGGGTCGAAAAGCGAATACGGTGATCTACTGAAGTCATAATGTACCCCAGATAGATAAAAAAGTAGCAATCGTTTCTAACAAACCCTAGCACTGGAATCGAACCCCCGGCCCATTTCGTTCAATTGCGCATCGCCCTACGTGCAGTTGCTGCTTACCACCTGTCAAACGGCCTCGTTGTTCAAATGTTGCAGTGTTTCACCATTTTTGACTTCTCCAGAGGCGGGCAGGAAGTTTGGAGACCGCAACGGTGCTTCCCAGTCGGTACTCTACAATACACATTAGTTCACGCTGAAAACACGGCCACTTCAAACACCTCCCAGTCAGACTTCTGGAGCGGCTTCATGAAGTTCACTGATACTGGTATTCGCGCTATTAACTTGATGCCGATTACTTACGTACTGTCCGACACGACAAAGCATGAATTGTGCCCAGTAGGCTAAGAGAGTGCTTTACTCGACGTTCAGACAATGATACTGCTATCACTGCATCTATGCCATTGCCTCCTGAACTAGCATGACTAATCTAGCACGGTGTTCCAACTTTTAGTGGGTGAAGGCTGATAAGAAGGATGCTCTTCTCTAAAAAGCAATACATCGCCGGATTGAATAGCACTCCCTACAGTGCATTTCTGCTTTACCCATCGATCCAAGGCACACGAAGGTGATTTGAACCTCAGAATTCCACCTTGTCAAGACAATGGAACACGTTGTTATTAATACAAAAGAAAGCAGTTCCCACGAAAGACGAGAGAGGAAGCTTCGATCCGTGAAGCAGTAAACGGAAAGCAGTTCCAATGATCCACAACTATGTGATTAAAATAAGTCAGAGGTACACTGAGGTTTATTAGAAGGTAATCATGTCCTGTTATGCGGAAAGGATCACACGCGTAAGTAGCGTCACACTTCACTGGTGAGGCGTGGTTCGAGCTCAGGTCGATTGAAAGAAAGTGTTGAGGACGCGGAAGCTGGTTCATTCAATAGGGTTAGTTTAGAAACTTGCTGGCATTAAGAAGTGGTGAAACGTGGTAAAAACTGCACTCGTTTATCGAGATCGTCTCCAATGACGTCAACGACAACCTGCAACTTTCGTTAAATTCCTCAACCAAACCAATTCATTTCGAGCACAGCATTTAAAACTGGTTCTGACAGTGTACACTTATAATACATCAGCAAGCACCGAATGAGAGAGACTGAGATAGCGGGAAAAGGTGAAACCGAAACACAAACATTCATACAGGCCGCAATTCGGAAAAACGTTGTGGTCTGTTTCTCATGAAACGACAGAGGTTCCACGCGAGAGAAGCAGAGTGGACCGCAGCCAAGGAAGCTAGGCGTTCTGCACCACCCGTCTACCTCTCAAGAAAACCGCGTCTCACAAGAAACAGACTGCAAATACATCGGCTAGGGATAGGTTATTGGAACATGCATGACTTTTGGGATAGAATGACAGAAGACCACATGAAAACACCGCTACGCCGACTTTTTCGCGCACGTTGTGACTGCTTGCACATTCCTTTGAGCAGGTCCTGGGATAAGAGTGCAAACTGCCGATTTGCCACTAGATCGCTCTGCAGTTTCTATGGCGCTAAATTCGTTGAGCTCAACCGAAGGGCATGCTCACAGTTCACGAGGGTAGCCACGGGCTCGACCGATCGCCAGGGCAAGCAATACGCATAGATTTACTTAAGGCGATCGCTCGGCATTAATCGATTCTCATGCTTTGCACGTGCGAGTCGGTGGCGCTGATCACTGCCGCCAGGAGCTCGATGTGTTTGTCACATCGTCATCCAAGATCGCTAGGGCAGTTGCAGCACTCGACGGTTGTCCTTGACTTCAAATGGATATCTAAGCCGCGTACCCTAAGCAAATGCGGCAATTCAGAGGCTGCGAACAGCGGCATGGCGGTCTTCCTGTTCATCACAGCGGAAACTATAGGCGGGATCGTTCCGAAGACGCGTCCGCGCTACGACGACAAACTGCTCAGGGTGCAAGGCGTACGCTAGGCGCTTGCGCATCTCCCTGGGTTGAGAGCTCTTGATCGACCAACATTCTCTTTTTTCCGAAGGCATGCACCGGAAACGGTCGTAGTTTTGGAGGGCATGTATCTGTATCAGCCACTAGGTGCCGCGGCTGGGTAAAAGCCCCGATACCGATCCCATGCGCTGCCTTGCCGACATCTACAGCTCACTGTGACGCGGTTGCCGAGCTGCACGGCCACATAAGTGCGTTGCGCTTATTGCGCGGTTCAGAAAGTTCGACATCACGCTGGTGATCTCAGGAGAACCCAACAACAGTGATTAGGTGAGGTGCCACGGAGAAAAACTCGTGCCCGTCTAAAATCAAGTTTTAAAGTAGGGAGTAGAATGCACGTGATCATTACCCATAACAGGGAAATTGGTTCAACAGATCATTACGCACCCTAGTCACAGTGCCACTGCAAAAACAAAAAAGGCTCAAAGCAAATTGTCTTCATGCGGTCTTGTCTGAACCATTCCTGAGTAGGAATGCATTGTATGATCTACAACATTTCCCGAGAATCAGTCGAAACTGGTCTCTCATAAGTGATCTCCTGTTTGAAGCTCTCCTCCACGGTCTCGTGCACACCGTGCCGCACCGTAGAGCCGTTGTCGCTCGACACAGTGGCTCGAGAGCCGCCCAGATCACGCGAGCGGTCGGTGTGCGGCCGCACGAAGTCACGACGCGCGTCGCGGATCGCGATATCGCGTGTGACGCCGCCGCCACCGCCGCCGCCTCCTCCGGGACCGTAACCGCTTTCGCCATGGTACATGTGGTTGCCATAGCCTTCGCGTCTAGGGCCGAGTCCACGATGGCTGTCACTGTGACTGTATGAGCGGCCACCATAACCGCCGTAGAGATGATCAGGGGTGCTGTATGTCTCTTGCTCGTGTGCCAGCAGTCCACGATCGTCAGACTCCCGTCCGCCACCGCCACCATGCCGTTGTGACTGCAGCGCTGAGTAACCGCCTTTGGAAGACGCCAGTTGCTGCCGCGACGAGTCGTTCATAAATCCGGCTGCAAATTAGTGAGGACAGCATTAGAGCATGCACAGGGAGGAACACATCTCACGTGCGATCATTAATGGAGAGAGGGGCATTACAGTGTTAGGTTTCCTTTATTGTCTGGATGAGCGAAAGAACTGACCGTTCCACGTTGGGGGGAAGTAGTGGTTATTTGGTGCCGTACCTTTCTTCGGTTTCTGTTTCCTTCGCTTAGCGAGCAGCCAGGCTAGTGTTCCTAGTATAGCCAGCAACAACACGGCGGCCAGGATTATGAAGATGATCATCAACCTGAAATAAATTCGATGCATAAGCCGTCCATCTTGAGAACCAGTAAAAATTGTAATACGACTTGGGGAAGTAGGGTCATGTTCTTGAATACGTTTCAGAACATCAGATTTTTAGTGTCAAACATTTCACAACGAACATTTAGAAAAAGGAAAAACTTGGGTTTAACTGCACTAGAAGCACTGCACGATGTTATGGGCCATCGGCATTAGAAAAGAGAACGAATTCACTGTTATTCGTGCAGAAGCCCTCTACTATGCGCACCACGCATTCAAGCGTTATTCAGAAAACTTTTATCCAGCCTTTCCAGCCAATCAGACTTCGCACTGGTTTTGTAAGGCTCTCGATTGAGAGACGTGTCGGACCATCTAACACTCAGACTTCGAATGCGGGTAATAAATGATAAAGGACGGCGATTATCAGTCCTTTAGACAAAGACAAGCCTATGGAAAAATCAGTGTTTCATTCTTCCTAGACATGTCTTTTACCAATTTACTGACCACGGAGGAAGGAAGGCTCGGTTAGCCTGGGCGGGGCCCAAACCAGGAACTTCAATGAAGGTGCACGCGACAACCGGCGCGTCCTCCCACTTCGCTACTATTCCAATTCTCGCGCCAATCCAATTCAAAAAAATCCCACTACATATACAAAGTATATCGGCAGTAGCAGAAAGAGGCATGGGCGTTGGTCAACGCTTCTGGTAAGCGCCGTGGATTCAACTTCTAATCGATACCGTGGGGGCTGGCCATAAGAGTGGCACCAATTAGCACCAATTTACCTATTCTGCAAAGCTCGACATCAGTGATCTGGATACGAACTAAATCTAAGATCGATTCTGCGCCCCATGTCTATAAGAAACTCTGTTTTCGTGCTTCTTAGCAAACAAATATGCACATTCGTCCTTTCTCAGTATAAAAATTGATACAATGGCTTTCAAAGAAGAAGGCGCTTGCTTGCTGGTTAACCTTGCGAATCAAAAAAAAATTTAAGTGACCACATTGAATACTTAGCGCATCATAAAAAGGTTCTATGGCATGCAATTCCAATTTTTATCTTGAGATTTGACTATCCCCTCTTTTCGACATTTTCTTACCGCTATATTACGCAAGTCCACGATCTCCCTCGATAGAGAGCCTTCGGGCTCTCTTGTTAAGAGGGATCTCGGGCCGCTTGTCGCAGGGCCACGTGGCGCGTCCCCGGGTGGTGGATAGGGGAATTAAACGGGAACCAAATGCGACCGTGTACTGCCCAGAGACGCAGGTGGGATGCAGGGGATGGACTCCTTGCTCCTGCTGTGTCGGGTCGACGCGTTCCTTGTGCGTGGGAGCGGCATGTTCGTGCACAGTGTGCGCGGATGTGTCCGTGACTGCGCGGATTGTAACTGTGTCGGCTCGGCCAAAAGCTTGCACTCGGTAGACTGGGAGTACATCGTAAGGCGATTCGAGGCCGCCTCAAAAGTCTCGCCCCGTCCCTTCGGGCAGTCTGGCTGGCTGCCCGGAGTTCTTCGCCCGCACGACAGAGCCTGACTAGCTACCCGTGTTGTATGGAAGTCAAACACAGCAGCACTAAAGGGCCTCATTCCCCTGACGCCGAAAGAGCCGCCATTTCTGCAGCGATGGGAAGGACGAGTACGGAGAGGCTGCCAAAATCTCAGGGCCTAACCAGGCTGCGCAAACTGAGAAGGACTAGAATGACGATCTGTACTTACAACGCCCGCACACTTGCATCGGAAGCATCCGTCGAGGACCTGATGATGCAAGCCAGGAAGACCAAGTACGACGTCATCGGACTGACCGAGACGAGAAGACACCACCCCCTACACGCCGCCTACGACTCCGGAGAAGAACTGTTCCTCGGAACATGCGACAGTAGGGGAGTAGGCGGCGTTGGTGTCCTCGTCAACACGCACTTGGCCATGAACATCGATTCGTACGACTCTCTGACAACCCGAATCGGACGTCTGCAACTGAAGCGATGTGGTTCCGTGCCAGCTTTGACCGTATTCGTCGCGTATGTCCCAACATCCGACTAGGACGACGAAGAGGTCGAAGCCATCTACGTGGAGCTGGAGCAGTTCTATAAGGAAGATCAAACCTTCTACAAGGTGATCGTCGGCGACTTCAACGCGAAGCTCGGGCCACGAAAGTCACCGGAAGAACTTCACATCGGAACCCACGGTTTGGAGTGGAACGAGCAAGGTGAAAGGCTGTCTGAGTTTATCATGTCGACCAAGACCATCCATGGAAACTCGCAGTTCCAGAAGCCTCCCTCCCTACGATGGACCTGGGAATCTTCCGGTGGCCAGCTCCACAACGAGATCGACCACATCATTTTCAATCGCAAGTATTGCCTGACCGACGTCTCCGTTGTCCCCAAGTTCTACACGGGATCGGACCACCGCCTCCTTCGCGCGAGGTTTCGCTTTTCGCGTCAAGGAGAGAAGGCCGCGAAGTTCAAGAAGAGGAATCCCAGAACGACCATCAACTGGGACCTTTACACCTCTCTTGCCGGCCTTTGGGAAAATGCCGTCATGGACAACATCGACGAGGAATACGACCGCTTCGTGCACCATCTCCACGATAGTGCTAAGGGAGCCGAGAGCTTGAAGACCACCAAGAGACGCCTGTCTCCGGAAACTCTCGAGCTTATACGCCAGCGTAGAGCAGCACGAGAGTCAGGCAACTACCAGCTGACGTCCGAGCTTGCGAAGCTATGCAGAGCGGCGATAAAGGAAGATCTCAAGGAGAGAAGGGCGGAAGTGTTGGCTGAAGCAGCAGAGGCAGGGTTGAGCATCCGCAATGCCCACCGGAACTTCGTCAACTTCAAGACCAAGATGACCGCTCTCCGACGTCCTGACGGAACCGTCACCTCTTCCAGAAGGACCATGGAGAAGGTCATCCACGACTTCTACTCCGATCTCTTCGATAGCCACGTCCACCTGCCCTCATGCCATCTTCCGCAGGATGGATACGTCGTTCCCTCTGTTCTCCCTTCCGAGATCCGACATGCCATCTCGTCGGTGAAGAAACGTACAGCACCCGGCCCTGACAGGATCAGACCCGAACACCTGAAGAACCTCCCGCCAGCGCTCATCAACACCCTGGCGCGGCTCTTCACACGATACCTGTCGGAGTGCAAGGTTCCATCTCAGTGGAAGACCAGCAAGACCGTCTTGCTGTACAAGAAGGGAGACGTGCATGACATTGGCAACTATCGCCCGATCTGCCTGCTGTCCGTAGTCTACAAGCTGTTCACTCGAGTCATCCTGAATAGGATCAGCAGAACGCTGGATGAAGGACAGCCACGCGAACAAGCAGGATTTCGGAGAGGATTCAGCACGATCGACCACATACACACCATTACGAAGCTCATCGAAGTGTCGCGAGAGTATAAGCTGCCGCTGTGCCTTACGTTCATCGACCTGAAGAAGGCATTCGACTCCGTCGAGACTGAAGCGGTCCGCGAAGCCCCGCTCACTCAGGGCGTTCCTACTCAGTACATCAGAGTCCTTCGAGAGCTGTACAGTGGATTCACGACCAAGATCTCTCCATTCTATAACGACGTCGTCATCGACGTAAGGAGAGGGGTTCGGCAAGGGGATACCATATCCCCGAAGCTCTTCAGCGCCACCTTCGAAAACGTCATGCGCGAACTAGAATGGGAAGACATGGGAGTGAAGGTCGACGGCCAGCAGCTGCACCATCTTCGTTTCGCTGACGACATAACACCGAGCATTAGCCAGGTCGTGCTCATAACACCGAGCATCAGCCAGGCGGAGCGAATGCTGGCCGACTTCGATCGTGTATGTGGGAACGTTGGACTGCAGCTGAATCTTACGAAGACGATGTTCATGAGGAACGGACAAGTTTCTGATGCCCCATTCTTGCTCAACGGAAAGAACATCTCCGAATGCTCCAGCTACATGTATCTGGGTCGCGAAGTCAATATGGCCAACGACCTAGCGGCGGAGCTGAGCAGGAGGAAACGAGCGGCTTGGGGAGCTTTTAAGAGCGTCGAAGAAGTCGCGAAGAAGACGAAGATCGTCCGACTCCGTGCCCACCTATTCGACTCTACCGTTCTTCCTGCCCTAACATACGCCTCAGAGACCTGGGCTATGCGAAAGCAGGATGAACACGCGATCAGCGTCGCGCAGCGTGGAATCGAGAGGACGATGCTCGGAGTGACACGACTCACGCAAGTGAGAGAAGGCCTTCGGAGTTCCGAGCTTCGCCGACGTTCTAAGATCAGAGACGCTGTCGCGTGGGCCAAGTTGTCGAAAATTAGGTGGGCCGGCCACGTAATGCGCTTCGCAGACACCCGCTGGACGAGAGCCGTTACCGACTGGATTCCGCGGGATGTCAAGAGAACACCGGGACGTCCACCAACGCGTTGGTCGGACTTCTTCGTGAAAGCTCTGAACGGCCGATAAGACGCTATTCGTGTCCCTCGAGCGAGGAGGATCCATTGGACCACTCTGGCACGCGACAGGGACGAATGGAGACGCTGCTGGCGCCCGCTCGAGCAAGTCGATGATCAACGGGACGACAGGTGATACAGGTGATATTACGCAAGTACTACTCATTGTGAGCCCGATGTCAAAGCTAATTTCCTGAGAGAAATTATAGGGCAGGGTGCTGCAAAAAGCATAAAACCAGACGATACTTGGTACTATGTACTAGCCGTGGAGAGCCAAAATTCGAGAGAGTCCGAGCGAAGGAAATGAAGGATCGGCAATCTTCAATGTTCCGGACAGCAAAAAAGTTTCGGTGCTGAGAATTAAAAGATGATTAAAAGAAGATGTTCATCAATATATATATATATATATATATATATATATATATATATATATACCCAGAAATCCAGAAAATGTCGTCACTGCCTTATTCTCCACTTTAGGAAGCAGAATGAAGGAAGTTGAAAATAATGACTGGCTACAAAACCTTGAACCATATAAGACTTTGAAAAAAAAGAAACAGTGGAAATTCTCTGGATTTGCAACTTTTTGATCGAAGCGTTTTTTCTCTTTTATCACAAGCCGCCTCAGAGCTTGAACTGCGGTAGTGGATGATAAATTATCATATTATTATTTTTTTTCAAAGTAAATGATTATTAACTATCTAGTAGCTATCCTTACACCCTACCCTGTCTTATGCGAGCTATACGCGTATTCTTGGCTGATCGTGGAGTAACACTTTCCTTTTTTTCAGGTTGATAAAAGCAAAACCGTCAATTACTCCACACACAGATTTTGAACGCCGGCAGGAGGTGTCTATTGTCAAAAATTAGGCAAAAAAATGCACAAACCGGAGCGCACTGGATGTGAGTGTCTGGTGATCAAAGATCACATTTACGAAAATTTACTATTTACGACCCAAAATCGTATAAAAACTCCCCAAAAATCGTCGTGAATTGTAAAATCGGAAAGCGTAGACCGTAATTACGCACACCCATGGTCAATACCCTAGCGTAGAGCGGTGCTCGCCCTAATCGCGGCACAGGCCGCACTCCACAGTCAAGCGAGCAAGCTCAGAAAATGGGAAGCTGGTTAAAATATTGAAACCCTAGATTCCAATAATATTCGACTCAGATCTGATTGGAGAACACATCGGTGGAGAGTTCATTTTCAATTCTGGCACGGCTTTTCTAGCCGACCTTGTGTTGTGGCCATTTTGCGTTTTCGATGAAGCTTGGGCGCTCAACTGCATGGGTTGCAGCGCAAACACCAGGCCAAGATGCTACAGATTAATGGTGACAAGGAGCCTTTGTGCAGATTTCATTCCCGGATCTGTGTTCCTCGGGCCGACCGGTCTAGCCGTTTATTTGGCAAAACTCATATTTCTCACCAACAATTCACTCTGTAGATGACTTTAGCAGCTGCTATGTACCATACCTCTCGAATTGCCTTAGCATCACCGCTTTTCCTAAGCGGTATGTGGACAATGTCCGTGATTTCTACTTGAACATTAGGCTCTCAGCCTTCTAAAACCATGATAAACTGCGCACTACTTTGCTGAAGTACTGCGTAGAGCACTTGTGGTCTGAAGCGGTGACTGCGTCCCATAACATGGATCATTACTCACTGTGTTGAGCTGCTGCGGGAAACTAGGTGGGCGGCAACCCAGTAGCTGAGGAAGAGCGACCAGTTGCACTAACTTGATCGACTGCCTTAGTATGGTACCTAATCAATCAGTACCAACTATTTGCTCCCTGATTTTTGCACGGCATTGCTCTGGCCGTTCATGCCTCTCCCGTTGATGGAATCATCGCTCAGTACACATAGCATGTAAGATTTATAAGGTCGTTTTTTTCTGCAACGTCAGGCTGAAATTTATCAAGCACGAATCCAGTATGAGCAATATCCTATGGTTAGCTTATTCATCAGTCAAGGTGGGTGAAACAGAGGGGAAAAGCAGACGTAGACCCGCAACGACGGCAAGAGTAGTGTGGGAAAACCCACCCAATTCATGGCGACTCATGGCTACCCTCGGCTGGTTAGTCGCAACCGCTAAAAGCTACAGTGGCTGAAACTTCTCATATAGGAGGAAGCTCAAAGCGTGCGCGACTCACGCTCACGCTCATGAGAAGGATTCAAAATCTGACGCGGACGCAGGACTTAGTTCTATCTTCGCGACATCAGGGGTAGTGCTTTAGCTTTTATTCGTAGCGATCCGGTTGAATTAAATGAAGTCTATAATTGGTCCTCGAACTCGAATTCATGAAGTGAAACTCTCACCATAATGGAATAGTAGCCGCTTCTGGGACACAACAAGTTCGCCCACAGCAGTCCAGATCATCGTCACATCTGAAAGACAGGAAAATGAGGTGATCTATGAAGAAGTGAATAACTTGTTTCAATCTCTTTACAGTCTTTGGCACAGAAGTACAGACAACAGTGGAACCGATTTAACCGTTCAGAAGGCATCTAACGACAGGTAGCCGAACAGGGAACTGTCGCAGAAGTTTCCAGTAGTAACGTTTCGCGCTGCTAACTGCTCCCCTAGATGCTGATTGAAAATGCCATCTCTCTAGGCCATTAGCGCTGTCCGTGTAGCCATGGCAGTACGCCCCTCTTTCGCGTGTTGACATCGGTCCGGTTTGACAACGCACGTGGGAGCGCGTCCACCTCGTCGATGCATGGCGAACTCCGTTGTTGCTCTGGAAAGGATGAAAAGCCGCATTGTTTGTGGATCCGCGTAAGTTGTTTCACACCATTAAAATCTTCCAATCCGAGGATATGTAGGACGTACGGCCCAAGGATGGTTAGCGCCCCATTTTCTGCATAACCACAGTGATTTTCTGTGTCGGACTAACTGCTCTTGGAGAGACTACTCACACGCTCGCATACGCTACAGTATGCTAATGTCCCTTTCTCCTACTTCGACTACAGCTCCTCTCCAAAGCTGAAGGGGCAGCGTTTGGTAAACGTATGAAGATGAGGGGATCACGAAAAAGCGGCTTCCCATTATTCATTGGCCAGCAACCCTTAGTGCAGTCATTTTGTCTATTATTTCTTGATAGTCACCTATACTGACCTCTAAAGCGAATAAATCCTTATCTATAATTCACCAACCGTGGGACACGTTGTCAGTCACGGGGAGGGAACCAAAGCCAAGGGATGCCCTCGAATGAGTGGAGTATGTCAGACGGTCTTTCTTTGAGCTTAACCATGGGCGATTGCTGGCGAATTTATACCCTTGGCAGCAGATCGTCCAACGTGGGCCGGGATTCAGCAGACGTGCCGCTGACGTCGTACGACGTGCACCTGAATTCAGAAAAAGTGCCGAAGACGCCGTCCAACCTGCGTCGGGATTCAGAAGAGTAAAGGGACCAGTAATGGGGGATCAGTAAAAGGGGGGGGGGCAGCATTTTCTCCCAGTACAGTCAAACGTGTGCCGGATGCAGCAGACGTGTCACAAAAGTCGTGCCACGCGGCCAGATCCAGAAGACCTGCTACAGATCAGACTTTGCGCAGCATGCGTTGGATTTTCAGAAGACCTTTTAAAGGTTTAGCGCAATGAGCGTGCGCCTACTGACTCTTCCTCCGTTCCAGTGCCGGCACATGGGTAAGGGGCTAGGGATAATGCCCACAGGAATCGGACGAGTATTATTGCCGCTGGACAATAAGCAGTATCGAGCGGTCGAGCAAACCAATACCGAACTGATTTTATTGACACTCCTGCAAAATAAGCACATCCGATTGAGGCACGCAGAAAACGGGTACTTTGGAGAATAAATCACGTGCATGCGAGAGAGGGTGAACAGGTTTCGTAGGAGCAGTTTCAAAGATTCTGCCCTACCACATCCTGCTATACTATTCTACTACAGTAAAAGCAGTTTTTTACTGTAATGAAAGTAAGAAGGCCTGAAGAAGAAAGGAAGAGGTGTTCTTTCTCGGAGCCAACCAGACGTATGGCGGCCACTAGGCCGGTGAACGTCAGGTATCCCATATATGGCCCGAAAGTGCAATGATATAAGATACAAAGATACCCAAAGCAAATCTCACCAAACGCTCTTCGGACCTGACCGTCCGAGGTGCGAAACGTGTGAGTGTTACGCGGAAAGACTTTACAACAAGATTACAACGTGTACCATTTTCGCGTCAAATTGGACAGTTTTCCAAGGAAGTTGGACGCTTCTGGAATCGAACTGAACATCTTTCAAGTCAAAACGAGCTCCCTACACACTAAGGAGAAGATTCTCCGGGACCTTTAGAATAACTTTTTGTTCAAAGAAAATTGTCTATGACTCTTTGACATTTTCAAATTCAATCGACCACTAAGTGAATACACTGCTTAAAATTTTATAAGATTTTCATTTTTCAAGAAAAAATAATGGAAAATTAATTTTGTTTTAAGCCACGAGAAGGCGACACTTAGTGTTATTAAAAAGAAATCGCTCCATGCATACCACTAGATTGTCGCGACTTGTATTACGTTTGATAGCGTAAACGCTGCCTACTTGAGACAGCGATGCCGGGATATTTGTGTTTTTTATAATTGTCTCTGATGCACCGTTTACATCTGTGTCACTTCACGTAAGCAGAATTCTTCCAATGAAATAAAAATTGCGACGATCTGGTCGTCATGAATCTCTATGACCCGAACATCGGGATTTCTCGGTTCCACGAAAAGTCAACTCAACTCTCTAATTTCTGTAAGTTATCTTAGATGCTCTTGGTATCTTCTTAAGGGCAGAAAAAGGTGCGTGGGAGTGCACTCTGAGGTGGCGCCTGCTGTCGCGTGCACACTGGATTTCACGTCCTTGGTTACGATTTCCACTCCAGGCTAACCAAGCGCTCACCTCCCCCCCCCCCCCCCCCCCCTGCTCTCGGTGAATTGGTACCAGACTTGTCTGGCAAGGACAAAAAGACAAAATACTGACTTGTGCATCCCCTCGCCACTGCAAGTCATTGTGTAGGCCAAGTACGCGTTCAAATTTCCTCCACAACCCGTAGAAGTATAATGCGTAGCGCATCCCAAAAGGAACTGAGTAACGCCTTCCTTCATCATTATCTTTATTTTTCTTGCAAACGATAAAAATTCTATACAACTGCGAACGTGTGTTCACCTATCGGTGGTGATGAGTTTAACAAGTTCAAGGAAGATCATACTAAATTTTTCTTGGACAAAAAATTATTTTAACGGCTTCGAAGGGTCTCTATTTGAATGCAGGAAAAAAGGTTTTGATCTGGAAGATGTCCCGCTTGATTAGAAAAGTGTTCACTTCGACGTGAAAATGTGACGCAGCAGTGTAGATCGGGCAACTGCACTCTCAAAAGCGACTGTTTCGTCTGCTGTTAGCGGTGTTGTGTGTCGTTGCAGAGAAGTTATCATTGCGTGACCTGCGGTCCACTAAATGATGTGTTGCAGTAGATAAGTTCTAGTGTGCACACCCAGCATCAGCAGCGCCAAACATTGCCACGAGACGTGGCAAAAGCAGTGTATGCATTTTTGAAACATCCTGTGTAGACAGCGCTTTTTGAAACATCCTGTGTAGACAGCGCCTCCCTTTTGTGTTGCAATCAATCGCAGCGTTTCTCGTCCTTTGGTGAATTCGTAGGAACAGATATCCAATTTGTTGTGACCTTTTTTGTTCAGTCGAAGGATTCAAAAAAGCGATAGATAAAACTGCGTACAGCCACCGGAAACCATAATGCTGAAGTAAGTGGAGTCGCTCTTTAAAACTAGAAGCTTTGACCCCTTCACGGGGAGATCGCACTATTTTGAAAAGCTGAAATACTGTTACGATCTAGCAGTAGCTGCAACGTCTTTCACAGTAAAAAGTATGACGGTTATAGAACAAGATCGACAAAACCAACCGAAACTCGTATCGTTCGTTCTTCCCGACGACATCTCCTTCTTCAAAGATGCACTGTCGGAATGCCTTAGTATAGCCCTCGTAGACTATACCCTTGCTTTTCTCCTGCAAGGCGATCTCCATCCCTGAAATAACAGTTGAATGCACAATTCCACAACATCGGTCGAGGGCAGATCACGATGGCAGCAGCGCGCAAGGCGAACGAACTAGTTGTGGGAGGAGCGGCACGGTGATTCGCGCGGCGATGTGGAGCAGTCGAGACGCAAACTGAGTTCGCCGTTTCAGCGGTGGTATTCAGCACCAATCAATGCTTGTCGTGCAGTGTAAGTGTGGTGCAGAGGGTGCACAGGGCGTGGCACTGGCAATACGGTCGCGGCTCGACGATACATTTCCGACGGGAGAACGAGGCCGACAGGTCGTCGTGGGCAAGGCGAGCGGGAACGACGACTGCTGGCAAACCCGTTCCATGGGTGCGGTCAACGGCTCTGATCGCTCTTAGCGTCAATCAATCACACTTCAACAGTTTCACGACGCCTTAGCGATAACACACGCCAGATATTGAGGCAATCTGGTGGTCGCCTGCAGACGCTCCAGAAGCGCGAGCGCCCGCGGCGACCGTCTGCGTCATCGGCTAATTGCACGGCGGCCTACACATGAAGAAGCGTCATGCGCAGATTAATAAAGCAAAAAGCGGAGGCCGATGAACGACAATAGGAAAAAGAACGAGGCCAATAGAGAGAAGGGGCTGCTACTAAACGGATGGTGAATAAAAATAATAACCGGAAGGCAAAAAGTTCAGCTAGAGGAAGAAGAGCAAGGTAAAAAGCGGATAAAGGACAAGACTAGGAAACAATCGAGGAGAATTGGATGGGGGCTCAATCACAAAACACTCCTCCAGTTGATTTCATGAGCGAGCAGCTTCATATTTAAGCGGGATTTCAAACAAATTTGCAGCAGGTAAGTAGCGCACTTCGCTGAATTATCGACAGAAGGGAAAACAAAGAGCTCAGCTGAATGCCCTGCTTCACCAACGACATTGTAATATACAAAAGCTGGATAACAAAAAAATGTTCAAATAAAACTGAAAACTGAACCTGTCTCCATCATTTTCTCGCACTAAAATAGTCCTCTATGGAAAACACATCGCAGTTAACCATAGTATGCTGTGTTCTGAACAGCAAAACCAGCGCCCACCGAATCCACAACTGAATTCAAAACTATGTAGGTACATTCACTATTCCTGCCCATTTTTCTACATAGCTTGTTCTAGGGCATAAAGGTGGCAGTGGTGCAATGGAAGGAGGTGTCAAGGGTTCGAATAGACACCGACTGGATACGATTTCACTCCTGCCATTCCCCGGTGCTGTAGAGGAAACAGACATCAAATTCGTTGAAGATTCGTCACGTATTGGAAAAGGTAGCATGTGGTGGACTCATGGTGAAGTTTTGCTTCTAAAAAACCGATTCGAGCGTTTGTTCTATGAGTTTCTAATGATAAAGAAAGAATAGAACCTGACATCTTCACACCCTAAAATTGATGGCTCTTCTGATATTCATATGCACTAGGGTTCTTTGGAAAGGTGTGGAAAAATGGCCTATTGATGTTGAGATGGTAATTTTTTCTTCTGCATGAACAGCATTGATAATTCATGGGTCCTCCTGTCGTAATCTTTGGTCACATCATGGAACACCGCTTATGAGAATTTCAAGCAAAAACGACGATAATGCTGCTACAAAGGGTTAGCTCTAATGAATGACAGAATGCTTGGCAGACATTCTAACAGTCCTTTTGGATGCGACGTGCAGCTTCTAGCGTGATCGCGAAATGAAAAGATTTACAAATCGTCGCTTTATCCAAAGCTGTTGGAAAAAAACCTAAAACTTTGGAAAAAATAGCTACACCCAAGACAAAGTGTGATAGGGAAGATCGCTTCTAAAAGTGGAGGAAGACGAAAATTTTAAGGAGTGATTTCGTGTGAGCCTAACATATGTACATATGTTTGAAAGCTGAGATGGTCCCGCCTTTTGGTAGAGATTATAAAGGACCGAACATTTCCGCCGTTTTGATGATTGGATTGCTCTCACGTATGTTTAGGTGTTTTATGTCACGACTTGGTGAAGGTTTTTTGTGCCCTTAATAGATAACGTTAGTCAATTTCTTTAGTGATAAGCCACACATTCGACTTCTATGGCACCTGGCACCGCGTGGAGGCAACATAAGTGGGTGTCCGTTCGGCTTGTCACCTCAAGTCATTGCGCGCAATGATTTGTGGTTTCGAGCCGATGTACATATCAGTGTTTTGTCCTTCCCTACGAATTCCCCGACCCCGGGGGGGGGGGTGGAGGTGGAGCGCTTGGATAGCCTGGAGTGGGAATCGGAACCAAGGACCTGCAATCAGGTGCACGCGACAGCAGGCGCCACCTCAGAGTGCACTCCCTCGCGCCTTTTCTGCCCTTAAGAAGATGCAAAGAGCATCTATGATAACTTGCAAAAGTTAGAGAGTTGAACTGGCTTTTCGTGGAGCCAGGAAAACCCGATGTTCGTATCGTAGAGCTCATGACTTGGATTCTGGAAATGCTAAGATGGAATTAATAACGAAAGATCTGAAAAATATTGCCTAAAAACCTAGTACTAAGACATGGAATAAATACTGGGCTTTTAAGCCATGCAGAGGACGTCGTACTTTGGTAGAATACCAAACCGAGCACTAGACGAAGTTCAGGAGTCCTTAATGTTTTTTTTTCTTTCGCAGCGCAAAATGGATAAATATGCTGCCTTTTCAGTTAAATAATTCGTCTTGTAGCTCAGTACTCCAATCAAGACTGAAAAAGGTCTTCCTTCTCTCTCCTTCTTTCTTTTCTCAAGATTAGTGATCGCTGATTGATTTGATAACAATTGCCTCGCCGCCCCCGAATTTTGCTTACAGATTTGTTGCGACAGTGTTATACGGCCTTTTTCTAATTTGATTTCAGATCGTTTCAGACGTCGTGAACCTCCTTGCTGGGCTATACTTTGTTATGCACTGAACCAGACAAAGCAGAGTAGTAAGCAGCAGTACTCGCGCTGACCACTTTCGCTGTTAAGAACCGTGGGAGTTTCTTCTGCAGGGCTCTGTTCTTCGCGTACGCACTGCGCTCGTGAAGAGCAACGTCTCCCTTATTTTTACCTGCCTCATTGAAAAACTAACTGAACATGTAGTTTTCCCTTCTGTCTGTCTGGCGATCGAAATACCACTCGCCATTTGTTTCTAACTCATTTATCAGATTTCCTTTCTTCTTCACAGCGTATTTGTTTCCTTGATGTTAGACTGACCAGTATCGGTTACAATCTTTGCAAGGGAACCTTATCTGTATAAATAAATAAATAAATAAGCTAAATAAGCTTCGCTCAGAATAGACGAGAGGAATACACCGATCGAAAGTCTAAATGATTCTACTATAATGTAGTCTAGGCCTTGCCGTAAAAAAATCCTGCAGGCTTTCATCGCCAAATATATAATAATGGTTCTCCTATTTAAAATATTAACTATGAACGAACTTATGACAAACTAGTCAGTTGTGCGATGCGGGAATTAACGTCCGGCATTGCCGCGAAGAGGTTAAACCTCTTATATGGCATTCCACCAACAGTCTGAGCATGTAGTCGCCTCGCTGATCCAGGTGAACATCAAGAAATACTGTGCTAGCCCGCCCACGTTTTCGATATTTTCAAAGGTCTAGTCAATCCCCTTCAGCGTTGAGCTTCTTTCACTTTCTTCAGCCACAAAAAGCGTCGTCGAGGTTGCAGTAGCAGTTTGAGTGGCACTCTAAATAGAAAAAAAGGATTTTGCAGAAGTTTTGAACAGCTCTTCCAAAGAGCCAGATTGCGCAGTGAATAAAGAAGGAGAGTTCGAGTGAGATTTGATCACAAAAAGATGAGAGTAGGCAGTTTCTTTACCGCTAATTGAAGGGGGGGGGGGGGGGGGGAGGCTCTAGCTCAGCACGAGCGGGAGAGCGAATAAACTCTGGCAAGCGCTGTTGCATGAGCATGAGCTGGGGCCGGAGCAGAGCTGTTCCGCTGGCGCGGTGGGCGCGAGCCGTGGCGGACCGGTCTCGCGGCGACAAACACCTCGTCGCACTGCTTGCGCTCGCTCTCCCCTCCACCCCTTCCCATTCCAGTGACGTGACGGTCGGGAGCCGGACGGGATGAGGGGCATTCCACTCGAATGCCAACTCCTTCCGTCATGCACTTCGCTCATGATGATCTCCGAACCTAGCAGGAATAATCGCTTCTGCTAGATGTTCTCGGTTCACTTCTGCAGCGGAGTAGGAATCGTAATGTTTTGACAAGCAAATCCATCAGCAAGAGCGTGTAGATCGGAAACATGCGCTATTCTATTTTTGGCATTGCGAGCAATTTCTGAAGGGCATTAGTGTGCCCCTGATCCCCTACATCTCCCCACCGCAACATTCCTTTCGGGCTTCTGATCCTCGTTGCAGCTTTTGCATGGATTATGCAAAATGGAATAGGTTTTGCGCATTCCAGCCTAACTTGAATTACGTTCCTATCATCCATTACTGAGATATTCGTATAAATACACACGACCCTCGGTAGCTGCTTGTTCTGCGCTTCACCTGGACATACTGCCACCGACGTCTGTCGCAACATCACCATAGCAAAGTACCAAGTGGTCGTTGCCCTCGAGGCGGAAAAATCAGATGTTCGAGCAGGTTAAACCATCGCGGAGCATGATGGCGCGATGGCGTCAGCCTACATCCTTCCATTATCGCTCTTTTCATTAGATTCGAAATAGCCCTAGACAGGATGTTCACTAGATTACGCACCTCGGCAAATCTAACACCTTGTTCACCGCTGACACCTTCGAGCGGGGCAACAAAGCTTGGAACTCATGTGCCACACGATTTGGCTGATGGCCAGAAATCGACGAGGCACTACTGGTGACAAGAACTGACGAATACGAACTACGTCAAGGATATCATGTAGAAACTGCAAGTGGGCGCAGGAGCCGGAGCCCAGAGTGGAAGTGTGTCTCTACAAAGGGAAAGTCTCTTCATTTCACAAGGTGCGCATACTGGCAACTTCCTCTATGGAGGCTAAGACGGCTTTTCAGATGTGCATTAGGAGTAAGTAGAAAATGTGGTGGCTCAGAGTCGCGTCCTACTGATGCTGAAGGATAAGACTCTCCTGTTTCATGATAACAATAGCGTTTGGCCACATGTTTCGGGGCACACTCGAGAAGAGATTCAGCAATTTGCCATCGAATTTTTACCTCATCCGGTTTCAGCTAATTAACTGCGCCGCTAGAATTCCATTTGTCTCGCTGTTTTCATAATGAGCTCCGTGGAAAGCGGTGTCGCAATCTAAATATGTGCATCGATTTGCAACACCAGGCAACTTTCACAGAAAAGTTACCAAGCCGTTTTCAAACACGTTACCAGAATGCAGGTGATGCTGATGAGCCCTACATGGTTGCGCCTATGTAATGTCATTGGTATAGTTCTTGCGATTTTTGCAATAGAAATTGAAAATGAAATCCTGGTAGTCTGCTCGGAGCAAGTTGCTCGAGAGAAGAGAAATAAAAGGAATCCGATGAACGCGAACATCCAATGCATTTCGTTTCATCTCACCGCGTAGTTCTGCTACATTTCAACGCAAAATGCAACGAAAAGCTGGCTGTTTCCGGACTAGTTTTGCGCCTACGATTTCCATCCTGGATTTGCAAGTGCTTGTTGAGGCGTTTTGAACCGCAGAGCTTTTTGAGGGTGGGTGAAACCTATTCATCGACTAATGCTCTGTGTACTCGAACACCTAGGATTATGGGTCCTCTACTAAAGAAAACGCTTAAACGAAGGCCGCACATGCAAGGTCATTTTTTGTACGGCGACTGCATGTGCCCTAATGTAACCACTTGGATTTGTTTGTTAGAATATCTATATCAAAAATAAATACATACATATGTGTACATAGGAGATCTTCTCTTCCTCTTCCTCTTTTAGATTCCTTTTCGTTACCTCTCATTTGTTGCGAACGAAGAATCTATTCCGTGGGACCGTATTTTGTCTGAGCACCCCAAAAACCCCCAACATATGCATACATATATGTATGTATAAAGCGTAAAGAACGCCGTTACTCAATTCCTTTCGGGATGCGCCACGCATTCTACTTCAGGGATGTCGTGGAGGAGATTTGCATGCGCACGCGGCCTATGCAATGACTTGAGGTGGCTAGCCGACAACTCGGCGTTTCATCCTTCCCAGAGAGGTCTGGTACCAATTCATCGACCCCCAAGTGATGGAAGCCTTGGTTGACCTGGACGGGAAATCCGAACCAAGCTATCGGGTGCACGCGACAGATGGTACCTCCTCCGACTGCGTTCGCACACATCCAGATTGATAGTTATACACTAAAAGTGCACTAGTAAGCAGAGAAAACCCTTACCTCCGTGTAGTCAACCAAAGTTACAGGCCGATATCAAACAATGCCAATGATGTTCCTAATCGCCTACAGGATAAACTTTAACCCATACCAGGAGCTAAGGACAGATGAGGACTTACTCACAGGTATTCTCCTTGTGCTATAGAGGTAGCTCATTACACTACGTTTTTTAGGCTTCAGTCTTGAGAGCCCATTCGTTAATATTCCGTTGAGTCATTAAAATTCGAGAAAGATACGTATTATTGCGCACTAGTGTTTTAGATGAAAAACCCACTTTCATGAAGGAGCACTGGAGTAGCGGGGCTCAAAATGAAAGTGGTCTATGCTGTGAAATACCGAAATTGTACGATGCACATTTCCAAATTTTAGATTGCAGACGCGACTGCAAACATTGGGACGACATGCATGCATGAAGTTTCTAGAAAACTGATCACACAAAGTAAAATATAATAGCAATAATAACAAATAACTAAAATCAAGTGATCTTCACAAAGATCATGAAGCGTCATAACTCTCTTCGAACCCCTACTACGCCGCCGAGACATCTAAACCTATAATGGCAGCTGCAAAAACCAGCTATCACAACGAGTTCTGTAGCGCAGGTTAAAAGGCAACGAAGGACGCCTGTAGGTTCTCGATGACTTCTCCCTGTTTCGCTGAACAGGATTCTCACCTTTCCAACAGAATTTAGCGAATGTCACAACAGTTTGGTTTGATTGCTAAGAAAAGTGTTGTTCCTGCGATATCAATCTCTTCTACAGTTTCAAATTTGGATAAAACGCGCGGCCCTATCTTTGACTTCTTACAGCGGATAACGTCTCGGATTCTCTTTTTTCTCGCCTAAATCTTGGCAGTAGTCAAGATTTAGGCTAGAAAAAAGAGACTGGCACAGAAAAAAGAGACAGGTACTGGCAACAAAGTTATGATCCTACGATCACCGCTCGTGGGTTGGCCGTCACTACTTATTCTGCACCAATTTCTGGTGTGCGATGATTCAGTTCGAGAGTTTGAAAATAGCGCGAGAAGGGAACATGTTCGGTCTACGCCGGAACTGTAGTAAGCATTTACCGTACACAACGAATCGTGCCCGAAATGTGAAGCTTTACACCGCAGCGTGGCGCAATCCTTGCAGTTCATATGAATTAAAATTGCTTCTTTTTTATGTGCCTTCGTATATGACCAGACTTATTCACAGTCTTCGTTGGTATCAGTGATACTGCTCGTCAGACAACGCGTATAATTTGTGGTACACCCTGCGCTCTGAGCGGCATAGATTTTAGCAGACCAATGACCAATGTTGAACCACGCCGTTGCACGGAAATATAAATAATTTTTGAACAACGGGTAGTGATCAACAAAATAACCCATTATTGAGCGGCATAGATTATGGCCTTCTTTTTGGTGAGCGAGGAAGGGTACATGTTGCATAATCATAAGGGATCATAATCACTATGCAAAATAACTAATAAAAATGCTAATCAAGACCCGTAAATGGAATGCCTACGTTCAGAAAACTGATCCAGGTGGCGAGCAAATGTACTTTGCAGTAGAAAAAGGACGAGGAAGGAAAATGATAACACTACTAATGGTGAGAAAAATCATTTGGAAACTCCGTTAAATTTCTGAAAAATTCCGTTAAGTCATTAAACCAATGTTTAGCGGAAAACACTCGCTAAGTCGTTATAATCTCTAAGTGGTCAACGGCTAAATGGGCACCTCTGATTATGACTGCATATTTTGCTTGTTAACGATAGCAAAATGCAACCAACGCTCCTAAGACTGAAGAAGTTCTGCAGCCAAAGCTTGCCGATAAAGCGTGGCACGGGAGCTTCCAAGTCGATGCGGCTCCTAAACGCCCAGTTCTAGAATTTTCAAGGTCAACTATTCTGTGGAGACTAAAGCATTGATGTCTGTCAGCAGATTAAATTAAGAACGTCGCCGCGGCCCATCCGGCAGAAACGAAACGAGTCCCAGAGTGGCCATTCCCATCTCTTAGCGGCAGCATAATGCTCTCAGCGATTAACTTCGCTAATAGCTGTTATACATTCACAGCTACCCGAAGAACACTATGAAAGAAATTTAGCACAGGTACATGTGTATGGGCGTATAGGCTATAAGTAAGTACTACGCGACCGTGCTATTATCGGAGCTCTGTCTTCGAAAGGAGGGAGCTTAAAATATGTAGTTCTGAAGGAGCACTTCAGAACTAGAACCGCCAATAAACTTTTCATAACATTGATCTGGTCCTTTGGTTCACTAATAACGTTCTAACAAGGGAAGGGTCTGAAGCGTATGTCTGAACGGGGGGAGCGTGTCATATAGGGAGATCCTCATCCCTCAATTGGTTTGAAAATGTGCTTATTTTTTGCCAAGTCGTTAAACCCAAGGAGTGGGGGGTCACAATGGGATACGGCGCAGCACGCGTTTGGGGGTCTCGTCCGCCCGCGATGCTTCTACAGCCAGTAGCTCGGAGCGCCGGTGGGTAGAGGGTTGACTCGTGCGAGAGAGGTCAGGGGTTTGGCTCCTCTGCGTTGCTGCACTTTTGCATTTCAACTAATTGGTAGAGATTTGGGGGATTCTGACGTGTACACCATTTCAGACGTTTTCTGCGCATTTTTCCAGCTGTACGTTGTGGTACTCAACATGGTGATGTATAAATGTTCAACACCAGTGATACACAGGTACAAAATGCCTGTGTAGTTAGTCGCGGTGTCGTCCTCCATGGTTATGAGCGCGCAACCGAAATCCAATTGAAGACGTACCCTTTCCTCCGAAACAAGAGCTCCACCCGAAAACGTTATCATATGCTCACTGCTTGCTTTCCTGTCCACGTCCATCAGTTCATCTTGCGGATCCCAATCTTCCTCTTCTTCTTCCACCACTTCCAGCTGTTCGTCCTCGTCAACTTCAAGTTGACGTGCTTCAAAGTCCTTGAGTATGCTGGCCATCCCTTCGGCCAGCTTGATTTCTTCCCTCGAAGATTCCTTGTCTAAAGGTGGGCCACACTCAGCGTAAGCCGGTGGATCACCACTCGACCGTCGGCGGACATTGTTGGTGTTAGGCTCTAGAAAACCTTCAGCAGACCTCTGATTTCCAGGTGACAGGCAGACGTGAGGGAATGAGTGTATTGATGCCGTTTAGCTTAATTTGCGGGTTCCGCACAACTCGTTTCTCATTTGAACCACCTCCGACGTCACAACGTGGCCTCCTTTGAAAATCCGAGCAGGATGGCTTTTCCCGAGGCCGTTGGTCCATGTATGGAAACAGACTATGAGGGGCCGGTAGTCTTTATACGCTACCCGTGAGGTGCCCAGTGGTGCTTCATGCACTTTGTACCTGTGTATCACTGGTGCTGAACATTTATACATCACCATGTTGAATACCAGTACCGCTGGAAAATGCGCAGAAAACGTCTGAAAATGGTATAGACGTCAGAATCCCTCAAATCTCTACCAAGGTTGAAATGCAAAAGTGCAGCAATGCAGAGGAGCCAAACCCCTCAACATTCTCGCATGAGTCAACCCTCTACCCACCTGCACTCCGAGCCACTGACTGCAGAAGAATCGCGGGCGTACAAGACCCCCAAACGCGTGCTGCGCCGTATCTCCCATTGTGACCCCCTTGTCCTTAAATTTAACGACTTGGCAAAAAATAAACATTTTCAAACCAAATGAGGGATGACGATTCTCCCTATATGACTCGCTCCCCCCGTTCAGACATACGCTTCAGACCCTTCCCTTGTAAGTACCCAGTTATTATAGTAACGTGTTTATTGTCAGCAACAGGAACAAAAGCAGAAGTATATAATAATATGTAGACGAATGACTGATAACACTTATAACTTCATTCATGATATTTTCTTGCCGCCAACATTCACAACATATTAAGGAATTCACAGTTAATTCTATAAAACGACCTCACTTGGCAGATCAGAACATTTTCACTGAATAGAAACGTGAACAGCAATTGTTCGTAGTCACTCGATTTCGCACCGTTTGCGATGTCACAAAACTACTAAAGGTGAAAGAAAGATTTCGAGATTCTTTTCAATGCATTCGAATGAGGTGGCCGAAACCAGTTCTGATTAGAGACCAAAAACAACCACTCTGAACTACGTAACGGCTGAGTCCAAAGCCACGGCGGTGTCTTCTGTGCGCCAGTGCATGCTAATCAGCAGCTGGCGGACGCCGAGAGGACACGACCATGAATGGGTGGCTCGGAAGGGCAGCCATGCGCACGTTTTGAGAACGTGTGAATGAAAACGTGTGCACAGTAGGCGCGGGTGTCTGTGTGCGTGATGGAAACACGTCTTGTTGGGGCTGATTACGGTCAGACGAAACCGGAATCGCCGGCGCAGTGTCCCACCAGCTCAGCTGCGACGACGGCAGAGGCACCGCCGCAGCCGCCGCCGCCGCCGCAGCAGCAGCAGCAGCAGCAACCGCTCCGCGGTCGCGACACATGCAGATTACCGGTCATCATCGCCGGCCCGCGGTTAGAAATGGCGGCCCGCACCGGACGTCTGCAGGGCCGCTGAAGGTGGGAAACAGGAATAGCAGTATATGCGGGTATGGCCGCTGTAGCGTTGTCAGAGTTGCTATGACCGCAGCTGTTCTCGCGATCGTTTGTTTCAAAATTTTCCAAACTATTCGGTTCGATTCGCTGGGCTCTCTGCGTAATATAGCCCAATTTAACATCCACTCTCTCGCGCATGCACTTGGCTTCATCAACACGCGTTATGAGCTTAAACATAACCTCATCAGATTCTGCTATTCCTGTTTCCCACCTTCAGCTATTGTAGTGTGCAGTTTCGAGTCATTTTCAATCTGCTCAATTTCATGCATGATGTCCTTTCTTTCTGTTTTGCTTTCACAGCTGTTGTACTCTCCTCTGACTTCTTTGTATAACTTTTGGAGCTTTTCTTCCTCCTCTCTAATCAGCCTGACCCCGCTTTGTAGGAGGGCTATTGTTGACCTGCATTTTTCGTAGGTCTTCATCTATGGTACTGAAATCTACCGCAGCGGTATAATCGCTGTACCGATCAACCAGGTTTTTGAGTGTCGTCGCACTCAATACAATAGGCGTCTTATAACAATGAAGCGCCATTTTGTTTTCAAAAAAGGTTTCGTTCTTGCTTTTTCAAGAAACGAAGTGAGAAGTTTCTCTCGCTGCTCTTCGTATACGGAAGTCTTGCAGTCTCTTAATTAGAGGCTGTGGTCGCAATTAGACCAACTCAAGATGTGAACCGAGAGTAGCTCTCTTAAACAGAGATTGCGATCCGCAATGATCGACTGCGGCTCTAGGCGTTGTATGCGAGAGACTTTCAATAGGGCTTATTAGGCCGATGCATTAAAATGTGCGGTTCAGTGGGTTTATAGGGAAAATGTACAAAAGCAGAGAGAAGAGAAACGTCATTATTCCTTTGTAGCCAGAAAGAGAGGGTGCCTTAGCGTGGGTTTGGAATAGGCCCGCCCCTGCCATTGTCGACGGCGGCGATAGTAGGAAAAACCGACGATGGCCGGAGAGCTACCTACTATAGTTGTGCTCCCCCAAAATTTTCAAATAAACGAATATATTCGAATAGCAACGATTTTCGAGCATTCGGATTCGAATACGTTCAAAAATCGCGTTTTTTCGAGTATTCGAATTCGAATACATTCGAAAATCGCAATATTTCGAGCATTCGAATTCGAATACATTCGAAAATCGCGTTCGAAAATTCGAACGTTCGAATACGAATATTCGAATTCGAATAGAATTATTCGAATTCGAATGCTCGAATGTTCATTCGAGCTCAACTATACTACCTACCCGAGCGAGCCGGGTAAGGCCAGCAGCAGAGTCTTGCGGGTGCCGCGGGCCCGCCATGACAACGGCGGGTGGTGCAACCCCGCGACGCAATACTGCGTACTTTTGCCGGGAGGAACGAAGAAATGGAGAAAGAAACGAAGAAATGCATTTTTCAGGGTAAGACTAGAGGGAAGGGGGAGGGTTGCAAATAGCAAGCTGAGTGCTGTTGTTGCCCCTAACATTTGTACGTCAACGGCTTACGATTATGATTCGTTAGTATGCATTGCATCCGATCGAAAATTTCGGATAACGCAAATTCCTCGAACCACGGATTTCTGGTTGAATTTGACAACGGAAATTCCGTGGGCCCGGTCTTTTGAATATTTCAGAAACGAGCAATTTCGCGGGCCATGAGTTTTTGGAGATTCGGAACGGGGTATCCGAAAATGATTGATTCGGATCCAATGTATCCTGCTTAGAATTGACGATATTTGCACTATGACGCTGAGCCTTTGCCTTCTTTCCGTCCATCTTTCACGCTCCTTTTAGATTCTGTATCTAACTTTTATGTTCGCGACGTGTTAGGATCCCCATTAGCGCAGTCGGAGGAGGTGCCGGCTGTCATTGATCTAGGCAAATGGTTTGTGTTAAACGTTACTTCGTGTATTTATTTATTTATTCAATACGCTACATAAGGTAGACATCAGAGAAAAATTAAATTAAATAATTAATTAAATTATTTTTAATTAATTAAATTTGCACATGCCACGTAGTCGATTGGAGAAGGCGCTAACTCTCGTGTGCACCTCAAATCAGACCTATTAGTTCGGGTCCCGCCGAGGCTAGCCAAGGCTTTCACCCCACAGGGACCGGTAAATAGGCGCCGGATTTGTTTGGGAATGATAGAGCACTGATTGCCCCATCGACGACCCCAGCGTGTCTTGCATGAGCCAGATACGAATTCAAGTTGACACTTCATTGTATCATATTTAATGAAGCTTCCAACGGTCGGGAACAAAAGAAAACTCCCCTCCCTCCATGCTTCCTATCTGGTCACGCCCTCCAGCGGGTCTCACCCGCAGCTCCTGGCGCTGCGGGTGAGAGCCGCCGTGAACCGCGGTAGCCCTCGAGGACCCTTGCGTGCGGCGGCTCCGCGACAACTCGTCCGCGCCGCGGCTTCCACCACAGTGGCAGCGCGGGTCCCACTGCGGCGGGAGCGATTTGGACGACTTCTCACGGTGCTGCCGCGAGACTCTGTAGAGGCCCTAAGGTCGGAGGCAGTTGGCCCTCGTGTATCGCTTGAACAACCGAGTTCAGGGCTGTTATATGTTACACCATTAACACGTGGACGACGACAGCGATTTTCGCGTGTCTGGCCCGCTGGACGAAGCACGTCTCATAAATGTGACACGACATACCGTGACCCAACTTCGTCTAAGGATAAACCTGGGATGCCAAACATGATTCTAATGTTCGTCTCAACAGTTACGGTCGGGTGCCCCATAATTTTATTTTTTATTTTTATTTTATTCATTATTATTTAATTTATTATTTTAAGAAAAAATAATAAACGCGCATTAAAAGAACAGGTCGCGCCGAGTACTCAAAAATTTTGCTGCAACTTTTATTCGATCGATACTGTGAATGCCACTTGTACTCACCATCAAAGCGAGGACATTGTGTTCTTTACAGTGCTTCTTGCTGTATCGTTAACAGGTGTCAAACTCCAGGCGAACAGAAATTCTACTATCAATCGAATCAAAATCGCGAGCTCTTGGAAGAGGGCATGGTGCAATCTCGTTTTGACACTAAAAAAATCGCCGCATTTCTACTCTTTAACGCAAGTTTTAATCCATTATTTTTCCGCATAAATAAATCAAATTTCGAACAGTGTGCTCACCTACTGGATAGCTGAACTAATAAGTCGGTGGTCCTGACACGACTATCGATTAAGTAAAAACCTACCGTAATCGTCCAAAAGGACATCGGCATCGTGTTCACATGTCAGGCCTTCGAGATGGTGACTTTTTCCAGATGGGAAGCATTAGAATCCAATTTAACCGCTCTTCTTTGCTCCAATAGTTTAATCGCATGTGCGTTGAGTCTTGAAGCAGACGGTGATGTGGCTTTGCGAGAGCTGCTAGCACATTTCAACAGTCCTTTGGAGAGAAGGTCGTAGTCTTCCGATGGATCTTCAAGAAGATTCCAATCATACGACTTTATTGCATATTCCAACTCCTCAGACTTGAATGTGGGGATCCTCACCGGTGCCGGTTTATGAGTGCCACGCTTGAACGTCCTCTTTTTGAGAGTCAGCTTCGCACAGACAAGACGGTGATCCGAGCCGGTGTCAAATGAAGGCAGCACGGAGACGTCGAACAGACTCCAGCGTGTTTGTAAGAACATGGTCGATCTCCGAACGTGTTTCTCCATTTGGGCTTTCCCAGGTCCATCGTCGGTTTGAAGGCATAGAATTTCCATTGTAGAGGCGGCACGCGGATAGGAAGTCTATCAGGCGCTCTCCGTTTTCGTTCCTTGAGGACGTTCCATGTGGTCCTAGCCTCCATTCGTCGTGATCATTCGTACCGACGATAGCGTTAAAGTCACCAACGACAACTTTGTAGTAGCTCTTCTCGTCGTTGACAGTCCTTTAGAACAGCTTGTAGAATTCCTCCTTTTCTACATATGTGGCCGCAGATGTTGGAGCATATCCATTTATGATGGAGATGGTTCCTTGATCTTTGGTTTCCAGACGAAGAACAGCTACTCGCGGACTGATGATCTTGTAAGAGTCTACTAGGTGGTGCACTGTCGATTGACGAGAAATCCAACTCCGCCAATATTCTTTCTGTCCACCTTTGCTCCGATAAAGAAGCTCGTTGTGGTCGGTCCTTCTTATGGTTTCCGTTCTGCCTTCCGTTTCCTGCAGGGCGATAACGTCGTATTTGATGTTGCGGCTTCTGTAAAGCAGTGTCCGAAGATCTTGCTTAGATGCGATCGTACGACAGTTATAAGTGCAGACGAATAGGCAGTTTCCGTGTCGTGGTGGGAGGGAGTTTCCGGTAGTCCGATTCCTATGACGTCCTGATAGATTAACTCCGAGATTAGATGGCCCCTCGCCGGAGGTGGATGCAACCGACGTCGCAGAAGTCCACCTCCGGCGCGCGGAGGACTGGGGCGCGGGTTTAGTTGTTTGAGCCATGGCGGTGGTCTGGTTACTCACATGTTCCTGGCAAGCGATACATGAGAGCCGCCCATACACGACAAAGCATCGTGTACTGCGTGACCATTTGTGCCGTTAGCCATCACTAGGTGATGTTCACCCCTTCACCGCGATGAGGTGGCACATGAAGGGGAGGTTAGAACAGTCCTCCGGATTAAAATATTGCTATTCGTACACTTGGTTCGAATTAGCAAGCCAAAAACCTGCAAAATATGTAGATCCTAATTGGCGTGGCTTTTTATTTATTTATTTATTTATTTATTTATTTATTTATTTATTTATTTATACGTAAAGTTCACGCGAAACAATTCATGAAGATATTAAAAGAGCTGTCAAAAAAACATCTTAAAAGTGGAATACGACGAACAAGAAAATTGATTGAGAACATAGATTTCTACATTCATAGAGAGATAAGTAATTAAGCGTTTCGGAAATGCCTGTTTAAAAGTCTTCTGAATTTTCTTAAGGAATGAGGAATTGGAGATGTCTTTTCTGAACACTTCAAACAATGTGAGCATTCGCTTCATAAACATATGTATATGGTAGTGATCTTCGACACTCCCGTAATGTGCGAGGAAGCCCGCGAAATCTTGCAGTAGTCCATATCACGACTAATCCTGAAAATTCGAGCTCTGTGATACTCTCCGACTTCCGACGGTCCATAAGTACAACAATTACCCCAATAGAAATGACGGAAAAAGGTGTGTGAGGGAATTCTTCTGACTTTTGACAGATTAATTCCTTCTG
The DNA here is from genome assembly GCA_947359475.1 of Heligmosomoides polygyrus bakeri. Classification (NCBI taxonomy): domain Eukaryota; kingdom Metazoa; phylum Nematoda; class Chromadorea; order Rhabditida; family Heligmosomidae; genus Heligmosomoides; species Heligmosomoides polygyrus. Next base: position 62,228,929 of record OX375870.1, on the reverse strand, counting down.
AACAGCACGGTTTTACGGCAGCTGACTCGACAGGCACTCAACTTCCCTAGTATGTCAATAAGAGAATTTTGCAATAAATTATGAAAGCTCTGTTGATGCCATCAGTATACATTGTGTCACTCGAGGTTTTTAGGTGGACAAATTTATTCAGCAGGATCTGACGTTTCGACGTCCCGTCGTCTTCAGAGTTCTAATCATGATGTGAAGGTTTAAGTTTGCACTCTATCCCCATCAAGCGCCTCAACTACCCTAGCATTCTCGGCCTGCACCTACAACCAGCCCGAGGAGGCCTAATGAGAGAGACGAACTCACCAAGGTGCACCTTTAAGGGCATATGTTCGCCCTGTTCGTGATAACTAGCAGGGGCGAATGCTGGTTATGAGGTACAAACGGTAAGAATTCACTTGTTGCGGCTAAACACTCATTTCGGTTGCCCACTACTGGATTTCTTGTACAAATACAGAATGCTTCCAAAGCTTTTCGTGCTGAGATGTCGTTCTCAATGACCAATGTTGTACATTCCACCTCATAGTCGTTCCCGTCATGCGCATCAATTCTATGTTTGCCAAGTGGGCTGGACCGCAATCCACGTCTTTTGCTGGCTAAATGTTCTTTTACGCGTACCGCCAGAGCTCTTCCCGGTTCCCCAATATGTTTTGCGTTACAGCTCAAACATTTGATTTGGCACATTGTTCCGATCTTTGAGTAATCTGCAAAACTACCGTTTGGGCAAATAACGCAGCTCTCCGGTGTGCACTGCTTGTCATTGAGTCGATTTCGAACCAGCTGCCGTCCGATGATGCCTCTAGGAATGTTCACCAAGACAACACCGTACTGCAGCTGTGCAGTAATCACAACTCTCTGAATACCAGCAACTCTGTCGGAAATGAAGGGAAGAACAAGAGGCATCTTATCCACACGTCGGTCACGATGATTATTATGCGATCTTCGTTGGTGACCTGATACCGCATAGCCATTCGAGACAGCTACATTTGCAGTTAGTCGCAATGATTCTTGCCGTTCCTTAGATCCTGTACACATCCCTATTGCCGTTTGAAACATGTTGCTTACAACAGTTCGCTTCACAGAAGTAGACGCGCAGTCCTGGCGTGAACCACGATATTCTTAGAGCCCTGTTTGCGGTACCATTCCACGCTAACTTCCCGCCGGACATTTTGACTCGAAAATACATACATTGGGAAAACTTGGAGAGCTCTGGCAGTACGCGTAAAGGAAGATTTAGCCAGCAAAAGACGTGGATTGCGGTCCAGCCCACTTGGCAAACATAGAATTGATGCACATGACGGGAACGACTATGAGGTGAAATGTGCAATATTGGCCATTGAGAACGACATCTCAATTCACTTGCACGAAAAGCCTTGGAAGCATTCTGGATTTGTACAAGAAATCCAGTAATGCGCAGCCGAAATGAGTGTCTAGCCGCAACAAGTGAATTCTTTCCGTTTGTACCTCATTCTGAATTGTAGAATGAACAGAGGGCGATATTTGCACAGTGTGGTTCATTCGCCCCTGCTGGTTATCACGAACAGGGCGAACATATGCCCTTAACGGTGCACCTTGGTGAGTTCGTCTCTCTCATTAGGCCTCCTCGGGCTGGTTGTAGGTGTAGGTCGAGAACGATAGAGTAGTTGAGGCGTTTGGTGGAGTAGAGCGCAAACTTAAACCTTCACGCCATGTTTAGGACTCTGAAGACGACGGGACGTCGAAACATCAGGCCCTGCTGAAAAGTGGTCCGCCTAAAAAAACATTGTGTGGCATAATATATACTAACAGTAACAACTTACAATGCCGAGGTTTCAAGAAGAGAGACGTCGGAAGCTACTCAGTTGATGTCATCTACTTCTGCTTGCCAAAAAGCTGTCAAAAGGCGCACCATGGACAACTTCTTTCTAAGCTCCATCAGTTTGACACCAGAAGCCACTTCAGGGATGAGTTCGATCCCATTGGAGTAGATGGAATATGTGTGTTAAAGTTCGGAATGTGTTAAAGTTCGGAAAAAAATTGTCACGAAAAAATGTATGTTGACAATATGAAAGCTTACGGTACCAACAACAACCGTAATACCGCAGGTCTTTTAAGCTTTACCTCAATCTGTGAATATTTGATGGAGCAGGATGAATGCTTGCAAATACCTGTGAATACCTGGAAAACTTCTGCCGTCCAGATTGGTACTTCAGAGAATGTCGAGCACAGGCTCCAAAATTGTAGCATCAGCTATGTATCTGAGGAAAGGAATCAAGGAGATCGCAAGCTAAATTTCAAGAACAGCACAGATAACCATGGTGCGAAAAGCCTCTCTCACCCTGTTCTTGATTTGGAGCAATATTAAATGCACCAAAGGCTCAATTCTAAATAACTTATACAAGACACCAGACCTCAGAACCAGGCCTAGCGGCCGCCGAGCGTCTTCGCCTCAAACCCCCATAACAGAACGACTTGACCGCGTTGGTTCTTCCCTTGTTCATTGGGCCCTTTCACCTTCATCACAGAAAAAACTAGCCCCAAGTGTAATATATTTAGGATAAGGTAGGAAGATACAGTAGGGACGACTTTCAGAAATGTTGCTATCCACCCTACATTGCACTCAGACGATTTATACTTCGAAGCATGTTCCCGCCCCTTCGTGGTGAAAGACAAACGGCCCGACAAGCAAACATGTATGCATACACACGCGGTTGTCCGGGACTCACTAAATGACACACAGATGAACCGAATTATATGTAGGGGATATGTGGCTGCAGTATTTGACTACTGCTCACAGCTTTGGTGTCTATTTACAAAGAAGTCCGCATCCAAACGCGAAAGGTGCAGAAAAGTTTCACAAAAATTTTCTTTCATAGATGTATGCGTGGTACTTCTGAAACTGGGGCGATTCCTAGCTATAAGAAAGGCGCCACACTTTTCAACCTTAAGTCCTTTTTTATAGGCACGTGTCTGGTGACTTCTCTGTGGTGACGCTATCAGATGTATGCACTTTTGGCGGTAGCCAACGATCCGAGCACCGCCCGCTATCAAGTTTAGCGATGTAATCACGACCGTGAAGTGCCGTGAGCGAACAAGGACAGCGGCTGCTTCCTATATGGACATGGAGGGTGGAGGCTCTTCCCCAAGTAGGCAGCAGCTGTCACTCCCTTATGCTTCGCCCTTCCTCTACATTTCCCACACCCTGTAACTAGAACCAGAATGGGTAGCGGTAGTTCTTAAGGTCTTGGTATAGGGTTAGCTAACTAAAAGCTAGGGCTCCCTTATGGGGTGTTAACCTTTCCCCTTTTAGACGCCCAGTAGCCATTTTTCGGTAAGATTATATGTATGAATTTTATTGTGATCCATGTCATCCCATGCAGATAAAGTTGATAAAGAAATCTTGTTGGTTGAATATCTCGTTAATATCCAAACGCGTTGGATATTGCATCTCTCTTGCTTTAAAGTACTGAAAACTGAATAAAGGCTCAGAGCTAGCAAGACATCGAGGCATCGCAATGCTTACTGCTTTCGCTATCCCAAGGAGAATAAGAGAAATCGTGAAAAGGTCTTCCATTCCATTTTTTATGGGTGCGCTGGCTGGTTGCCAAAGTTGTCTTAAAGTTTGCTCGAAGCTCCGAACGTTGGCGCTTTTTGAAGAGCTTGAACAAGACAAATTCAGCTTCACGCATTGTCGACACAAGCTAGAGACAAAATTGATTTTGTCAATTCCTTCAGGTCTTTTCATAATTTTCAAAGTGTTCCCATCTTAAGTGCGATCGCGCTCCTGGCTTACAGAGCAGTTTAAGCTATTGTGTTCTTCCTGAATTGTAGCAGTTTTTCGTGTAGCTTCCCATCTCCCGTTTCTGCTTATGGCTTCTTCTAACGCCTAGCAAGACTCTGCGTTCTACTAGTTTATTTTTGCTACGGTTTATTAACCGTTATAGTTTATTCTTGCTGCTGTTTTAGCTAACAAAGAAGTTTAAATTCGGTTTCCTCCTTCCCGAATAACCTTCAAGTAGGTAGTAGAAACGGTTTTCTTGTTCTTCTCTATGAAGGGATTTTCGTTATTGTCACACCGTCTCCACTTTAATTCCAAACGTGAACAATTTTAGTGCAAAATAATATAACACAAGACCGCTAGAAGCGAGAATAAGTAGGTGGACTGTGGAACTTGACCAAATGGGCGTCGCATGTAAGAATTTGCGCGAAAATCATCGAGGAGAATTCGCTGGCAGGTCTAAGCCGATGTTTGCTGACGAACAACCTCCAACTCAAGTGCTCCCAGCACGCAACAGAGCACTTTACTCGCAGAGCCGCAGAGCTCTAAGAAGAGTTCGAGCGCCCCTAGAAACTGCGGGGTGTGTGAGGAATAACAAGCAGAGCACTGACTGAGAGCAATAAAGGCACAGCACAAGTGCATCTCGTTTTACGTATTTATTTAGTCGACTGAGGCCATTCGTGGAAGCACTCCCACAGGTCAGCTCCTTCCTTTTACCAGTCCCGTGCAGAAAGGCCGCCGTCTACATAACCTGAGGGGACACCAATTCACCACCTCGATTTTCTCGAACGGCAGATCAAACCGCGTCTATTTATTACAGTGAGATCCACTGTAGTGTGTGTTCCATACTGCCAATGATGAGTGGAAATTTGTAGGTGAGCGCAGCGCGCCTACGGTCAAAAGAAGTAGTCGCGCAGAAGCACAGGTTTATCGGAATACAGTCTAGGAAGAAGGATGAACCCAAAAAATGAAGACGCGAAAGAAGAGGGCGTAACTAACCTCGATACATAGAAGAGCGTCACCTGAAATCGCAGCTCTTTGAGAGACACGAACGTAGACAACGTACCTTCTCCGATGTGGCGGTCCCACTGTAATAGATATGAGATCCGAATCATGCATTTTCAAATATCCGGTCGGATTTATCCGGTTTCGGATTACCCGAAATCCGGCTCGGCCAGAGTGGCGCTACCCGAATCATCCGAAAATCCGATAAAACGAAAATCGTCCTCATCTAGATCATCCGAAGATCTGGAGTACTCGAAAATGCAATCGTTCAGACAAAATTGGGTAAAAATCGGAAAAGGGGCACCACTTGCAGAGTAGTGAAGCCGAGCGAATATTAAGTCCTGGATAAATGCCAAGCCGTCGCAAATTAGGCCTTCCATCATCTTTGGACATGAGTTTTTTCCAAACCTTTCAGAAGGGTTAAGGACCTGGCTTGCCTATTGGCTGAGACCTGCGAGTCGTTGTAAAAGTCATGCTGAAAGTTTCGTACCATCAGTTTTCAAAAACATTTCAAAAATAGCGGCGCACTTCAAATGCAGCTGGTGCATGTATTATGCTGGCCGATTTTGTGCAACCGCCTTTCGTTCTTTTGTTACTGAATCATCTTCAACTTACTTCGCATTTATACATCGTCTAATACGGAATTCTTCGCTTTATCTGACTGAATAATTTGTGTTTCGTCTATGCTTAATAAGTGTGTTTCCTCGAAGACTTATTGAAGTATGTCGAATAAGCAATTCCGAACGGAACGACATCTTATTTCAATTTCAAACTGGGCCAATCTGCCGTCGAAACAGCCGGCTAATTAATACATATGTATGGGAGCCGAGGATCTATCCTAGTCCGGGGGCCACATAACTAAAAAGTAGGTAACAAAAGGAATTGAGACTTACCGTGCGCCTCCTAGAGAACGAGCTGGAACCTAAAGGAAACCAAAAACGAACGGGCAAGCAAAAAATAAAAAATCGCCGCGGTTCACAACCGTCTCGGCGGGCAAAGAGCGACGGAATGGAGGCATGCCGCGTACTGACCGCCGGCTGACATGTTATAACCAGGATCTAACATGGTGAATAGGGCGCATGAAGCCGCATGCCGCGTGCTGACCGCTGCCTGACATGTTATGACCAGGATCCAACATGGTGAGGAGGGCAGACAACTTTCCCTGCTTACAACCGCAACAAATGTAATTTTTCGTCTTTTTCTTTGCGACTTTTTCTTGTTTAGGGTCCTATGTTGTTCTGTAGGAGCCGCTCGGTAAGTCTCAAGTGGATTTGTTACATATAATACTTTTTAGTTATGTGCCCCCCCCCCGGACTAGGATAGATCCGGAGCCGAATAGCGTCGGAGAAAGGATCGCGCAACGGCGGTTTGAGAAATTTCGTTCCGGAGATCTTACCCTTGAAGATGCACCCCGAAGCGGTGGACCTACAGCAACCCAGAGCGATGATTTGAAGGCTTTCGTGGAGGCTAATTCATCGAAAACAGTCCGCGAGATTGCGGAAGCTCTAGGAGTCGTCGTAAGCCCTTGAATATGCATAAAATTGTTCTTAACGAATAGATTGATTCATTTTAAAGTTTTAGCTACGGGCTCTCGTAGAAACACCCAAGCTTCTGTAATGTGCACTCACTTTCTAGGCACGATATACATGTTTGCGATGCAAGTGTACAACAGGAAAAGTCATTCTAGGATAGTTCGTTTTCCTGGAATGCGTGGGCTTTAAGGTCTGACATTAGCCTTGCAGAAAATGGCATGTGTGAACTCAAAGGTACACGAAATCTCGGCCACCAATGGCGTCGGCATGTCATACAGCGAACAATCTTGCAATCCAAATGGCTAGATTCTTAAATTGTAGGAAATCGTGCAGACACCAGAAAGCCACAACGTTCCGGGAAATTTTGCAAAGGATTTGAAACGGTGCACAGAAAGGCAGAGAATAATATCGAGAAGCTGGACGAGTATCCACGCATACTGGATTAGTGGAATTGATAGTTAACCGCAAATAAATCCCACCAGATATCTTAGGTTAGCAACGAATTTCGTGGACTCTCGAGCATCTTCAACAAGTGTTTATCAACAAGTAACAAATAACAATCTTCAAACAAAGTGAGATCGCTTGGAACGCAGAACTGCTTCCCATTTACCAGGTAGCTGATCTATTCCATAGCTATAGAATTCTTGTAGATTTGATGCGAAGAATCCTTGGAGTGCGCTATGACTCAGCAGCGTCTCCATTCGTCCCTAGCGCGTGCCAGAGTGCTCCAAATGGATCCTCCTTGCTCGAGGAACACGAAGAGCGTCATTCGTTCAGGACTTTCACGAAGAAGACCGACCAATGAGAGGGTTGGCGTCCTAGTGTTCTCTTCACATCCCGCGGAATTCAGTCGGTGGCTGCTTTCGTCCACCGGGTGTCTGCGAAGCGCATTACGTGGCCGGCCCACCTAATTTTCGACGACTTGGCCCATGCGACAGCGTTTCTGAGCTTCGAATGTCGGCGAACCTCGGAACTCTGGAGGCATTCAGCTGCGGTCCAACGTTCCCACATACACAAAATTATTTGGCTACTTCTGTTTTGTTTTCTTCGTCGCTAGTTTGTGAAAGATTGATTCCTCTTGAAGGAATCCTTTTTTCTGGCTATCAGAAAAATTGCTCCGAGTACTTTTTACGTACTGGATGGAGACTTTGTTTCTGTCTCGCAGGAGATTTGCTCCAGGTACAGAGAACGGGAGACTTGCCCAATTAAGGGATTTGCGGTCTTGAAATTGACCGACTTTAAGCTCTGGTAAAGGAACTGTGTCTCTTCTCCAAGGATCAAATAGGTCACTCTTTGACGTGTAAAATAGCTTATTAGTCCGATGCAGCTAGATGTGTGGGGTGTGTGGGGTGTTTGAGATGTAGAGAGCGATGGTCCTCCTTTCTAGAAGAGTGGATCTATAAGCTTTATTGGAGAAGCGTCGTCTCTCCCGAATCTGCGGGAGAGACGACGCTTCTCCAATAAGGCCAAGCGCGCCCAGCTTGGGTGCAGAGAGGCCCCTCCCGTTACAAGGGAAGGGTCTGAAGCGTCTGACCTGAGAAAGCGAGATTTATAGGGAGAATCTTCACCCTTCAATTAGAATAAAGGTTTGCTTCATTTCTGCCAAGTCATTAAACCAAGTGAGTAGGGGGAACCCGAATTTACTGTGGAGTCGCTGCGGCTGCGCTCAGGAGCACCCACTTGTGTGATGCCTGCTCCGGCAAGCGGCTCGGGGCGCAGTGGATAGAGGGATTGCGTCAAGGGAAGGGGGTCGTAGGTTCGGTTCTGGTTTCTTGGAACACTTTTGCATTTCCATTGATCAGTTGAGATTTAAGGGGTCCTGACGTCCACATAGATTTCCGGCGTTTTCTGCAGATTTTTCCAGGTGTATGCTGTGAAAGTAACCTTGTAGCGACTTTTTTGTTTCTGACCGTTTTTTTTTAACCACAAGACAACGGGAAAGATATTCAACATAATGATGTATGTATGAACCTTGAACACCACTGATACACAGCATCAAAGTGCTTGAAACGAAAGTATTGGTCACAAAACGTATTGCGTATTGTGAATACGGGCAGCGTATAGAATCTACAGGTTCCTCACAGCTCGTTTCCCTACGTGGATCAGTGACTTCGGGAAAAGGCATCATGCTTTGGCATTCAAAGAAGCCAGCATGCGACGTCGTATAATCAGCGCTGAACCAAGCGTAGGCAACCAACTTTTCAACGTGAGTATGAAACACGACACCAGTGACATGACCTTCACCATCACTAAAGATGTCAGATTTGTGGTCAGCACCCCAGATAACCCCTATAGCCTAGTCACCCGCATCTACCGTAATCGGACGAAGTTTCAAAAACGAATGTTAGAGATTCGTGATCAGGACCCCGAATAACCACTTGGGTTAGGTTTGGGTTAGGTTTTTTTGGGTTAGGTTTTTTAGGAAAAACTTTTTGGATCTCTCCTTGACTTCTGGAGTCGTGAAAGTACAATAGCGCCAAAAGCAGAACTGGCTCTAAACGAGAAGAAAGCGTTGACATAGGGCTAAATGGTAACATGTAGATTGCTTGTTGCTTACTGCACTTCTGATGCCATGAATAACAGATTCAGTGGCTTTGCAGGAAATCGCATAGCTACGCCACCTCGACGAAAACCCGTAAAACCAAGTACAGCCTGATTGATTATTGATTATGTTGATCCTTGTTGCCTGTTTTGTATTTTCCTGTTTACATTTACTTTAACTTATGTTTAGTTTTGCCTTGTTTTTTGCATGGTTGTCCATGTAGTGAATAAATAAATCACCTGTATCACCTGTCGTCCCGTTGATCATCGACTTGCTCGAGCGGGAGCCAGCAGCGCCTCCATTCGTCCACGTCGCGTGCCAGAGTGATAAAATGGATCCTCCTCGCTCGAGGGACACGAAGAGCGTCATATCGGTCGTTCAGGGCTTTCACGAAGAAGTCAGACCAACGGTTGGTGGGTGTCTTAGTGTTCTCTTGACATCACGCGGAATCCAGTCAGTAACGGCTCTCTTCCAGCGGGTGTCTGCGAATCGCATTACGTAGCCGGCCCACCTAATTTTCGACGACTTGGTCCATGCGACAGCGTCTCTGATCTTCGAACGTCGGCGAAGCTCGGAACTCCGGAGGCCTTCTCTCACTTGCGTGAGTCGTGTCATTCCGAGCATCGTCCTCTCGATTCCACGCTGCGCGACGCTGATCGCGTGCTCATCCTGCTTTCGTATAGCCGAGGTCTCTGAGGCATATGTTAGGGCAGGAAGAACGGTAGAGTCGAATAGGTGGGCACGGAGTCGGACGATCTTCGTCTTCTTCGCGACTTCTTCGACGCTATTAAAAGCTCTCCAAGCCGCTCGTTTCCTCCTGCTCAGCTCCGCCGCTAGGTCGTTGGCCATGTTGACTTCGCGACCCAGATACACAAAGCTGGAGCATTCGGAGATGTTCGTTCCGTTAAGCGAGAATGGGACATCAGAAACCTGTCCGTTCCTCAAGATCATTGTCTTCGTAAGATTCAGCTGCAGTCCAACGTTCCCACATACAGGATCGAAGTCGGCCAGCATTCGCTCCGCCTGACTGATGCTCGGTGTTATGTGCACGATGTCGTCAGCGAAGCGAAGATGGTGCAGCTGCCGGCCGTCGACCTTCACTCCCATGTCTTCCCATTCTAGTTCGCGCATGACGTTTTCGAGAGTGGCGCTGAAGAGCTTCGGGGATATGGTATCGCCTTGCCGAACCCCTCTCTTCACGTCGACGACGACGTCGTTGTAGAATGGTGAGATCTTGGTCGTGAATCCACTGTACGGCTCTCGAAGGACTCTGACGTACTGAGTAGGAACGCCCTGATTGAGCAGGGCTTCGGGGACCGCTTCAGTCTCGACGGATTCGAATGCCTTCTTCAGGTCGATAAACGTAAGGCACAGTGGCAGCTTGTACTCTCGCGACACTTCGATGTGCTTCGTAATGGTGTGTATCTGGTCGATCGTGCTGAATCTTCCCCGAAATCCTGCTTGTTCGTAGGCTGTCCTTCGTCCAGCGTTCTGCTGATCCTATTCAGGATGACTCGAGTGAACAGCCTGTAGACTACGGAGAGCAGGCAAATCGGACGATAGTTGCCAATGTCGTGCACTTCTCCCTTCCTGTCAAGCAAGATTGTCCTGCTGGTCTTCCACTCTACACTGAGATGGAACCTTGCACTCCGACAGGTAGCGTGTGAAGAGCCGCGCCAAGGTGTTAATGAGCGCTGGCGGGAGATTCGTCAGGTGTTCGGGTCTAATCCTGTCAGGACCCGAACACCTGTCAGGGGTGCTGTACGTTTCTTCACCGACGAGATGGCGTGTCGGATCTCGGAAGGGAGAACAGAGGGAACGACGTATCCATCCTGCGGAAGATGGCATGGGGGTAAGTGGACGTGGCTATCGAAAAGATCGGACTAGAATTCGTGGATGACCTTCTCCATGGTCCTCCTGGAAGAGGTAACGGTTCCGTCAGGACGTCGGAGAGCGGTCATCTTGGTCTTGAAGTTGACGAAGTTCCGGTGGGCATTGCGGATGCTCAACCCTGCCTCTGCTGCTTCAGCCAACACTTCCGCCCTTCTCTCCTTGAGATCCTCCTTTATCGCCGCACTGCATAGCTTCGCAAGCTCGGACGTCAGCTGGTAGTTGCCTGACGCTTGTGCTGCTCCACGCTGGCGTGTAAGCTCGAGAGTTTCCGGAGACAGGCGTCTCTTGGTGGTCTTCAAGCTCTCGGCTCCCTTAGCACTATCGTGGAGATGGTGCACGAAGCGGTCGTATTCCTCGTCGATGTTGTCCATGACGGCATCTTCCCAAAGGCCGGCAAGAGAGGTGTAAAGGTCCCAGTTGATGGTCGTTCTGGGATTCCTCTTCTTGAACTTAGCGGCCTTCTCTCCCCCACGCGAAAAGCGGAACCTCGCGCGAAGGAGGCGGTGGTCCGATCCTGTGTAGAACTTGGGGACAACGGAAACGTCGGTTAGGCAATACTTGCGGTTGAAGATGATGTGGTCAATCTCGTTGTGGAACTGGCCACCGGGGGATTTCCAGGCTCATCGTAGGAAGGGAGGCTTCTGGAACTGTGAGTTTCCATGGATGATCTTGGTCGACATGATAAACTCAGACAGCCTTCCCCCTTGCTCGTTCCACTCCAAACCGTAGATTCCGATGTGAAGTTCTTCCGGTGACTTTCGTGGCCCGAGCTTCGCGTTGAAGCCGCCGACGATCACCTTGTAGGTGGCGTGATCTTCTTTATAGAATTTCTCCAGCTCCACGTAGAAGGCTTCACCTCTTCGTCGTCGTAGTCGGATGTTGGGGCATACGCGACGAACACAGTCAAAGCTGGCACGGAGCCACATCGCTTCAGTCGCGGACGTCCGGTTCGGCATGTCAGAAACTCGTACGAGTCGATGTTCATGGCCAAGTGCGTGTTGACGAGGACACCAACGCCGCCTACTCCCCTACTGTCGCATGTTCCGAGAAACAGTCCACGGGTCTCCCTCGATAGAGAGCCTTCGGGCTCTCTTGTTAAGAGGGATCTCGGGCCGCTTGTCGCAGGTGCGTGGCGCGCCCCGGGTGGTGGATAGGGGAACGAAAACGCGAACCAAATGCGACCGTGCCCAGAGACGCAGATGGGATGCAGGGGATGGACTCCTTGCTCCTGCTGTGTCGGATCGACGCGTTCCTTGTGCGTGGGAGCGGCACGTTCATGCACAGTGTGCGTGGATGTCTTTGCGCCTGTGCGGATTGTAACTGTGTAACTATATCGTAAGGCGATTCGAGGCCGCCTCAAAAGTCTCGCCTCGTCCCTTCGGGCAGTCTGGCTGGCTGCCCGAAGTTCTTCGCCCGCACAACAGAACCTGACTAGCTACCCGTGTTGTATTGCAGTCAAACACAGCAGCACTAAAGGGCCTCATTCTCCTGACCCCGAAGGAGCCTCCATTTCTGCAGCGATGAGAAGGACGAGTACAGAGTGGCCGCTGAACTCTCAGGGCCTAACCAGCCTGCGCAAATTGAGGAGGACTAAGATGACGATCTGTACCTACAAGGCCCGCACGCTTGCATCGGAAGCATCCGTCGAGGACCTGATGATGCAAGCCAGGAAGATCAAGTACGACGTCATCGGACTGACCAAGACGAGAAGACACCACCCCTACACGCCGCCTACGACTCCAGAGAGGACTAAACAAATAAATAAATAAAAATCTGGCAGTAGTCGCGGTTTGATGGCGTTCCACTCTACCGCCGACAGCCAAACATCTCTACGAACTGATCAACGCAGTCACAAAGGCATCTTCATTCACAAAGGAAGCCACTTTTACGAGAGCGAACATCAAAAATTTCATCGATCCCCGTCATCTCGTGATTTATTCGGAGCAACTAAGTATTCGTGAGTAAACACATTCCGTACATTGAGGCATTTTCAGCTTCATACAAAGAGTACCAATGCACAGCATAATGTGACGGTGGCTGAACCGAAGCAGGCAACTCTACAGCAACTGTAAACCACTATGCAGCATACAGTAGACTAGGCATTCAAGTTGGCGTCCGGTTGCTGATCTGGATGGGCGGCCTTGAACTCGGGGATCTCGGCAAGGGCTTCGTCGATTTTGCAAAGCGTCGTGAACTGCGACACGTCAGCGCCCCACCTGGAAAGCTCGGCAATCAGTTGTGGTATGCTCGCTGCGCGTCTGCTTTAGTGGAGGAGAAAAATGTGCGCGGCCCTCGGAGAAGTCGCACCACTTCTCATTACCTAAGATTTCATTAGATTGGGCATGAACGCTTGGACGCTGTTTGGACTTTGAAATTTGGACGTTACTGAATACAAGTGGCACCTTGATCAAGTGAAAGAGTTCCTCTAAAAACTTTTAGTGGTAATCCTTCCCCAACAGGCTTTTATTAAAGTGACCAGATCAGTCGCTGACCTAAACATCATTGAACCATTGATGAAGAGACAGGTAAAACATCTGGTAAGCTGATGGGTTAGAAACAAAACGAAAAGGAAACTACCACCTAGCAGAAAGGTAGAAAATCCTTTCACTCTTTTTCCACTTGTTTTATCACTATTGTTGTCTAACAACTTTCATATTCTGACTTTCAATAATTAGTGTGTTCGAATCTAATTGTTTAAGCTTTTCCCTTGCGATACAACCAGCATATACACCTTTGTTAAGTTGACATTTAGCCGACTTGGTATTTGCATTTTTAAAATGCCATATTTGCTTTGCGCAAAACTGACGCCTGGAGTACCGCTGTCGTGCTGAAAAATAATCCTGCAAAAGATTTGGAGCTTCGTTCGTTTCTAGATCCTGGGATTTGATAAATCCCTAATAGAAGCGAGAAAGCACATTCATGGGAGGCACCCACCAATGCAACAACGGTCTGATGGCTGAGTGGAAAGCGCTGCGGACTTGCAGGACAGTGGTCAAGTGGCGGGGTTCATGTGGACCGAATTAGCCTCCGTAGATCAGAGACACGCCGCTGCCCATTGAACAATGGTTGTCTTGTTGGCAAAGCCCTCGGTAGATGCTATCCATGGGTGATCCCTTTGTAATGTTCTCTACTAGTTTCTCGCAGGAACCACATTGCGAGCATGATCGAAACTATTCCTTTGATCCATCACCAACATGTGCTTATCGCATTCCACATTCCTACGGAGAATAGTTCTCTTGTGACCTTTACTAATTCTATCAGCTGTAAGCAAAACTGAAATGTTTCATTCATCCTGCGTTATTAAGTCGCATTGCTGCCTATTTCTGTACCGACCACTCTTCTCTGCTCTAGAGGGAGGGTTCCGTTACAGATATGAATGCAAGTTCTCTCACGACTGCGGGATCGGAAAGAATTTTTCGCCAAGGTTCATTTAGGGAGAGGGAATTTGGGATACTGATCACAAATCTGGGATCCGTTTTTTGTTGCGGTAGATTACAGTAGGCTATGGGGTGTAATTATTTTTCATTTTTTAATTTTTTTCATTTTCATCGCTATCATGTCTCTTACTGCAGAACCTGCACAAGCGACGGTGCCGGCGGCCGGAGGCAAATCAACTCATCAACTTAACAATCCAGGAGATCAGAAGATGATTTTCAAAGTGAAGAGCTCCAACAATAACGAGTATCGCGTGAATCCTGTCTTTGGATTCGTTGACCCCGCCGGGAACGCAAATCTCGAGGTCACACGTCTTGCAGGACCTCCGAAGGAGGACAAGTTGGTCGTGCAGTTCGCTCCAGCACCAGCAGATGCGACCGATGCCCAGGCGGCGTTTGCACAGGTTCAACCGACCGGCAATGTGACCATCAACCTTAGTGCCACATAAAATGGCTCAACAATTAGGGTACGGGTAAATGAAAGGGTCGAGACAGGTTAGCCACACTCATCCCATTCTTCTAGGGAGGGTATTGCGGTGATGATCACGAATTTAGCACACGCTTTTGGCTTTTAAATTGTTGAGTGCTATTTTCAGCTCAAGATACGACCTTGGACAGCTGAAAGAAATTATGAGAAAAGGCACAAAATATAGACCAGTAATAGGTTACACCAGGGATATAATATATAGCAAATATATAAATCCACTGTCGAAAAAGTTGTTAATTACATAAGTAGATTCTATAGAATTTCAACAGATCAAGTGAACCAATAAAATAAAACCTTTGCTCAGTCATTTAACATAACTAACAAGGTTTATATACCGTACAATGCAATACGAAGACTACAGAAAGATTTTATATTCTGCCGATTAGATAAAGCAAACAATAATTATGATATTATTTGTAAAACATTTTACCTGCTCAACCTAATGAAAGAAATGGGATTTACATATGATAATAAAAACGATGTCTTTAACAACAGTAGCACTAATAATACATATGTTGGTGCTGATCAGTCCCACGAGGTGCGGATGTTGCGTTCGATCAAACGGCGCCGGTGGTGTAATGGCGTACAGCATTCCCGCCCGGTTAGAGGGAGGGTTGGGTTCGAGTCCCGCCTGGCGCCAGAAGATTTGATCGCAACAAAACATCGTTGTGACAGCATACAACCTTGATACCAGCCACCTGAGGCTTAAAGAAACTGATTTGAATACATATGTTAATTTGAACGTTTCCAATAAGCTGCTTATAATAGATAGGCATCAGCATTCCCAAAATAAGAAACAAATTTAATGTTGATTCAAATGTAGATCTACCAATTATTCATTCACTGCCTAAACTTCATAAGACCCAGCAAAATTTAGATTTATTACCGGGGCATATAACAGTAGTGTTAAAACCATAGCTCTAGAACGATGTTGTATATTTATTTTTCTAAAAACACATTTCATTAATTACGCAAATAATGCAGCTAGTAATACAAGGTCGATTAAAACATATTGGGCTATTAAAAATTCTAACATAACACAAGAACTAACAAGCATTGACGCAGATAATGTTGTATTCAGCTGATTTTACAGACATGTTCACTAGCATGCCTCATCCTGCTATATGAGAAAAAAATGAAAAACCTTATCATACTTTGCTTCCAAAATTCTGGAAAACATTTCATAGCATGTAATGGACTCAAAGCTTTCTATACTGATAGCTCAATTCAGAACAATAAATACAGATATTGCAATGCAGATCGGATTTTCTATATTTTATAGACTACCTACTGAAAAATAGTTACTGCATATTCGCCAGTATAATTTTTAAACAAAATAAAGGAGTCCCTTATGGCGGTAACTTTAGCCCGTTAGTAGCTGACTTAGCCATGTCAATTTTGAATTTGAGTACTCTAAGAATACAATTTTAAATAGAAGCCAATTATTTAAGCCATTTAGATATAAGGACGACATACTTATAATTCATAATTACACAGAGAGCTACATTGATTACATACTTACTTTAATTTACAAAAACACATTGGAATTAAAAAAGACACACGACAATGAACACAATAGACATAAGTATTAAAGTCATAAATAATAAAACTGAAAGCAACTTATACAACAAAACAGATTCTTTCAATTTTAAAGTAAACAGGTTTATACACGTAGACTCACAAGTTTCAATTAGGATTAAACATAATGTCATTTACACAGAATAGCTAAGTCTGTTCAACATTTCAATATTTTTGCAGTAAGATAAGAGAGCTTCACAAAATACTTACCCGTAATGGATATAATACAGAATTCTTTGTAGATAATGTAAAAAAGGTCTTAATAAAAATAGACAAATACTATATAAGTATAACATGTTAGAAAACTATAATAAAGCAATAAGCTTTATAAAAACACAAATAGATTTACATATATTCATGAGTATATTTAAACATTGTTCTTATAGAATTTTGAATAAATAAATAAACAAATGTTGTTACGCCATAAAATGTAGTAATATGCAAACGGAATTACTTGGAAGTAGCACCTCCATGCCTAGTAATCAAAGAATAAAATGAATACCGTAATGATAACATGTATCATAATATCTATCCCGATACCGTACAATAGAGCACGGTATGGGTACTTTATATGGAAAGAAGATGGAGACCGGCCGCAGCTACAACTGCTTGTACGTTTTTTATTATTCCTTATTAACACTTTTTCGCAAAAACTCGTTCAAAATTTAACACATTTTATCAAATTCAAGTTTAAAATGAAATAAATAAATATATGAATATATACAAAATAATTAGATAAAAATTCTTTGTTAAAAAATTTTGTAATTAATATTACGAATAAATAAAAAAATATTGAACAAAAATAATACATAAATAAATAAAAATAAAAAACTTTTATTATGTAAGCATGAAAATAAATAGCATTAAAATTATAACACCTCCCTTCTTCGCTGAGGAGCCACCGGGGAGGTGTTATAATTGAAAAGGCTCGTCTGAAGGAAGGTGGTGAAACGAACCACAACGTCTAGTTTCCTGCTTCTTCATATTAATCTAATATATTGGAAACAAAGAGCGGCCAGATGAAGAAAACGGCAGTGAGGATGCAGTTTTTTTTCACAGTATCCATATCTATCCTAATCTGTCGTTATACCAAAACAGATGCTAGATTCGTGATAAGCACCCCAAATAACCTCCTAAACAATGCTTCAGCCAACTACACCAACTGCGCTTCCGGGTTTGGCAGAGGGCTACTCTCGTATTTAGGAGTAAGGACAACGCCAAGCATGGGATTCACCAAAATGCTTCAGTGAATCATTTTTTATTTGAATATCGTCTTTTCGCGAATTAATTCTTTGAAAGCCACACTTATCTCGCTGTGGAAGACATACAGCAATAGGCAATCATTCCTTGAAGCATGCAGGTGCGAAGCACACCGCTAGGTGAGTGCAACACTTGTTTTTAATAATTCAGTAATCATGTCTGATACAACCCTGCGTGCGAGGTTCGTAAACGAGACTACAAACCATATAGATGATACTCCTGGGATGGGATTTGAACAAAATGAATGACGAATAATCACAGTTATTGAGCCAACATCCATAGCATGTACTGTTCCACCATTCTAGAGTGCAATCGCGAGGTGTGGCGAGATCGCACTCCTGTATTCGAAATCGATTTGCAGCGCGAAGCAATCGATGATTGAATACAATCATGCAATTACGTCGCGAACCCGTTGGACTCCAATCACTGGTAAAGAGAGGCAGCCAGGAAGCAGACAAACCTCTTCGCGTTGTACACAATTGATGGTATACAGAGGTCGGCTATGGTTATTGTGTCACCCACAGCAAATTTGCCGGTGTAGCTCTTCGTAAGCATAGCCTCTAGCGCACTCAGTCCATCAACCAACCAGTGAGCTGCCCACTGCAACAACACGATTTATCTAGAACCGGGCTACTTGACTCATTTCCAAACACTTCGCCGAAGAAGCATACCTCGCGGCCGGAACCCGGCGTCTTGGCGTTCACGTAGTTAACCACACGAACATTCTGCAGGGGCTGCGTGTTAGCGGCGATCTAAAAGATTCCTCATAGAGCACTGAGGAAACCATGAATTGTGTGTTTGTAGGAAGAGACTTGGCTTCGATTTCGCATCTACCATATACTTGTTAAACTTTCCATCTTGATGAAATTGTAGACATTCTAAATTAGAACGCTGCTTTACAAACGTCAACTCACAAAACAGGACTGTGTGGACAGAACTAAGTAGCCTCCTTACTTGTCCCTATGAGAATGATCACGATCAGAAACTCTTAGAACAACGTGCACTTTTGGAAGGAATCAAAATGCTCTGTAGCGAGGCTTCGCTCATGGAAGAGATGTGATTTCGATGGAGCAGCTAGTGCTAATGCGAATCCAGTGGTTTGAACGATGTTTACGGTCACATTGAAGAAGGATACACATGCGGAGAATTGAAAGCGCTATCCTGAACCAGGAAATAAATGTGTGATGCATACACGTGAAGTCTGAATGAATGAAACCAAGAGCACAACGTCGCAGGAGGCGCCGGGTTTGATGTGCACTGCGAAACAAGGATTTCCCTTTAGAGCAACGAAGCCTTCCTTCCTTCCATCCCACCCTCCCCGGGAAGATGAAATGGCATCAGTCGAGAAGATTGGAGACTGACATGCTCATCGAACGGCCTCCCCAAGTCCCTGTATAGGCCAAATACTTAATTAGTTCGCCTCTACGATAACCCGTACAAGCAGGAAGCATGCCGCATGCTGGACAGAAATACCGACTCGAACATTATTCTTTTTCCAGAAACCTTCAAAAGAAACCTATGCATGTGCAACAGAACTATACCGTCGAAGCCTTATGGAACACCGATCTTCTAGATTATAATGATGTCAGCAAGCTTGTTGATGGCGGAAAATGTGGCCATGAGGGATCGTGAGTGCGATAAACAGCGGCACTTTTGTTCAATCGTAAGGGCGGCCTGACTTCCCACTATATGTAGAAGATCACCGGTTTTCCCTTGTTCGGCAAGCTTCTCTCCCCTGGAACTCCTATGATGTAGCGTGGCGAGGCAATTTAAAACCAACTGAAGGAGCCCCAGGCAACATGACCTTGGACTCAAGAGGCTGCTCCAACTTTATCCAGGCTCTCCACCTCTGCTGCAATCTTTCCTACAATACTCAAGTCCAACAGCTCTATTGAATACTACACTGCATGGAGAGCTACTCCAACTCCGGTGACAAGCGATAGCCCTTGATGTAGGCCTACCCGCAATGTATATGACGCCCGGGAACAGCTCCCGAGGACTCAGATCACCAAGTGGTTCAAGGGATGTGGGGCGAACGAGTGTTCCTAAGGTCTAACCAGGATACTATCTCAACGGTAGGTCGGAGCGGCCCAAGTGTTGTATATGGGCAGAACCCCCTCTCCCTGGGAAGTAACAAACTGCAGGTATCTCGACCCCAATACATCTCTGCGCAGAGTTAGGGGCGACGGAAGTCGCGTGTTGACGCCCTGTTGGTTCACGTGCTCCACAGCTGACGGGCGCGCGCGGGATGAGGGCTCGCATCGCGGGTCGGCGCAGTGCACAGATGGCGTAGTAAGGAAGAGCTCGGGCTCGTGAACGAGGGGTCGGGGGTTTGGATCCCGCAGACTGGGTTTGTTTTGCACTTTTGCAAAGTCCACGTTTATCATATAGGTAAATCCACTTAGGGGTATTATAGTGTGTTATAGAGCATGTTTATATATAACATATGCTTCAAACTTTAGCTAAAATGTTCACTTCTGTGTGCCACTTATTTTAAGCCCATTTTGTGTGAAGCTATAGTTATGTAACGATAGATAATTTGTGGCACTAGTTAAAAGTTCCGACTCCATCGACAAGACTTCGGTCAAAAAAAATTTTCGCTGAAACTTTGTGTAGGGGGGTTCTTTGGGGTGCTGATCACGAATCTGACGTCCGTTTTTCACGATTCGGTCGGAGGCCACCCATACCGTTAACGAGGGTGGTCCGGGCAGGGTCACCGATTTCGCTGAAACTTTGTCTAGGGGGTTATTTGGGGTGTCCGTTTTGTCACGAATCTGACATCCGTTTTTCACGATTCTGTCTCTACCTGCCATCACCGGCAGAAACTTTAAGAATGTAATCCTGCGCCTTCCTGTATCTATATTATCCAGCCGAATCGTGAAGAACGGATATCATATTCGTGATCAGCACCCCAAATAACCCCCCTATACAAAGTTTCAGCGAAATCGGTGACCCTGGCTGGACCACCCTTGTTAGCGGTATGAGTGGTATGTTATATGTAAACATGCTCTATAACACACTATAATACCCCTAGGTGGATTACCTATATGATAAACATGGATTTTGCAAAAGTGCAAAACAAACGCAGTCTGCGAGATCCAAACCCCCGCCCCCTCGTTCACGAGCCCGAGCTCTTCCCTACTACGCCACCTGTGCACTGCGCTGGATCGCGATACGAGCCCTCATCCCGCGCAGCCCGTCAGCTGTGGAGCACGTGAATCAACATGGCGCCAACACGCGGCTTCCGTCGCCCCTAACTCTGCGCAGAGTTGTATTGGGGACGAGATACCTGCAGTTTGTTATTTCCCAGGGAGAGGCGGTTCTGCCCATATATTAGGTTGGAAAAAAAGTCTCTTCACACTTCGAATTTTTTTTTTTACCCTTCCCCTTGTAAACGCACTAGCCAATGTTGATTGCTGATTTCGTAATCCTATCACACTTGTCTACTGTTCGCACGCGGACACAGGTTAAGACTCTTCTTGTAATTCGTTATCCATCCAATCTTCCGAACTCATTGCCAGATCTACCTCATGGTCATTTTCAGCACGGCATTCTTCAAGAATTCATTAAGGAATCCACAGCATGTCAGGCAGCAGACCAAATTGACCATATATATGGCTTGGGATCTACTACTCATCGCGCCTGTTATGAGTGGTTCGGAAAGTATTTAAAGGGAGATTATTCACTGAGGGCAAAGCATGGTCAGGAAGGCCAACTGAATAGGACGACACTGAATTACTCCACCTTCTTCGTACCGATAGTTGGCAGACGACACGTCAGCTGGCAGAGAAGCTCGAAGTGTCTCATAGGATAGTAGGAATCCATCTGAAGAATCTTGGCTTTCATGGAAATTTGGAGCTTGGATTCCACATGCCCTGTCAGACACTCAGAAAGGTCGACGGCTCTCCATCGCTGCTTCTCTTCTGTCCAGATAAGGAAGAAAATCGTTTCTTCCGCAGATTGTGACAGGCGAAGAGTCCTGGGTTCTGTGTGCCAACTTCCGAGGAAAAGGCAATGGGTACAAAAGGGAGAGAGCCCTAAGTCTGATCTCAAGCCCAATGTTCACGAAAGGAAGATTCTCTTCAGTGTTTGGTGGGATATCAGAGAAGTGATTTATCGGCAAACTCTCAGAAGTGGAGAGACACTTACTGCTGTCACATACTGCGGCCAACTCCAAAAAGTCGTCGCAACTCTCTAAGAAAACAGGCCGGAGAAGTCGAAGGTGATGATCCTGCATGACGATGCAAAACCACATGTTGCAAGACTCACAAGAGAAACAATAAAGGAGATGGGCTGGGAGGTAATGCCACATCCACCGTATAGCCCTAACCTCGTTCGTGCCAACTACCATCTCTTCCGTGCTCTCAAGCAAGAAATTGGAGAGAAATATTTTGGAACGGATGAAGACCTCAAAAATTGGATTCATCAATGGTTCGACTCCAGAACTGCAGTCTTTTAAGCGAGAGGAATTGGAAAATTACCCAGTCTTTGGAGAAGTGTAGTGGGACGAAATAGAGTTTATCTCAATTGATTTGACTTTGTAGTTGTGAAGTAATAAATCTTTGAAAAAAATGAAAAGACTTTTTTTCCAACCTAATACAACACTTGGGCCGTTCCGACCTACCGTTGAGATAGTATCCTGGTAAGGCCTGAGTTAGGCCTGAGTTATACTACCGCGGGAGCATCCGCGGAAGGGCGGGAATCCCTCACCTGGCCAATCGCCGCGCCCCGCCACGCCCGCCGTCCGCGGTGCACCCTTCGTCCGCGGACGTTCCGCGGATGCTCCCGCAGGAGTATAACACAGGCCTATAGTCCCCCGCAGACTTCTGCAGCCAGCGGCGGGCGGCGCCCGGCCAGCGGAGCCGCTCAGCGGCGACGGCGGGGTACTGTAGTCTTTCTCATCGAGACCCCGCCGCAAAAGGGCAGAGCGCAGAAGACTCTCCCGGCGCTGCTGGAGTGGCGCCGTCTCGTATGATTCAAATCGGCGGTGCCGCTCCAGCGGCGCCGCTGAACGGCGCCGCTGGGCTCGCCGCTGGCGGCGAGCTCTGCGCTCCTGCCCTATGATGAAGGGTAGGGCAGCGGCAGCGTCGCAGAAGTCTGGGGGGGGGGCTTTAGGCCTCGTTTATACTTCGACGCCGAGCGACGCGACGCCACGTATTGTGGCCACATTGATCGGGCGACGCGATCGATCAATTTGGCCACAATGCGTGGCGTCGCGTCGCTCGGGGTCGAAGTATAAACGGGACCTAACGCGGACGAGGAGACAACGTCCACTCCTTTTAGTCGGACTTCGTCTGACACTGTCTATTTGAATGTAATCACTAATATTAAGCTTCCTGGCGGAACGGTTGAAAATACATTGTCACGTGAAGGTCATTTACAGGTTTGGCGGTACCGTAAAAGTTATCCTTCAATATGGAGTGTCATTAGAGCGAGCGTTATGCACTCCAAAAAATTTATGGTAACCAGTTATCCAACAACAAACGCAATGAAGCTGGCAATCCAGTGTCATTTGGTTAACGCCTTGCACGACATTTCTCAAATTTGTCGATGAATTTGAATACATTTATAGCTGCGGCTTCATTCGAAACTGAAACAATCCTCAAACATTTTAGTGCCAGGTGCAAACTCAAGGAAGGGGTCCACCTCATAACGGGACGTGCGTTCTACCCCTCGTTCTCTTGGCGTGTCACCCCCAACCCCCTGGGCTTCCTCGAGAACTTAGTGCTTCCTCACGTTGTACAATATGTTGCATGCGTTTCCAGTCCAACTATTATTTAAATGTGTGCATCGGGTGGACCGCCCTCACTGGGATTGCATCTAGTGCCATTTGAGAAGACCAAATATAACAGATGTAAGCCGGACATGGTTTCGCTCAAAGTCGAGCTCCGTATGCTGGTGGTGGCACCTACTCGCCACCTCACCTTGACATACTACTGTACAAGCAGCGCCCGATCTGGTGAGATACCTAACCTGCAAGGCTATCGCTCGAACGTGAGCTCGTTGCACGGGATCCTGGGGAAGAAGCGGATATCGGTCTGGATACGCCTCCTCCAAATACTCCAATATCGCTAGACTCTCCGTCAGTGGGGTGCCATCAACAGTCAGCGCCGGCACCTTTGCTGCTGGGTTCACAGCCAGAAATTCAGCAGCTTTCTGAAACTGGCGACTATCAATTGAATAAAACACCTCTAACTGAGATAAGCTGATAATTCTTTCTCACCAACGCGTCAGGGCTCAGAAGATTGACAGTCTTGTATTCATATGCGAGTTTCTTCAAGTTTAGTGCTGAATCACAAATATACCGTATGAGCGAGGAAAGACTGCTGCAGCCGCAAAAGTTCAACTTACCAATGCGAACCCGCCAGGAACATGAGCTCCGCCAGTAGGAGAACAACACCAGCTTTGCATTCGTCATGCCTGAATGAGCGCCTTGGTCCTTCAAAAAAAGAGGAACTTGATACTACTACTGACTAGAAGAACAGCACTGATAGAGAAAAATCGGCGAATGCAATAGCACTGATAAGAATGGCCAACGATCGCCGACCACGTAGCAGTCGATAGCACGAGGTCACCGAATGATCGAGCAGCCGAGGATGAACTAGGACGAACTGGCGAAGTTTGTGCCTGAGCATCAAAACAGACGAAAGGAATGCCATGCCACAGCCATGTGAAGACCACCATCAGAGGAGCCCTAAGCGAAATGCTGCAGTCGATCTACATAAACACCCGGTGTCGTGGTTCCCACGGTAAAGGGGGACCTGTCGCCGATGAGCGGTGGTCCCTTGCTTCACCTTCGCTCCGCCGCCGCCGGCACTCCGCCGACCCTTTCGGTCCGCCGCCGGGCCACCCGCTACGCAGCTGGCCGCCACGTCGAGGCCGCCACGTCGGCGGCCGCCACGCCACCGGGCATCCATGCCGCCGGCCTCTTCTCCGGCACTTCTCCCTCTCCGCCAGCCCTGCGTGGTCGGCCCGTACGCCGCCGGCCCTCCGCTGCCGGCCTGTCCGCCGCCCCAGTCCGTCCGCCGCCGGCCCTCCACTGCCGGCTCCCTCCGCCGCCGGCCCGTCCACTGCCGTCCCCTTCCACTGCCGGCCCCTTCCGCTGCCGGCCCCTTCCGCTGCCGGCCCCTTCCGCTGCCGGCCCTTCCGCCGCCGGCCCTCCACTGCCGGCCCTCCACAGCCGGTCCCCTTCGCCGCCGGCCCTCCACAGCCGAGTCCCCTTCGCCGCCGGCCCGTCCGCCGCCACAAACGGCCCTCCGCCGATCGCCGCAGCCGCCGTCGTCGAGCCCGCCGCCCCTCCACCCTGGATAACTGTGTGACCTGTGACCGGCCACACGTAGGTCGTCATAAGTGTAATTTGATGTTGCATTCGTGTCATTAAATCTGCGAAGGCGATCTAGTCCACGATATGTTGTTACCCAACACGTCGAATGTGTCCTTATTTAGTATCCGTCAGCTGGGTCAACAATAATTA
>OX375870.1:62153994-62203761 GCA_947359475.1 Heligmosomoides polygyrus bakeri | reverse complement strand
AAGGCAATGAGAAAGCTACTCAACGATGTATAAGCGTTCAACACCAGTGATGCACAGGCACACAGAGCATGAAACAGAAGCACTGGTCACAATCGGACAGCGTATAAAAGCTACAGACTCCTCACAGGTATACCAGCGACACCACCTTCAATGTCATTATGACAAATCCGTTCTCCTTCAGCTACCCGCAGCTTCGACATCTAATGTTGTCCCGTTTTTGCAGGTCAAAAGGAGGGTCGTGCACAATGACGTGGGAGTGAAATCATTCCACCCTATGCTATAGCCAGCACAGGTGCCAAGCGTTGACCCATTGCGAGCCCCCTTATCTGCCTGTAGTACTCGTTGGACCATTTGAAGATGTTACACTGAAGACACTCATCCACGAGTGTCATTATTGAGCTATAGTGAGCCCATACAGTGAAATCTGGTCCTGGTACTCCCCAAGCATTTCGTAAACGGCTTGCACTGCATTCTCTCTAGAGACGTTTGTGTACAACGATGTAACGTCAAACGACTCCATCACACAACTGTCTTCCACATACGTCTCTCGGAGTTTTGCGAGAAATGCACAAGTATTAAGGAGGTGTGCGGGTACAAACCTGAGCAACTGCACAAGAACCACATTAGCCGGTTTGCTGGGCCACCCACGCTACTTATAATTAGTCTAACCTTGAACTGCGAAGGACCATCAAAACCACCACCTGAAGGTAGCTTATGTGTCTTAATAAGCACATACAACACTGGACAGGTGGGATGGTCACACTTCAATCGCGCTGTCAGGGTCCTTGGGAGGTTTGCTGATCGTGATATCTCAGTCCACTTCCGATTGAGCCGGCGGAACTGTCTAGCAAACTCCTCATAGGTAGACCGATTATATGTATGTCCTGCAAATGGATTCTGGTGATGTTCTTATCCAGTTGTTGCGGCAGAACTACAAATTCCCCTCCCTTATCCCTGACGCCCACTTCTATTATTCCAGACTCCCTTAAGTTCTTGATTTTGTTTAGGCCCCGTCGTTGTTCCGCTGATAAATTAGGTCTTGGCCGTTTAGTGATGTTTCGGCCGTAGAACGGTAAGTAAGGAGGTAGCTAAAATTCGAAACTTGTTATCCATTATGCATTCGACACCGTTAGGGGAACACATGCTGCGAAGTCATGCTGGCGCAATGTTTGGTGTAGCGGTGACAATACTAGAGCGCGAGGCCGACATCACAGTACGCAAGACTCTTGAAGCGCTGTGGATTGCCGCAGGGAACCCCGTAATGAATAGGAGAGAGGAACGCGTAATGGTAACTCAGGAGCTCGCCCCTTTTGCTGATCTTTGCGGTTTAACGCCAGATAGTGATAGATGGTCGCTGAAGAGATGACTAGAAGGGGAGAGTCTCACTCTCCCAATCTGCCTCCACCCGAGGGTGACGTGACAGCCTCTCGGCTGCAATCTTAAGGTTAGTTGGGACTGTGCCACTTCTGTTCTGTCTCGTTCCATCTCTATCTTCTTAGACCTCTGTGACTTGAAGGTAGTCCTTGGACGAACAACCTCTCTAAGTTCCCTTGTTCTTCCAGGCTCTGACGAAGGCGGTTGCGCCGAAACGTTAGCCGGATAAAAATATTATATCAATTCTACGATGTCACCATAGCAGTTTTTATGCCTTCAAGCATTTTTCTAAAGGTGTATGATGGTTGTTACCCACTATTCAATCAAAACGTGTCATAATTCAGAATAAAAGGTCATTTCGAAAATAAATCATGATGTGCGAAGAAGATAGCAGCGAGGGGAACCGAACCAATAACCACCTATCCGACAGATCGGAACACTACCTCTGCGCCACCACCGCCGCTGGCGCACCATGCTTACCGAGTCCCCATTCTTCAACGTTCTTTCGCAAGGCCAGCCTGCAGTCCGGCCCATCCAACTTCGATAGGTGACGACTCGCTCAGGAGTTTCGTTTTGCAATTTTGATATTCACACTCGTAATCAGCATTCCGAGCTCTTTCTAATGACCCTGGTCTCCACTTGAAGTTTCATGGGACGTCGAAACCGTTCCCTGCTCAGAGCTAACCTAATAATCTGGGTGGGGGTCACGTGAATATGACGGCCGACAGCTTCACAGCAAGGGAAATTTTCGATCAGACAATCACTATTGATCGATATTATCGACGTTTTGAAGGTTTTCTGAGCGCGTTGTTATTCAGAAAACGTGCTATCGATGTTGTCTAACGCGCATCTGGGTTCAGGCGCTCCACCGCAGATGTAGATCAGAATACGCATCTGAGATCGATCAGGCAATCATTTGATAGTTTTGCTGTCGCTGAGGATTTTGCGTCGATCGGACATTCACCACTGCACCCATTCTGCGTGGAAAAATTCATGCCGTTCAACGTCGTGAGACGTTGTGGACGTTCTCCCTTTTGACAGAAAGGCTTTTCGGGAAGTGATCAGAATCAATGAGGCGCTCAATATCCCGGCTCCCAGCCACTATTGCACCAGGGTTTAATTCACAGAAAGAACCGTTTTGGATATCCTAATTACCTGAAAAATCTAACAAGTCTTTTTAAAACACGCCGTTACACAAATTCTCGTTGGGCATTCGAATGACTCTTTTCGGATACTTGAGTAATTTTAGCTTTCTGGGAAATTTTGAATATTGGAGCAGTTTCGAATACCGAAAATTTTCGAGCATTCGAAATCGAATACATTCGAAAAACCAGATTTTTTGAATATTCGAATTCGAATACATTCGAAAAACACGATTTTTGAGCATTCGAATTTGAATACATTCGAAAACGCGAATTTTCGAATATTCAAATTCGAATGAAAATCATTCGAATACTATTCGAATGGGTCATTTGAGCATAAGTATAGTGTATTTCGCATTAAAATCGTTACTGGAGTGAGCTTCCCTTCGCTGCTTTCCAGGCGGGGTTAATAAGTTTTGCTTCCTCTTTCCAGCAAGATGTTCCTGAACGCGGATGCCCAGCAGCCTCCCAGTTTCTCCAATATACAACTCACCGCAGGTTAAACACTCTATCAGGTAAATGACGCCCTTCTGTGCGCAATCTCCTGTCCTTCCATGCGGACAAATCAAGCAGTCTTGCATTATACATACGCTGTCATATAACCGATTCCGAACAAGCTGACGTTTAACATTGTCTCTCGGAATATTTACCAGTACAGTATCCGCATTCAAGCCCGCTCGCAACAAGCATTGACGTACAGCTGCAGAGACCTTATCCGAAATGAAAGGCAGTCAAAGGCAAACTTTATTGCTAAACGCGTTAGCGTTGCGCCTATGTTGCACACTGCTTCGTCGCACTTCGTTTCCGTTGAGGTTAGCTATTGTGCAGGTTAACATTCGGGACTCTTCGCGCTCCTCATCACCCGCACATATCCAAACTGCTGTTCTGAACATGTTGCGAAGCACAGCTCGCATCACAGCTGCAGGAACGACCTTGCGTGGATTATGATATTCTGGGAGCTGCCCTTGCGATAGCATTCCACACTGTTCTCACCGTTCGTCACCCTAATCTTTGTGTTCAAAAAGGTAACCAGCCTTCACACCAACCTCTCGCGTGAACTTCATGTACTGTGATTGTGTGTTGAGAATGTGAAGAGAAATTGAACAGTTCATCCATTTCGGCTGAGTTGTTGTTACGACACAGCAATCGTCGATGTATCGGCAATGCATTATATGTAGCCGTTCTATTACCGGTCGTTCAACTTTGCTCATAAAACGAATTGCTAGAGCCGGGCTAAAAGTTGTCAAATATCAAGTCCGCGAAGTTGCGAGAAGAAATTACCGGACCATTTAAAGATATTGCAGCCCAGGTATTCCTTGATAAGTATCATTATACAGGGTGCGGCAAAACTGCCCGTGCACCGAAAATTCAATGGCATTTTGAAATCAAACTTCGCAGATCAATTCTAACTATCAAAAGTATCTCATGACAATTCAAAGCATGCTAACAGTTTTCGAAATGATCGCCTCCAGCCTCCACACAGTTCTACAGACGTTCGACAAAGGCTTTGCATGTGGCACGCAGGTACGGTTCGACCCAGGATTTCAAAGGCGCTTCTTTAAGAGAGTCCAAATTTGGGCGCTCGGTAGAGCAGGCTTTTTTCTCTAAGACGGCCCACACAGAATAATCCACCGGGTTAAGGTCCGGAGAACTGGAGGGCCATTCGTCGTGTGTGATGAAGTCAGGCAGCTGCTCGGCGTACCATTCGTGGACCACCTTCGCTTTGTGTGCCGGAGCAGAATCTTGTTGAAAGCACCAGTAGGCTTCTCCAAAGTGGGAATCGGCCCACGGCTTGAGAACCTTTCCCAGGATATCCTTGTAAACCGCTGCGTTGATTTTCACGCCAGATTCGACGAAAACAAGTAGTTTTTCCCATAAGGTGTGACTCCTAATGGATTGAGGCTTTTTCGCACTTCCCTGAAGTCGTCCTTTGGCGGCAGCATCAGCAAGCGAGTTCCCAATAATCCTCTTATTTGGGAGTTTTAGGCTGGATTCAACGTGAAAATCTTTTCATCGCTAAAGGCGATGTTTCGGGGGCGTGCCACCGTGAATCGTTGCAGCAACCTTTTGCATCTTTCCAATCTCCTCTTCTTCATAGTGTCCGCCAGGAGCTGACATTTCTGCAGACGATAAGAAAACTTCTTAAGCTTTCCCCTGACTATCCTCCTTATTGACCTTTCATTTATCTCCGGATTTTTTCTCACATGGGTTTTACATTTTTCGGGTTGGTAGCTGTTGTGGTGCGCCCTCTTCATCTTTTATCCTCTTCGGTCTTCAATTCCTTGAAGCGTTTTACTGTACCCTGAACCGTTTTTCGAGGCACGGAAAGGATCCTCACAATATCTCTCGTTTGCCTGTCGGCCTTTTGAAGTTCGATAATAGCACTTCGTAGGTTGGGACGCCTAACCATTTTTGCACTCAAGTACGTATAAGTTCCACAATGTTCAGTCAACATATAATAGACCTTAGGATGTTGTCCCTCCACTGCTGAACAGACATTTCTCGGTCGCAAGGTGAGAATGGGCTTGGAGCCAAATCATGAAAGGAAAAGAGCATCAGCATTTGTAATCCTTTTGACATTCTTGAGCATTCTTGAGAGAATGTTGACAGTGGGGCACAACGAAGGTCTGAGTTGTCCACAAACTAAAGTGGATCTAACGATGGGGCAAACTAAAGCCTGGATTCATAGCCTCCAAACGATGCAGGAGGATGTCGCTTAACAATCTGAGACACATCGCTATAAAGGCTATCAAACACTGACGCATTGAACTACGTCTTCTTATCCCACTTGGTTAACCCTTTCACGACACGCGCGACTTTCGGGTGAGTGCCGCGTGGGACAGCGCGCATTTTTTCCGCGCGCTGATTATTTGAATTACTTTATTTGTATTATTTGTTAAATACGAAAAACAGTAACGAATGAAGTTTCCCAAGGACCGTCTTGACCGTAGATATTAGTGCACTAATTGATTAATGTTGTACTATTAAATGCTTGATAATTTTCCATGAACTATTTCTATGATGGTGTCCGACGACATCGTCCGACATTGTCCCACGCGGCAAAAAAGTGTCCGACGACATCGTCGGACAATGTCGTGAAAGGGTTAAATGGGTGTTACTGTCGTCCGCCCAGCTGCTATGTGCAAGACTTGCGATGTGGCAGCAGGCAGAAAAGGGGGCAGTAAAAGATTCAGAAATGTACAAAAAACTGGTCATTCGAGTTTCGTAGTTATTAAAGAGTATAGTATGCTCGAATGGCCTATTCGAGTAGGCATTCGAATGGTTTTCATTTGAATATTCGAAATCGGTTATTCAAAAAAATCAAAGGTTTTCGAATGTATTTGAAACTGAATATTCGAAAAATTTCTAGAGGGCAACTATATTAACTAGTAATTGAAGAATAAAATGAATACCGTAATGATAACATGTATCCTGATACCGTACAATAGAGCACGGTATGGATACTTTATACGGAAATAAGGTGGAGACCGGCCACAGTTATAACTACTTTGTACGATTTTTATTTTTTACTATTTTTTAATAATACTTTTTCGCAAAAACTCGTTTCAAATTCAACAAATTTTATCAAATTCAAGTTTAAAATAAATAAATAAATAAATATAAAAATACAAAATAATTAAATACAAAAAATTAGATAAATTCTTTGTTAAAAATTTTTGTAATTAATATTACGAACAAATAAAAATATTGAACAAAAATAATACATAAATAAGTAAAAAGAAAAAACTTTTATTACGTAAACATGAAAATAATAATAGTAATAGCATTAAAATTATAACACCTTCCTTCTTCACTGATGAGTCACCGGGGAGGTGTTATAATTAAAAAGGTTCGTCTAAAGGAAGGTGGCGAAACGAACCACAAAATACTTTCGCGTTTCTTCACATTAATGGTCGTTTACAGAATCCTGACATTTGAGGTTCATCCGAAACGATGAATTAGTTTCTCCCAGACTCCATAATCTACAACAATCTTCTATTTTAGTAGAAGAGACAAAACGTCGATGAATATACCTGGCAATCCAGCTCAATGAGGGAATAGAAAGTCAAATGGCCCTGCTCTAGTGTTCTAGGATAGTCATTTCTTGGTCTCATAACCCCAGATCCAACAACGTCATTTTCCCGTTCTCCTTTCTGCCTCGCTCTAAGCCTTTCCTTCCTGGGGAAGCCGGCGCATGAAATGCACGTGAATTCAGAGACGCAGCGCAGGTACTGTCACTGGCCTTTTCCTCTCCGGAATCTGCCCCTTTGCGATGACTCAGCGTGTTTGGGAGCGAGCTGCCCCGTAATCGTCGCCCGGCGGTGCCGCATCACTTTCATACTCCGCCGCCTCAGAACACCACATTTTACGAAATTTGGGATTACGGTAATCGCCGCATCGCGCCGCTGGAGGGAAGGGCGCGGCGCGGCGCGGTCAGCTGCGGCAGACTCGTTGTGCAGTGGGAGATCTCATCATGAATCATTTTGCTATGTCTTTCTTGTTTTGGCTTCCCCGACTAACGGAACAAAAGGATGTAGCAAAATGTTCGCACTATTGTATTTTCAGAACTCCAGAACTCGAGGAGAGGTCGAAAAATTCTAAGACAGTGGAGATGAGAGGTATCAGCGCCGGGCAGATGCTGAAGCGCCACGACACCTGTGTTTCGTTTAGGCTGCGCAATCTAAGGGAGCCTTTTTGGACAGGATCGTGACATGCGACGAAAAATGGACCCTTCTTGACAGTCGTCGTCGCTCTGCACATCGGATGGACAAAAATGAGAGTCTCAAGGAGATGCCGAAACCAAGTCTCCATCCGGAGAAGACCATGGTGTTCAAATGGTGGGCAACGACTGGTGTATTCCATTATGAGTTCTTGAGGACTGGAGAGACTGTCACAGCGGAGAAGTACTGTGCCGAAATTGAAGTGATGCACGAGAAGTTGACTAAAAACAGCCCACTTTCTCCAATCGAAGAGGCCCAATCCTACTACATCACAACGCGTGTCCGCACGCTTCAAAAATTGTTGTCCACAAACTGGATGAATTGGGGTACGAAACTCTGCCACATCTAGCATATTCACCAGACCTGACCCCTACCGATTATAATTTTTTCAAGAATTTAGGTCGTCATGTGAAGAATAAAAAGTTCAGCAACTAAGGCCTTGTCGAAAATGTCTTCCCATGTTTTATTAATCCTCGTAGTTCTGATTTTTGCAAGGATGGTACGTCTAAGCTATTGTCGCGTTGGGAAAAGTGCATCAATTGTAATGGTACTTATTTCGAATAACAAAATTGCTTC
Organism: Heligmosomoides polygyrus bakeri; assembly: GCA_947359475.1. Taxonomy (NCBI): domain Eukaryota; kingdom Metazoa; phylum Nematoda; class Chromadorea; order Rhabditida; family Heligmosomidae; genus Heligmosomoides; species Heligmosomoides polygyrus. The sequence goes on along the minus strand of OX375870.1, from coordinate 62,195,948 downwards.
CAATCAAAGTTATGATCTGTCAAAGTTTTCAGCCGAAATCGACCATCTCATATGCAACGGCATAGTAATTCCTTCTGATTATTTGAAACACCACCACAAGAACTTTCTAAGCTAGACAACCGAGAAATTTGTTCCTCTCCAAGCCAAAAAGTATGTGTAACAGCAGTCTACGCCAGAACCACCACTAATTTTCTAGTAAAAATATTTAGCACACTCTCCATGCTGCTTATATCCTTTTTCCAATATGGGTGTTAAAAAGCAACACACTCAACTAAAGGTCGGACATAAGTTTTGTGGGCTGGATCAAAATGAATGCATCCGTTGTACTAACAATACGAGCCTCAAGACGACTGTGAAAACATGAAAAAACTTTGTAAAAATGCTTATTATATGACGATCAAAACAGTTTATTGGCAAACAAAAAGCACTGCTTGCACAGTCCAAATTAAAACAGTATGATGCACCCCAGGATTCCTTACCTACACTGAGAACATGAGACATGAGGGGGCCAAGAGTTAATCTGTGAGTTACCCACAACTAAATACAACATCGCTCAAATTTCAGCACTACGCTTTCCGACGTTTTAGTCCGCCGCAAACCCTCACCTTGCCAGTTTGCTCAATTTTTTTTTGTGGATTCCAGTTAGCACCATCTGAACAAAGCGTTATGGCCGTTTATAAGAAGTCCCTCTTTAGAAATGGATTACCAAATTGCCGTTTTAGATGTTGGCAAGACCAATTTATTAGCAAAGAAATTCTGGGAGGTTTTCGATGCGGATGGTGGTGATCCTCCTAACTTCCAATTCTCTGTTGATAGTCCAATTTATAATTTTCAAAGTTTCGATTTGACCATACAATATGACTAATTAAGAATTTACCTTCTTCCTCGTCTCCCAATCCTGACCTTATTCTACCTACTTTTGTGAGGAACATATCTTAGGACCCTACAGAGTCTCGCGGCAGCATCCGGAGAACTCGTCCATATTGTTCCGCCGCAGTGGAGACCCACGCTGCTGGGGCAGACATAACTCCAAAGCCGCGCGAACCCCCCTGGCGTCGCGCACGGTGCGCGGCAAAATTGGACGAGTTGTCGCGGCCCGATGCTTACGACGGCTAGAAACGTTTCCTACAAGTACATGCGGCACGCCCTTGCCTTATTTAAACGTTTCTTGGAGATGGTATATGAATGTGGTTTCAACGGGACGATCAGCGACAGTTTATACAGGAATCCTGATCATGTGGATGGTTTTTAGCGTCAGTATTTGCTATCTACAACTTCTTCGGTCAACTTTTACCCGTGATTATGGTTATACTACGGAAAAAGGTAGTAACCTCCGGTATACCTAGTTTCAACACACGAGTTAAGAACAAGATTTATGACGAAACCAACACTACCAAATAGATGACGTGGAATAAGATACAACTTCATAGAGGAGTTAACAAAATACAATGCGAACAAGAGTAGGAATGCAATATGGAAAATACGGAGTCTTCAAATAGGAGACCGGGAGGAAGTCGGGATCGTACAGAGTACGCGGGACGGCGGCGAAGACGACTGACCCCGACGCTCGGCGGCAGACCGTTTATATAGCCGCGCCCGTTGCGGATCGATAATCAATAGTCCTCTCTGCTGCGACTCTAAAGAGATGTTGAAATGTTTTGCCCCGCCCCAAACGTCGGCCTGGTATGACTCATCCTTTGGCTACTACTGACTACTTTTGGCCATAGTGGCCATTCTTTTACTTGCGGGCCCTCTGGGGAAGTGGCGTCTCTGCCACTTGATTGTTACGATATCAGTAGGTGATATATATGATAGCCAAAACTAGTCTTCTACAGGCATTTACAATCTAGACCTAGCCTAGCCCTTCAGCAACTTTTATTTATAGTACGTTTTGCCACCGCGACGGCCAGAGCCACGCCCTCTATGCACCCTCGCAACAGGGTATGGAGCATAGGAATGCGAGCGCTTGTAGTGGGTGTGTGGGTATGGACCCCGCCCATGGGGATTTCCCCGCGCCTGGTTTGTGGTGTTCCTCATCACTTGTCGTGCGGCAGTGTGGCTGACGCTGTTTTCGTACGGTGTTCCTCCTGGAACATCCTTTTCCACGAGTTTGAAACTGATATCGTTCTGGACGTATTCTTTCAATGCCGTGACAAAGTCCTTGATCACGCCCTTGTAGTAGACTCCCTCGGCAGTGGATCGTGTATGCTTTCCGACACTCATACACGGCTCTTCTGTACTCAGGATCGCAGGAATCTTGTTGATCACCAGGCTTTTCGCTAGAGCTGATGTGCCCTTCACGACATTAAGGACGTCGACGAAGTCCATTCTGTTCGTATCCCATGCTTCGTCTCCACGAGGGGGCGCGACTGCAATTAGCTTAGTGCCATTCCGCACCAACAGTCCCAGCGGACTGCAGAGTTTGAGCCACACGGTTTTTTCAATCCTCGACTGAGTTGTCGGGCCGACCAAAATGCAGGCTCTTCCCGAGTTAGTGCTGAGAAGCGCAGGTATGTCCGTGACGTTGCTGTAGATGAGGAATCTGGCATTTGGCGACTCGTAGACATCCTCAATGCTCCGGAATCCTTCTGGGAGGAGTATCAAGGCCGGCCGATTTGCCCCTTCGATCTTGACATCGTTCCATGAATGCGTACAGGCAAACCGTATCCCCGAGTTCATCAAGTCGTTCAGCTGGTTTACTGCGATGCCAACGTTTCCGTCATGGAGCAGCTGCACAGGGTTCCCATCATGCTGCATGAGAGCGCGAAATACATGGGCACAATTGGCTTTATAGAATGTATACGCCTTTTGAGCGCTTTCAAAAGTCACCAGGTTATAGTTGAGGTCATTCATCAGGAAGCGGCGACGGTCAGGCTGGCTCTCATATTCGTATATAGCCAGGATGCGGGCAAGTTGATAGATGCTATTGAACTTAACACCAGCAATACTGTGATCGAAACTAGGTATGACATCTCCAAACGTCATTCCGCAAACGGCACACTGGAAATTGTAGTTCCGTTTTGGATCGAAACCAGTACCCGGACATGTGAAGAAGATGCCGAGCTCACTCGTGTCGCGACCGTCAGATGTAGCCCTGCAACAAAGGCTTTGTTTGGCTGACCGTTTTACTCTCCTGGTGTTAGTGCTTATAGGTTCGTTGTCTATTTCGGGTGGCAGCTTTATCAACATCGTGTTGAACCCTCAGTGGTTCTTGATTGTTGCTTATACTAGTTATTAATGCCGAGTTTTCACTGGATTCAACTACTCTGTATGGTCCACCCCAGTCTGTTGTCAGCTTCGGGTACTTGGCCGCACTCTTCTCACGGGGAAGTCTTAAATACACGCGGTCACCTACTTGCGGCATTAACGCTGAGTTTGAGTGCACCCTTTTATCGTAGGAACGCTCCATTTTGTTTCTATACTCCTCGTTTAGCTCAATTACAGAATCGTGCGCCAGCTGTATGCTTGCCAACAGTTCGTACTTATAGTCATCATAATCGATGTAGTTGAATGTAAGCTTCTCTGCTGGTATCGTTTTGGATGGAAAGTGTGGATCGAACGCGTGGAGCAGGTAAAATGGACTGTCACCTGTTGCTGTATGTGGTGATGAATTGTACGCGAACATTACCATCGGTAACAGTACATCCCACTGCGCGGGGATCCTGGTTTTCTTTTTCAGCATTCTTGCTATGGTGCCAATTGCTCTTTTCGTTATTCCGTTTTCTCTCGGAATATATCCCTTTGTGAGCGATTGCTGGATGCCTGTGAGTTCGCACTGCTCCGTAAGCACACCGTTCACAAACTCTGGACCTTGGTCGGAGAGAAGTGCTTTAGGCCACCTACAACCGTCACACACCCATCGCTCGAACAGACTCTTTGCAACCGTTCTAGCTGACTTGTCAGGGAGAGGGTAAGCGCCTGCAAATTTAGTGAAGTGGTCGATTACCACTAAGGTGTATTTATTCCCTTGTTCCGTCATTCCCAATTCGACTAAATCTATTCCTACCAATTCATACGGGTGCGTTGTGACGAAAGGCTTCAGTGGTGGTTTATAGCTCTCATGAACGTTCGTAAGAAAACATTCTTTGCACTCTCTGCACCACTTCGTCACATCTCTGTCCATATTTTCCCAGAACACTGTTTTCTTTAGCATCCTTGTGAGCTTGCGAGCATTCAAGTGGCCTGCCAATGTCCCTTCGTGAAACTCCATGAAGATTTCCTTCCGTTTGGACCTCGGCACCACCTTGATGGCGTTGCTGTCCATGATGAGATAGAGGAGCTCGTCCTTGATCTGGAAGTCTGCCGTTGTGAACTTTCTTCGGCACCCTCTTAAGCGGACCTCTTTGTCTTCGTCTCCCTCGATGACGTTCAGAATAATGTCTCTGTACGGTACTTGTGAAGCAAAGGGCCCGTGGTGCCGTGGGGTTGCCGAGAAACATGTTAACGCGGCAAACCCACGGCACCATAGGGCCGGTACTTATGAAGCACCCGCCCTCGGGTGCCGTGGGTCGCCGCGTTTCCGTCGCCGTTGCCGCGTTAACATGTTTCCCGGCAGCCCACGGCACCACGGGCCCTCTGCTTCATAAGTACCCTCTGTACGTATCGTCGCCTTTTAGCTCGTCTAGCCAATTTGCGCTCTCGTTTTCTACCGTGCAAATGACCATTTCGTTCTCCTCACAAACTGCGGGACCTTCCTTGCATTGGGCCACTCCTCTTGAGAGCGCGTCTGCGACTACATTTGCCTTTCCTTGTACATATTCAATTTGTAGTCTATATTTTTGCAGTTCGAGTGCCCATCGGAGCACTCTAGCTGAGGCTGCAGTCCTTTTAAAGAGACTAGTTAGGGGTTGGTGATCCGTTCGAACAATTGTTTTGAGGCCGTTAATGAAGAAGTGGAATTTCTTCACGGCAAATACCACTGCTAACGCTTCCAGGTCAGTTATATGGTAATTTCTCTCAGGCTTTGACAAGGTTTTAGAGGCAAAATAAATTGGGTAAATCATCTCGTCGTCCGATTTCTGAGCAAGTACAGCTCCCAAACCTTCCTTGGATGCGTCAGTGTAAATGAGAAAAGGCTTTGGTCCCTCTTGTGCCGCTTTTATGTCAGGTTGGGCCAAAACAGGTGTCTCTGACATAGCGTGTTTAAGCTTCTCGGAAGCGATTTTTCTGAGCTGGTCCACATCCATTTCTCCTTCGGACTTGTGAGTCTGTAAAGACTTTTCGCAATCTTGGAAAAGCCCAGTATGAACTTGCGGTAGTATGCGGCCATACCCAAGAATGTTCGTAGTTTAGCGACAGACTTTGGCTCCGGGTATTCCAAAATCTTCTTTACCTTCTCTGGGTCTGTATGCACTCCGTTTTTATCGACAATGCGGCCTAAGAATTCGACGTGACCCCTCAGAAATTCGCATTTCTGTGGTTTGAGGCGTAATTTGCCTCTTTTCATTGCATCAAATACCTTTCGTAATACTTGGTAGTGCCGCTCTTCCGTTGCAGTAGCCACTAGAATATCGTCGATGTATACGAATACTTCATCATCTTTTATCTGCAGCTCCTCTAGAACCATGTCCATCATACGTTGGAAGACTGCTGGACTTGTTGATAAGCCAAAAGGTAGCACTGCGAATTGGAATAAGCCTTCGCTTGTGGTAAAAGCGTTTTTCCTTTTTGCATCTTCTGAAAGCTTGATCTGCCAGTAGCCTGAATGCAAATCCAAAGTGGAGAAAAACTTCTTCCCATACAGGCTTTGAAGCAGTGAATCTATTGTCGGTAGCGGATATGAATCCTGCTGCGTAACCTTGTTCAATTCCCGGTAGTCAATGCAAAGTCGGAGGGATTCATCCTTCTTTTTGACGAGGACCACTGGAGAAGCCCAGTCGGAGGTGCTTTTTTCTATTATGCCACGATCTAGTAATCCCTTTATCATGCCTTTAAACTGTGTTCGAGCTGCTATAGGCACTGGGCGAGTCTTCTGCTTTATCGGCTTGGTGCTTCGGACACTTGTTGGGCACTTGCTCACGTTAACGTCACTGAACGTCTGCTACCAGGTGGTATGTAGACTCTTTCCTTAACAAGTGCGTTCTTTACCAATGCAGAGAAGGTTTCCCTGCTCTTGTTTTTGTCTTGTCCGAACCCTGGACCTTGCGTCAGTTGCCATCCAAATGCTTCAAGCGCATTGGTGCCTAGTATAACCAAATCCTCCAAACCCTTTCCCACATAGCATGAAAGGGGCTTGGAGACTCCTCTGAAAACGATTTCCAGCCTAATGGTATCTAGGAAATCCATGTTGTTTCCAGATGCATCCCTTATCTTTGCCTCCGGAGCTTCAATGCGTACAACAAAGGCGTCCAGGTCGATACCCTGCTCTAAGGCTCGTTTGAACAGCTTCAAGGGAACTATCGTTGTCTCGGAGCCCGTATCTAGAAGCGCCTTTGCTTCAATAGATAGCAGCTGCACTCTACAGATCTCTACAGATTTTTCCCCAAACAATTTGTGTACATCCACGGAAGCACTTTCTTCGGAACAGGCCCATGACTCTACCAAGGTTGTGAACGCCGATGCTCTGCGGGTACTGATTTCGTTTGACTCAGTCTTGTGCCGTAGAAATTCTCAGCCGCCCTACTGAGGAGTTGCTCTAAGACTGTCCAGCTTGCATATGGAGTGAGCCGTGAACAATGCATATAGAATCGAACCTATCAATCGAGTGGGCGCGACCGCTCGCAAATTGCACGCGCGGGCGAGTTTGGAGCGCGATAACTCTGCCAAGTGTGAACCCTTCCGGCTGCAGCTTGTGTATTTTGTAGTCACTAAGAAGCTCTAGCAGTTCGCCAAAGCACAGCAATGTAGCCTAAGAACGCACAAAGTTACGGTCATGCGAAAATGCAGGTCAGGCTTGTACAACCCATTTTTTTCCAAATTCAGTCGACCCCTGCGGGAAAAGGCGATGAACTGACGGCCTACAAATGCATACGCTAACAGACCACTTAAGGTGCTTTACGGGGAAGCGCTCACAGCTCTCCAGCTGCCTAACCTGGCTTAGTTACAGCTACCGTTTTAGAGCGGCGGACGGCAACAGTGAAGTTTCTTCCGCCCTTACTCCTTCCGTCCTTGAATTTTCGGCACTTCCAATGACACCGTTCTGTTTAGCTCGATGAGCTCTTTCGAACGGTGTCAATCTCGACCAATTTTGGAGATATCGATTTTTGACGGTTTCGCATCGAGGACGAGGCCGCTCAAGGACGCGGCAGAGGGACGATGACGTCATCGAAAATCGATATTTCCGAACCGGGCCAAGTTGGTTACCATTCGATAGCGCTTTTGATGGTGAATGGATAAATAAATAAATAAATAAATAAATAAATAAATAAATGGAACGGTGTTACTTAGAGTGGCGAGAACTGCGATGTGGCGAGTAAGAGCGAGAAGAACATCGACCGTTGTTGTGCTGAATTGCGCGCGTGGCGTGTTCTGAGCACGACAGCTCTGTAAAGCTTGAACCTTTCCGGTTGCAGCTTGTGGGTTTTGTAGGCAGCAAATTGTTCTAGTAGTGTGCTGAAACACAGTAATGTAGCTTATGACTGGACAAACTTAGAGCGCTGCGAAAATGCAGGTTAGCCTTGTGGGCCACGATTTTTTCCAATTTCAGTCGACCGCTCTTCTGCGCTCTTATTCGCTTACATCACAGTTCGCGCCACTCTAAGCACCACCGTTCCATTCACTATCAAAGGCGCTATCGAATGGTAAACAACTTGGCCCGGTTCGGAAACATCGATTTTCGAGGACATCATCGTCCCTCTGTCGCGACCTCGTGCTCGATGCGAAACCGTCAAAAAATCGATGTTTCCAGAATCAGTCGAAATTGATACCATTCGATAGCGCTTTTCATGCTGAATAGAAAAGTACCATTGCGAGTGTCGAAAACTCAAATCTTGGCGAGTAAGAGCGCAAGAAACTCTAACCGCTATCTTCCGACGCTTTATTCTGTCAGCTGTGTCTAAGGCAGTTTAATAAGCTAGGGAGTTGTGAGCAGGACTCCTGAAAGCACCTTTAGTGGTCTGTTAGCGTATGCATTTGTAGGCCGTCAGTTCATCGCCTCTTCCCGCGGGGTCGACTGAATTTGGAAAAAAATGGGTTGTACAAGCCTGACCTGCATATTCGCACCACCGTAACTTTGTCCGTCCTTAGGCTACATTGCTGTGCTTTGGCGAACTGCTAGAGCTCCTTACTGTCTACAAAATACACGAGCTGCAGCCGGAAGGGTTCACACTTGGCAGAGTTATCGAGCTCCAAACTCGCCCGCGCGTGCAATTTGCGAGCGGTCGCGCCAACTCGACTGATAGGTTCGATTGTAAATGCACTGTTCTCGGTGCACTCCATATGCAGGCAGGACAGTCTTAGAGCAACTCCTCAGTAGGCGGCTGAGAATTTCTGATAAAACTCCTCAAGCTCTCACTCTATAAGCTTTCTCGCCCGTTCGATTGATATGCATTGTTCACGGCGCACTCCAGATGCAAGCTGGAGATTCTTAGTGCAATTCCTAAGTAGCAAGGCTAGGAATTTCCTTTAAAACTCCCCATACGCTTACTCTCAGTAAGCGTATGGGAGTTTTAAAGGAAGGCTTCTTAGTGCAATTCTTAAGTAGCAAGGCTAGGAATTTCCTTTAAAACTCCCCATACGCTTACTGTACAAGCTGTCGGTCACTCTATTGGTTGTCGCGCCCACTCGATTGATTCTGTGGGTCCTATATGCATTGTTCACAGCACGCCATGCCGGCAGTTAGCTCCAAACAGTAGGTCATGCTCGTCCAAGCGCATGGGTAGGCTCCTTCCATCAGCTTAACGTCCAGAAGTTGAGTGCGCAGCACCCCAACGCGACTTGCTCACACGCGACGCGTGGAGAGCGGAAAACGGCGCTTTCCGGCGCCCTTTTGCGCCGCTCTTCATCTTTCGCGCCGCTTGTGCTCGTGGGACGCAGCGGCATGTCCGTACTGTAAGTGTACTACTGTGGGTGACCATATTGGAGAACAGCATTCTAACGGCGGCCTCACATAAAGACTAAACAGTTTGAAAAGCAAAATGGGATTTCGCATCTTAAAAGTCTTTAGGATGAAGTTCGAACACTTTTGCGCGTTCCTTATCCTTTCGAGAATGTAACTTTCAAAATTGAAAGTGCTGTCGTAAACAATTCCTAAGTCACGTATTTTTCGACACAGCTCAAAGTGGTTCCTCTCAAGGTAAACGAAATGTTGGGATGTCTACGTCCTAACCTCATAACGGCGGTTTTGTGGGTAGAAATGTCTAGTGACCAAGCCCCAGACCAGTCTGCTACGACACTTTGAAGTTTTTGGAAGTCGTTAGCGGTGAATATTTTGGTATCGTCAGCATCTGGGGGAAGTTAGCAAGGTAAAGCGTTGATGAAGATTATAAACAAAGGTGGACCTAAGCATGTACCTTGTGGAACTCCACTTGGTGTTCGATATTAAGGAGACAAGCTGCCGTTGATTATCACGGACTGGACTCTATCGGTTAGAAATGAACGCAAAAAAAATAACAATTGCCCTTTTACGCCGTAAGAATACAGTTTTTTTAAAATTAGCAACGGAATGGATATGAAGTCGAAAGCTTTTGCGTAATCCAAATAACAAACAGACACATAATTACCCTTGTCTATTTCCCTATGCCACAATGGTATTGTGGAAATAAGAGCAAATGTAGTAGATTTCTTCTCAAGAAACCGAAGCTGTTCTTCTCGGATTAGGTTGTTATCACTTAGATACCTCGTGATATTTTTGCGTAAGATGCGCTCCATAATCTTGCTTACTGAACTGATCAGACAGATAAGTCTATAATTGCAACGTCGTTTTTAATGTCATTTTTGTGAATTGGATGTACAAGGCCAACTTTCCATAATTTTGGCACCTGCCCATAAAAGAGAAGTCTGTTAAAAAGGAGAGATAATGAAGAATCCAGACGTAGAGCCGCTTTTTTAAGAAATACGTATGGTATATCAACTGGTGAGGTGGAATGCCTATTTGGGAGTCTGCGTAGCACTCTGTAAACCAATTCGTTCGTGATATCTATCCAGTTCAGCTCGCAGATTGAAGCATTCGTTTGTTGCTCCCCTCTTGAAAAAAGAACCTGCGAATTTGGTTGGTAACTATAAAGCAGTCAGTACATAATACTATTGATCAGTATGAATACCCAAGTGATGTAGCTGACGAGCCAAGATTAGTACAGATCCTTTATTCCGGCTAACGTTTCGGTTTTCGTTTAACCGCCTTCTTCAGAGCCTGGAAGAGTCAAGTTGAGTTCGAAAATGATCGAGGTTCCGCCGGCCAATCTCAAGGCACGTCTCGTTAGGAATCGACTATACGATTCCTGTTGTAAGACTCGCCAGTGTATTATCTGCCCATTCGGTAAGGAGGGAGACTGCATGGTTTCTGGTGTGGTATACCTTATAAAATGCACAAGTTGCAACGGCGAGTACATTGGCGAGACGGGTAGACCCCTTGGGGAGCGCGTTAAAGAACATTTGGGCATGCTTCGTAGGTGCGATATCGCCGGTCCGCTGGGTGAGCACAGGCTACGATGTCACAATGGCGCGGGCATTGACGTGGCGGTGACGATATTGGCACTCGAGTTCGAGATCTCGGCGCGCAAAAGACTAGAAGCGCTGTGGACTGCCGCTAGAAACCCCACGATCAACAGGAAAGAGGAACGCGTAGCGGTGATACAGGAGCTGGCTCCGTACGTTGACCTTTGCGGTCTCGAACCGGAGGACAGTCTGCCAGAGGCTCGCTAGGAGGGTGAACCGAAGGTGACCTCATCTCCTCATGTGTCGCCTTAAAAGGGGTACCGTTCGCCCATCTGCACTGGACTGTTTGTGTTACCTCCTCGTGTTTCGTCTCCCTCTCCTACCAACCTCTGATTCTCCGCTGTGGTCTGAAATGGCTCTTGGACGGATGGTTTTTCAAACTCACCTTGACTCTTCCAGGCTCTGAAGAAGGCGGTTACGCCGAAACGTTAGCCGGAATAAAGGATCTGTACTAATCTTGGCTCGTCAGCTACATCACTTGGGTATTCATACTGATCAATATCATGCCAAGATTCAATGACAGTCGAACATGGAATACATAATACTACTACATAGTTTTTCTGCAGAATTTTTGAGAAGGTCTTGAAACCCCACATGGTCCTCCTGGAGAAGAAATCAATCATACCGCAAAATCAACGTGAGTTTGTTAGCGGAGGATCGACCATGACTAATCTTCTGAAGAGTCTTAATGACTGGAGTAATTATCTAGAAGACAAAAGGTTTTGTGACGTTGGTTATCTCGATTCCGCAAAAGCGTTCGATAGAGTGAGTGACTCAGTGATTCATTCCAAACTTCTACTGAAAATGTCCCTATTTAGAATCCACCGTGTCATTCGCAGTTGGTCGAAGGAATTTTAGTCGAAAAGAACTTTTCAAATGAGAGTAGGTTCAAGTTTTTCTTCAGACAAATCTGCTGTTAGTGGGGCGAACACTATATATGTAAGATCGATTGTGGAGGGAAGAAATTCAAGGTAACGTCACCCGAAACACCTTCACACAGTCGGGGAAGTGCACGTTTTCCAACGTACCTCCTGATAATATCAGGAATGCTGTGTTCAAATTACATGCACTTAAAACTCGCCGAAATTTTCACGATATTTGTACGGTGTTCAAATAACTTCTGACATACTCAAAGTTGATTACTCAAAATTCTTTAATGTTTTCGAATGCTGAATTAGGGGTGGTTCGGTGAAAATTAGGTATCGGGTTCCTAAGAGATGTGTTCGGCCACACATGATAACATGTAGGGTCGGGTCCTACTATTTACCTCTCAAACTCGAGGTAGCACCAAATCGTTTTTGTCTTCCGACCTGTAAGTCGATTGCAGGGAAGCGGTTATTAGGTTTTGAATGACCCGTGGATGGTTAGCTTAACCTTAGTTGCTGCTGTTACTGTTTGCTTTGGTTCAGTTGTGAAATGCTTTTCTGTTGGAGTGATTTCTATCTGACGTATGTCTTCTGCAGCATAATAAATAGTAATAGTAATAGTGATACAGGACGATATTAATCAACCCCTTTTTGAGATGAACCACGCATTCTACTTTCACGAGATCTCGTGAAGGAAACTGAACGTGTATTTGGCCTATGGAATGACCTGCGGTGGCCAGCCGGTGGACAAGTCAGCTGTCACCTCACCCGACTGCGCCCATCAACAGAAATACGCGTTAAGAACCGAACGACGGGATTCTCTGAGTTGACAGGCAGACACAGACCACGTGAAATTTATTCGGTTCTAGAATCGTCTACGCAGACATCCAATGATCATGAGAGCCAATGGTGAAATCCGTAAGGAATAAAATGAACAAAGTACAAACGATAAGTGAAGCATTGTATCCCGAGAACTCAGGCGGTATTTTAGCAGCAAGCAACAGCACTTTCCACTCTAGAGAAAAATGAACAGATCATTCAATTAATCTACAGAAAATATTGAAGGATGCGACCGCAAAACGACGTCAAGAAAGCACGACTTGAGCTTTTGAGCTGCACTGAAGAACTCCCACTCCACTGAAAGCTATGACATCGCAGAGAAAGGCATGATCGCTATCACAGAAAAACAGAAACTGCAAAAACAAACCGATAACAAACAAGTACCAGAGACCACTACTACTCCGACAATCGACAACTATGAAAGGTATAAGCCAAGCTATGAACAATAAACCTGAACAAGGCTGTCCTCCTGCGAGGAATTACGATCTGCTGATAAAAAAAAAGATAGCTTCAAGATAAATGACAGGAATGGAAGCGCCAAAGCTCCGCCGCTGTAGCCAAACTGGACGTTCAAGCTTCTCTGTAATCCAAGCCAAGGTACGTAATCAGCTACACAAAGCACAGAAATCGCAAATCAGGGACAGTGCTGGGTCTCACCAAGTGCATGTTCGCGAGTAGGCAAGAACGCCCCGAGCTGCTTTGGAGGTTTTAAAAGCATGGGACACACGCATGTGGATGGATATGATCGTCCGGGCAAAACTGACAGGAAGCGGACGCGAGATGCACACAGAAACGATCACTTGCTGATGAACTTGAATTTGCCACTTTCAATTAGCATATAGTGAAGCTCATCAGGCATCAGATCATAGATCACTGCTAGGTCCTCCAACGCCCTCGTACCATCGCACAGTCGAAATATCCTTAAATGAAAACATGTATATGTAAACGTAGAACAATTTCTTATACGTAAAGCAATTCGAATCGTACATTCACACAGGTACTTTGGGGAATTTCTGTGTTCTACATAAAGTTCTCAGTTCCTAGCAACAGCATGAAAAGAAACACGAACATGCAACAGTGTTTGCCAAATATATGAGATCCACGGCATATTGCACAAGAAACGAACTACTGCTTAATTTAAATTGTTTTGCTCTCCGCTCATCATGGCTACACCTCCGGAATTTCTGTGGATCGTGAACGGGTGAAAGGAAAAGAACAGTGTCTGCTGAAATTCCCCAGACAAGAGAAAAAGCGCTAATTAACAGGAGTCGAATACCGTGGAACAAGAATGCTTGCTCATGTACATATTAGGTCAGACAGAAAGTTTACGCTGTTTTCGACTCGTACCTTCAAATGGTCATAACTGAGTACTGCCTTAACCATTTTAATGTAAAAATTACTATACTAGGCATCTCTGGCAGAGAAAGCGGCTCGTAACAATTTTTTCTTTGCGAATATTCGGGCATATAGAGCTCATGAACAGACGGAATATATTCTTTTTACATCTTCTTGCGGACGATGAGATTGCACCTCTGAAATGTAAGAAATCCATGAAAATAACACCGTGAAAACGAAATAGTACATTCATCATCAGCATCATTTTCAATAGCGTTCGTGCCGCTTGGTGGCGGGGTCCGCCCTTTTGGTTTGGTGACGCAATTTCGCTCACGCTTTATCGGGACGGACACCAGCTACCTTTAAGTCCATATGCAACGTGTCTAGCCGACGTTGCTTCGAGCGTCCCCTGGGCCGCTTTCCAGGGACCTCAAGGTTCCACCCAATCCCGCTGTCTACACGGATCCCGCTGTGGGTCGCCTCGTTGCCGCCGCCGCTAGGAGAATTCCAGCAGATTTCTCCGAGGCGCTGGAGAGTGAAAAGCGCTCTCGAAATATTGTCATCAGTGGCTTGGAGGAGGCTTCGGATGATACACCGCCTTCTGGGAAACAAATGGCCCTTGTGGGAGAGGTAGGGCGCATTCTTGACGCACTCAACGTGGAATGTCGTCCCACCGAGGTGTATAGGATGGGCAGGCTAGACCCTAAACAACCTCGATTGGTAAAAGTGGTCCTCCCATCGGCAGCTCACTGGCGCCGCGTTCTCGCCAACGCCCGTTTCCTTCGGGATCTGGGCTTTCCTCATGTGTATGTACGCCGGAGTATGACGGCGGAGGAAAGAAAGTGCGACTTCGAGCTTAGGCAGGAGGCTCGAGAACGCAATCAAGGTGGCGCTCGTGAGTGGGTGGTGTATCGAGGAGAACTGAGGCGTACCTCGGACCTTCCTAGGAGCAGGGGAAACTTATAAAGCGGCACGGCAATAAGTATCTAAAGTGCTTTTTGATAAACGCACGTAGCATGATAAATAAATTAGAGTTTTTAAATTAGAATTTCAAGTTTTCTAGTCCCAGAACCAACCCGATTTTGTGTTTGTCACGGAAACTTGGTTCAGTGAAAAAGTATTTGACTCAGAAATTGTAGGCGGCCTCCCTTAACTGGTATTTCGTTGCGATCGTAGTGGTCGCACAGGAGGTGGAGTTTGCTGCATTGTAAAAGGAAATCTCATTATTGACCATAGCCACGTACCTGCTCCTGGGAAGGCTGATGGGGTCTGCGTTGACCTCTTCTCTAGCATTAAGGCCTCTTTTACACGTTTTATTACCGTTTACCGCCCATCCAATTCCTCTAAATATGATGATGAGGCCCTCCTCGATTTTCCACGTATTCTCATCATTACCTACGCTGACAATAGTTTAGTAGGGGACCTTAATTTAAAGATAGACTGGGTAAACCAGCATCCATTGAACTCGGTTGGCTCAACATTCCTAGAATTTTTCCGAGAATGCGGCTTTATCCAGCACGTTAAAAGACCTACAATTGGCGCAAACATCCTTGGTTTAGTGTTATCTTCCTCATCAAATATTTTTAACGCAACCACTCTCCCCCCGTTAGCCAATTCTGATCATTATATTGTTTCCTTTAAAGTAGAGCACAAATTTTCTGATTTTTTTTGCAACCTCTCTACCTGACTTTGTGAGAGTGGACTACAGAGCCCTGGACAATTATTTAAGCACAGTCGATTGGTTAGGGGTGTTCAATCAATACACTTCTACGTCTGAACCGCAAGTTTTGCAGAGTGCTTTATGAGGCTTTGCAATATTTGTACCGTTTAAATTTCCTCAGTATAGGGTGCTGAAATATCCTCCCCACATCTGCAATTTGCTGGCTCAAAAACATCGTCTTTTCCGTGAGTCAAGGTGCCCCTGGATAGTCAGTTATACAAGAGTGTGTCAACTAGCCCGAACTATCACGTCAAAAGATTCTTCGCTAATTATCACAGGCGACTTGCCTCTCACGCCTCAGGCAAGAAACTGTATCAATACCTCAGTCGTAGAATAAGGCTGCAATCTACTGTCCCAACCTTAGTTGATCAGTGTGGGGCCAAATTCTGTACTGACCAGAAGAAGGGCAATGCCCTAGCTAAGTTTTTCTCAAGCGTTTTTTCTTCAACCAGGTAGCTCGCCAACTATACGACATACTTTTGGTGACATATACATTCATCCAAATGAAATTTCGTTGATTCTCAAGGGTCTGAACCCGTCTACCTCTGAACCCTACGACGGGATCCCTCAGATAGTATTCAGAAAATGTCACTATTCCCTTTCCAAGCCCCTCGCACACCTATTCAACCTATCCCTTCTGCTAGGAGAGGTTGCACAGGTGTGGAAGGAAGCCATTGTAAAGGCTATTCCAAAGGTACCCAACACCAGTGTGCTTAAAAATTTTCGCCCTATTAGGCCTATGGCCCCGTTTATACTTCGTCGCGGCGCGACGCGATGGCCACGAAATGAGGCCAAATTGATCGATCGCGTCGCACAATCAATATAGCCACTATATGTGGCGTCGCATCGCGCCGCGACGAAGTATAAACGGGGCCTATGTTATACTCCCGCGGCAGCATCCGTGGATGGGCGGAAATCGCGCCGGGACCCCGCGCCGCGCTACTCGTCGCGGCCCGCCACGCCCGCCGTCCGCGGATCGCCGCCGACAGACGACGAGAGGGGTGTTAGGCCTATGGTATACTCCCGCGTCGCTCCAGCGACGGGCGCGGGGCAACTGTCAACGGCGCGCATTCGCTGCAGTGGCGGACGGCGCAGTGGGGCGCGGTTGTCAGTTGACGCGCCATCGCTCCCGCGATGCGTCGCAAAGGGGTGTTATACCTCCGCGTCGCGGGAGTGAAACATACTCCCGTGCGACGGCCGTCACAGCCCATGCAGTGCACTGCGACGAGCGACGGGTAGCGATGGTCGCGGAGGGGAAGCGCTTGTCGTGCCCTATTCTATGCACTTTCGCTCACTTATTTCGACACTTCCTTGGTTCGTGACCATACCACAGCAATTTCAACACACGTCTGGTGATGTTGGGTGGTCATGTGATTTCTCTGTTGTTCTCCTCGTAGGGTTTTCGTCGTGGCTAGACTCATTTTGGGGCTTTTTTCGACGGCTTGAACAGCTAGTTTTTTGAGGAGATATTTTTCTAGGCCGTTTTTCCCACTTTTGTGCTGATCCTAGCATTTTTTCGCCTCTGAACTTCCTTGCCGGCA
Organism: Heligmosomoides polygyrus bakeri; assembly: GCA_947359475.1. Lineage (NCBI taxonomy): Eukaryota > Metazoa > Nematoda > Chromadorea > Rhabditida > Heligmosomidae > Heligmosomoides > Heligmosomoides polygyrus. The sequence continues at coordinate 62,179,053 of OX375870.1, read as the reverse complement.
CCGAAATCTACATTTCTGTGCCGTACAAGTCACAGGGAGGTCCCGTTGACATATCCGGCACAGAAGTGTGCCAATTGAACGCTGATTTTTTCGAAGTCATGTTTTTCTAGCGGGGTTTTTTCGCGTCTTCGCTGACTGCAGTATTTCTTTTGATTCTCAGGTTCCACATAGGCATGAAGACGCACAGCTTTGCGCTTGTCAGGTCATTAGAGGGTTATCGTGACGCGTTGATCACAAATCTGCCATTTCAGCTCCATGTTTTTAAAAATAATGTTTTGAACTCGGTTTTTCGCGTCCGCGCATTTCTAAGAGTACTGCGTTTCATTTCGCTCCAAACAAGAGTACTGCGTTTAATTTAGCTCCAACAATTAAGACTTATGAGAAGTGCGCGTCCACACTTCTATATGAAAAGGGACCACAAGTCGTAGGCATGCTGATTCAGCTGATTCGCTAAAATTCTGCAAAAGTCTCCGTCTGTAGAACTGCGCGGACTATGTCAGCCTCAGCGATGGCGACGGCTCGCGACGCGCATCGCGAGCCGTCGCATCGCTGTGCATTCCCGCGTCGCTGCAGCGGACGGGAGTATACCATAAGCCATACGGACGGTGTCGTCGATAGCGCGAAGGGCATGGCCGTACCATCGAAGACGAGCTCCGCTCAGCTTCTCGGCTATCGGGGCAACACCGAACCTCTGTCGTATGGTGTCGGTGCGAACGCGGTCCAAACGCGTAACTCCAACCGTCCACCGTAGCATTTTCGTTTCCATTACACTGAGGCGGCTCTGAATTTCCTCCGTCACGTGCCAACACACAGCACCGTGTGACGCTACTGGGCGGACGACTGTTCTATAAACCTTCGATTTGAGGTGCTCATGTATTGTTCTGTCACAAAGCACCCCAGTGAGCGAGCGCCATTTGGACCAGGCTGCACTCACGCGTGCGTTCACTCCCAACTTTAGGCTGCCATCGGACGTGACTGTTGATCCAAGATACTTGAAAGATGTAACTCGTGAGAGCTCAGTACCATTGATCTTAATAGATCCGTGCTCGTTCACATCCGTCGTCAAGTACTCTGTCTTCTTGAAGTTTAGCTTGAGACCGAACAATGCCAAGCGATCGTACCACGCCTGTGCCTGTCGCTCGCGTTTTGTCTTCACACGCAAGCATGACGTCATCTACAGCTGCGAAATAGTACATTGGTCAGGACAAAATACAAAATCGAAACCAAAGCCCCATAGTTTTCGTACGGATAAATTTATCAATGTGTTATCAGGAGTTCCGCTCGAAAAAGTAACAACTGCTTGCTCATAAAAACACGACACATTTTTAGTATTATACAATGTGGAATACTCCATTTTTTATACTTCGTTCATACATACTCATAGGTATATACAGCTTTAGTACACTAACCTCTTTCACGGATTCCATTTTAAACTACGTCAGCAATAAATTATCAAATAACACAATTGAGAATGGTCTAGTAGCTTCTCAATGGTATCTAAGAGGGTCGCTCTTCTAATTCCTCACAAGTAATTTTACGTTGTTGGTCATGATGCGTTCGTTATAATAGACAAGATATCTATGTTTTCCAAAGTCTTCAACAATAAGGAAAGAACCAACCAAAAACGAAAAAGAAGTTGTTGTTGGCGCCCGCATTTGTCGAAGCGGCAAATCGTAAGAGTACAGAATCAGTAACTTCACTCTCTTTCATATGCAAGAAAATGGCTCAGCAGCATAATTTTTGATACCTCGAACCCTAGATTAAATTGTAGAAAAAGCATTTAAGGTTTGCTTTTAGCCAGTCTCCTGGACAATCGCTCATTGACAAGGGTTTTCGTTAGGGTATCGTTTTTCAAAGTATCTCATGTCAGTGCTTCACTGCCAAAAATTTAATGACTTTTTTCTTTAGATAGCATCTAATTTTGATTTAGTTCTGCACCAGATTCATGTTCATTTCCAGATTCAAGCTTTAAAGCTCTGCGTCACGAAAATCGGAGATTTCGGTTTTTAGGAATGTGGATTAAACGATTTCATTTTTGAGAAACATCGTAAACATTCCATTTATGTTTAGAACTACATGCAATTATCTACGCAACGGCAGCAAGACCTCTTACAGTCACGGAGTATAAAACGTAAACAATGTCGGGGACATTTAACACAAAAAACAGCGGAAACTTTCTGTCCGACCTAGAATAGGTCACTGCAGCTCAACCGCGGTAGATGTTTATGAGCACACAGCAGCTGCTGGCTTTTTGAGACTACTATCGTAACTTTCTGAGAGAGATTTTAAAGAAAGGGTGGTCGAGATAGCAAACCTTACTAGAGACAGGAAATAGCTAGATTCCTCTGAGAGGCTATTCGAACAGATTGCGGTGTTCTACGTTTCCTATCTCTATCTGATATTAGGGGGGGGGGGGGGCCAAAAGTAATGAGACAAAATGAAAAAAATTTTTATCTCTTTATAACTCAATTACAACTCAACGATGCTGAGGAATGTATTTGCCATTAAAGGCAAGGACCTTGCTGCCATCGCTCAGCCAACATCCTGATCCCATCCTTCCAGAACTGCTTGAGCCTGGTGTTGATCAACTGCTCGATATGGTTGTCAAGGACTGCTTGGGTTCTTGTGTCCCTTCCGACTAGGAAGTCCTGTAGGCTCAAGTAGTAGTGGTAGTCGCATGGAGAGATGTCCAGCGAATACGGTGGGTGAGGCATGTGAACGTAGCCCAGCTGGCCAAGCTTATCCGTGCTTACTTGTTCCCGATGGGGTGCGGCCTTGTCGAAGAGGAGTGCCTTCTCGAAGCGCTGCGAATGAATAAAAGCGAGTCGCCGGCCCATCTCCTTTATTTCGTTTACCATGGCCTTGGAGTTCATCGCGGTGCTCTTGGGAAACAGCCTCCGGTAAACCGTTCCATGGGCGCAGACCCAAAAGCTCCAAAGATGCTTCTCGCCGTGAACATCTCGCCGAACGAAGGTCGGTAACAATTCACCAGGCCTCACCCAGACTCGCTGCTTGGCAGGGTTAAGGTAGAAGACGTACTTCTCATCCTGCGTGAATATTGAGCCCAGGCTGCTCGGGGTTGGGAATTGGGGGAGATTTGCGCGACACAGGTCGACTCGTCAGACTGGGGTTTCGGCATGAGACAGGCTGGGGTTTTTGGCATGCTTCTGGAAAGGGCGGAAGTGGTAACTTCTCAGATGGGCTTCAGTAAGTAGCATACAAACATACAAGTACGACAAGTATGAATTCAGACTCCAGCCACGAGATATATGGACACGGCATGGGGTGTCTCATTACTTTTGGCCCCCCCCCCCCCCCTAATATTACGACCGCACTTTCGAATACAATATCTTAAGAAGCCCACCACAAAGTTATCGTTTCTTCTACATCAACTGAATCCCGTGCCAATTTACCTCCTCTATGCACATTGTGGAGCTACTTGACAGAACGTGGAAGCGATCTCAAGTCGAGACGTGGGCAACTCAAGTCATTGCGCTACGCCGAGCTTGTCTAACTAATTACGTACAGCTCTGGGATTCGTACCAAATCTTCGCATGCTTCCTAGGAGCCATTCCCAAATGAGCAGACAAGTGAAGAAGCATTAACAAATCCGTGGACCACAGCTGCACCTGATGTCATCTCATTGTTCTTCCGAAGAAATTCTGTTAAGACGAAGCTCATGTTTCGTTCCAACTTTGCGCCTCCACCACGCTGTTTTTTAAAGATACTCAGCAGATAGAATGCTTTTGCTAAGCTTCCGACATTTGGCTCAAAACGGTGAGATACGGGTGCCTCAGGCTTGCAACAGAGTTTTGCGGCATGCCGCCTTGCCGCCATAGCGAGGCGTCGACCATATCCCTCAGTGAAGCAACTCTCGAACGTTTGTGGTCAATGTTAATGCAGTTGCAGTTCTCGGCGGTAGCCTGCTCCAGTGCGATGCACTGCCGCAGAATGCCGGTGAGAACTTCAGCTACATCTGCGAGACACGGGCGACAGTCGGTATGGCGAATATTGCTCCTCGGTGCGGCTCCCAAAGCGGTAGGATGGAAAAGTAACAGATCGCTCTGTGGTCCCGCAAGGCTTGTTACTGGTGCTAGGCATAGTTTATACTTGTGCCGTCGCGCCGTGCGGAACCATGGCCAGCATAGAAATCGATTTTTCGCGCCGCCTTAAAACACCTCATTTAACGGAATTTTGGAGCACTCTTATTGGTGAATAGCACTGCAGAATGAAAAGCGCGGCATGATTATCATGACTGCGACTTTAGGAGAGGGGCGCCACAATCGCGCCGCGCTGCAAAATTAACGCGCCGCTCCGCGGCGCAGTATGAAAACCCTCTTACAAGGGAAGATTCTAATAGAAAGGATCTCCACCCATCATTTTCTACAAATGTGTGGTATATTTTGCCAATTCAAACCAATGTTTCTCACTTTTTTCAGCAGATCTGCATAAATAGATTTTTTAATTTACCATGTTTTCTAATCGCCCTTGCCTTCATATATTTAGTTTTAAATTACATTCCCACTACACAAGATACTCACTTTCCGGATCGCTCCACCTCATTTGGCGGAATTGTCGGAATAGGATACGTCGATAGCTTCCTGAGAAACTGATGATGCATACCGAATTGCACCAGGCGACGCTCGTCCACGTTGTATCGTCGAGGTGCCATCGTGTCACACCAGTCTCGTAACGTTACACCACACTGGAAAGTGAGATCACAACGCTTTGCCTCTGTGCTCGACAAGCACGGAAAACAAGCTCGTATCAAGTTACTGCCACCGCGGTTACATGAGACAGGCTAAAGATGGGCCAGACTGTAGTGGAATCATCCCCGCCACACCGAGCATTCAAATCCCCATGGAACAAACGCGTACGCCAAAATTCTGAGTGAATTCTGGCCGACCAGCCGACCAAAGTTCACCTTGCCGACTGATTCTCGGGCGCGTAGATACAGTGTGGGAGATGTTGCGTAATAAGCTAAGTCGCACCTTCCCCGGCGGCGGCGATGGAATAGTGATGGTGTGTTTACATCTGGAGCCGTGGGTCAATTCCCGCCTATTTTTTCGGTTCTCCTGCACGTTGAGATTTCACCACCAGGAACAACCCTAATGGACAAAGTTCGAGAGAAATTCGTGTTCCCGACCTCACTGTCGTAACTTCCGTAGGACTACCGGAAGTCACGTTTTAACGGGTCAATAAATGTTGCAGCGCAGCACGCCAAGAATGCAGAGCAGCATGCTCTTCTCGCCTGAGGCGTGCCTGTAGGGGCCAGATGGTCGCCCCAGTCATCCGATAGTGACGCCAGTCGCAGTCTCTGTCTTCATCCAGTCGCAGAGCCACCCACCGTCGTCGGAACGCCTCACCGTCCGGTCGTAGTTGACGTCAACATCGAATCACCGCCCCATGTCTCCTTCCTCGTCGGCTCTGTTCTAGCTACGAGGTCCACAACATACTGCTATCTAGTCTCTGCATACTCCACTACCAATTCGACCAGATCAATCGCCTCGGAGGACGTCAGATCGCCAACGGCCGCAGAACAAGGGACACGTGCAAGTCAGGAACAGTCGACGGAGCGATGGCCATCACGTAATTGCGTAACGGATTCTGTTTCCGTGCGTTTGTTCACACATGCGACAATCGACAGTCTTAGTACGTCACGCAACACACTTGGTTTTCTGCTCCCCGTGGAGGTGGACATGGATCTTCGTACGACACATAATTCACCCCTTGTCATCTATTTATTTCTACATAATATTGGAATACACACGATAGCTCCTAGCGCGTGTGGGCGCAGTCGGAGGAGGTGCCGGCTGTCGCGTGCACCCGATACCGGGTTCCCGGTTTGGATTTCCTGCCCAGGCCAACTAAGCTTTTCATCTCTCCGGGGCGGATGAATTGATACCAGACTTGTCTGGGAAGGATAAAGCACTGACTTGTCCATCGGCTGAGAAATCAAGTCACCTCCACAACATCCCGTATTAACAGAATTCGTGGCGTATCCTAAAACGGATTGAGTAAAGCGGCTCTTTACCCTTTCTCCTTACGATAGTTCTATGTATATGATATACGTTGACATGGTAACGCCTTCAAAGTCTCTGAATGTCTCGTGACGCATGCAACGTCTCATTAATTGATCGACTGACATGGCAGCGCAGCTGTGCTGCTCTTATAGATATAAGAGTTATCATCCGTTTTTTCTTTTTTTCTAGAAGGTTAAAGCCTAGCTTAGGGCCTGTTCATACTTCGCGACAGCAGCGACAGGAGCGCAGTGCGCGGAAGTATGAACAGGCGACAGCAGCGACTAGAGCGACTAGAGCGACAAGAGCGGCTGGAGCGACAACGCCGGCGCTCGAGTATGAACACTTTTCGGCGGCGGGCGTTCTGTTTTAATCGATTCGTATGTTTTGCACGGGCGACGGGAACGACGAGAGCGCAGCGCGCGTGGCGTGCGCGGCGTGCGCAGCGACAAGAGCGACTGGAGCGACAGCGCCGGCGCTCGGGTATGAACACTTTTCGGCGGCGCGCGCTCGGTTTTAATCGATGTGCATATTTTGCACGGGCGACAAGTCGCTCTTATCGCGAAGTATGAACAGGCCCTTAGGCCCCGTTCACACTTCATCGCGGCGCGACGCGATGGCCACGCAATGGGGCCAAATTGATCGATCGCGTCGCACAATCAATATGGCCACTATACATGGCTTCGCGTCGCCCCGCGACGAAGTATAAACGGGGCCTTAGGCATGACCCAAGGCAGGAGAGGGAGAGGGTGCGTAGACGACGAACTGTGGGAAGTCGTCTTCTCGCAAAAAAAGTGGGTTTAGGTCCGTATGGCCTACAGTATCGCTTTTGCTACAATGGAAATGAGCGATGTTGAACTCTAATATAACAGCTTAGGCAAAGACATGTTCAACAACAGCGGCTCATATCAACAATTCTTACGAGCTCAACTTTCGTGTTCCTCTCAATCTAAAACCAGTCGAAGGTTTACTAACCTTGAGGCTCATAAGCAATCTGAAAATGTCGCAGAACTGCGGTGCCGGTCCAAGTTCAGAATCCTGTAAGCGAAACCGCACAAACTCGATACAGTCCTAAAAGGTGACAGCTCAGTACACACGGCAGATCTATAGATTTCGTATAAAAAGCAATAGGACTAGATGCATAAAGAATGCCGTTGGCCTTGATTGAAGCATAACGATACAGTCTCGTCCTGGGTGTAAATATGGCTATACAACAGAGAACTCGCTAGACCAAAGGACAGCTGCAGTGGCAGCTAATGCACGCCTCACGCCATGTTTTACAAGAACTTTAAAGTGCCACAGCAGGTGTGCAGCAGTAAACCACAATATTGCATGTGAGAAGAAATCGTGGAGATCCCAAGAAAGGATTTACTATTGGTGCAATCAGCATTTATCCTTTATGCAGAGTGCCTTGAATGTAAAAAAGTTTGAAATTCTTCAAATTTAGCAACCAGCGAGCCACTTCGAAGCACTGTATCTTATTTTGCATAACAAAAAAAGCGCCAAATTCGTCGAGCACACTCTAGTGTTACTCCATTGAAAGCACAAAAACCACCAAATGCCAATCTCCATGTTCGACGCTCATGAAACCCGTAATGGCCAGGACACTACAGTAGTAGACGCGGTTGTTTATGGCTACATGCAAAGTTCTGTATAACTGGAAAGTTTGCTATATCGCTCGCTTGACGTGCATGATTGAAACTTTATGCCCTTTTTCCACAAGAGGTGGCTTCACAGAGCTTCATGCTTCGAAGGTCAGCTGAAAAAAGGGCGTCTTCGGTGTCAGTTTTTGACTTGAGCTGAGAAACGGTTTTCTCCGGCGTTCGCGGTGGGTGGTCGTGCTTTCACCGCTTTCCAGTTGAGTGAGTTCCTTTTATCAGTTCACGTGGCAGGGACTCCAACCCAACCAGATGTGCACACTGAAGTGTGTTATCGCCACTTCCTAATCTATCTTCAGGACTGACCATATGCATGCACTGACCATATGCATATGCACTAACGCTTTGCTGAAGGAATACGGATAATAGAGGAAATCTGAGGATGGAGCGCTTGTACATCCTCAATACTTGGAATTATCATATTTGTTCCCGTAAAAGGTATCAGTTTCAGTCTTCATTGTGACGTACAGAAGCTCTACTCTTTTGGAGCACGGTCATGTCTCTGGAATTTGGCCTCCCTCTAGAGCAAACCTCCACAACGGTCGTTGGGCCCTAGAGACGCAGGCGACAAGCGTGTTCTTTCATCCGGGCCAGGGGTGCACAATTAACGGTTAGCGATTTAACAAATTTAACGAATTAACGGCATTTCTCGTTAAAATCAGGCTTAACGATAGCGGAAGTTTTTAAAAATTGAACGGTATTTTTAACGGACTTCTCTCCCAAAAGGTCCATCACTTTTCCTCTTATTGGGGGAAGGTTTCACCTCCCATGGAACTTCAGGTGGAGACCAGGGTCATTGGAAAAGGCTCGGAATGCTGATTATGAATATGAGTGTCCAAGCTGCAAAATGAAAATCCTGTATGAGTTATGACCTGTTTAAGTTGAGCGGGTTGACTGTGGACTGGCCCCGCGACGGAGCGGCTATTGCAGGGTCAAGATTGAGGTTCGGGGATCGAATGGGGGGGGGGTCGTACTCTCTCAGATTTGGCTTCTCTCCAATTTCAGGTTTTAAGATGATGTTTGCATGTATTAAGTTTTTTTTCAGGTGTGGCTACGACAAAGCGGAGACATACAAGCACTTGCGTTTCCTGGAGCTAAAAAAATAGGATTGAATAGCAAAAAAATTGGGGCTCCTGGAAAATTCACAAAGCTTTAGTAATAGCAAAGTAATAGCAATTTTAATGCCGATTATTGTACAGTAAAAGATAAAGATTTCCTGTCCGCAGATTTAGAGTCAATGAGAGGTTTTCATTTTTTCAGATCTTCCCAGGACGTCATGGACACCGCAGTTTTCTGCCTGAAGGAGCGACATCTATTTCCAAAATTGCACTCTATGAAATTTCAAGTGTTAATTACTGAGGACGTCCTGAGCGCCTTCCCTACAAGATTTTTGACGCGCTCTTTGGCAACCAAAGGACGGACTTGCTCGAAAAGAAATCACTCTCTTCTGCAGGAAACAGCATCTGAGAGTGAAATCGTACCCCATAAAAACTTTAAGCATGTTTGACACACAGTGATAAAACTATGTTTCTCTGAGACGATCTTCTATATGATCAGACGCCTCGATTTAGCGTCATTTGCTGAAAAAATGTCGACACACTAATCACATGGAGGATGATACTTTTAGAACCTGCTTTTTAAACCATAGAAAACACATTTACTAAAGCTTTGTGAATTTTCCAGGAGCCCCAAAAAATCTCCGAGTTACGGCAATTTACATGCGGCTATTGCATTCTCTGACATGATCGATCGCAATTGAAGGATGGATGGACTCCTGGCAGAATTTTTTTCCTGCCTTCTGAAGGAAAGGACGACAGAGAGTGGGATTGCACCACATAACATTTTAAGTCGAGCTTATTATACAGTAAAAAATTAAGCTTCTCAGCTGCGATAACGATATGATTAAGATGGGTCGTATACAGAATTCTCGTTTTTCATGAACAAATTATTTTTTAGCCGAACCAGACCACCTATACGGGTAAAATTTTGCCACAAAAACCTCCAAGTTCTGATCAATTCACAGTGAAAAATCACGATTTTCTGGATCGAACAGGTTGAATCGACCTCTGGTCGACTTTGCAACAACGTCATAGGAGCATAAAATTGAACGTTCACAAAAGGGCTCATAACTCATCAAGTTTTTTGAATTTTGAAAATTCCGCTAGCTTTTCAAAAAATGGAAGGAAAGCTTTTCCAACGTAAAAACCATTTTCTAAAACAGAGGTCTTTATACGCGGCGGGCGGTTCAATTTTTGAGCGAAAAAAAATTTAAGTGACTTCACAAGACCGCTCATAACTCAAAATTTAAAAATCCTGCTAGCTGTTCAGAATTTCAGATGAAATGGGCTTTCTTACTATGTAAGAACTGATTTCCGAAAGAAGAGTCTTCATGCTCGGCGGGAGGGGTTCAATTTCTGGTCAATTTCACGAAAATACGTGCCGATATTCGAATCTCCCCGCTGCGCGTAAAGACCCCTTTTTTGGAAATCGGTTCTTATATGGTAAGAAAACATAATTGCTCTATTTTTTTATGAGCGAGCGGGAGTTTTGGTTTTCGGAGAACAAGCCGAGATATGATCAATTTTGTGAAGTCGTGAACTGAATCCTTCACCTTCATCATCGGAGTGATTGCACAGAAATGTTCATAACTCAGCTAATTTCTCGAAATTCAAAAATCCCGTTCGCTCGTCGAAAATTAGATGAAACGTACTTTCTTACCATATAAGAACCGATTTCCAGAAAAGGAGTCTTCATGCGCAGGGGGTTCAATTTCTGGTCGATTTTTGTCAAAAATCGACCAGAATCGAACCACCCTGCCGCGCTTGAAGATTCCCTTTTTAGAAAGCGATTTTGTAACCATAAGGAACCACTTTTCCTCTATTTTTCATGAGCGAGAGGGATTTTTGAATTTCTAAAAATTGGTTGAGTTATGAATATTTTTGTGAAATCACTCCAGTGACGACGGTGAAGGGTCGGTCCGAGGTTCAGTTCACGTCACAAAATTGATCATAACTCGGCTTATTTTCAGAATCCCGCTCGCTCATCAAAAAATGGAGCAAATATGCTTTCTAACCATATAAGAACCGATTCCCAAGAAATGGGTCTTCATGCGCGGCGGTGGTTCTATTTTCGGCACGTATTTTCGCGAAATGGACCAGAAATTGAGCCCCTCCCGCTGCGCATGAAGACCCCTTTTTTGGAGATCGGTGCCTACATAACGAGAAAGCGCTTTTCTTCTAGTTTGTGAAAAGCTAGCGGAATTTTGCAACTTCGAAAAACTTACCGAGTTATGAACCTTTTCAATTTTATGCTTCGAAGACGTTGGTGCAAAGTCGATCAGAAGTCGATTCAATCTGTTCGGTCCAGAAAATCACGATTTTTTCACTGTGAATTGATCAGTACCTGGAGCTTTTTGTGGCAGAATTTTATCCGTATAGGTGGTCTGGTTCGGCTAAAAAATAATTTGTTCATGAAAAACGAGAATTTTGTATACGATCCATCCTAATCAAATCGTCATCGCAGCTGAGAAGCTTAATTTTTACTGTATAATAAGCACGACTTAAAACGTTATGTGATTGCTTCATTGCTGCGGCGAAGCTTCTTTTTTTTTGCTGGACAATACACAGGGCTTGGATTTTTGTAGGCTTCATTTTGATTTTTTACGACGTTTCCTTAGGATGGAAGAACATTATTTCCGTAGGAATTCCATCGTCCACCGTTCGTTTGTCGCTCCGTAATCGATTCGATAAGCGCTTCAAAAAATTATAAGAAAACCAGTTAAGTCATCGTCAGAAAGTAACACTCGAAATCTACCACTATATAATTGAGTTAGCTCCCTGCCCTGTAGATGGTGAGGCGTATATACTCAGGTTGGAAACCTGGCTGAGATACGCCTCGTGGAACCACCGCAATCTCATGGAACCCCTTGCGACGCCTCCGCGTACCTCGCGCGAGCAACGTCTGCCGTTCAACATGGGATGTTGTTACAGCAGAGGCGTCTAAGGACACGGGTCAACCAGACGAGAGGAAAGGCGAGAGCGCAGAGAAACAGACACTCCGGCTGCGATTCGACGGCTGCCGGCCGAGTGAGCTGATTCAGCGCGCATGTGAGAGTACCCTCTCGTCGCCTGCTTCTTCATAACCGCTAGCGGTCGCGGAGGCGCGCAGTGCAAGAAGATTGAGCTTCAAGGAGGAGAATTGCAGCTTTCGTAGCTTACAGATTCCTAAAGGTCACGAAACAGTCGTCTGGAAGCTGCTACGTTTTGGGTGTCACGACAGACATCATTTAGTGAAGGTACGCAGGTCTGGCAAAACTGGATTTGTAAAAAGAAATTGGTGGAGACAACGTTTGGGTCCTGCTTACATAGTGGCATCGTTTTCATGGAAGCACATGCCAGTGGAAGACAGGAAGCAACAAACTTAAGTGGATCATCCTCATGGTATTCTATTATTCGTCTTCCTTGGGCAGAACATTTGCGTTTATGAACAGATGACAATCCTTAAGGCCGATCTCTTACCCTTAAGCTTCCTTTCTTCTGGGAGCCCTAGGTCTGTTTCCTTTTACAGACGACAGTGATGGAATATGCTCATTTGCAGACAGCAAGAAGCAATGAATCTTAGGATAAAACTTCTGAAAAAGGCCATTGAGATAGAAATCGATTTGAGACAAAAACCAATCTGTGTTCACACAGCACAGCAGTAACTGATCTCCGAAGCGTTATGAAGCCAGGTTTTGAAGAGTAATGGGCTTGAAAACCCACTGGTTTACACAAGAAAAGCGATATAACATATTCCAAGCCGATGAGTACTTTGCGTGTGACCTTGTGTAACCAATCAAACACACCACTGTGACGTTCTGGCAAGTACACGGCGCGTCCCAAACTCGCGACACAGCAGACATCGGATCCCACCTTTGAGCTGGAACACTGGTTGCGAGTACAATTACCAATGTCCTTGACGTGACATTCTTTGAAAAAAAGTCGAAAAGGTAAGGCAAGACTATCCCATCGCACCAACGTTTCTAATAAGAGAGGTCGCCTAACCGACATTCTTCGTATGCGAAATAATGGTTTATGAAGCGCAGTCCTCGAGCTACCCTATCTCGCCTGCGGTAGAGAAGCGCGGGGGTGCTCCATTGTCTGGACTCTAGCGCAATGGTGGAGAGATGCAGCGAGGCAGGAGAGCGGGATCTCTAATCGAGAGGGCGCCGACGGCACGACGAAACCGCCGAAACATGAGTCATGGTTGACCCGTACCCTGTAATTCAGCAGAGGACGCGTAGCCTCCTCCTGCTTGACACAACGGCATCTGCGCGCGTTTCTGAGTGCCTGAATCCAGAAGACGGGTTCCCTTCGTCACACCACAACCTTCTGGAGTCAGAAGAGGAGACACCGTCGTGCTACGACGACGGATCGCATTCAGAATTGAGCATGAGATGCTGCCGCAGCAGAGGAAGCGCAGCCTCCTCCTGCTTGACACAACGGCGTCTGCGCATGTTTCTGAGTCCCTGAATCCAGAAGGCGGGTTCCCTTCGTCGCATCACAACCTTCTGGAGACAGAAGAGGAGACACCGTCGTCCTACGACGAGGGATCGCATTCAGAATTGAGCATGAAATGCCTCTACAGCGGAGGAAGCGCAGCCTCCTCCTGCTTGACACAACGGCGTCTGCGCGCGTTTCTGAGTCCCTGAATCCAGAAGGCGGGTTCCCTTCGTCGCACCACTACCGTCTGGATTCAGAAGATCAAAAAGAAAGAAAGCAGAGGTCTCATCGTTGTCGTACGACGACCGGCCGCATGCAGAACTCAGCATTATCCCATGTTGAACGGACAACTTTACCCGCGCCAGGTACGCCTCTGCGTACCTCGCGCGGGCAATGTTTGCCGTTAACATGGGATGTTGTTACAGCAGAGGACGCGTAGAATCCTCCTGCTTGACAAAACGGCATCTGAGCGCGTTTCTGAGTGCCTGAATCTAGAAGACGGGTTCCCTTCGTCGCATCACAACCTTCTGGAGTCAGAAGAGGAGACACCGTCGTGCTACGACGACGGATCGCATTCAGAATTGAGCATGAGATGCTGCTGCAGCAGAGGAAGCGCAGCCTCCTCCTGCTTGACACAACGGCGTCTGCGCGTGTTTCTGAGTCCCTGAATCCAGAAGGCGGGTTCCCTTCGTCGCATCACAACCTTCTGGAGACAGAAGAGGAGACACCGTCGTCCTACTACGAGGGATCGCATTCAGAATTGAGCATGAGATGCTGCTGCAGCGGAGGAAACGCAGCCTCCTCCTGCTTGACACAACGGCGTCTGCGCGTTTCTGACTGCCTGAATCCAGAAGACGGGTTCCCTTCGTCGCACCACAACCGTCTGGAGTCAGAAGAAGCGAAAATAAAGGAAGCAAAGGCCACATCGTCGTCGTACGACGACCGGCCGCATTCAGAACTCAGCATTATCCCATGTTGAACGGTGAACTTTACTGCTGCAGCAGAGGAAGCACAACCTACTCTTGCTTGACGCAGCGACATCTGCGCGCGTTTCTGAGCATATGGATTCAGAATACGGGTTCCATACGTCGCTCAACAATCGTCTAGAGCGAGAAGCGGTTCACCGACGTCGTGTGACGAGTGGATGACATTCAGAGTTCAGCATTATCCCAAGTTGAACGGAAAATTTTACCCGCGCGAGATACGCCTCTGCGTACCTCTCACGGGCAATGTTCGCCGTTAACATGGGATGTTGTTACAGCAGAGGACGTGTAGCCTCCTCCTGCTTGACTCAGCGGCAACTGCACGCGTTTCTGAGCGTTTGATTCTGAATACGTGTCACTGACGTCTGCCTTGAGCATGGGAGGACCACTAAGGGGTGGTGGAGAAGGGAAGTAAGGGGCCTTTAGAGGGGCAGGTGAGCGTCCAGGAAGGAAAGGAACAACCTGAAGGAGGGACCAGGTCGGGAAAGCCAGCAAGAAAAGACCAGTAGGGGGTCAATAGTGAAAACAAGGAAGTGGGCCAGGGGATGGGACCAGGAAGGTGGGGGGGGGGGGGGGGGAAGACCAGTAAAGCCCGACCAGCAATTAGATCTAAAAAGAAGAAACGAGTGAGGGGAAAGCTGGCGCCCGGATTCGGAAGACGTGTCAACAGTGGAGGGGCCGAAGTACTGCGCAGCACAAACCAATGATGTTACTGGACGGTGTGGAGAAAATGTCTATGATGAAAGGTACCGAAGTGGTGAACGGCTTGATGCCGATGAAGTACACAGCAGGTCAGTGATGGTGCAAAGTCGCGCGAAGCGCGCAAGTGCGAGACACGCCGCTAGGCGTGTCGGAGCACTTGTTGTATATAATACAATTTCAGAACACAGTTTCACATGCAGACGTCGCTCCTTCAGGTAGGAAAATGTGTCGTGTCCATGACGTCCTAAAAAAACCTGCACAAATTGAACGGTGATGATTGTAAGACGCTACCAGAAAATCTTTATTTTGAAGTGTCAAGAAATAGCATTCAAGGCTTCAAAGAATTTTATTGTGTTATCAAAGCATGTGTTGTTCAGTGACTTTTTTTCAATGTTCTTTTCAGTGTCGAAGCTGCACCTGAAAAGATGAACCAAGGGTTCAAAATGCACATAAAACCTTGAAGAAATCAAGACATATTAAGAGGGAGGGGGTCGTACGAATTCCGCTTCGGAGGAGGGAGGGTCGTAAATTTTCATCATAAATCGTACCCCACGCTTGACCCTGGGTTAAGGATGGGGTCTGCGTAAGGATAGTCCTGCGGCTGCAGCGGTGGTGCAGGAGTAGTGCTCCGGCTGGTTAGATGTGAGGTCGTTGGTTCGATTCCCGTGGGTACGTTTTTTCTGCACATCATGATTTATCATCGAAATGACATTTTATTCTTATTTTACTTCACTTTACTTCTACTGATTTTGTTTTACTATTCTGCACAAATGGAGTACAAAACTTATATTGAACAACTAGAGATGTTCCTAACAACTTCGGCGTTCCGTTCAGCAATCAACTTAAGGGTTTCCCCACATGTCATGTGTGGCCAAACGTGCCTGGAAAGCTCAAGTGAAATCAGCTCTAGTGGAACATTCTTCCAGCACCGCACCTCCAGACGCGTCTGGCGACGTTCTCGCCACGTCTACTGAATCGCCATGCACGTTGGGCAACGTGTTCGGCACGTCTACTGAGTCGCCAGGCACGTTGCACAAGTACAACCCCCCCCCCCCCGCCCTTCCCCACACTTTCCCCAACACATTCCTCCAGCACACATACGCAAACAAACATACAGACAGACAGACAAACGACCGTTCTCGCTTATATATAGAAGGATTTTGTATTATTTCGTCCATTCTTTGTTCGCGGTGAATTGACTGCGCTACGTTGTAGTATATTAAACCGCGCTCGTTGAACTTTAGCTGTTGAGATGTTGAAGTTACAGCATAAAATGTTTTCTCGATTTTTTCTAATCTGAAATAACAGTTAGCAGCTGATTGTATTTTTAACGAAATTTAATGACCTACCACAAATTTTACGAAAATTTTAAGTTAAAAAAAAAACGTTAAAACATTTGATGACTAGAACTTTGTGTACACCTCTGATCCTGGCGCTGAGTCGTCAGCTCGGTAGGAGCGCGACAGGAGTGTCTCTCTCCCTGCGCTCTCGCCGTTTCTCTGCTTTGGATGACCTTTGCCCATAGACGGCGGCGCCGCAAGTCTGAACCTAGCAATAGGCCCTAACTGATAGCTTGCAGCGTTGCGGCGTAGGATGGCATACGTCAGTTCAGACGCCACCCCACTAGACGCGTTATACACTCTCTGTCCTATACTGATGGGCCATTCTGGAGCCGGTCAATTGACAGCGGAGAGGAAATCAGGTGCTTGGTTGGAATGTGCGCGAAATCGAGCCTAGGTCTGCCCATGTCCTCAAGTACTCAACAATAGCAAGGAAAAACTATATATAAATGAAAGTGCACATTGTAGCAAGCTACACGTGTGCACCAGTTTTCTGAAGAATGAGAAATGAAGTAACTTATGACTGTGTACCTCGATCTCAGATGGATTGTTGTAAAAGTCATGAAGTTTTTCCGTTGCAACGTATGTATTTGAGTATAGAAAAAGTGGAACCAAACTGATACATTCGTAGAAGTGCAGATTTCTGAAGTGAGCTCATAAACATTTTCAGACAACTATAGCAGTATAGTAAATAAAGTTTTTAAGCTACCTGACACAGCGCATTACCAAATCTGGATCGATTTCAACTTCAGTGGCAATTTCCTTTACACAACGAATGCCATCTATTTTTGGAATAATCTAAAACAGAACAGATCATTGAGGTTTATAATGAAGGTGGAGATAGTGAAGATTTAGGAGGAAACCTATGCTGCGTGTCGTGAGCAAAAACGCAACTTGGAACTGACAGTTTTAGCCTCTGCATGAACAAATGGATAATACCATTACCACTACGGAGCTTTGCGTAATGCAAAATCACAAGTGGTATTCGATTTTTTTCCTTGAAAATTTTCACGCAATTAATCTGGAGAAATGTTGCCCCGTTTTGAACATGTTGAAGGTATAGAAGCACACGTCCTCGTGTTTGGGAGATAAATTCCCAATCACAAAAAGTGGTAGACCGATGGTTGTGCCATCGGTTTACCAGCTGATGATCTTTGCAGACAGCCACTGACTGTCTTTGACAATTATGTGTCTGTGGCTGAACAAGCCCGGCATCTTCACACGTGGATACCCGCAAGACCACTGAACGCTTACCCCGTTCCTCGAAAATTTTGCTCGGAAGTTTTCCAAGATGTTGATTTCCAAATTTAGACCAAATAAAACGGGAAGCAACAGAGACTGGCTTAAAGAAAGGGCAACTAGTTTCAAACTACACGAGTGACGCTAGGGTGGCTTCACTTCCCTTCCCTACTTCATTCTTCGGCACGACGGCTCTGATGGACCCTATAAAAGCTTTGTGTGTAGCACTGACACCGTCTCCGCCCAACACCTGCTCTCGATTTTTAAAATAAAACAAGGACTTGAAGTGAAGGTTTATCACGGTTATTATTGTTACGCGAGGGATTTGGATTTCTGCCTACCATATTATTTCTTTCGACCTTAAAAACAGCAATCCACAGAAATGCGACGAAAGCACACGAGAAACAGACTGAACGGTCTTGCGGTTACCCAGCGCAGTCTCGTGTGAAAAAGAAAGCCTGAGCTTGTTCAGCTTCAGATAGGTAGCTGCAATTTGCAAAATAAATACACATGAGATTTACAGAGAATGACAGTCAGTGACAGCCGACGAATATCAACATACAACCAGCCTTTCACCTATCATTTTTTGGCTGGAAGTTCATCCCCCCAAACAATTGATTAGAGTGAGTATATTATTATGACAGACGCGGATACTCACCACTATACTACGAGATTATTATGACAGGGGCGCGTGTAGCGCAGTCGGAGGAGGCGCGACTGCTGCGTGCACCCGATACCAGATCCCTGGTTCGGATTTCCCGCCCAGGCCAACCAAGCCTTCCATCCCTCCGGGGTCGGTGAATTGGTGCTAGACTTGTCTGGGAAGGATAAAGCGCTGACTTGTTCATCGGCTCGCCACCGCAAGTCATTGTATGGCCAAATACGCATTCATGTCGCCTCCACGACATCCCGTAGAAGTAGAATGCGCTGGCGCATCCCAGAAGGGATTGAATAACGCCGTCCTTTATCCTTATCCTTATATTATTATGACACAACCGAAACAAAAAGCGAAGCTTTCGGAATTTATTTTTCCTCGAAATTCTTCAAATAGAGAGCTCAGTACTAGTAACGGTTCTATACTTCGCTGACACCTTGTAATAGTAACATCATGCATACATATTTCATGTTCATGCAGAAGCTCAAAATCCTCGTTCAAGAGAGCGCCGATACTTATGACACAGTACGCGCCTTTTGAGAAAGTACGTCCATCTTATCTATGATGGTAGGAGTCAATTGTGAAGCTCTGATGAACATCGGGACCATATAGAGATTCACCTGAACAACAACCATTAACTGTGATCTCTCCTTCAACTCGTGCAGACACTAAACAGTATAACTTACCTTCGGTGGCTCGACGCCTCTATATGAAGGACACAATTTCAGGTACAACGTCGTCAGTTCGGTTACCGGGAAGACGCATTCGCCTACAATACCATGGCTATGACCCTGTACCAGAATTTCGAAAACACATTCAATGCTAGTTCCCACTGAAGTCTGGATAGTTCCCTCCATCACTCATTGAATTTTCATCATTTCTTTCAGAATCGATTCGCCGCTGCCCTCAAGGTTACCGTAGCTGATTGTAAGAAGCCGTCTCTCAGCGCCCATGACAAGCATTTCGCCAACCGAAAATGACCAGTAGTCGAGATGATTGGCTGGTAGCAGGGGTGTGCGTAAACGAAATCCGAAATTTCGTAAATCGTAAATCGTAATTACGAAAAAATCGTCGTAAATCGTAAGAGGTGCCTGGCTCATAGTGCATCTGAATACCTGATTTTCTTCTATTATATTAAGGCTAATCGAAAGGAAATATTTTTATTGAGTCGTTCTCAGTTCGAGCTGGACACATTTCTAATTAAACTGGAAGCCACTAAACTCGATTAACATCTTTCAGATCGAGCTGGACAAGTTTGAGGACAATCAAAATAAACTACTTGTTCAGAACGCTATCTACTAGTACACCTATACACGGTGCACAAACAAAAAGCTGACACTGCTTGGACGACCAAAAAAGGTGCATCATAATGGCTAGCCTTTAGCTTGCGTATAAAAGTATGGCTTTGAAGAAACAACCTCTACAAGCCAGTGTCAAAACCAATAAAAATGGTTCCATTCAAAACCAAAGAATCATTTCATCACTGATCAACTCGATGAAAACAGCATTTATACAAGAAATCCAACAAGCATCGCCTACTGAGTGAGCACATGGCACATTTCTATCGTATGGCACATCTGAAATTCTAAGCCTTTCCACATTCTGAACTGTACCAAAGGGCATTTTTGTAGCAGACGAGAAGGAATTGTGAGACAATTAAAATAGTATGATCACATTTTCTTTATAGACACTCATTATAGTCTAATTTTTAAACTTTAGATTACAAAAAGGAGGATCTTATGCGACATTCTTTAGAAGTAGAGTAGAGGAGTATTGTTTGAACTGAAAAGGGTTCAACTGATTCGTAGGTGCAAGGTGCATTTTAAACATATATGGAAGACCCATGGTAGAGAAGTCGGAGGAAGAACGACTGTCGCGCGATTCAGAATAGAAGTTCTTGATTCGGATTCTACCACGGCCAACCAACTTTTTCATATTTCCTCGGTCGGTGACTTGGTACGGGGCTTGTCTGGGAAGGATCAAACACTGACCTTTACGTTGCTATAGGATGTTTTCTTGCGATCAAAACTCTTGCGCCAGGCGGGACTCGAACCCGCATCCGCTGCTTTCCGAGCAGCGATGTTCGCCTTGCACCACCGGCGCTGTTTGACCGCACGTAACATCGCTGCCCGAAAAGCAGCGGATGCGGGTTCGGGTCCCGCCTGGCGCAAGAGTTTTGATCGCAACAAAACATCCTGTAACAACATATAGCCTCTCTACCAGCCGCTCCAGGCTTAGGCCTATGTTATACTCCCGCGGGAAAATCCGCGGGACGTCCGCGGACGGAAGGTGCACCGCGGACGGTCGTCGTCGTCCCGGGATGGCTAAAGTAGTAAGCAAAACGCCTTTTGTTTTGTGAAAAGGCGTTTTCTATGCCAAGTTAGGAGTTCTTGAATGTAAGCACCGAAATCTAATAGAACACTTCCTATAACTCGACTGTTCTGCACCATTTTGCGCTTGTTCTCACTTTCTTCGTTCTACCTCCACTAAAAGTTCCGCGGTCGACAAGCAGCAGCAGCAGCAGCATTCCCTCCGATGCCTTGTTGAGTCCGGGAGGTCTGTCCGATGCAGGTATAGCTCATACTAAAAAGAACGGGCTGCTTCGTTGTTGCACTTCTGTGTAAAGGTTTTCCCTAAACCTCACACGGCCAACTTGTGGCTGTAAGGCTACAAAGATTTTCAGGGCAGTAAAGGTTACCTAATATGGTGCTAAGGTTTCTTTGCGTTACGTTTTCAGTGCAGGATTCCATACGCCTCCATTTATCGACATTAACGGTGCTTATATTGTTGGCTGTCAAGCCCTTTTATGGATAGAAATTATGCACCAACCATTATATTCCTAGCATGCAAATTCGTTTAAAAAATGTTTTCAAATAGATGAACCATAGTCGACACCCCTATATCACGCCCCCGGCGGGTCTCACCCGCAGCTCCTGGCGCTGCGGGTGAGAGCCGCCGTGAACTGCGGCAGCCCTCGGAGACCTTTGCGTGCGGCGGCTCCGCGACAACTCGTACGCGCCGCCGCTTCCACCACAGTGGCAGCGTGGGTCCTACCGCGGCAGGAGCGATATGGACGAGTTCTCGGGGTGCTGCCGCGAGACTCTGTAGAGGTCCTAAGGCCTATGTTATACTCCCGCAGGAGCATCCGCAGGACGTCCGCGGACGAAGGGTACACCACGGACGGCGGGCAAGGCGGGGCGCGGCGATTGGCCAGGTGGTGGATCTCGGCGCGATTCCCGCCCTTCCGCGGATGCTCCCGCGGGAGTATAACAGAGGCCTAACAGCCCCCTCGTCGTCTGTCGGCGGCGATCCGAGGACGGCGGGTATGGCGGGCCGCGACGAGTGGCCCGGCGCAGGGTGCTGGCGCGATTTCCGCCCATCCGCGGATGCTTACGGGAGTATAACATAGGCCTTAAGCAAATAAGGTAAAACTGACCTTTACATCGGCTGGCCACCGCAAGTCATTCTATAGGTTAACCCAAACTCAAACGAACTCCGCGATATCCCATAGAGGTAGAATGAGTGGCACATCTCAAACAGGAAACAAACTAACGCCGTGCTTTACCCTTCAGCGTTTTTTGAAGGCATCTACAACTTCTGGAATGAAAGAACGTCGCTTGACGATACCTGGCAATCACTTTCGGTATTTACTTCGCCCACATGTTTGCTTATACTTGTTAGATTTCGGAAAGTCCAAATTATCACACCACTAATCAATGACTGTTTGCATTCGCCAATCCTACTCTCCATTAGCCTTGTGAAATCAAACCATTGAAAAAGGAGACCAAAAGTGTCAAAACCGCTTCACTTCTTTCTTGACAAAATCAAAAGTTTTGTTTAGGTTGCATCTTGTATGCCAATACATTCCGCACCACAACGTGCTGTGATAATGAGATCGAAATCTGAGTGTTTTATTTTTCCAGCAGCTTAGCTGTTATTCCACAACCCGCCTGCAGTCGAGTCCAATATTCCTTGATGGCTTTGCTTCAGTTCCACTCGCATTGGATAGAGCTGTTTAAAAATATGCTGAAAAAGTCACAAGTTGAGTAGGCGGTGGTTGCAACAATATGGTTCAGCAGGCGATCATATCCCTTCCGGTACAAGGCGAATTTGCATCTTTTTCTGTGGAGTGGAATGTAGTGTTCTCAGGCAATTGCAATGTGAAAAGTGCAACCAAAAAAGGGCTAGCCCAGTTTCATCGCCAGGATTTCATAATTCTAATCATTTATTGTCATTGCTTCTTCTCTAGTATAGCTCTAAATCGGCAGCCCTTGAAGAGGTTAAAAGAGGGGTAAGCAGATGAGTCGAGCTCGAGTGACTATAGCCCCAATTGTATCACGTTATGTGGACGCTGCCATCTCTGCACCGAAGATCAGATTGACAAAAATTTACGATTTAGGCTGGTAGTACGAACATACAAGTTTTCGCGATTCTCGCGCGCGCGGCGGCCTCTGCCGCACGCGCGAGAATCACCACTGACGCATCGCTCCTGGGTGGGCTGTTATGGGAGAAACGGAGCTCTAAAAAACTCCCGAGTTATGCTGTATTGTATCTAAATATGTGGCTTCTAGAAATGAAGCTTCGTGTCATGAAAGAACCCAAAATCGTTTCACAATAGCAGCAATTGCCTATTGCTTGGATTAGGTCATCCAATTCTCACCTAAGATAACCATTTCCTCTGATTAGGTGCACCGGAGGATCCTCAAATAGCTGAGCAGAGGTATCCAAAGCAGTTTATGCAGTTACAAGAGCGTTAGACTTCGTAACTGTAGCAGCACACACTATGTAGATGTCGCGCTTGCCGCAGCAGTCGCCGCGGCTGCCGCGCGCTTTCGTTTGTTCGGCTTGCTCCCCGAGTTGATCGCCTGGTCGAGTAAAAATAAAAAGGTAAACGCAAACCTATGTAGACGCACGCGATGTGATAACAATGAATCACCTTGCACACGGTACATGGATTCGATTCCTAGCTCAGCCTAAACACCCTTTCATTCCTAGATAATCAACATTTCTATATTTTGCCAGAAAGGTGGTGCTACACTAACCAGGCCGTCAACTGATCAGTTTCTGCCACTGTATAAAAAGCGTTTGAGGATAGCGTAGAAAGTTGAGTGCACAGCGTACTAAAAACGATCAAATTGATGCTACAGCCTATAACTACAAGCTAATATCGAGTAGACGAGTATTCGGGCATACTGGAATAAAAGAATAGATAGTTAATCGCAAATAAATCCTACCATACATTACTGTCATACTATATAATAATACGCTAAGCGCTGAGTCATACTATCGATCAGCGCCGCCGCAGAAATTAGTCATAAAATAGGGGAAAAATCGGGGAGAAAATGAGGGAAAATTACGGCACGAAAATAGCGAAAATCCCTAGACGTTTTCTCCATGCCTGAAAACTTCAGCCCTGGAGTAACCGCGGTCGCCGAACACGAACCTAGAGCTCGTTTTTGAAATAACGATGGCCATCAATCGATATTGATCAAACTATCGATTTTTTGTGGATGTCGTCCAGACGGTACGAAACTTCAGCCCTGGGGGTAGTTGAGGACGCTCAACACGAATCACAAGTTGGTTTTTGAAGTATCAATCGCTATCAATCGATATTGACCAAATTAGGGGGTCGCGAAAGTAGCGGAAAGTACCCAGACGTCTTCCACCTGCCTGATAACTTTAGCCCTGAGGTAGTGGAGGTCGCTGAACACGAATCTGTAGTTCATTTTTGGAGTATCGATCATAGTCAGTCGATACTGAACAAACTATTGATTTTTTGTGGATGTCGCCCAGGCAGTCCGAAACTTTAGCCCTGGGGTAGTCGAGGTCGCTCAACACGAATCTAAAGTTCGTTTTTGTAGTATCGATCATAGTCAGTCGATACTGATCGAATTACGGGGCGCGAAAATAGCGGAAAATACCCAGACGTCTTCTTTGATACGTGCCAGGGGATTCAGAATACGTGCGGAATACGTCGCATGACGTACCTGGGACTCAGAAGATGTGCCAAAGACGTTGCTCAACGTGTTTGGGGATTCAGGTAGACGTGCCGAAGACGTCCAATGTGCTTGGGGATCAGAAGGCGTGCCGAAGACGTCGTTCGCTAAGGGGGGATCATTGAGGGGACCATTACCAGCAATGGGGGACTGTTTCACTAAGGGAGGAATCAATAGATCGCCCTTCAATACTATATACTGTACGTACTGCGAGCTTTTTGTACTCCTAGGTAGGGAAAAAGCTGTTCAAAAAGATGTGATGAGTTTGATGATGTGATGTCCTTAGCTATGTGGTACTGCAACATCGCGCGAAGCGCTCAATTGCGAGGCACGCCGATAGGCGTGACAAGGCACTTGCTACTAATATTGATATTAACATTACTGTTTATTACTATTCAGTTAATATGTGTGTCATGTCGTCTATTACAACAAGAGTTGAGGAGCAAAGCCAAAGGACTGCGACGTATGCTAGCCGGCTGTTTCATTAAGTTTAGCCATGGGTGATTGTCGGCGAATTTGTAGGCTTAGCAGCGGAAATCCAAGTTAGTGATACACGAGAGGGAAGCGCGTAAGCCCTAGTTTACACTTGTGCCGCTGCGCGGCGCGGCACGATGGTTGAGACAGATATCGACCGGGTGGCGCGAAAAATCGATATCACTGCAAGAATCGGTCGAATGGGTTTGCCATCAGACACTGAACAGTAGCGAATGCTTTCAACTATTTTCACGCTTCCTAGTACAAACTGCAGAATCCTATATCTTATGTGTATAATAAGGACGGAGCGCCTGTGTGTCTCTCTTCACACAGAGATGTGATCACCCTTTGGAGTGTAAATCGCATGAACCCAATGTAGGGTGGACAGGCTTCATGGAGTTTGCTATGAAGATTCTACCATATCAACTTCTACCGTCACATTGTCCTATTAACAGTTACGGGGAGGGGAGACTTGGCGAAGGACCACTCAAGTTTATGCGACCAACACGTCG
>OX375870.1:62132578-62153794 GCA_947359475.1 Heligmosomoides polygyrus bakeri | reverse complement strand
AGAAGCAGTTTTGAAGTTTTCCTGCCCTAACATATCTCACTACACTATTCTATATAGTGAAACCCAGTTCTTTACTGTAATGGAAGTAACAAGGCTTAAAAGGAAGATGGTCGAGGTGTACTACTCTCGGGGCTTGGGGGCGAAGCCTGGCGGCCGTTTAGTTTTGGTTTGGCGGCCGTTAATCGGCTGGAAGTCTGGTGAATAAATAAATCGTTTGATGGAGGGGGTGGTGTTGTGTTTTGATTTTAAGAGAGAATTAGCTCGTAAATTTTTTCGGCTTTTCAGATGATCTTTGTATCTCCTAATAAATACTTCCATCTAGGTGTGACTCGACAATGTGGAGATTCTCAAGCAGCTCTGTTCGATAAAGGAGATATGCTATGAGCACGGAACTGGATTCTGAAAAGCCTTGAATACTGGTTGTTCGACAGCAAAATAAAGGTTTCCTAGAGCAGTTTTCGAATCAATCAGGATAGGTTCAATTTTTCCGATTTTAGCAAAACGTCACGGCACAACACGTTATTCTGCACAATCGTCCACACATCCCACTTCTAAATTGTGCTCCATAAAATAATGATGCTAACTGGTAATGATAATTTAAGTACTTTGTTAAAGATTTACAAGATTTTTTTACAGTGAACAGTTTTTTGAAGCGCTCTTCGAATCAATGACGACGCTGCAAGCGAAGCGATGACTTGTTACGGAAATAAATTCCCATCTACATGAAGGAGACAGCTATAAAAATGGAACTGTACCACATTAAATTTCGACGTCTGGTTATTATACAGTGAATAAACCATCTTTCCAAAACAAGCTTGGATGTGATTACGGGAAGTCGTATTAAAAATCGTCGTTTTTCGTGAAAATAAAATGTCTTTTCTATTTGAAGGAGACGAATTATCAAACTGAAATTTTCCCAAATAAATTATAAGTGTTTTGTACTATGCAATAAAAATTAGATTTTTCTCTGACGGTCTCCCTTATTATCAGATAATTCCATTTTGCATCTTTTACCGCAAAAATCTAACCCTCCGATCATTTTGAGGATAACCACAGAAAAGCCTGATTTTTTATTGAGCAACAAACCGTGCTCGAAATTTTATATAACAGATAGTTATCTCCATATGATGCCTCCTTCAGGTAGAAAAATTTATTTCAGTGACAACACAACATCCACATGCAACCGACAAAGTCAGAGAACGCTTTTGCCTGAAGTAACTATAATAACATAACTCGTACAGTTTTTTGAGTTTCTGAAAAGCCGACCGCGCATTAGAGAATAGAATAAAAGGTCGTTCTTCCACTTAAGAAGCGGCTTCTGAAAGTGACGTCTTCTATCTGTGCCATGGGTTCGATTTTTCGTCGATTATCGACAAAAGTTGACGAAAAACCGAAGCTCTGGCCTACATTGAAGACGGTACTCTCGGAAGCCGTTTTTCAAGTGGAGGAATTGACTTGCTGCCTATTTTCTGACGCGAAGTTAGTTTTTTTTTAAAGAAACTTCTTCGAAAATTGTATGGTTTTGGCCGTTTAAGTGGCGGCCACTGCATCCTCCGACTTCGTCGGTCGGATGCAAAGGCTGTGTTGTCACTGGAATATTTCTCTACCCGAAGGAGAGATCATACAGAGATGAAATAGTATTATATAAAACTTCGAGTATAGTTCTCTGTACAATAAAAATAACCTGCGGCGATCCTCAAAATTATCAGAGGTTAGATTTTTGATACGACCCCCCTCATCATAACGTTGAAGGAAGATTTGACTCTTTCACCGTATAATAATCAGAACTCGGAATTTTATGTGGTACAATTTCATTTTTTACCATTATCTCTTCCAGATAGAAAAATGTAT
Organism: Heligmosomoides polygyrus bakeri; assembly: GCA_947359475.1. Lineage (NCBI taxonomy): Eukaryota > Metazoa > Nematoda > Chromadorea > Rhabditida > Heligmosomidae > Heligmosomoides > Heligmosomoides polygyrus. The sequence continues at coordinate 62,151,943 of OX375870.1, read as the reverse complement.
TTCCGTGTTAAGTCAAACCCACGCTTACGACTCCGTGACCGATTCGAAGAACGATTCAGAAATTTAAGAGAGCAATTAAATTATTACTAGCAACTGGAATATTTTATGAACCACCATTTAGAAGTAGAATGTGTGAACGAATGTGTTCTGCGATGATATTCTACTAAAATTGGCAAAAAAAGGGTACACAGGGCTGGTGCCTGCATCGAGATTCTACGTGCTCGTAGAACACTGACATCGAGGCGGTTTAGCACAGAACTAGGCAAGCTAAGGAACTCCGAGGTCTGGCTGATCTAACTTACCTGTTTTAAGATACCCTGTCAGTATGCAGCGGGCACCAGCGCGCTGAGTACCGAAAATTGAAACTGCCCTGATTGATTCACGAACTGCACTAGAAAATCTTTATTTTTTACTGTGGAATCAATATTCAAAACATTACAGGATTCAATTCCGTGCACACATCTGTCTCCTTTAGCGAACGAAGCTGCGGACAAATCTCCACAACTTCGAAGCTACTCCTGGAAATAACGACCTATTAAGAGACATAAAGATCATCTAGAAGCTACAGAAATAGATAAGAAGAAAAGTGTTCTGTTCGAAATAGGGTCTTATCAGATCTGCTCCGAAGGGGGGGGGGGAGTTCCGAATTTTCGGCCGAAGTTGAACCCCACGCTTGACCCTGATTGTATCTGAGGTACAGCATCGGCTGTGTTGAACGAGATTTGAACCTAAATTCGATGCGTGGGGTGCATGGGAATGCTGGCTGCGCTACATACCCTGAAACAGCTATGGTCTTCCACTGGTTTTACAAATCCAAATTCAAGTCAACCGCGTTCGCAACAACTTGTTATTGCTCGTTTCAAAAGCCGCCACGCATCGCAGCTCTACTTTGGGACACTCTAATCAAGTGTACAGAAATGAAGATCACAACAGGAGACTATTTCTGAGACGAATTTTATATAAAACGACGATTTGCGACTGCATTTCCCATTACCTGCTAAAGCTAGAAAATCACTTCTTAGGGTGAAACAATGCAACAATGTAGAAAAATGACCCGTTAATCACTACCCCTGATATGCCTAACACTTCCGTTTCAAGCGTCCCACTCCTCCGCAGTCTAAAAGCAACAAAATTGTGAACACCTACCACATGTATTGAGATCTGTGAATACTTTTCTCATGATTGTGGGAAGTTCGGCCCTTTTCTCAGGAATGTGGAGAAAACCGCATTCCTAAAGAGACCGAGTGTATATATGAAACTATGTTCAGATATTAGCTTATGACTTCCTTCAAAACTGCGAAAGGAATGCAGGTACACCAAAGCCATACCATTTCTAAGTCAACGAGGTACTCAGCAAATTTTTGCACTAGAGGCTCGTACATACAATCGATCGTCGATTCTTTCGCCACAACGAAACAGATATTGAAGTTCAGCTGCCCACGCCCATACCATGTTTCGTGTTCTGAAAACGGATTGAAGAATGACAAGTTTTGCTTAGGGAAATGAGGCGAGTCAAGGATTAATTGATATTGCAAAAATAACTAAGCTTTAGGATGTAATTAGAGACTTTTCTCAAGCTCAAAGCGGCTGCTTCGGAGCCTACATTCTACGTTACACGGAAGTTTTGTTGCGATCGAAACTGTTCCGCCAGGCGGGACTCGAGCCAGCAGGCTAGTCACCGAGGAGAACACTAATTCACGGGCTCAGTCGGATCGCATGCTACACCCTGGATAACTCGCTGCAGTGACCCATCAACAGTCATCCGCGATATCGGGATGCGCCGTCCAATGACAACAGCACGTAACCGGGGAAGCTGAACACTTTTATGCAAACGCTTTTTATAATTTTGCTCAAGCTGACGCAGTTGCAGAGGCCATATGATGTTACAAAGATGACTTGTTGCGATCAAGATTCTTGCGTTCTGCGGGACTAGAACTCGCACGGGTTCGAATCCTGGCTGGCGAGATAGTTTCAATCGAAACAGAACAACCCTGTTAGAACATATTAGAACCCGGCATCCAAAGAAAAGAAACACTAACGTATAGTTCTTTATTGGCCAAGCCTAATACTTCCACGTTACGTCTCCATACTGAGAGAATGTCAAATTGAATGCCAAACATGTAGCTCCACATACATAGGGGGAACAGGAAGGAGACTAGCCATCCGAGAACATCTAGCTAGTAAACAACGTGGTAACACCAGAACATCTTTAGGAAGGCACAGAGCTGAAGAGCATAATGGTCACGATTTTGGCATTAAGTACGTGTTGGCAGTAGAAACACTGGAGGCGTTCTGGACTTTTGCAATAAACTTTGCCCGTTTCTATAGTACACCCCCGGTGACCTTCCAATGGTCGTCGATTACCAGTTTTTTTAGCGAAAATATATGTTATTAATCTTGGATATTTTTTTAATGACGGCAAGTACTACGTTAGGCAACTCTAAGGCACGATTGGTATAAAGGGAGATGTTGTTGTGAAGATCCTTTTGATCTGCCGTCCATTTTTGTTTTGTCGTAGTCTATTTATTGTTTGTGTTCCATTTGGTTTGATTGGATTCTGGTTTATGGATGGTTGCTTATATTAGACTGCTACTTACCCGTTACTTAGTGGAGTTCTAGTGCCTTTTTCTTTTTGTTTTTCCTTCTAGACTACTAGAATGAAGATAGCGTTTGGTGGGGGTGCATTTCTAATAGTTGCAGCATGTTCAGGTCTTTGAAGAACGTCGAGACCTTAGACTTCATTAATAAAGTTCCATCATAGCAACCTCGCAAGGCACACAAGAAACACTGACAACAACCAATCGAATGCCAAGGTTTTATGACGACACAAGCTGGAGACTAACGTATAGATTTGTCATCCATACATATAATTTACTTCTATAACGTATATTGCTACCTAGCCTGCTTAAGAAGGGAAACACTGACGTATAGACTAGCTATACTAGCATACGGCCAATCTGTTCCCTTTCCTTCCAATCGTGGTGGGACCCACGCCCCCACTGTGGTGGGAACCGCGCCGAAGAAGAGGCCGCCAAGTTGCGATGTCATGTAAATGCAGACCAGCTGTCCGGCGCGGTCGTACGCGCCGGACAGCTGGTCTGCATTTACATGAGATCCCAAGTTGCATGCCGCTGCGTGCCGCAGATATAGCTGCATAGCTGCAGTTCTCGGAGGTGTTCTGCATGATCTCACTGAAGGGCATGGCCGACTCCCTGCTAATGGCGGCAAGGCGGCATGCCGCAAAACTTTGTTTCAGGCCTATAATTTGCTTTTATAACGTGGAATGTCACGTGTATCTCAAAACCAGTTCACTATCGAAGGCATCTTGTATTCAACTGCAGGAAATCACATCATGACAGCGGACGATTGAGGTAGACAAGAGCAAATAACCTTAGACCGTTAACTACCGTGTTATACCGTGCAGCAACCGTACCGCTCGTACATTGGACATGAAAGCCACTCAACGTTCATCATGTATTCAAATACATGCAACATGATAGAATGGACATTAAGGACCGATTACTTTTTGCATAAAACACTGAAACAAAACTTTGGCTGGATCAGTAATTCATTTTTCACGAAAAAGGAACGGACATGAGGAGAACCTACTTAAGCCAATCGGATGTCCCATAACTTTGTAATCGCGAAAATTGAGTTTGATCAACCGATTTAGCATCTCATCCTTAGGAATAATGGCAGCCGAAAACGCAGAGAATCGTTCGGGTGAGACGATGGTTTGATCCTCAGGAATCTGCAATGTTAATGTGCGTGCCCGAAAGTTAAGCTAGCAAAGAAACACAAACCCTACCTGAAAGCGTATTACAGGTCCTATATCGATATCAAACTCAGCATAAAAAATCGCCTTCAGCTTTGGGACGTCGGTAAAGCGGTACTGGCCAAATAACCCTTCCAACGGCAATGGGTCACCTTCGGAAGACATGACTTCTGAACATCAACAAACAAACTCGGCGTACACCAACAACATGTCTACGATCAACGATTTACAAAAGCTACGAGAAATGGGCTCAGTTTCGATCAAAACTCTTGCGCCAGGCAGACCTAGATCCCGGAGCCTCTACTTTCCGGGGAGGATGCTAGCTCAACGCAGTACCAGCGCTACTTGATCGAACATTCCATGCACGGAACTTCCACGACATCCTCGTGTACAGATCTTCACGTGTTCAGGCAAGTTGAATGGACGCTTTTGCAGCTGAATGAATTTATTCGCTTCGAAAAAAGTGGTAGCACCAAAAGGTAGGTTAGCTGATGATAGTAAACCTCGAAACACAGTTTCTAGCAACTTCCAGATAACAAGGTACATATTTTGTTAACCGAGGACATATTCAAAATTATGGGCTTAACGAAGCCTACCTAGAGCAATTTTTCCCTTCGGAAACGGCGCAAACACCACTGCGTTTCAGCTGCCAGCAAACCAGCCAACCACCCACACGCCGACCCCACAAAGTTTGGAAATGGATAGCGCTGAAAGAGAATGACTTTCAATCAAGGCATTACGATGCGGGTCGACCTAGGAAAAAATAAAGCACCTGCCACCACCTGTCCCAGTCGAGCGGTATAACGAATGCTCCCAGCCAGGCACCAAGTACTGCTCCAACAATAGCTCGATGCGCAGCAAGTTCAAGTAGATTTGCACACCTTAAACAAGTGAGACGGGTAGGTACTCATTTGAAGAGATGGACAACTGACAACGAGGAAATCACCTCGAACGTGGAAATAATGCTGGCTCAAGAAACATCTACGTTAAACGGGGATCACCCACTGCGAACTTCTTCCAAACTCATTGAAATAACATACATCACAGCTGAATATTTCCTAATTTAACAAAACTAGGATGTGGGCATATGGCACAGTTTACAGAAAACACGGTTCCCACGCATGCTAGGCGATCTCTTCGTTCGTGTGGCGTCAAGTTATTATCGAGGCCAAACGCGCAGTCCTTACAACAACACCTAGGAGTAAGACAACACGAAATTATTACGTTGACCTTAAAGTTCTGGCAGCTTTTGTGCAACCGCTTTTCGTTGGTTTATTTCTCCAACATTACTGGATCAACATTCAACTTACTTCGCATTTTTCTATAACATCTAATACGGAATTCCCAACGATATTTTACTCCAATTTTAAACTGGACTAATCCGCCGCCGAAAGTCCAATACATCAATTATGTAGGGGGCCAAATAGTGTTGGAGATAGGACCGTGCAATGACGGTTCGAGAAATTTCGCCCTGGAGTTTTCAACCTATAAGATACTCCCTGAAGCGGCAGACCTGCAGCAATCCAGGCCGACCATTTGAAGTCCTTTATGGAGGCTACTCCATCGCACGGTCCGTAAGATTACGGCGGAAGGTCTAGGTGTTAGTAAAACTGCGATTATAAATAGCTTGAAACGCCTCGGAAAGGTGAAAAAGCTCGAAAGTGGGAGCGCCACGATTTGAAGGATCGCCAGAAATTGTCGCGTTTCGAAATCTGTTCTTCTTCGCTTCTTCGGAATCAAAACGGGGCTGAATCCGTTTAGACATCAACTTCCCAACTGGAGACTTTTCTGGCGTGTTGGATCGACCGCCAACACGCGTCTTTACGCGCAAATCCCATCACGTCAGTGATGCTGCGTCGACGTAACACGTCACGTCGTCTGCACGTCTTGTAAACGGCCGCTAGCTGCATGACTAGCGGTCGTGACCTGCTTAGTAGCGGACTACACGAAGTTAGCTGGGCTGGGATCTATACCAGAAAGAACGGGGAATAGGAATTCCCTAATGTGGTACCACAAATGCCGCGAAATTCAGCAAATTATACTGTGCTGGTTTGGAGCACTCTTGAGCTGGATGATGCTGATGCAGTTCTAGTGTAGAGAGGCATTCGGTTTTCTCGTAGGTGGACATGTATCGAACCTACAAGCCCCTCCGGGCAAATGGGTAATCGACATACGGTTTTGAAAATTCCTGTCAAGAACACGCCACCGTGGGAATGCTCAACCCATTTTCTAGCCGTGCCAACCACCTCTATCGAGTACTAGATATTCTTAACGTCTTCTTCACCGCGCTGTTAAGCAAGAAGCTCGTTAGAATGAAAGCGCTCTCCACATATTGGACAGACAACACGTTCGGCGTCGGATACAATAGCTATCGCAGCCAGGCGATTCACTTCCAGTTTCTTCCGATCCATCTACTCAGCAGTTCGTTTGTGCGCTGTCTTCTGATGACGCAGACCGTTCGATCGCAGTCCCCTGTTAGAGTTCTGCCAGGTTCGACTTCCTGGCATTGCCAAACCTGTCTGTCAAAAACGACTCATACTTCTTAATTACGATAGCAATTGTGAGAAAATTTTTTAAAGAAGTGAGCGAAACCTCCAGCGTGTACGATTAAGACTCCGAAGGTGGGCGCAAGTCTAGAGCGGTGGGTCCACCCTCATGCTCCTTCGCAACATCCAGATTGCCCAAAAAACTGTAAAACGAAACCCTAAACACGTTTACCTATTCAGCATAGATCTAGAAGGATACCTAGCCTCGCCTCTTCGGGGTAAAGCTGTCAAAAATAAAGAACAGGTTAGACCCCCTCTCTAGGCTTGCACCCGAAAATGAAAGTGCGCCGTCTATGGGACCTGTAAAGACGTGTTGAGGACGTGGATTACACCAGTGCAGCGTCGCTGAACTTGCACTTAAGAACGTGTGTTGGACGTGGATCCAACACGCCAGAAATGTCTCCAGTTTGGAAGTTGGTGTCCAAACGGATTAAGCCGTCAAAACGAAAACATTTCGAGTCGTCACTGGTGATGAAAAGTGGGTTTTCTACGATAACCGTAGACGATCAGGACAGTGGTGTGATATCGACGACACTGAGGAGATGTCCCATTCCTCTGCGCGACAACGCCCGATCACACGTTTTGCAAATCACCATGCGAAAATTAAACGAACTAGGAGTTGAAGTTGTGCCTCACCCGGAATACTCACCAGACCTGGCGCCAAGCGACTACGACCCTTTTAAGCACTTTCAGAACTTCCTCGCTGGTAGAACCTTCGCAAATCAGGGCTACGTAAAAACATCCCTTTTAGAATTTGTGGCATCTCGACCACCAGTTTCTTCGCTGATGGAATTAATCAACTAGTATCGCGTTGGAATAGTGTGCTGATTCGAATGGTGCTTACTTCGACTGAATTTTTACAGGCATTTTATAAGCCACCCTTGTACAACATAAAAAATGAGGAAGGGAACTTACGCTTGCTAGAATTAAAGGACCTATGGCAACGTGTAATTTCCTTGTTTGTTGGAAAATATGAACTCTCACAAAGGACTATTTGTGTGTTGTAAAGCGCTGATCAGGAGGAACAAATGAAAAGTTTACAGAACATCTGAAGACGGCACAACCTACTTGAGTTAACGCAAGCTTTTCGGTAGCTTTGAAACGATAATTTTTAGAGTTCGTGGCTCACTGCCTGTTCAAGTACTTACATTAAGCAATGCTTTCAGCTAAGATACCTTTTAGGCCTGGTTTAGGGAGCGTTTAGGGATCTCTCACAAGATCGTCTAGGGATCCCTTACTGTGCACGCGACGCGATGTTATGGTAAGCTCCCATATCGATTCGTCGTATCGCGCGATCGATATTGGTGCCTAGCATTACATCGCGTCGCGTGTACAATAAACGCTCGGGTTCGCACGTTAGTGACTCCCTGAGTTGCGGTTGTGGTCCGACGCCGCTCGCCACCGCCCCCGATTACGGTAGTGTGGCGTGTTGTTGGGCCCGGCTTTGACCGAGCTGTAACGGATGAACAGAGCAGACTGTGCGCCGCGGGGCAGACTTTCTGTCGTAAGGTGGTAATTGAGGATTTTATTCGTTTTTTGGCCTGCTTTTTCTTTGCACTTCGCTTTTCCTAACCAGTTTGAGCTCACGAGTCTGAGGTTATCCCAATCAATAAAATTAGTCTTCGCGGTTCATGACTATAAATATGTGCTGTCCGTTTTTCAGTCGAATCAACCTAAGTACTTCCCTCAATTTAGATTCTAAATGAGTTCTGAACGCAGCACAAAGCTGCTCCTCAAAGTGAGCTAGAGAATAAGATGACGTTACAGGAGAACTCAGCTGAGGAGAGTCGATTCACCGAGCGAATCACCGTTCTAGGGGAATGACCTTGCTGACCAATGACCTCCAAAGCAGCTATTGTTCCGCTATGGTTCTTAACCGCCGGCGGCGGCGAGCTCTGTGTCCCTGCTCTTTGGTTAAGGATAGGGCCGCGGCGTTGCCGCAGAAGTGTGCAGGGGCCTTGAGGCCTATGGTATACTCCCGCGGAATCGTCCACGGACTGGCACGAATGCAACCGGCACCCTGCGCCTGGCCACTCTTCGCGGCTTGCCATCGGCGGATCGATCGCTCATCGTCCATCGGAGTCCCGCGGATTACGGCGACAAAAACGGGCTCCAATGCGACGCGGGCCACCCCGGTCGACGACAACCGTAGGCGGCACATTTCCCATCCGCAGACATGCAGCGGACAATACTGCGGGAGTATACGATAGGCCTTAGCTCTAGTCTATACTTGCGCCGCTGTGCGGTGCAGCACCACGATCGCCATAGATTTCTCGCACCACCCGATCGATATTTATTCTGACCACGTTGCTGCGTCGCGCTGCGGCGAGACCATAAACTAAGGCTTAGGCCTATGTTATAGTTCGGCGAAGCTGTTGTCGGCGACAGTGTTGAGCGTGTGCTACGCGGGCATAGCAGCCCGCGCTGTCGCCGAAGTATAAAATAGGCCTTAGGCATGAAACAGTCTACGGCACCCTACCGCGACCTCATCCGTTCCACTCCCACCGTGGTGGGAGCCACTCCCCCACTGCGGTGGGGGCTGACGAGTCGTCACGATGCCGCATGCCACGACATGCCATGAGTTCAGCTGCAGTTTTCGGCGACATCGCTCTGCTGAAGTGCATGATTCACTTGAAACCGTCCCAACTGTGAGGTAGGACTAGGAAATTCTAAGTGTTTCGATTTGATGATATTCTTAGGGGGCTCTCATTCTTCGCTCAACCCGCATCCTTAAATTAAAACCATTTTTCTTTCAGCTGAACGTTGTATTGAGACAGGTCGTGTTTGAACAAAAAGCGCCAGTAGTAACGCGAAGGAGTAATCGCGTCGCCTGATTTAGCAGTAACTTAAAGTGTTTCCCCAAAAGACAGACATGAGAAGAATGACCCCCGCCCTAACCTTGCCTCCAGCACAAAATCCTTGACCTGACTGTTACTTCTGTAGACGATACACAGTGGCAATCCAGTGAGAATAGACAACCACAGCGACAGTGTACAGGTCGAATAGAGTTCGTTGAACGCAGGCGCACCCAGAAGCACACAGGCGACGTAGAATATGGAGAACAGTTGCAACAGACTCAATAGCGCCCCTGGTAGGCAGCGCATAGAGCACTCTTGGGACGGTCCTCTTGTTCTCTATATTTAAGTAATTTAAAAGCCTCAAAGCGTACGCCTGCAGAGTATTCCACGCGAATCGGACGCCAAGATTCAGACAAGTCAAAAAAGTGAAAGATAAACTTCATTAACACTTTATAGCCGTAACAATTGTCAACAAATGGAATTCTGCACGAAAAATGAAGGAAGCAAACAGAAAAATAAACCATCTTGGAATTCTCAACATCAAGTGGCCAAAACTAATTAGGGAAGAAAACTGACCATTTAAAACTTCAGGTTTAGGACAAAGTCTATACTTCAAGCGCCGTGCAGCATGGTAGCAATAAAATCACCTCAATATCGATTCAAATGCGAGGAGGATCGATATGAATAGTTTATCTACGTCACGTTACTCGGGTATTGGAGCACAAGAATGTCTCAAGAAGACGTTCCTAGGAGAAGTCGGAAATATCGGACTCAGACAGAAACACGTACTACCGCACATAAAGGGCCAACGCCAGAAATGTGGCCGAGTTTTGTTTCCATTTTCAGCTATTCTTCTCACTGCTAAGGGAGTACCACATCAGCATAAGCCTTCCGATAAACCTGCTGAGGATAAGCCGTTATAGTCTACCTAGATAACCTCCATTAATAGACACTCATCTACAACAACATTTTATAGGAGAATCTTACAGGGAGCGAAACAGACATATTCGACATTGAGTTATAAACAGGGGAACAGAGCAAGCCAACCAAACCAGCTACATTAGAAACCACCCGTCAGAATCAGACCAACGTTGCAACTAAACCAACGAGCAAAAACAATAAAAACAATGATATCTTTAACAAATCAAAAGGCTAACTAAGTCGGGACACGGCTTCACACCTTCAGACCAAATTCAGGCCTCATGAAGATAGGAATCCCCGGTGAGATATCTCTGGGTTCCGGCAGTTGCTGATGTAACTTGAACATACCAGTACCGATCGATATTGGAATTCCAAGAATTATACACTCGGATACGCCATGTATCTAAAAAAACTCCTTCTAACGTTGAAATGCGAATGTAAGGTCTACAGGAATTCAAGTAAAACAATAATTGCTTTTGGAGATCAGATGGCAGGAAAATTTATAAAAAGGCTTACGGGATCCTTCTGTGAGTAGAATGCGGCTTCAAACAGATGGTCCATGGTTTTCTCAAACGAAGCCAGAAGCAAAACGGACTCCTTCATTTTCACTAAACCATTTCTAGTGATGCCAAGCACCTCTCCCCTGAAACGGCATGTTACGCAGAATAGAAAGTGGCTTGAAGTAGCTGTGCAACAGCACTTCAGTCAAACCCACCGATACGTCATAACATCAGCCAGCAGCATGACGTGCCTTCTATCAAGACCAATACCGTGAGCCTCCATAGTACCAATAATCTCATTGATAACGCACGTTCGTGCAGCTTCGATCCCGAGGACCTTAATCTCCTTCAGCACTGACTGCAGGACAATCTCCGGGAAAATCAGAATAGGACAAGACTCACTTCAGCCACTACCAACGCATTATTGAAGTTGGTGAAGCGACCATCTATACCAGGCTGAGACAACACCCCACGGAAGTCGTTTCCTTCGACAATGATGCTGTACTCGTCTCCATGTTTCTCATCTGCATGAATCACACAGCGTTTCACGTTAGCAAGACCTTAACAGTTTAGGAATAGAAAGCGAAGTGTAGCGAAGCAGTAACTAGCATAGCGAAGAAAAAAAACGAAAACATGTCTAGAAACAGCACAGCAAGACATCCAGAAGATGGTATAAGACAAAGCCGTATATGCCTTCTTCGAGAATCGAAATTAAGATCGACGACAGACCTCCCCCTTGTTTCAAAAGTAGTCTACATAGATAAAGCTTGGCTACACTTAACGAGGTATTCCTGAAGATGAGAAGAGCAGTCGACCCACTACAACATCCACGGAAGAAGACATACTAAAGGAAGGATTTTCACCCTCAAATAGTAACAAAACATGTTTTGTTTTTGCCGAATCCTCACGACAAATGAGTAGGCGCTGAGAGCTCCATATGGTCAACAACGGCTAACGGTCTCCTGACACGAGCTTACAATTAAGGGGCGCGGCAACGGCAACCTGGCTTGTTGCATAGCGCAGTGGCAGAGGTCCTGCTTCAAGAAGCAAAGAGGACCCATTGGAGAACTCTGGCATGCGATAGGGACGAATGGAGATGATGCTGGCGCCCGCTCGACCAAGTCGATGATCAACGGGACGACAGGTGATACAGGTGAAGTAATCCCTAGGTTATTAACTTCTTTAGTCACCTGGAGAGAAATTCCCCTTAAAGTGCAGATTGGGTGTCTGGGATGTTTTCCAATGCCAACGACTCGCATTTTTTCGCAAGAGAGAGGTAGGCCATTGCAAGGCAACCATTCACCTTCAATTCACTTTGCTGAATGTATGGATTGCTGAATGTTGGATTCCATGCCAGTTCCGAAGGCAGGTTTAAATATTTTGATGCCTCGGCATACGTACAACAGGTGACTATAGAATGGAAGATGGGAACTGAACTCGATCCACCTACACCAAATCTCGACCCGAGACACACCGTTCGTCAGACGCCAAAAGATCATGCTGAACCTAACACCACTCATTACACACTATGCGTCACAGTTTGTGTCGAACGGAAGAGGTACCGAGGTTCTAGTGTTGTGGACCATGCGAATTAGCCGGTGAGTAGAAATCGATGAGATATTGCTCAGATACCCTTCGTTGACCGCGAAACAGCCTACATTAGACTCAAGGAATGCAAGAACACAGGACAAGGAGAGGAACTTCCTGATCAAGCAAAAAGGAAAGGATCTGAAGACTCGAGGTAAACGCCAGAATCCAATGCGAGGTTTGAACTCCAAGAAAAGTTTGCTATTACACATAGTGGAATATGGAAAGAGTAGTCGTTCCCTCGGCACTTCTTCAAGGGTGGGGAGGGGCAGTTCATTACGGAGGAGTGTTGTGAACAACAGGACGATATGGTAGCGCTATAATGAATACCAATACGGAAGTGAGTAGCCTGTTGATGATAGGAAATTTTTGTTTAGAACGCCTAACGATCCGGCCAATTGATACTGATGTTTTACTTCGTATTTCAAATTTTATCCCTTCTATTCACCACCAATCGATCCCCGTTCTTCACGAACATCTTTGAAAAAAAATCCATGACAAGAGCAGCTCAAGGGACTCTTAACCAATATTCGTAATTTTTCAGTCTCGAATACTGTGGGCAGTCATGTCAAAGTGCTTTTACTAAAGTTCGCCATCCTCTCTAAGATCAGAAGATCAACAAACTATCAAGAAGTATGGCTTCGGCAAATTAACCGTATAACATTAAGCGTCGAAAGCTAAAAATACGCATGCAGTCCTGCTAACGGTACCAGCTAAGCACCACTTTCCAATGAAAACTGCCGGACCAAATAAAGGAAAACTTACAAACGTATGTTCTCATACGCACGTACCCTTTACAACAACTCTTTGCAAAGTTTGCTTCATTATCTGAACAGTAATGGATTTGCTGAACTTCGATTCGCTAGGAGGTCGAATAACCATCATGGACTTGCCAACGATTGTAATCTGAACCACTGGCCATTATAAAAATTCGAGAAAATTACAGCAGTTCAACTCGACCGAACTTGAACTTTAACTTGCCTGTGGTATCTTGAATGGAACAAAACTCTTCGTGGTAAGGATACTATGCACAATGCTGTGCATAGTGACCTGAAACTGACAGCTCTCCTGAAGCAGGCTGTGAATGAATAAAAATCAACGCACAATACCTCCAAATGAAGGATACGGATTCGCTTCGTGCTCAGTTTCAGAAGAAGGAATGTGTTGTCCGGCATATTAACCTCCTCAATATAGTCACAAATCTCCCCTGCAAATCGGATTTCATTACAGAAGGTTCCTCCGAATTAAAAATCTTCTGCAACAGAAACCAACCGAGTGTGGTCACATCAATACGCGCTTTCACTTGCCGAGCCAGTTTCTCGTCTTTGCAATTCACGAGTTTAGCAGTGATGATTGGCGTCGAAATCTGCAAAATAGTACTAAGCATCCCACTGAGCATTCATCATCAATCAACCACTCAAACTTACAGCTTTAACAGCGTTGATAATTTCTTTAATGCGTGGCACACCTTGAGTGATGTTCATTGATGCTACGCCCGCAAAGTGGAACGTCTTCAGCGTCATCTGTGTCGAAGGCTCTCCTACACAACGCTCGTTAATATTGGTCATAGGTTCCTAACACAGAAGAAGTCAAAAGCGAGTAGACCTATGCTAGTAGCTGCAATAGCTCCAACTGCTGTTCCCGGCTCAACAACAGCTTTTCGTAGCTTGAGGCAACATGCTTCCAGAAACGCGACGAATTGTGAGTGAGACACACAGTGAGCATGAACTTGCGCGCTCCTGAACATGTATCGATTGGTAGAATCCTCTAGTATATTAGAAAGGATACACTCGTTAGCTCCTTGAAAGGAACCTAATGGAACTATCGTCAAGCTAGCAACAACTGAAGTCATCTGTCAGGACCTTGAAAAAAAACGTAAGAATAGAAAAGACCTGGGTGGATGGAAACTGGAAGATTATGTGCAGGAATTGCTATGATTTGTCATTCACTGTTTTCGTTCCGCAAGCACAGCACTGTGAACATGTAATAATTATTTTACCGAAGAATTTCTGACGGTTATGCGTTTTTTTTTCTGTTGGTACCACCTCTACCCGCCTCGAGAATGTTGCGTAAAATATCGAACACGTCATTCGACGCTGAATCTCACACATTTTCTCTTTTTAAACGGAATTACACACATAATACAAATTCCGGTTCGGGTTGGTGCTTTAAGGAAGTGATAGCTCAAAAAGTATTTGTAGTGTTTAGTTCAAATTAAACCTACCTTCGTCAAGTACTACATACATAAATCCGACAACAAAACATCCGTATAAAAAAATTAAAAGCAACAGATAGTATTACACAACTGTAAATTCTCAGTAACACCCTGACATACCTGTACTTTTGCTGGCTTAGACATTGAGCGCACAGACCTTTCCGGTTAGGAGGAATTCTGTAAAGTGACGGTAGAACATATACATCATAATCTATTAAACGTAACGTATAAAAACGCACAAATATAAGATTTCAGCCATGACCAAGACATTTCGTTTCAAAAAGTCAAAGACGAAAAGCTGCTTGAAATTCGGACATATATCTGGAGGAACCGTAGTCACTTTTTATGACAGTTCTGAACAGCCCGCGCCAAAAAGATTATCTCTCCTTCATTACCGAACGCCACTGCCTGCTGCAGTAACTTTGGCGCTATAGCACATGGGGGAGTCACCTTGTAAAAAAAATCGTAACGCGAAAAATGAGAAACGGTACATAGTATTAATAAATAAAACGGGCAGACAATAATATTGTCATGTTTTGCTCTGACAGAACAGATTGAGGCAAAGGAAGAAACTCCGGGGTGCGACACGAATAACGCACCTGTGTTAAAATTGCCTATATCCTCTCAGATCACTTTTACATTTTTACACCGTACCTACTTCTTACTCACTTCTTCCCTTATCTTACATTTCTCTGGTCGAAGCGTTTAGACCCTCCTCGCCCTACGTGGACGACGAATCGATCTCGCGCTGCAAACTAATTTCTTCCGCAGTTCACACGTCCTTCGTAGCGAACGAGTAGCTACATTACCTCGTTGTCTCCCTGCAACTTCAAGTCATCACAACAGTGCATCACCTCCCCCCCCCCCTCCCCACAGGTATTGCAAATAGCTCATAGCGTAATAGAGAAACTGATTAAGCCATTTCCCATCGCAACCTCCAACTCGTGCGTAAAAATGCGAGATCAAATCACAAAACGCCAGCTGAACCTCGAAAATCGCGCTAGTAGATCAGTTTCACAAGGGTGAGGGACTGAACTTACGAATGTCATCGCTAATTGCGGCGATCTATCGACGCGGCAAGTCCGCTGCTACGCCTACCGACTCGCCGCCTTGACCCGTCGCCAGCGCGACATCCTCCACCGCAGCCGCGACGAGATTCAGGTCTATGGGGCAGACGAGAGGTGAAGAAGAACCAGGCAACACATTTCAACATTTCGAATCTTTGAGATCCAAATGTACTCTCATTAGGCTTCCTTGTAGTCCTTCTGATTTACTTCTACCCTTTCCACTTCCCTCATTTATCTTCATCAGGATTATTTTCAGCCGTTCTTATGTTTGCTTACAACAGCTTGACAACACCTTAATTTTTCTCCTTAGGATTTCCCTATTAGTTTGGATTTATATTCCAAAAATAACTTCGAGACCGAAGCGCTTTGACGATCGATTGATGAAGATCGTTGTCGCCGCGAATGAGCGACTCTATCACTCCTTCTCTGCGTATGCTCCGCAGTCTGGCTGCTCGGATCAAGCCAAGGAAGAGTTTTGGAGCCTGCTTGATGAGAAGACAGCAGAGGTACCTTCAAAAGATATCATCATAGTCGCTGGTGACCTTAACGGGCACGTCGGCGCGACGAAAGACGGGTACAGCTGTCATGGTGGGTTTGGTTACGCGTCGCGTAACGCAGATGGTGAGCGTATCCTTGAATATACGGAATCGCACAACCTCACCATAGTGAACACCGTCTTCCGAAAACGCGATTCCCACCTCATCTCGTTCTATAGCGGGAACACCAGGACTCAGATAGACTTTGTCCTTGTGAATGATCGAGACCGAAGTCTTGTCACAGACGCGAAGGTCGTGCCGTATGAGACGGTCGCCCCACAGCATCGACCGCTGAACTGTACTTTAAAGATCGCCCCTCCGATGCTGAAGCAGGTCGAGCGATGCGGTGCACCAAGAATCAAGTGGTGACGAATGAAAGAGAAGGAAGCAGCTGAGATTTCTCGCGTGCGGTTACCGACAGTGACAACTGTCGACGAAACTTGTAAGAAGGCGACTGACGCGACTCGTCAGCTGCACGGTCGGAGCTCGGCATCACGAATCCTGGACGACGGAAGGTCGACAAGCAGGCATGGCTGTGGATAGATGACGTAAAAGCCAAAGTTCGAGAGAAGAAGACGCTCTATCACGTGTTTCTCGGCGAAAAGACAGCCAATAACTGGCGGAAGTACCACGAAGCGAAGAAAGCTGCAAAGAAGGCCGTGGCTGTTGCAAAAGCCACTCATTATGGAGATGTCAACGAGAAGCTCGAGTCGCGCGATGGTGAGCGGTATCTGTACCGACTCGCAAAGAATCGCCATTGGCAGACCGAGGATATTGAGAAGTTTTTCGGCATCAATGATGAGAGCGGCCATCTTCCTGTGGACCGCAAGAAGGCATTGAAGCGATGGCGCGATTGCTTTGAGGAGATCTCTACGGTAGAATTTGCTCATTTAGCCAACCCCTCAACGGCTCCAACCCACGGCCCCGTCCAGGAGATCACCGTGGAGGAGATTGAAGCGGCTTTGAAGAAGATGAGGCCAGACAAAGCGACTACGACGACGTGGCAGCAGAACTGTGGAAGTCGAAGTTTTGGTACCCTGCTGAGTGGTTGGCGAAGTTCTTTAATCAGGTTGTGGCGGAGAAAAATGTGCCTAAGTGTTGGCGCCAAAGTACGACGGTTCCGATTTGGAAGAAGAAGGGCTGCTCCAACTACCGTCCAATCCGTTTGCTCTCACACAGCATGAAGATCTTTGAGCGAATTGTCGACGGACGAATTCGTGACATCGTCCAGCTTTCCAGCAATCAGTGCGGCTTCATGGCTGGCTGTGGCACCATTGATGCCATACACGCCGCCGGCCTCCTGATAGAGAAGCATCGCGAGAAACCGAAGCCAGTGCATATCGCCTTTCTCGACTTGGAGAAGGCCTTTGACCGCGTACCGCGTGAAGTGATATTGTACGCCTTGCGACATCATAGAGTTCCTGAAGAGCTCATAGAGTGGGTGCGAATTTTCTACTTTTGTCCAAAGAGTCGAGTCCAAGCTGCTACTGGAACCTCGATGGAGTTTCCGATCTCTGTCGGGGTACATCAGCGTCCTGCGCTTTCTCCACTCCTCTTTGTTGTCGTCATGGATGCCATGACACGAGATCTTCAGAACCCCGTCCCTTGGACATTGCTTTATGCTGATGACGTAATGCTCGCTAGCGAAGATAAAGATGAACTCGAGCGAGAGGTGCAAGCTTGGTGTGATCGCTTGGAGCGGTTTGGACTCAAACTGAACATGAAAAAGACCGAATATCTAACGACGGACGTTACTGAGTCCAGCTCCATCAAGGTTAACGGCATCGAGCTCCCACGCACTTCGGTCTTTAAGTACCTGGGATCAGCAGTCACGTCTGACGGCAAACTGATGGTCGAAGTGAATTCACGCGTGAGTGCAGCTTGGTCCAAGTGGCGCTCGTTAACTGGGGTGCTCTGCGATAGGAAGATACCAGAGTGTTGAAGTCGAAGATATACAGAGCAGCCGTCCGGCCAGAAGCGATGTAGGGCGCTGAGTGTTGGCCTGCGGCAAAGGAAGCGGAAAGTCGCCTCAGCGTCATGGAGACGAAGACGGGAGACATGGACCGCATTTGAAACGATGCTATTCGGCAGAAGTTCGGTGTCGCGCCGATAGCCGAGAAGATGCGCGAAGCTCGCTTGCGATGGTACGGCCACGTTCTGCGTGGAAAATAAGACAGCGTCCGCAAGATAGGCCTTAACTTTGAGGTAATAGGAAAGTGGCCTAGAGGGCGCTGGTTAGATACGTTACATGCGGACTTGAAGATTACTGGTATTTACCCTGATCTAGCGCTGGATCGGGAAAGGTGGCGCCATAACACCAGAATAGCGGACCCTGCTATGATGCGGGACAAACGCTGAAGAAGAAGAAGAAGAAGAAGAATTTCGAGTCCGACACATTGGTTCATGGATTCGTTCGAAACCGTCTTTAGCGTCCTCTCCTATTTCTTTACCAGTTATGATCAGTTAGCCTACCGGCCCTCTTCACGACTGAGAAGGTAGCCAGTGGCCTTTCTAACGAAAGTGAAATGGCTAAATAGCTGGGCAAGAATCACTGTGAGACTCAAGCAAAGTTTCAAGAAGTAGTCGACGCGTTCGCGGCGGCGACTTCCGCACATGCGACGATGGTCAGTGGCGCCGCAGCAGGGGCTAATTACGGCGCGGCGGTGGCTGCCGCAGTCGCGATAACCATTCGTACGTTCGATCCGCTCCCCGTTTCACAACACAGCGACCTCCAGAAGTAACTTTATACTACTAGACCACGCAATAATTCGAGTGAGCACTTCGCTTAAAAGGAAACTAGCCGCTTTGGTATCAGCGACAAATTGAACAATTCGAGATATTAGGCGTCTTCAAAACACATTGCTTTTTTTCTCAGGAATTCTGTAGAAGTGACGTCCGCAAATTACCTGTTGAGTGACAATATGTTGTAGGTGATAATGGTGAATGTGTTCATTAAGTTGTTGAACGTATTGAAGGAGAAAAAATGCAGAAGTGACGGGAAACTTTCTGAACAGTCCAATATTAAATAACAGTAGTAATGCTCTGTAGTTACTTGCTTCGATGAATTCTTCCGTTTCGGACTAAAGGACTTGCGCCCAGGCACCAAAAAGCTGACGCGGAGGAGAGCACAGATCACAGCTACAGCATTATTTGTTTGTTTTCTTTACTATCAGTGTGCCTTGTCTCGTTTTCTTGGTGCTGGTGACACTTTTTATAAGGTGACCCCCCCCCCCGGACCCTATTTGCGCCGGTTTTATATATATATATATATATATATATATATATATATATATATATATATATATATATATATATATATATATATATATATATATATATATATAAATGAGTGTTGATTCCTTGCCTTGTATTTAGATTTTGTCTAGTTTTCATTTCATTTAGATTAACTTGTTATTGATT
>OX375870.1:62020030-62132378 GCA_947359475.1 Heligmosomoides polygyrus bakeri | reverse complement strand
AACCATAAAGGACACTTCTAAGTAAGCAAGCTCGTCGGTTTTGAAATCAAACTTAATACCATCGAATTTCAAAGCGGTTTTTTTCCCGGCAAGCAAAGATTTTTAGAGACTTAAAATAATTTCTATTCAAGGAAAATGTGTAGTAGGACTTTCTTTGGAATTGCTTAAAGTTCAACAGTTCCAGTATGTGAATACGCTATTTGAAAATTTGAATTTTTTTCATTTTTCGAGGGAGAATCATCATTTAAAGCATATTCTAAGGTCCAAATAGGCAGCTACTTCCACCGCCTTAATACAAAAGATTGCAATGTGCATCCGCTTGGTTCGTTTCTATCCTAATCGAATGCTTTTTGCAGTTGTGCTGCGCCCGCGCATGGCGGATGTGATAGTGAAATGGAACAATCGAAGGATTTGCCGTGAGTCAATTTTTTTGAAGATATAAACAGCAGCGGAGGAAAGCACTGGTCGGTTGAGCGTCACCGACCGTGTAAGTGTTAGGTGGTTTTTTATTTGATTCATTTGACTTGATTTAGTGTTTTGACCAGCATGTCATTCTCGCCTTGGGCCTATGCCATCGGTCAGGCCCTTGGCGAGAATGACATGCAGGCCGAGCGATGCGATGGCGTGAATTGCCTCGGGGACGGGGTCATCGTGTAAAGGAAGTCCCGTGTTGTATTGAAACATTGAAAGAAAATGAAATTGAATACTAGTGAGAAGAGAATTCGAACCTCCTTCATGGACTTCTTGAACGTGCTAAACCATTTTTTTATGTGAGAAAAAACATTCGTGTGCCTTCAAGAGAGATGATCGCTGATGATTTACAAGAGATCTGTAACATAAGCCCCCTCAAGTCTCGTCCTCGCGAGCCAATTTGCACTGGATGTGATTTGACTAAGCTGACTAGGGAGAATGCCTCGTTGTGAACTGGTTACGTAGTCAAAATGAAAATGTGCGTAGTGGGTATGAAAGTGTGAGTGGTGAAGTGAGTGATTGAGAGAATGATAAGTGAGTCTGCTGTGGAGAACAGGAAAGCTCCTTAGGCGTTGAACGTTGTCGAAAATGGTTGTCGAGAACGGAATTCTTAGCGTTATCGGAAAGAAATGTTAAGCAAGCTAGGTAATACTGATTTTTTTGTGAGCTGGTTAAATAGTTGTTATCTGAGTGTGTGAGTGAGATGTGAATGGAGTGGGAGCGGTGACAACTGTTAAGTCTTAAGTTAAGAAGAAAAAGAAAGCTCACGGGCTTTAAGAAGAAAAGGAAAGCTCATGGGCTTAAGTTAAGTATTTAAGTATAAATATTAAATACATTAAATTAAATACTGCCGCCGACACATCGTTGACGACGACAACGACGACGATTCTGGCTAAAATGAGGACGAGGGGACGAGGTCAACGCTCCACACTGACTCCTTCTTCGGCTCCTTTGCTTCATGTTTTTTTACAAAGGTAGGGTGTGCGCTCTATGTTAAATTTTAATTACTCGTCTATCAGCGTGTTTAATCATTTTTAGCGACACCTTTTGGCGTAAAATTCGAAAACTTCACAACAGCACTGCTTGTTGAATACGATTTTTTGTTCAAACTTCGGTCAAAAAGTTTAGAAAAAAGTTGAGCTTTTGGTTAAAGTTCGGGCAAAAATTTTAGTGAAAAGTTAAGCAAAACACCTGCATTTTGAGTTAAAACTGAACTTTTTTAAGCGGAGCACCCACCTTTGTTTTTCTTCCCAATCACGTTATGTAGTTAACCGCTAGTAGTTTTTTTGCTGCTTTAATACTTCACTTCGCCATACTCGCTCACTTATTGCTTTATTTTCTTCTCGATTCCCACTGTTCTCACTCACCCGGTTCTCACTCACTTTACTAGATTTCTCTTATCTATATCGATTTCTAGGCCTTTTAAAACTTCACCTCATTTTTCTGCTCATCTCGAGAACCTCCTTGAAGTCTTTGAAGATCTGATCGTCACTTGGATCGATATCGCTTGCTTTGATTTTTGCCATTACATTTTCTTTGTCTTTATTACTATTACCATGCCATGTCTTACATTACCCATTACTACCATGCCATTAAAATATTATTAAAATGGCTCATCAGATTAGTATTTTTTACATGCATACTATACGTGTGTATTATGTTATGTAATTGCTGATCTGCGATAATAAATATAAATTAAAAAAATTTGTAATTGTGAATATATACAGGTATATACAGGCATACACACGTGCATACACGCGTATATACAGGTGTATATACGTGTATGTATATATGTATGTATAAATGTATATATAGATATAAGTAGATATACACCGTATATATGCATGTATACACAGTATACACGACTGTATATACATACATATACCTATATACACACGTACACATGTATACACGTGTATATACGGTATATACATGTATATACAGTCGAATATACTGTGTATACATGCATATATACGGCGTATATCCACGTATACCTATGTATATGTATATATACATACATATACACATACATGTATGTACACCTGTATATACGCGAGTATGCACGTGTATATGCCTGTATATACCTGTATATTGTGTGTATATATTTATACGTGTATACGCGTGTGTATACACATATATATATATATATATATATATATGGATGCACTATGGATATGTTATGTGTGTACGAGCTGGATATGCGTGGATATGTGTGTGGATATGCGTGGATATACGCGCGGATATGCCGATTTGCAAGGCATTTGCAACTCACGTTGCTATTTTTTCAACGCATTTGCAACTTGTGTTGCTACGTTGCAACACCTTAGCAACTGGGGCCGAAACCTTGTCAACCGACTTGGCCCGAGTAGCAACGCTTATGGCCCGAATGGCAGGTGGTTGTGAGGCCCGAGTTGAAAAACGGGTCCTACTCGGGCCAGCGAATGTCAGAGTGCATACGCTCGTGGAGAGATTCGCGCCGTATGCAGAAGAAGTCTCTGCAACAGTAGACGACGAAGAGCAGTTTGAAGCATACTGCTCTTCGTCGTCTACTAAGGTAAACTTGCTGCAAGCGAGCATAGAAACGATAGTGCAGAGTAGAAATACTCTGCAAAACCTCGTTCGAGAGGTCAAAAGGGAATTCGACGATGCGAAGTCGAAACCAGCAAAAAACCTCACCTCCGAGATTGAAGAAATGGAGAGAGAGGCAAAATATAGCGATAGAATCGCTAAAGCCAATGAATTGATAAGCGTGCTCGGAACAAGAGTAAATGAAGCAAAAAATCAACTCAGTAAACTGGCAAGAAAGTTGGGTAGAACCAACACAGGTGTAGAGCACACCTCCTTATCAGCCCAAAACGGAAATTCCACTGGGCATGAAGAAATTGGTGATGCCCCCAGTTACTCAAACGTGACAACTGTGCGTGCGCAAAATAGCCAATTTTGCAAGTCGGTAAAAGCCAGAACAGCCTACTTCCCCGTTTCAGCGGAGACGAAGACGAATTCGCCGAGTTCTGGGCAATTTACGACACACTTGTTCATCAGAACAATTCCTTGAGTACAGTAGAAAAAATGCTACTGTTGAAAGATAGCATGAAAGGGAGAGCTGAAATGACTATCAAAGGAATTCAGCTCATCCCATCCAACTACACATGGATGGTTGAGGCGGTCAAGAAGAAATACGGCAACAAGTCAACTAATAGAGCAAAAATCGTCCAAAAATTGATGGACTTGCCTACTGCCAAGAATGATGCGAATAGTTGTACGCAGACATTTGACCATATCAGAATGCTGATTAACCACATGGTCTCCGCTGGACAAGATATCCGGCTGATTCAAGACGCAATGTGGACGGAAAAAATTCTTGTAAAATTCCCCCATATTTCCGTATGAAATAGTAAAGACCATGTTGGTCGCTATTCAACATGAGGATGAAGTCAAAATAGACGAACTCATGGATCATCTTGAAAAAGAGATCAACGCTCAGAGATTCGTAGAATCACGCCTCAATCATCATGGTAACAGTGATCAACCTACCAGGCGTTTTCAAAAAAGCAAGCAATACAACAGCTCCTAGAACTGAGAGACGTTGTCATTACTGTGAACTACCAAATCACAGTTCCTCTCAGTGCAGGAAAGTCTCCGACGTTAAGTTCCCGAAGAGCATGAATCAAAGAGGCCAAAAAATGTTGGAAATGCTTTTCGTGCGATCACAACAGTTATGATTGCCAAAAGCTCAACTGCCTAAAATGTGTTCACAACATAAGACATAAGTCTGTGCTTTTCCAAAGCGAGTGAGGGCAATGACAGCTCATCATTCAACACTCACCAGAACAACCGATTCAATAAGCCCGCCCGCAGCAGGAATCAATGGAACCCGAACACGGCTCCACAGGCACAACATACTGCTCAACCTAACCGCTCCGCAACAGGAAACGGTACAAATGATGCGCGTCACAGACCGCAACATATAAATCCACAATCAAGTGGAAATTCCTATAGCACATATAATGCTAAGAGTCAACAACACTTCGACCAAA
The DNA here is from genome assembly GCA_947359475.1 of Heligmosomoides polygyrus bakeri. Taxonomy (NCBI): domain Eukaryota; kingdom Metazoa; phylum Nematoda; class Chromadorea; order Rhabditida; family Heligmosomidae; genus Heligmosomoides; species Heligmosomoides polygyrus. The sequence goes on along the minus strand of OX375870.1, from coordinate 62,127,870 downwards.
GCAGGGAGCAGATTGTCCTCATGACAGCTGAAGGAAATGTCTGGAACAACAACACCAGACAATTCGAAAAAGTGCTTTTCTTTTTCGATACAGGAGCTCAAAAAAACTATCATACAAGAGCAAACTGCTAACGAGCTTGGACTCGAAAAGCAAAGCAGTGAAATTTGACCGGTATCGGCGGACATATTGAGAAATTTCAAACGAACATTGTGCCCATAATTATAAGCACAGTGTGCGGGGCCGAAATGAGTCTAACCGTCCAGAGAAAACATATCATTACCAACGGTTTTCCGTCTGTTCGTCTCAATACCGTCGACAAGCAGTTCCTTCAAGACAAGGAAATTTGCGTGTCTAAAGGCCCCCACACACTTCTGCGGCAACGGCGCTCGCCGCTATGGTTAAGGATAGGGCAGGAACGACGCCGGCGGCGAGCTCTGCGTCCCTGCCCTATGGTTAAGGATAGGGCCGCGGCGTTGCCGCAGAAGTATGTGGGGGCCTTAACCCTCGAGTTCGTGAGGAACATCAGAACCCGCAAATATTAGTCGGTCTCGACCACTATTATGACCTTGTCAACATGGTTGATACCACAACCTTACCGTCTGGTCTACGTATCGCACGGACCGTATTCGGCCCAACGATACATGGTAAAGGAGCAACACCAATACCAACGTCCGGAGAGATAACACATGGCCTGAGCCTGATTCACGAACAGAAAGAATCTGATCTCTTCAAAACATATTTGAACTAGACGGTCTAGGCATTTCACAAGAAGAATGCGCTAAAGATGGAAATGCGTTCGAGTATCTTCAGTCTTACACAAAGTCTATATCCTTCGAAAACGAAATCGTGACGGTGCCATTTCCCTTGAAGGACAATATTCTTGATCTAGTCGACAATTATCCTGTCGCACACCGTCGCCTGCTCTCCTTACAGAGGCAGCTGTTTAATAATGCGAACCAACGAAAATGGTACTGCAAAATATGAGACGAATATATTCAACGAGGCTTTGTTGAAACCTGCACAAGTGAGCCAGACACCGTAAGCATTTACTATATGCCTCACCCTGGTGTCTGGAAGCCAGAGAAAAGCAAACGTCTGCGAATAGTATTTGACGCATCTTCGAAGATGAAAGCCAATTTGTCACTGAATGATGTCATACATACAGGACAGAGATTCGTCAATAAAGTCCATGACATGCTGGCTGCTAGTCGAACGAGTAATATAATACTGCTATGCGACATTGAAGCAGCATTTACTCAGACTAGGTTGGTGAAAACCCATAAAGACCTGTGCCGTTTTCTGTGGCTGAAGAACTTCGATAGGCCACCTACCAAAGAAAACATTGTGGAACTCAGATTCAACCGTCTACCATTTGGGAATACTGCTTCACCAAGCATCCTTAATATGGCCATAATGGCATTCCTGAACCACAAAAATACACCGCTCTCTTTGGAAATAGCAAGGAACATATATGTTGATAACATACTTCTCCGAGCAAATAGCTACGTGGAAGCCAAACGAAAGTATACCGCTTCCAAAGAAGTGTTCCAAGAAATTGGAATGAACCTTCGCGAATACGTGTCAAACTCCGTCATGGTAAACAATGCGATACCACCGATCGACAGGGCGCCGGCAGGGAAAATAAAGTTCCTCAGTGTTAACTATGATACGATTTCGGACGAGTTCGATATAAAAATCAATATTCCTGATAGAGACCATCTTACGAAACGAGATATTGTAAGCCAGATCAACACAGTATACTATCCGATTGGTTTCGCGAACCCTCTAATGATCAAGTTAAAGTCATTGATGAGGGAAATCTATGCGACAGGCATAGACTGGAAAGATGAGGTTCCACCCGAATTCACCAGAAAGTGGAAATTCGCAGTCCAGGAGATAAATAATGCTCGTATATCGTCACCACGATCAATACTGCATCTTCCATCCATCCCGCTGCAACCCACAACGTTGTGCCTTTGGCTATTCTGTGATGCTATCAAGTTGGCATGCACATACATAAGATGTGATGACGCCAACGAGGTCACCCAGCTAATTAGCGGAAAAAAGCATACTAACGCCAAAAAAGATGGAACAAACAATTCCGAAGCTGGAATTGCTAGCTATCTTGATTGGTATGCGAATGGCAAAAAGCCTACTAAGCACGCTACAATTCGAAATACACGAAATAAATGTAGCTAGCGACAGCGAGATCGCTCTTCAATGGCCGAAATCCTCACGAAAACTGCCAATCTTTGTCTCCAACCAAAGAGACCTCATCTCAGAGTTGAAAAACTTCATTGAGGGCATGGGTACGTCTGAGAATTTCTTTCACGTCCCAACTCTGCACAATCCTGCTGACGTAGGAACAAGAGGCTCGACTGCAGATGCTATCTCAGAACATGACTGGGTGAGAGGACCAAGATGGTTAAAGAACACTCAGAACACCTGGCCACTACGCTCCATTAACAGCATAGGCAGTGCAGAGATTCAAATGGTCAATATTTGCTCAATCAGTTCAACGAACAACAACGCAAGCAACTCAGATGGCCAACACTTACTCAATCAGTTCAGCGAGCAACAACGGATGCAATGCAACGTCAATGAAATCTTATTTAGCATTTTCGTTAAGTTTGCATTAAAAAATGTTTTGGGGCGAGTGGAGTGTCTCGCTCCGCGTGACCTCCATTGTATTCTCCATTGTATTTCCCATGTACATTGATGTCTAAGATAGCAGAAAAAGTGCCCGTATCAATCGCAGGGTTCCAAAGAAGGGTCTGCGCGATTGATACGCGAGTGATACGGCTCTCGGCATAAATAGCCGGAGCATGAAGAAATTGGGTCACAAACTTTGTCCGATAATAAACCATTGGACTTCAAGAGTGTGTAAACCACGAGTGATAAGCAAGCCCAAAACAGAACCCCACCACAGGTTCAGAACTCCACCATAGGTTCAAAGAGCAGAGCCTTACCACAGGTTCACACTCAGACGTTGCCACTTTTGAGTACTTTCTTTTGGTAGTCTAACCAATTTCAAGAATATTAATGCTGTGGTTGTCAAACAGTATTTCTCTCACAATATGAACGACAACTCTTTTTACGTGGTGAGCTCATTATGTACAACAGAGAACTACAGGGTGCGTAAAAAGTATTGACGCACCTACTTTTTGTTTCAGCTCCAGCTTTCTCTTTCTACCCCTCTAGGTTTTTGTGTGTTATTTTTGTTGTCTGTATTGTGCCTAAAATACACTCATGAAAAAACTGAAAAAACATGATCGTCATCGTTACGGTGGCCCTTTTTTTGACTGTTACCCAGACAGCTGAATACTTCCTTAACAAGAGAATTAGGCGCTGTTCGAAACAGTTGGTGAGGAAAGAGGTCAGCAACCCAAACTCTCTGTCATAATAGATGATGATTACAAGATGTTCAAGCACGATAACGTTCCAATCGAAAATTATGTCTCTGTCCGATAACGGCAAACAGATAACGCGCGCAGGTGTGGACGGTCATGAATTTTTCCGTCGTTTACTCCTGTATTCACAGTAAAGGAGCCAATGTCAAATACGAGTTATTCTATCGTGTTTGCAAGATCATTTTCCATATTTCTCAAGTGAATATTTTAAAACTTACTGCGCAACACTATTTCCACAGCCGCCATTTACTGCGTCAATACTTTTTACGAACCCTGTAGTGTTGGACAGCGCCAATTTCCGTTTCCGCCTTCCGGACCAAAAACAGGCGGAACACGGAACGGAACGGAAGAGCTCGGAGAACGGAAATGGCCGGAAACCGGAATTCGGAACATGGAAATTCCGCACATCCCTGCCCATTATGCTCGTTCCTGGAAGCGGCTCGGGGCACAGTGGATAGTGGTACTGCTTCATGAAATGGTGATCGGGGGTAACGATTTGAGGGGTCCTCACGTTCACACAGTTTACAGGCGTTTTCTGTAGATGTTTCAGATCTTTAGATATTTTATTATGTAAGGAATCCGTAGCGCTATGTTCCATGTTTCTATGTCATTGTTTTCTCATTTAGTAACTTGTTGCATAGGTCCCGAAGGGATTCCCTTACTTGCAAGTAGTTATGAATCTCGCGCCTTACCGTACAACAGAGCCGATAAAAGGCGCGTCCTCAGTAGTTGTAGGCGCATTCTGTGCTTGTCCGAACCGCGAGTAGCGGCTCACGAATAAAGTTCTGTGAAGGATGACTGAGACATTCAGCACCCCAGCCACCCCACATAGGGCCGAACCGAAAGAAGTCTATGATCTGACCGCCGAGTGTCCTGCTTTGGACTGGCGAGAACCTGCCATCAGGAAAGGCACAGAGACGTCTCCAAAAGGAGCAAGAGATTCTACTGCTCCTGTTTACTGGATACAGACACCATAGCGAACGGTGCGATTGTTGTGTTAGGGTGGGCCAAAAGTAATGAGACAAATTCAACTAATTTCTTTATCTCTTTATAACTCAATTACAACTCAACGGTGCTGAGGAATGTTCGCCATTAAGGTCAATGACCTCGCTGCCATCGATCAACCAACTTCCTGATCCCATCGTTCCAAAATTGCTTAGGCCTTGTGCTGATCCACTGCTCGTTATGGTTGTCGAGGTCTGCTTGGATCCTTGTGCCCCTTCCGACCATGAAGTCCTATAGGCTCAAGAAGTAGTGGTAGTCGCATGGAAAGATTTCCGGCGAATACGTTGGGTTAGGTATGTGAACGTAGCCCAGCTGAGCAAGCTTATCCGGTCACTTTTGCCTGATGGGGTGCGGCGTTGCCGAAGAGGAGGGCCTTCTTGAAGCGCTGAGACCGAATAAGTGCGAGTCGCCGGTCCATCTCTTCTATTAAGTTCACCATGGCCTTGGAGTCCATCGCCGTGCTTTTGGAAAACAACTTCCAGTATACCGGTTCATGGGCGCAGACTCAAGCCCAGAACGTGCTTTTCGCCGTGAACATCCCGCCGAACGAAGGTCGATAATAGGTCACCAGGCCTCACCCAGACTCGCTGTTTGGCAGGGTTAAGGCAAAAGACGTACTTCTCATCTTGCGTGACTATTGAGTCCAGGCTGCTCGGGGTTGGGAATTGGGCGAGATTTGTGCGACACAGGTCGACTCGTCAGGCTGGGGTTTCGGCATGAGACGGACTGGGGTTTTGGCATGCTTCTGGAAAGGGCGAACTTGGTCACTTCTCAGGTGGCTCAGCAAATAGCAAACAAACATACAACTACGATAAGCACGATACCGGACTCCGGTCACGGCATATATGGGCACGGCATGGAGAGTCCCATTACTTTTGCCCCCCCCCCCCCTAATATTGACTGTCCGCGTCGTGGTTGCAACGACAGTAGGAACAACTGACAATACCGAAGTACTGTGTTACAGATATCGCTATGGATTCTGACGCACAAATGACGGACGCAGAGCTGGAGCAACTCTCGTTAGAAGAGCCAGTGGCGTTGGAGCAAACTGCGTCGATGAAAGCGTCGGTGCAAGAGATGGCGCAGAAAGCTGCTCTGCGGGTAAGAATTTCACAGTTCACTATCATAGACAAACTCTCCGTGCTGATCGAACTGCCTACCACTGCAGCAGAGCTTATACGCGCCAGGCACCAACGGTGGATGTCAGCAATGATGCCCCCGACACAGTAAAGAGAATACTCGTTCAAGAGTGGGCTGTAATAGAAGGGGAGCTAGAAGAGCTTAATTTCGTGCAGAAGCAACTCAAAGGGATCGCCTCCAAACTGAATACAAACTGGAAGTGGGGCAAACGTCAAGCGGAAACCGTTACATTCGCACTGTTGTTGGTCACTTTTCCAAGCTGGCGGGAGCGCATGCGGTGCCAAAAAAACAGTTGCCAGTGTTTTTTGAACGATGGGTCGCAGAAGGTTGTCGTCAGTCATGATGCCTGCTCTCCGATCAAGGAGAGAGTTCGACAACGGGCTGATGGAAGAGCTTGGTACAATTTTGGGAATCCAGTGGGTATTCACAAAAGGTTACAAACCTCGCGAAAATGGGATCATCGAGAGGTTTAGCAGGACTCTCATAGATATGCTAAAGAGGAAGGTGCAAATTCCGAGTGGGATAGAATTTTGCTGTACTGTGTCTTACAATACGACACCTCACTCGACAGGTGATTCGCCATTCTTCGTGTTACACGGATTCGATGCATACGTACCGTGGGAGGCTGTTCCAAAGCGACAGGTCACCAAGTATATGGTCGACGTTGATGCATACGCGCATGAAGTCGCTGAGAGCACCAGGATAGCGCGAGAGTATGCGCGCGAGACTAACGATAAGATGAGGGCGAGGATGAAAGCTACCTTCGATGAGGAGCACAGAGTCAGTAAATCCCCTCTTCAACCTGGAGATCGAGTGTACAAGAACATTTCTAGCAAGAGACAGGCGCTCAATCCCAAGCTTACAAACCCATGGAAAGGGCCTTATTATCATCGTTTGCGATGATGCTCAAGCTCTGGCAGGTCAGGAGGCGTGACGCTGCCATACAGTGAAGCCACGCGAGTTCTCGTCCACCCGTACATAGATCAGCTGATCTCGCAATAAACTCTTGTCTTATCCCTTACACTTCCTCTCACACCCACTGAGCCACCGCATTATATAGGGCGTACAAGTCCTACGTCGTAACATCCTTGACATTTTGGTACATCGGCCTAACAAGCCTAAGCCTCCCGTCTAGCATAAAGTAGGCCCAATATAAGATCGCATTCTCTGAATCCAAGAGAACAGGTCTCCCGTTGAATACCTGGAGCACAAAGTCGATTCTATTCACGATTAGCACACGCTAAAAGCACCTGAAGCAGCCTCTTCTCTTCACTAACAACATTAAGGAAGAATTTAAAAAAAAAATGGCATTCCATGCAAGGAAATTAGCAATAATATTGAGCTCAATGCAATTCATGATTTAGTAACACGCTCAGCAAGCAGTTAGCCTAAATTGCGCAATTCAAAGAGAGTTTAGCTACAAGAAATGCGGGTCTGCCATACTTCGCTTAGAGGAGTGCATAAGAGAATTAAAAGAAACTGAACAAAGCCTTCAAAAACTTTTTATCGAGTAAAAGCAGAGAAGAGAGTTGATGGTTGAATTAGAAGAAATTGAGCGAGAATATCAACCGCACACAGCTTGTGCAGAAGCTGTCGACCTTATGTTTACGCTAAGTTCGCATTTTGACCAATTATAGAGTGAAGAACAAAAGAAAGGAATCCAGTTTGGGTACTGCTCTCAGAATAAGGCCAGGGGCATACTTCCATCGCCGCGATGCCATCGCGACGCTCAGTCCGTGGCCATTCCGCCGCACGCGGTCGAATAGTCAAAGGAAACTTCGCCGCGGCCGCCGCAACAGTGGCGGTCGGTATGCGCGATGGCTTCCCGCGCCCATCGCGGGCATGGCATACTTTTTCGCACCGCGCGCGGTGTTTAGCGTTGGTCCAGGACGGATCGCGGTCGCGCTCCCTTGCAAAGCGATGAGAGATGCAACGAGCACAAAGAAATTAGAATTCCTTCGCGTCGCCCTGCAAAACTCATCGCCGCGATTCCATCGCGGCGACGGGAAGTATGCACGAGGCCTAACACTAGAGTCGGTACCGCAGTCCTTTCAGTTTCGAGGTAGTCATTTGAAATACGATCAGCATGAAGCTAACGGCAATCCCGTCACGGAGAATGTAGCACAAAATCAATCAGGTCAAAGAGTACATCGCTCCATAAGAGCTCCGGAAGTGTTCCTCCCAAAAAATTTTTTGGAAATCCAGAAAAGTTTTCGGAGTATTGAACAGTTTTTGAGACGCTGGTTCATAAAAATATTGAACTTCACGTCATCGAAAAGATCGTTCTTGCGAAGGAAAGCTTAAAGGGTAGGGCAAAGTTAGCCATACAAGGCATCCAGTCGTTACCGCACAACTAAGTATGGACGATACAAACGCTGAAGGACACTTACTGCAATTATTCAATATTATTCAATAAATAGGTCACAAACTGCCCGCAAGCTGCTGAATTTAAAGCCAGTTAATGATTTTGTGAACAGCTATTCCTTATTCCTAGGAAAAATTCAGGTTTTGATTAATCAGATGGTATCCACAGAATATGATGTTAGGTCTACATGTGATCCAATTAGGAGCGAAGCCATATTGTCATAGTTTCCTCATAGTATTGTTACGCCTGTGCTCATAGCTAGCAGAGCGCTGCACAATCAATCAATCGCTGAACTCATGAGTGACCTCAAAAAGAAAATTGCCGTTAATGTCTACATCGAGAACAGACTGGGCAATACAATCAGACGCGAAGTCATCTCAACACCGCTCATATATGACGCTACGCGACTTCAACTAAATGGTGGATGAATCTTTTGCAGCATTTGTAAGCATGCGTCTTTGTCTTGCAAAACTGTTATCGACAAACCAAAACAGCAAAATAGATGCTGAAACTGTTGCTCCTTACAGCATGAAAGCTTCGGCTGTCAAAAGCCGAATGTACGGCATGTGGAAAAAGGCATCACGTATCAGTGTACTTTAGGCCTATGTTACACTTCCGCGGGAGCATCCGTGGGACGTCCGCAGACGGAAGGTGCGCCGCGGACGGCTGCCGTCCCGCGAGTGGGAAGTATAACTGCCCTCTCGTCGTCTGTCGGCGGCAATCCGCGGACGGCGGGTGTGACGGGGCGCGGCGATTGGATCCCGGCGCGATTCCCGCCCGTCCGCGGGAGTATAACATAGGCCTTAAAAGGGATCCCAAGGAGAGCGGAAAGGGACTCTATGGAATTCATTGCCAAGAAACCATCAAAACTACCATTATCAGACAACAGCTAGTAATAGTCATTTCGAAAACAGGCCTTATCGTATAGAAAATTTAGCAAATTTAAACACTGTTTTCGCTAAAAACTAAGCCCCTAATCATTCTTCGGCCACCAATTCGCAAGCATTCATGACAGCCGAGGGAAGTATATGGAATTGCAGGAAGGAGGAGGTAAAAACCATTTTCGGGCCTTAGGTATAGGAGCAGCAAGGTCATGGCAACACTCACAGAAAAACCTGTAGTGTCACCAACTAATAAAATAACTTGCAAACCAAAAAGGGCTCAAACGAACAATAGCTAACGATGAACAGAATCAGTCACTGAAGCAAGGACCACCAACATCAAAACGTGAGAAGGGCGCTGTGTCTATCAAACAACCCCTGCCGTGGGGTTTGCCCTTTCGCGCGAACGTAGGCCAGGACACTACTTTATTAGCTGGACCGGCAAGAATATACCCTCAATTGTGCAACAAAGAGTGCCGCAAAAAATCAATATTGAAAGAAAGAATGGGTTACGCTAGAGAAGTTCGTGGATCTACGTTGGAAAAGCTAAACAGGGAAACTCTCACAAGACCGCCTGAATTACACATGTTCAGTGAATTACGCTTTCCGGTTAAAGTTTTAGATCTGTCATGTTTTCTTTTCTTCCACATCGTCGTCGCCGTCTACAACTCTCAACTAGCTGCTTTACTTGCCCGTCGTGCTGTCTTCAACATTCAACAAGCAGTCTGCAGCCTCAACCTCAACCAGTCAGCAGCCACTCTTATCGAGTAACCTACACGTTTGGTCCCTATGGTCTCCAAGAGTATGAATCAAGCGGATCGCCGCCGACATTGTGGTGCCATACTTTTCATGCCTATTATTTATGTCCTGCGTGAATCACATTTTCTATGTAATTCAACGATTTCGTTTTGGCCTCGCCGGGAATATCATCGTCTGCGATGATGCTCAGGCTCTGCCAGGTCTGGAGGCGTGACGCTGCCACACAGCGAGCCCACGCGAGTTCTCGCTCCACCTGTACATAGACCAGTTGGTCTCGCAATAAACTCTTGTCTCATCCCTTAACTCGCTCCCAACATCCACTGAACCACCGCATTATTAGGGCGTACAAGTCCTAGGTCGTGCCGTTCTTGACACATATACAGTTATTGCAGTTAGCGAGAACAACGCACTAATCACTCTGATAGGTCACAACAAAAACCGATAAGGTACCTTTTGATGGGTTACGGAAACTGCAAAAGGAATATCAGATGCACCGCTGACAACGCGTAGAACTAGAGGGAAAAGGGGAAGGCCTCGTAAAAATAGAACACCTTCATGTTCCCGAATCCTAGCGTTTCTGTTTCCAGGAATCCTCCTTGGAGTGGATAACCCGCTGCACCTTCGTCATCGATGTCAAAGTGCTCTCTTCAATCAGATGGCTCACGTGGCACTCCCGAGCTTGACCCATCCGATGGCTAGGTCCAAAAAAGGTTCAGGACATGTTCCGGCTAGCAAATGTCGCCTCGATCTCAGAACAGACCTGCTGAGGTGACGAGCGCAAGGAGGAGAAATTACGAAAAAAAAAAATCCCTCGGAATCCCTCGTACATCACATCGTATGGACTCGCTCTGGCTGTGGACGCTCATCGCCGTCGGTGTCATCCATATGCAGATGCAGTTGAGCGGGCACGTGGAAGAAGATTCGACCACTCTGCTGTATTTGAGACGCGAGTGCACTACGACCTGGGAGAACATCGCAATGCTCGATCGCGTGAGATTACCAGGAGCGATAGCTAATGACCAGGGAATATTTCTCGCGGTGCCACAACCGTTCTCTAGAGTGCATCCCGACATGGAGTACCCTGACGTGGTTCCTTTTGTATATCAGGACTGCAGCGCGCTGGCGCACAAGATGATCTCTGTACGACGTCCATTACTGCTGTTTGGCCAGACACCACACCCGAGAGTCGCGAGAGGCGGCAGGTCCTGATAGCGCTGGAACGCCATCTACAGTGTAGAGGAGCCCTGGCCTTCTTCCCGTCACCTTACGAGGACGAAAACATCAAGAAGTGGACACATATGGGAAGAGTTTGTGCCGAGTTCGTGAAATATATGACAGCACCTGAACGCTCCTTCGATGTCGTTGTCCGCGACCATTACAGCGACGTACTGCAGCCAGCACACCGTTCATACATCTGGCGTGTTGTCTCGGCACTCGCCCCCGGAGCGGGAAAGCGCTGATATCCGGCCGCCAGATCCTCCTGTTCCTCCAGAAATTGAGGCTGACGGTGAACGATTTGATCAGATTAGACGAATTCGATTTCGCGTCGCCGGAGCTTAATGATCATGCGCAGGGAAAAGATGCTCAGAAATAAGAGACGTCGAGACGCGCATCGGCACAACTACTGGGTCATTCAGGACCTAGAGCGACGCCGCCGTGAACTTCCGTTAACCTTCAAGGAACCATGACGCCAACGCCACTACCAACCAGCGAGGAAGGATCGATAAGCCATTACCAGCACCTCTGAAGGCCGCCACAAGCCGAACAAGGACTATCCCAGGAACGACGCCCCTTCGAAGAGAATGGAGCCAAGAAAGCGTTACCATAATTGCGAGAAGTAACCGGTCATCGTCGGGACGACTCTCCGTCTACGGGGGGGGGGGGGGGGGGGCATGTAAGGAATTCGTAATGTTCCATGTCATTGTTCTCTCATTTAGTAACGTGTTGCATAGGTCACGAACGGATTCCCTTACTTGCAAGTAGTTATGAATCTCGCGCCTTGCCGTACCCCAGTGCCCATAAAAGGCGCGTCTTCAGTAGTTGTAGGCTCATTCTGTGCTTTTCCGGACCGCGAACAACTCACGAACAAAGTTCTGTGAAGGACGACCTAGACATTCGGCACCCCGGCCACCCCACAATTACTTGCTCGAAAGTCAGAAAACTACTAAAACACGCTGATTTTGGATCACTACATTGCCTCGAATATGAAATGTGGCCAACTAAATAAGAAAACTGGAAACTGAAATTTAGTTCGTAAATAATGTGTGAACATGAAAAAAATCTGCAAGACCTCACGAACCCCTTAGGATGGCTACTACAGAACTGACGCGTCTTGTAGATCGTGGTTGTCTTGCTTATCACTTCGCCGACGAATTTCTCCAATTGATCGCGGAATCGAGGATGAGCTCTGCCCAGCTCGGCATCAAGAATGGTTTTTGCGAGCGTCTAAAGCAAATTTGATGAATCGGGTTGTCTCTCATTTCTCCTTGTCCTTCGACACAACTCGCCGTCATGTCATCGCTATCCAACTCTTCATCTCCATTGAACGGGTGAGTATTGCGTACATGTTCCAGCTGATGGGTGAAATCTATAACACTGCCATTCTTCGCCTCCATCAACGCGGGATCTAAAACACTGCAGAATTTCATACTGGAATAATAACTTTCAGTAAAGGAAAGCCTACCTAAACCATCCTCCCCGAAGACAAACTCCACAATGTCTCCTACTGATGAGCGTACTGTGCCATCGTAGCTGGCGCAGAGATCCTGACAACAGCAAAACTTATTACAGAACCCACTTACGGTTATGTATGTATACCTCCAGACACTTAACCAAACGCCTCTGCATGTACCCAGTCTCGGCTGTTTTTACAGCAGTGTCTACCAGTCCTTCCCGACCTGAACAGACATGGAAATTACTGAATTATTTTAAAAAATAACAAAACAGACAACACCAAACTACTCAATTTCATTTTAAACCATACAGCAGCTAAAACGACTTTATGTTTGATCTAGGGAAAAATAATGACCGTCTTAAACACACTTCGAGCAACTGTCATCCAACTGTGACGTAGAATAAAAAACGTTGACCCCACCGTTTTCATAAGCACCTATGTTTCTCACAACCGTTTATTCCTGCTGCTTCGATCAATTGCTTCGTGCATGCATGAACTCCAAATTTCACACTAGGGCCTTCGATCACCTGTATCACCTGTCGTCCCGTTGATCATCGACTTGCTCGAGCGGGCGCCAGCAGCGTCTCCATTCGTCCCTGTCGCGTGCCAGAGTAGTCCAATGGATCCTCCTCGCTCGAGGGACACGAAGAGCGTCATATCGGTCGTTCAGGGCTTTCACGACGAAGTCCGACCAACGCGTTGGTGGGCGTCCTGGTGTTCTTTTGACATCCCGCGGAATCCAATCTGTGACGGCTCTCGTCCAGCGGGTGTCTGCGAATCGCATTACGTGGCCGGCCCACCTAATTTTCGACGACTTGGCCCATGCGACAGCGTCTCTGATCTTCGAACGTCGGCGAAGCTCGGAACTCCGAAGGCCTTCTCTCACTTGCGTGAGTCGTGTCACTCCGAGCATCGTCCTCTCGATTCCACGCTGCGCGACGCTGATCGCGTGTTCATCCTGCTTTCGCATAGCCCAGGTCTCTGAGGCGTATGTTAGGGCAGGAAGAACGGTAGAGTCGAATAGGTGGGCACGGAGTCGGACGATCTTCGTCTTCTTCGCGACTTCTTCGACGCTCTTAAATGCTCCCCAAGCCGCTCGTTTCCTCCTGCTCAGCTCCGCCGCTAGGTCGTTGGCCATATTGACTTCGCGACCCAGATACATGTAGCTGGAGCATTCGGAGATGTTCGTTCCGTTGAGCGAGAATGGGGCATCAGAAACTTGTCCGTTCCTCATGAACATCATCTTCGAAAGATTCAGCTGCAGTCCAACGTTCCCACCACATACACGATCGAAGTCGGCTAGCATTCGCTCTGCCTGACTGATGCTCGGGGTTATGAGCACGATGTCGTCAGCGAAGCGAAGATGGTGCAGTTGCCGGCCGTCGACCTTCACTCCCATGTCTTCCCATTCTAGTTCGCGCATGACGTTTTCGAGGGTGGCGCTGAAGAGCTTCGGGGATATGGTATCCCCTTGTCGAACCCCTCTCTTCACGTCAATGACGACGTCGTTGTAGAATGGTGAGATCTTGGTCGTGAATCCACTGTACAACTCTCGAAGGACTCTGATGTACTGAGTAGGAACGCCCTGGGTGAGCAGGGCTTCCATGACCGCTTCAGTCTCGACGGAGTCGAATGCCTTCTTCAGGTCAATGAACGTAAGGCACAGCGGCAGCTTGTACTCTCGCGACACTTCGATGAGCTTCGTAATGGTGTGTATGTGGTCGATCGTGCTGAATCCTCTCCGAAATCCTGCTTGTTCGCATGGCTGTCCTTCGTCCAGCGTTCTACTAATCCTATTCAGGATGACTCGAGTGAACAGCTTGTAGACTACGGACAACAGGCAGATCGGGCGATAGTTGCCAACGTCGTGCACGTCTCCCTTCTTGTACAGCAAAACGGTCTTGCTGGTCTTCCACTGAGATGGAACCTTGCATTCGGACAGGTAGCGTGTGAAGAGCCGCGCCAAGGTGTTGATGAGCGCTGGCGGGAGGTTCTTCAGGTGTTCAGCTCTGATCCTGTCAGAACCGGGTGCTGTACGTTTCTTCACCGACGAGATGGCGTGTCGGATCTCGGAAGGGAAAACAGAGGGAACGACGTATCCATCCTGCGGAAGATGGCATGGGGGCAGGTGGACGTGGCTATCGAAGAGATCGGAGTAGAAGTCGTGGATGACTTTCTCCATGGTCCTTCTGGAAGAGGTGATGGTTCCGTCAGGACGTCGGAGAGCGGTCATCTTGGTCTTGAAGTTGGCGAAGTTCCGGCGGGCATTGCGGATGCTCAGCCCTGCCTCTGCTGCTTCAGCCAACACTTCCGCCCTTCTCTCCTTGAGATCTTCCTTTATCGCCGCTCTGCATAGCTTTGCAAGCTCGGACGTCAGTTGGTAGTTGCCTGACGCTCGTGCTGCTCCATGCTGGCGTATCAGCTCGAGAGTTTCCGGAGACAGGCATCTCTTGGTGGTCTTCAAGCTCTCGGCTCCCTTAGCACTATCGCGGAGATGGTGCACGAAGCGATCGTATTCCTCGTCGACGTTGTCCATGACGGCATCTTCCCAAAAGCCGACAAGAGAGGTGTAGAGGTCCCAGTTGATGGTCGTTCTGGGATTCCTCTTCTTGAACTTCGCGGCCTTCTCTCCTTGACGCGAAAAGCGGAACCTCGCGCGAAGGAGGCGGTGGTCCGATCCCGTGTAGAACTTGGGGACAACGGAGACATTGGTCAGGCAATACTTGCGATTGAAGATGATGTGGTCGATCTCGTTGTGGAACTGGCCACCGGGGGATTCCCAGGTCCATCGTAGGGAGGGAGGCTTCCGGAACTGCGAGTTTCCATGGATGGTCTTGGTTGACATGATAAACTCAGACAGCCTTTCACCTTGCTCGTTCCACTCCAAACCGTGGGTTCCGATGTGAAGTTCTTCCGGCGACCTTCGTGGCCCGATCTTGGCGTTGAAGTCGCCGACGATCACCTTGTAGAAGGTGCGATCTTCCTTATAGAACTTCTCCAGCTCCACGTAGAAGGCCTCGACGTCTTCGTCGTCGTAGTCGGATGTTGGGGCATACGCGACGAACACAGTCAAGGCTGGCACGGAGCCACATCGCTTCAGTCGCAGACGTCCGATTCAGCTTGTCAGAGACTCGTACGAATCGATGTTCATGGCCAAGTGCGTGTTGACGAGGACACCAACGCCGCCTACTCCCCTGCTGTCGCATGTTCCGAGGAACAGTTCTTCTCCGGAGTCGTAGGCGGCGTGTAGGGGGTGGTGTCTTCTCGTCTCGGTCAGTCCGATGACGTCGTACTTAATCTTCCTGGCTTGCATCATCAGGTCCTCGACGGATGCTTCCGACGCAAGCGTGCGGGCGTTGTAAGTACAGATCGTCATCCTAGTCCTTCTCAGTTTGCGCAGCCTGGTTAGGCCCTGAGATTTTAGCAGCCTCTCCGTACTCGTCCTTCCCATCGCTGCAGAAATGGGGGCTCTTTCGGGGTCAGGGGAATGAGGCCCTTTAGTGCTGCTGTGTTTGACTGGAATACAACACCGGTAGCTAGTCAGGCTCTGTCGTGCGGGCGGGGTACTCCGGGCAGCCAGCCAGACTGCCCGAAGGGACGGGGCGAGACTTAAGGCGGCCTCGAATCGCCTTACATGTACTCCCAGTCTACCGAGTGCAAGCTTTTGGCCGAGCCGACACAGTTACAATCCGCACAGTCACGGACACATCCACGCACACTGTGCACGAACATGCCGCTCCCACGCACAAGGAACGCATCGACCCGACACAGCAGGAGCAAGGAGTCCATCCCCTGCATCCCACCAGCGTCTCTGGGCAGTACACGGTCGCATTTGGTTCGCGTTTAATTCCCCTATCCACCACCCGGGGACGCGCCACGTGGCCCTGCGACAAGCGGCCCGAGATCCCTCTTAACAAGAGAGCCCGAAGGCTCTCTATCGAGGGAGATCCGTGGAGGGCCTTCGATATTCGACGAAAAACATTTGTTTTTGAAGCCACTCCCTATCAATCTCTCACTACTCAAAAAGGAATACGGCAGAGATTAGATGCTACACAAAATAATGACGATGAAGAAGCTGCTTTATAGTGTGGCCGTTTTAAGATCTGAGAACGGAATTTTGAATAAAATAAGAATAATAGCCACGCAGATTTGTTAAATCAAAACAGACTGATACTACAGAACTCCTGAAGTGGAAAACTTAAATAGAAGACTCGGCATTTCAAAATCAGAAAGGCTACCGATGAACTGTCACCATTCAAAGAAATCGAATCATACTACTATATATAAAGAAATCTGTCCGCATGTCCAAGGCGTCTCCAAAGCGTCGTGCAACCGCAGTGTGGATTCAGAAGACGTGTCACAGTTGTCGCGCAGCGGGCCGGGAATGCGGATTCAATAGACGTGTCGCCCACGTCGTCCCACTAGCGTCCGAGTTCAGAAGATCGTAAGGTGGAACCAGTAAGAAGGGACCATCAAGGCGGTCGGTAGGAGAACAAGGAAGGGACCTGTATGCTTGTATACCCCGACCCTATTCGATCGGTAATTGGGGACTGAATGGATATACTGGTTGGTTAGACTGGACCCCAACGGGGGTACACGAGCATACGTCTCCAGGTGTTACCAGGAAGGCGAACCAGCAAGACAAACCACTAACAAGGGATGTCAATGAGCGTCCCGTGGCAATTGTAAAAGTGACCTATTGAGGATTGTAGGGGACTGTAAGAGAAGTACCGTGTTAGTTTTCAAATTTCCTGCGGACACTTGGGTAGGTCAAAAATTGCAAAAAACCGTATCACTTCAGTGCGGGCCTATAAAGCCAAACTGACGTCTGGAACTGCCATGTTGTGGTTAGAATCTAACCTGCAAAAGGTTTGGGGATGGAACAATAGCGGAATTACAGCGATTTTACAATTTGCTTATTAGCCGTACAGTGACCGACGTGGAACATTGAGGTGCGCCGCTCACGAACATAGCCGCAGCGACTGGGTGGCCGAGTGGATACGAGGACGGACTTGTAAGGAAGGGATCAGGGGTTGGGATCCGGAGTGTATGTTCCTGCATTGCTGGGCTTGCTCGATCCGATTTTGTCGATGCAAAGCCTATGTTATTCTTCGGCGACGCTGTTGCCGGCGAAGTATAACATAGGCCTAAAGTGTATTTTGACAACGGTATTGCCCATACTGATATTGTAACCTTATTTTAACCTGGATGTTGCGATATAAAAATAAAAAATAAAAATAAAGCAACAGCGTTCATAATACATAGTTCGGTTGCCCATTGAGGAGAGCAGGCGGCTTTTCTTTGCTTAAAAAATTGATAATATTCTATGTCCTCACCGTCTTCGGTAGGCATTGACGGTGGGACTATCAGCACGACTGTATTTCACGACTCCAAAGATCGAGGAGAAAATGAAAGAATTGGATAAAAAGGATTCGTTTTTATATTTATTTATTTATTTATTCATTTTTATTTTATTTTATTTTTATTTATTATATTTTATTATTTATAATTTATATTTATATTTTCTATTAATTATTATATTTATGACTGATTTTTTTTACCCTTCTTCGACCTTTGGAGGGAAAGAATAACAGTACCAGTCTGTCTTCTTCATGCTCAACCAACCATATAGTGATCTCACACGGCCGTCACATACAGCAACCTCTTCACTGCTACAAGAAGACGTAATACTCGAGCAGTCCACATCCTGCGCTTCCTTCATGTCAAGCTGACATTACGAACGAGAGAACGTTAATGGAATAAACATCAAACAAAAAGACTACCTGGAGTGTTTCCTCATCATCAGCATAATCAATATCCCCATACATACCATTTTCAATTATGCCCCGAAAGGCATCTGCTGCGGCGATCTCCTTAGGAGTAGGGGCAGAGTAGTCGGGAGAAAGGCAGCAAGACAGCCAATAACTCGGCACGGAGAACACACTGTATATTACAACTGATGTCATTTCCAGGAAGAGGGTTGTTGTTGACACAGCGCCTCTCTTGGGAATCCTTTCATCCAATTTCAACTGTTTCCGCTGTGATAGAAGCAACAGAAGAGGTGGAGGTATCGCTGTTATTGTAAACAAATTTCATTCTTCGTCCAAGATTTTCTCTGAATCTGACGCTGGAGCATATGAAATATTGGCATGTGACATTTCGCTTTATTCGATGGACATTCGTGTTATTGCGGTTCATCGTACTCCAGACAGCCCCTCTACCAAAGCTGAAGTGCTCATAAAAGCCTTAAGTGATTTATCCGCGTGTCATGCTAAATGCATTATTGCTGGAGACTTCAACTTACACCACCTTGGTTCAGTCCTCCTGTCTCATGTAAGGATGTTCTTTGCAAAAAGTTTAAAAGCTTTCTGTCTTCCTATGGCTTTAAGCAACTCGCACTTTTTCCGACAAGAGATTCATCATTCCTTGATCTCTTATTCTCAAATGTCTCGTCTATTGTGGGCTCTGTGTCCCCTTGCCCGCGAATTGGTACTTCTGACCACTTAACAATTAGATTCTCGCTGTTAGTTACTAGAAAGCCAAATCTGCGTCTTCAGTTTAGGGGCTCTGCAAAAGGAGATTATGTCTCTTTCCGTGCATATTTGGCTCGGATCGATTGGTGGGGTCATTTAGTTGTTTAAATGATATCAATGAATTATATGAAATGTTTCTTGCTACCTTGCACCATGCTATGGAGCTATTTGTTCCTCTCTCCTATAAAACCTGCACTCCCTTCTAACTCCCATCTTACTTAAACAACATGTACACTTGCCTCCAAAATCTCTGGGGAAAAAGCCATCAAATCAAATTCTATCGGAGATTGGACAAATTTCAAGTCTTCTAATGATTCATGCAATAGGAAACTCACTAAGTATAACGCTTACGTTGAAAAACAGTTGCTTGAAAAGAAAGGTTTGAAGGCCCTTTACAATATCCTCAAGCACAGGATAAATGATAAACCTCCTATTGGAACCTTAGTATCCAACGAGAGTAGGACCATAACTGATCAGGACAAAGCTGACATGCTTGCAAACTATTTTGCCAAGGTCTTCAGCAAGCCGGCAGATCCACTGCTTCATCATTCTAGTTATCCTGCTTCATGTGCTCCTGGTCCGTGGTTTTATAGAGATGACATAGTTAGTGTGCTCAACACCTGGACATCTGCGGCTTCGATAAATCCTGATGGCATTCCATTTGCAGTCATCAAAAATATTATTGTTGAAATCGCGGGTCCGCTCGAGTTTATTTTTAATAGGTCGTTCATCACAGGTCAGGTTCCGTTGAGATGGAAGCACACCATAATTATTCCTTTACCTAAGAAAGAACCACCTTCGGATCCGAGTAACTACAGACCCATTAGTCAGACATCAATTTTCTGTAGGGTCTTCGAAAAACTTTTGAAGAAGCACATTTTACCTCATGTTGAGTCGCAACAGATCATTCCGTCAATTCAACATGGCTCCCGCTCTGGGGGGTCGGTTGAGACGGCTCTTTTATCTTGTTTTAATCAGTGGTCTAAAGCTTATGACGCCAAGAGTAACGTTGATGTGGTATTTTTGACTTTAGCAAAGCATTTGTTTTTTGTCTTCTAATTCATAAACTCGTCAGGTTCGGTTCACATTATCGTATTGTAAATTGGTTATCCTCCTTCATCAGCAATAGAACTTTTCAAGTCCGTATACGGAATTCCCTCTCTGCTATGCATACGGTCACGAGTGAGGTCCCTCAAGGGGGTGTGCTTTCACCGTTGTTGTTTAACATTCTCACCTCTCACCTACCGAAGCTGTTTCTTGATCTTCAGGTTGAGTGCTGCATGTACGCTGATGATATTAAAATTTTTAAAACTTTCCAAGTCAATAACTTAGTCCCTCCGGACTCCCCGGATTCTGGTATACAGAAGGCTATCGATATAGTCGCTAAATGGTCACCTAGTAACGGGTTGCCTTTAACTTGCGAAAAAACGTGTGTTATGAGCATCGGTAAGTCACAGAGGACTCCGAACTACACTGTTTCCGGAGTTCCTCTCAAGGTTGTAAACAAAGTTAAGAACTTGGGCATATCTTATAATAGCAAATTAGGCTTTGATGAGCACTTCAACTCTATAGTCAATAAGGGCAATCGCAGAGTGTACAACATCTTCAAAGTGCTTCACACTGCAGATATGGGCACCTTGCTCAAAGTCTATAAGTTATACATTCGTCCCATACTTGAGACGAACTCTACAGTCTCCTGCCCGCATAAGAAGAAAGATATTTTCGCAATTGAAGGAGTTCAAAACACATTTACACGCAAATTATTTCTACGCTCATTCAGGCTGTCATATGCTAATATTCCTAGCTCATGCGATAGAAACAAGAGATTATGCCTCCCTTCTTTGGAATGGAGAAGAAAGAGATTTGATTTGCTTATGGCCTTTAAGCTGCTAAAAGGTACTACAAATCTCAGGATTTCGGATTTCTTCATACTGGTTCCTTCATCCACAAGGGGCGCCAATATCAAAGTCAGTACAGGTGCTGCCAGTAACTCGGTCAGAGCAAAGTTTTTCAGCTTTAGAACACGGACTGGTTTTGATAGAGTTCTTAGGTCTTCCAGTTGGTCACTGAGTTATGCTTCTTTCAAAAAGCGGGTTGCCAAGTTCGTTGATTGATTTGTACCCCTACATAATTATGTGGTTTTTACTGTTTCGGTTCAAAATACCGCTTCTCATTTTGTAGCATTGAATTGTCACTCAATTCCTAGCATTGTGTTTTAAATCTTGTTCTTGTTGTCTCGTCTGGTTCTCCTTGAGTTTTGTTTTCTCGTGCCGATTTCGGCACCCACAATAAATAAACAAATAAACAAGAGGTCTCGTATAGTGTGCCGAAGTATGACCACAACAGTCGATCAAATATAACTATATACATTAATTAAATAATTGAAAATATAAATAAAAATAAAAATTATTAATTAATTATAAATATATAATAAGTAAAATAATAAATATAATAAATAAAAATTATGATAAATCTTTTTCATCCATTTTTTCAGTCTCTCCTTGACTTTTGGAGTCATGAGTTGTGGCGTGCAGTAACACAGTGAGGAGAGGAAGTGTTTATTAAGGAAGTGTGGGGTTTTATAGTGGCCTCCTTCTGATCTTCGTTATCCTCCTCTTCGATACCGTCCTCGCTCTCCATTTCTATGGGCCTACCCTGAAACCGGCCAACCCCCCAACATCTCCCCCTAGTGACCGCAACGGTCACTACTCTTGAGGAGAGTTCGGAGTATCTCACTCCTACTCTCTCCTTTAACAGCTCCTGGGCCCTCTACAGCCCAATTTTGGGAGTTCGGCAATAGCCTACTCTCCCAACCCTACTACCTTCCGCACACTTTCCAATCAACAAGGAAACAAAAATCTTTATTTTCCATACATTCCTTTACATTCTTCATTACTTACTCTGTCTGCATGCGATCCGGCTCGGGAGGAGAAACTGCTTCCTGAACAACGGGAGCTGCGGCCGGACGGCTTGGCGTATAGGTGGGTGCTAGAGGTCGACGTGAATTCTCCTGCGGCTCTGCGTATGGCAAGTAACGACGGTACGGCGGGGGTAAGTTGTTTGTCCTGGGGCGTCTTCGGCGACGCCACATCTCCTAAACGCCCTATCCACCTTTGCTCTATAGTTCCTAATAATCCGAAGCTCACCATGCTAGGATTTCGCGGAAACTGTGTGACGATTGGCGACTGAGGCATCACGTATACTGTGGGCTGCACTGCCATCGGATACGGAGTCGGGTACGGGTACATTGTGGCCTGCGGAGTTCCCATGTAGGTCGGCGTTGTAGCTGCTGGCGGGGGCGACGGCTGTACCGGAGGGGTGGAACCAGTCCAAACCCACATCACGGCTTGAAATGACTTTTCCACACCGCTCACCCTGTTTATATAGTGGTTTCCCTTATCAACCATATCATTCCTCACCAACTCTCGGCTGTTCTCCCCCTCAACATGTTCAACATGTTGATCCACATCTCGAAGGATTACTTGATTAAGACGCCTCCGCTTCTGCTGAATGTAGTCCTTCATCTTTTCTGTTTCCTTCCTCTTCCTTTGCGAACGTCGAACCTCAGGCATTTTTCCGACTTCTCGGGGTGGCTTTTCTTTACCACTGTCTCTCTTAATTTCTTCACGTCTCTGCATCATCTCCAATGTTTCATCCTCCAATCCTTCCCAAGGAATGAATCTTTCCTTCATTTGATCAGCATGTACTTTCCTATGCCCAGTTCCAAAATGTACTTCATATGTGCACATGCCAAGCACCTTAGTGACTATACCAGGGATCCATTTGTCCCCTGAGCCGGAATAATTCCTTACGTATACCTGTTGACCTACCGCATACTGCCGGGCTCGTTTGCCTCGGTCGTACCACTGTTTCATTTTTCCATATATTCACTCGGCGTCTTTTTTACACCGGATCTCATTATATCGAAGGTGGTTCTTAATTTCCGTCCCATTAGCATTTCAGCGGGGCTCCTTCCCGTTGCTACATGGGGAGTGACCCTATACTCAAATAATAAGTCACTTACAGCCACTTCTTCCGTCTTCCCTGCTTTCAAGCCCTTATATAGCGAATTTTTGAACGTCTGTACAAAGCGTTCTGCCTCACCATTTGAGTTGGGGTGATACGGTGGAGTGAACACCTGCTCTATTCCTCGAAGCTCACAATATTCCCTAAATTCTCTAGACGTGAAAGGTGGTCCATTGTCTGAAACTAACTGTTCTGGAAGTCCAAATCTACTGAACACTTCTTTTAGTTTCACGGCTGTTCTTTCTGCCGTGGTTAGCTTCATCTTAACCACTTCTGGCCACTTCGATTTCGCGTCTACAATAATCAACCACTTTGCTCCACCTATAGTTTCACAAAAGTCTATGTGAAGCCTCTGCCACACCTTCTCTGGTTCATCCCAGGGATGTAAAGGAGTTCGCACCGGGTCCTTCCCTAATGCTGCGCATATAGCACACCTCTTCACCATTGTATCTACTGCCTTATCCATACCCGGGAACCACAATTTTGTTCTAGCTAAACTTAACATCCGATTACGCCCGTAGTGACTGTTATGTAGCATACTCAGCACCTTCTTCCTTAACTTTTGTGGGATAACTACTCTATTCTCCCACATTATACATCCTTTATACAATGACAATGATGCCTTATTTTGTGCATAAGGCTTAATCCTATCATCCTTAATCTTAATCGGCCATCCTCGCCGAATGAAGTCTACTACTTTCTGCAGTACTTCATCTTCTGTAGTTGCTCTACCTATTTCTTCTGCGTTCATCGGCAACTTGTCTAAGACTTCTTCTGCTAATTGCTGAACTTGTACTTCAGATACCACTGTTTCTGCACTAGGTAACTCACGAGGATCTGGTAGGCGGGACAACCCGTCAGCATTTCCAAATTCCTGTGTTTTTCTGTACTCAATATCGAATGAATACACCATTAGCCTTACGGCCCATCTATGTAATCTTTTTGCCGCAATTACAGGGAGTCCTGTTTTAGGGCCAAATATTCGCACAAGAGGCTGATGGTCCGTCAACAAAGTGAAACGTCTACCATACAAAAACTGGTTAAATTTTTCCACTCCGTACATGATTCCTAAAGCCTCTTTCTCTATTTGGGCATAGTTGCGCTCTTCTTTCGTCAACGATCGCGATGCATACGCAATTACTTTCTCACTATTATCACTATACTTATGGTATATTACTGCGCCTAGCCCATACTCCGAAGCATCTGTTGCCAATACAACAGGTACGTCCGGATTATAGTGTGTCAACGTCTCTGCTGACGTTAACTTGTCCCGGATAGCCTTGAACGCATCCTCTTGCTCTCTCCCCCATTTCCATTCTACGCCTTTCCTGCGTAGGCCATTAAGGGGAGCTGCAAGCGTAGCCAGTCTAGGGATAAATTTCCCGTAATACTGGACCATACCTAGATACGACTCTAGTTCTTTAATATTCTTAGGCTGTGGCATTTCAGTCATAGCCTTCAACTTGTTTGGCGATGGGCGAATACCTTTCGCATCCACCACATGGCCAAGAAATTCCATTTCTTCTTTAAGAAACTCACATTTCTCCTTTTTCAAGCGGAATCCCGCCTCTTTATGTCGACTCAGCACCTTTTCTAACCTTTGAAGGTGCGTCTTGTCATCTGGGGCTGTTACTGTAATATCGTCTAAGTATACTAGTACTCCTTCTATTCCACTAAGTGTTGTTTCCATAGTCCTCTGGAACATTGCTGGAGCCGATGCTATACCGAATGGTACTCTGGTATACTCAAAAAGTCCTTTATGAGTATTAATCGTAGTATACTTCCTAGACTCCGGATCTAATTCTATCTGCATATATGCGTCGGATAGATCCATTTTTGAGAATTTTTTCCCACCGTTCAACATATGGAAGAGATCTTCTGGTTTGGGTAACGGATATTGATTAATATCTAATTGTGGATTTACGGTTACCTTATAGTCTCCACAAATTCTAATTTTCCCTCCTGGCTTTGGAACAACCACCAAGGGGGTGGCCCATTGTGTGTGTTCAACACGTTTCAATGTGCCATTTTCTTGCAACTCTTCTAGCTTTGCTTCCACTTTAGGCCGTAATACGATCGGCACTGGTCGTGCTCTAAAGAACTTTGGGACAGGTTCACTTTTAAATTTCAACACTGCCTTTGTGGACGTACATCTTCCTAGACCTCCTTGGAACAGTTGCTTATTTTCTTCTAGGATACGAACAATCTCTCTTTTTATCGAAAGCTTATTCATGTCTCCAAGACTGTGTATGGTCCTATAATGTGGTCCACAGTCTAACATCAATGCCTTTATCATATCACGCCCACATAGTGAATGACTAGCCTGTTTAAAGACATGTACATCCATTACCGCTTTACGGTCTTCAAACCTTAACGAGACGGACACTTTACCGTCCAACTTAATCCTTCCATTATTGTATGCTGTGGCTTCTACTGCCGATTCCTTCAACGGTGGCTCACCAATTTTTTGCCAGGTCCGTTCATCTATGACTGACATAGATGCTCCGGTATCTAACTCAAACGGTACAACGTGCCCTTCTATCACTATATCGAGCATCCTAGGCGGCTCTATCACTACGTGATCCATTAACTTGCCGCATTCATTTCCTTGATCACCGCTCATGGTGCGGTCGTCTAGCAGTTGTTGCTGGCTATCACTACAAAATTCACCTCTCATTTTTTGGTCTTCATTTCTACCGATTAGTGCACTTTGCGCTATCAGAGTCGCTGGAGTCTATTCTGTTCTCACCGGTCTTCTTCCTCGACGACAGTGGCGTTCATGGCTAACTTTAAAGATCGCGTTCTCGCCATAGCTTACCTGATCCTCACCACTGTCGGAGATTCCGGGAGGCTCCACACACCAATGTATTTGGCGGGAGACTTTCTGTCCGCTTTTACCACTACTACGGCAAGCGCTAGTGAAATGTCCTCGCTTCTTGCACACATTACAGTATGCTTTATCTCTGCGGAAACACTCGTAACCAGCGTGACCCGCACGACCGCACACGCTACACTTTGCCGCGACCCGGGCTGGGCCCTTGCCCGGTCGTTTAACACTTTTTTGTCGCATCTGTGGTCGCTTGGGTCCACCCCGGCTATCTGGCTCCTTGCGAGGCCTTACCTGCGCAACTCCAAGTGGTTGCGGCCCTTCTTTTAAATGTGGGGCATTAGTGCCCACTCTCTCCAGCGCTTCGGCCTGTTCCAGCGCTTCCTTGGAGGTTAACTCCTCCTTCTCCAACAGCCGCTTCCTTATGTCCAAGGATTGTAGCCCACCGATGAATACCATCGTTACAATGGCATCCCTGTGGTTCCTAATTTCCTCGAACTTGCAGCTGTTTGCTGATTTTTGCAAATCAGCATAAAATTCCTGGAGCGACTGACCTGGTTTTTGAACCTTGGACATAAGCCCAAATCTCTCCGCTAACACCAGCTTCCTTGGCTGGAAGTGCTTTTCCATCGCCGTCTTCAGCTCCTCCAGGTCCACGGCTTCCAGTTCTCTACCCTGCACAGGGATTCAAGTAACTCGTAATTCGAGTTACCTACCTCTTGGAGGAATACGAGACGTTTCTCTCGCTCCTCCGTCACCCTGCGCAAACTCAAAAAATTATTAAACAGCCGCCACCAGGTACGCCATGAGGTTCCCGGGACGTAGGGACCTGGCGCCCGTCCTCGGTATACCTCTTGGCTGCCGTAGTCGGTCAGCCCTGGCGCCCTGGTAGCTGCCTCGTTACCTTCCTTAGCTGGCTTCGTGTCCACTGGTCCAGCAGCGGTGGTCTGCATCTCTTCTTTTCACTCCGGTCTTCTCTGGTCGATGACGGCGATCCTTGTCCTTGTTGGCGTGAGTCCGTGCCTGATCGCCAGTTGTGGGTGCAGTAACACAGTGAGGAGAGGAAGTGTTTATTAAGGAAGTGTGGGGTTTTATAGTGGCCTCCTTCTGATCTTCGTTATCCTCCTCTTCGATACCGTCCTCGCTCTCCATTTCTATGGGCCTACCCTGAAACCGGCCAACCCCCCAACATCATGAAGTACAGTAGTGCTGACAGACTCACCGTCAATGCCTAACGAAGACGGTCAAGATAAAGAATATTATCTACAGGGTGGCCCATAAGTCCTGCAACAAAATTAGGAGACCTTATTGGTTGTCTTTTTCCAATTGCAAAAAAAACCACATAACAGTTATGCAGCATATACTTAGTGCTATACTTCCAGGAAAGTATCATGGTTGTAGCTGCTCTTATTACAAAGTAATGCGCTCTCACGTAAAACTACCGAAAATTCTTCTCTGGCCCGTGGTGGGGCGCTTCCGTTCCAATGTGACTAAATTTCGGAAGATTGGTTGTTGAACATGCAGTATGATGGTATTGTGTAGGACAGTGCAAAGACTTCTCAAGAGTGAACATTGGATGAACGGATCTGAACTACAGTAGAAGAACGCTATTAATTTTCTGATCATACAGGATGCAGCAACCAGCTGGAACAAATTCAATATTCAGCCATGTGCGTAATCTATTACTAAGCAATATGTAGTTTCTAGAAAACTACAAGGAAAGCTCTACAAGTCCACAAGTGAGATGAAGACTCAGCTATGAGGAGAAGAGAGTAGAAGGAAAAATTTGTAAGCGCAGTTGGAGGGCGTTGTTCGAAATGGGTAATCAGCCTCTGCCTCATTTGATGAAAAATTTCTCAAAGTTGAGCGATCCCAGAAAGGTCAAAATAGTAGTGCGTTTAATGCCACCTTTGCGGGAACCTGATGATATAAAAACAACGGCCACGCATGGCAAGTTTTTGTCATACACGATTTTCCAAAATGTCTCCCCGCACTCCATAGGTTTTTGTGTAAAAATAGTGAAAATCAATAAAAATGTTCGTTTGATAGGAACAAAAACTTAACACCATATATTAGAGACTCAATCGCGCTGTTTAAAGGCAAAATGCACATTCTGGTAAAGCGATTCCTGTAACAGCAAAAGAAAAGGACGTGGTAGC
Organism: Heligmosomoides polygyrus bakeri; assembly: GCA_947359475.1. Taxonomy (NCBI): domain Eukaryota; kingdom Metazoa; phylum Nematoda; class Chromadorea; order Rhabditida; family Heligmosomidae; genus Heligmosomoides; species Heligmosomoides polygyrus. The sequence continues at coordinate 62,100,091 of OX375870.1, read as the reverse complement.
GGTTCTCAGTCCATCTGCAAAATATTGCACCTGCGAAAGACTGGCTGTGAAATTCCTAAATCTTTAGATTTTCAATCTTTGTTTTTTAACCATCTTAAAGAAAATGTCTTGCTCTATAAAGCCTAGGAAAACTATTGTTCAATATCTTCTTTGGAACGAATAAGAAGTAAAACTCCGTAAGAGGGGCTGCGACGTGAGCTGCAAAGCAACCCACACGATCTGAAGGCTCTTATCAATCCAGGAGTGGTCCCTTATGAATAATACCGCTCCACCATAATCTACAAACCATGGGCAAACATGGTTTAAAAATGTACCAAATTTAGTGCATTCTTAGCCTTTTTATACGCCTAAGTTTTTGTTGCAGGACTTATGGGCCACCCTGTATTTTGTACTTGGAACAGGCCCCTGCATGCTACCGAGGAACTGCGAAGAAAAGTCTCCTGTTCTCTCATTCGTGGTGTTAGCTTGACTTGAGCGAAGCGCAGGATGTGGACTGCTCGAGTATTACGTCTTCTTGTAGCAGCGAGGAGGTTGCCGTATGTGACGGCCGTGAGATCACTAGCAATATGGTTGGTTGAGAGAAAAGAAGACAGATCGGTACTGTTACTCTCTCTCTCCAGAAGTCGAAGCGGGGTCGAAAAGATCAATCATAAATATTATAATTAATTAAATAATTAAAATATAAATGTAAATAATAAATAAAATATGATAAATAAAATTAAGATTAAAAACAACAAATGAATGAATTAATAAATAAATATAAAAACAAATCTTTTTTATCCAATTTTCTTCATTTCCTCCCGATTTTTGGAGTCGTGAAGTACAGTCGTGCTGGCAATCCCACCGTCAATGCCTACCGAAGACGCTCAAGACAAAGAATATTATCTATTTTTTAAGCAAAGAAAAGCCGCCTGCTCTCCTCAATGGCCAATCGAACGGCTACAGGACGTAACTCCAACGCGACGCCGACGCTAGCCGCATGCGACGTCGCGGCGCTGAGACGCGAACGTGCGCTCGGTGACGCGTGGTTAGCCGCGGAGCACGAGATTTTGCCAGTGTTTGAGCTCCACTAGTTTTTTTTTTACCACAGGGAGCGCCAAATGAAATGGAAGAGGAACTCTCTTGGTGGAGGCGCTTGGAAGAAGCAACCGGTAAAATACCTCTGCCTCTGCTTGTAGATTGGAGAAATAAGGAGATCCTTAGCGTTTGCTAAGGGAGTGCTTGCCAACAGCATTACAAGCGAACTATGACAAGTGAGTTGGTGACGTTCAAGTGTAGCGTAAAGTTAGAATTAGGGGAAAAGCTGTGGATTAGTGTGCTCATCCCCCCCCCCCCAATAGTAACTTACGAACACTTGCTTCCGAAACTAGTCAGTAATCCCGTCTCAGTTCCTGTTCCGATTTTCCCACACCAGATCCTTGACCATTTCCTTCTCATTTGAAATAAATTGAGTCTGATTCCTCCCGAACTCTGTTAACAGTTACTCCCACTTCCCTACCATTAGACATGAAACCTGTCTCACCTCATCTCCTGTCCCCTTCCTTGTTCGACCTCGCCGGCGCACACTCTAGCGCGAGTCACTAGCCATTCCTGTCGGAGGCGGTCGGACCGCGACAACTGGTCCAATTTCGGCGCGCAGCGTGCGCCACGCCAGTGGAGTTCGCGCGGCGTTGGAATCGAACTGGGTATTATGAACGCTGTTGCTTTGTTTTTTGTTTTTATATCGTAACATCCAGGTTAAAATAAGGTTACAATGTCAGTATGGTACAATACCGTGGTTGAAATACACTTTACATCGACAAAATCGGATCGAGCAAGCCCAGCAATGCAGGAACACACCCTCCGGATCCCAACCCCTAATCCCTTCCCTACAAGTCCGTCCTCGTATCCACCCGGCCACCCAGTCGCTGCGGCTATGTTCGTGAGCGGCGCATCGCAATGCTCCACGTCGGTCACTGTACGGCTAATAAGCAAATTGTAAAATCACTGTAATTCAGCTATTGTTCCAGCCCCAAACCTTTTGCAGGTTAGATTCTAACCACAACATGGCAGTTCCAGACGTCAGTTTGGCTTTATAGGCCGCACTGAAGTGATACGGTTTTTTGCAATTTTTGACCTACCCAAGTGTTCGCAGGAAATTTGAAAACTAACACGGTACTTCTCTTACAGTCCCCTACAATCCTCAATAGGTCACTTTTACAATTGCCACGGGACGCTCATTGACCTCCCTTCTAAGAAGAGAACAATGAGGGAGGATACCAGGCTTCCGGATTTAGAACGCTTGTCATCGATGCTCCGCAACGGGCCTCCGGATTCAGAGGACGTTTCGCCACGTCGTGCCATCAGCGAGGGGGAACAGCAAAGGGGGCTACGAATGGGAAACAGTAAGGGGAGGGCAAGAGGAACAAGGAGTTGAGACTAGGAAGGGAGGGATCAGTAATGGGAAGCTAACTAAGGGTGGTTACCAATAAGGGAGATCTGTAAGGGCGGACTAAGAAGGAACACTCGAAATGCAGTCAATAAACATCGACTTCGAGCTTTAAAATATCATATAAATTCTCATCAGTTTATACATTTCGTTATGCGCAACAAAAACTAGTATTTCTCAGTGATTTCAGTTCTTTTCGATGTATAGTGCTATCGTTGTTTATAATAGGCGTAGCACAAAAGGGTGAATATCGAGATGCTATTTGAAAAGGTCCATCAAGCTGACGTTTGCCAGCCGGCTGGCATTTTGAACCCGTTTGTCTGTCAGACGCTTTTTCGAACACATCGTACTACAAGCGCCCAGGTACAGAAGACGTTTCATTGACGTGCCACGAGGGTCTGTGATCAGAGGAGAAGATGTCTCCGAAGTTGGGGGGGGGGGGGGGGGTAACACTCTAAACATCCCTTTCAGAGAAAGCATACGCTATACAGCTTACCGCCCATAGTGTGGAAGAAGAACTCTGTCGGAGTGAGACCGGAGAAGAAACTGTTTTCGACGAAACCCTTTGCCTCTGGAGTCTTTTGCAGCTTTTCGAAATGCGGAAGTGAGCGTTTCTGGAAGAAGGCAACAATACTTCACCAGAATGAATGAAATGGAATGCAAAACTCACGTCAAACCCATCCGGAGGACGATGTCCAGAGATAGCCTGTTGACCCACACATGCAATCATCTGCGAGATGTTAATGAATGACCCTTTTGAACCACAAACTGCCATGGTAAGTGGTGCATTGTACCTAAAGCAGGATTTTACTAGAAATGAGTCCCCGGCGCATTCGACCGCTGCGCCGCGCCTTTTCGCAAGCTGCACCTCTGAGCGTTTCCTCACAGTGAGAGACGACCGCGACCGATCGCTTCGGAAAAAGACAAATGATATATTCCAATTTTTGCCGGACAATCGCTCGACATGAACCGATTCGCACACTTTGTACGCGAAACTCAGTGACTTTTGTTGTGAACTATGGCCAGGCCTTCACTTCCTCATGCTGAGCACATGCACACAATCTCCTTTACATTATTCGATAATGGTGTGTCCTCCTCAACACCTCTTGCTTTTGAAAAAAAAAATAATGTGCAGAGATTTTGATGGCTGTTGCCGTCGTAAGAGCAGTGAAACTGTGTAGCGTCTAAAGCCCCTTTCAGACCCGTCTCAAGGGCGGCGGCGACGGCGGTGGTGAAGTTTTCAGACGTCGAGCGTCGAAGTCGCCGCAGCCACCCCCGCCACGCCCCAAGCGGCGCCACCGCCCTGGTCGCCGCTCGAAATGACTCGGGTCATTTTTGAACGGCGGCGAGAGCGGCGGCAAATCGAGACTAGAGTGTGTTGTCCTGGGCGCGCACTGCGGAGAACACGCTGCCTCCACGTCAGCCGAGGAAATTCGGCGAATTTAACCGTTTTGCGGAGCGAGTCTGCCATTAAGCACTGCTATCGGCAGGATTGGAGAGGAGGAGAGGAACTGACCAGGGAAAGGTTTCAGGCGTAGGTCTGAACGGGGGGAATCACATGTCTCGTTTTTGCTGAGTCCTTGAACAAAAAGAGCTACGGGCCCTCGAAGGCGGGGGTACAGTAGCGCACCGTCAGCACGTGCCCACGAACATGCGTGCGCGTGATATTGTATGGGAGGCGGCGAAAGGCCCAGCGGGGCCCCCATAGCGACTCACGTGCTACGCAGCATTTTTGCATTTTTCAGAACTGCTGCCTCCTTCACCAATTTGCTTCCTACACATCTCCTACACATTTATTGCACTCAAAATTGTCAAAAGGACCAGATTCGTGATCAACACCCCATGATCTCGACAGCCCTAGTCACCCGTACCTGCTGTAACTTACCGTAAACAGCCGAAGTTTCAAAAGCGAATGGCATATTCGTGATCAGCACCCCAAATAACCCCTAGAAGTCTGGGCAAAATCGGTGATTATTACCTTGACAGCTCTAGTCATCCGTACCTGCTGTAACCCGTACCTGCTGTGAGGTCACTGTTTAACCCATTGACGACCGCGCGGGCCATTTTCGACCCGCAGTTTTTCTGTCGCGTGGGACCGCGCGGGCCGATTTTGGCCCGCGGTTATAAAACTGTTCGGTACGGCCCATTTCTCGCTTTTGCCGTAGTTTACGAGTAATCATTAGATATTTTGGATCCTAACAATACTACTGTACTGTGGTCTGGCAGTTATTTACTTCTAAGCACTGATAAAATCAAACAATAAGCACCACACACTATTCAAGCTGCACAAAGATCGGCACTATTCACAAACAGCTACTCACATCTTGTAAAAATAGTCGTGCAGAGAATAGCTAGTCATATTTCTTGTAAAAATTTTGAAAACAGTTTAGACAAAAATATGTCAAACACCTGCTACAACATGTAGTCACCTTATTTGCACGATTCGCGGCAAACGTGCGTCCTTTTTCTTCGTAGGCCTTCTTACAAGAGCAAATTCATCTTCTAAGTTTTGCTTCAAACCTATTCCGGCCTTCTCCAATATGAGAGGGAGCTTTTGGAGAGGGAGCTTCATTCAGAATATCGTGAATTAGTGTTTTCGCGAGATTGCAGCGTCCGTGCGGTCCCTGCGCGCGGTCCCACGCGGCAGACACGTGATTTTCCGCGCGGTTGCCAATGGGTTAACATTCGCTGAAAAACAAAACGTTCTGTAATTCAGAAACTGGGAAAAGTGAGTGGACAACAGCTCATAGTAAACCCTTACCTGACAATTTAGAGTGAAATAAATATGTAGGAGAGGTGTAGGAAGTAAGCTGATTTGAATCACCATCAAGGCACTATTATACTTTCACGGCTCCAGAGGTCGAGGAGAGGTTGAAAAAAATTGGCCCAGGAGAGTTATTTCGGGTACTGATCACGAATCTGACATCCGTTTTTAAAATTTATGGCGATTACGACAGGTTACAGCAGGTACGGGTAACTAAGGCTATCGGGATCATGGAATGTTAAACACGAATCTGATGTGTTGATCAGGAATCTGACCCTTTTGACGATTTAGGGTGAAATAAATGTGTAGGAGATGTGTAGGAAGCAAACTGGTAAAGGAGGCAGCGGTTATGAAAAAATGCAAAAATAGCGCATAGCACGGGAGTCGAACATCTGGTCTAGCATCTTCCCCACCTTCGAGGGCCTGTAGCTCCTTTGGTTCAAGGACTCAGCAAAAACGAAACATGTTTTCCTACTATACAAAGAATGGAGATTCTCGTAGTACTATCCATTTCCCCTGTTCAGACCTACGCCTGAGACCCTTCCCTGGTGAGGTAAGTTTCAGTTTATTGGTACGTTTTTTGGCATTATTCTATTTTTGGACTTCAGCGCATCATTTTTTTTGCTCAAGCTTGTCTTTAGAGGATATCTGGGCGTTGATTACGAATATGACATCCGTCTTTCATATTTTCCGATTCCAACCAATTATCACTGACACTAAGACAGTCAGGTCAGGATCACTGATTTCACTCAAACTTCGTACAAAGGGACTATTGAGGATACTGATTGTGAATATGACATTAATTTTTGAAATATCGGCCGATTTCGATCAATTATCACCCGCATAGGTTTCTGAGGGAAACGGGTCAGGATCACCGATTTCGCTTATACTTCGTAAAAGGGGTTATTGAGGATGCCGATTGCGAATATGATAATAATTTTTTGGATATTGGCCGATTAAGTCAGTGGAGTCATTCAGACGAAGCTGTGGATGAAAATTGTTTGAGCCCTGAAAGTTGAACGATGTCCTTTATTTTTTATGTGCTCAGTAATGTGGATCAGCCTTGACCACATCGCAAGGTGGACCTGCCTAGCCCAATATAGGTAAAGCAATTGTGAAACATCCCCAGTTACTTCACTTTCACTTTCAAACAAATTCCAAGGTGAAAAAGAGACTTAAATTAGAGAGATCTTCAAAGTAGTCAAATATGTTCAAACAAGCGCTTATAGATTGCTTGGCAAGCATCAAGGATTGCGTTGTCCCATTGGGAGACTGCTGCGCGAACGCGCGCACCAAACGGAACTAGCGCTGGCGGCGGCGGCCACTCATAGGCGGCGAGAAAGGACTCCGCCCTCCATTCGCCGCTGGAGCGGCGGGCGCCGTCGCCGCTACCACTGGACCGGTCTGAAAGAGGCACTCGTGTCTAAAGCTACACGGTAGTGACGAGTTTTCCGGGGCGAGGTTGGACAAGTTTTCGCACAGTATGCAGGCGGTCGCCGCGGGACCGGATGGCGGCTGCGACGCGGTCGTAGCAAACCAGAACCTCGTTGAGCTGAGCTGTTGTGTGACTCGATCAAGGGTAGGAATGCTCGCTCTTTTCAGAAAAAAAAGTGATTTCGAAAAAACAAAATGATTTCTGAAGCTGAAAACCAAGGAAGTGCAGATTTTCACTTTTGACTTCCTCTTTGCTTGCTTGTTACCATTATGGCTATACAGAAACATTTGTTTTGAGAGTGACTTGGTGGCGTTCAGTGGAAGTAAATACAATGCAATGCTTACACACATATAAAACCTTCTATCTGGCGAGGTAACTCCAAGTGGACCTATGATTCTTAGGTTCCATCAAAGGAAAGATAAGGGTTTTAAGGGCGGAGAAAAAGTGGTTGGACGCTCGCTGAAACCATTTTCCGACGTTGTTATTTGGGCTAGGCTATTTAATTTTCAGCTACTCTTGTAAACTTGGAACTAAGTTGTGGGGCAGCCTCAGTGCGGCACCGTCTTTTAGGTTTACACTTGTGATACCGATTGCGACCAGAATATCGCCATATCGTGGCTACGCCCACTGAAATTGTGTATATATACGATGCGTGTACCACTATTGTGGGTTCTACTATAAAATCGTGAGAATAAACCTTTGTTCTACTGAATAGTAAAGCCACCCCATTGGTAATCCACCAAATTGGTGCATCGACCGTGAAAAAAAAACCCAAGTCTGCGCTAGTTCTCCTCAGTGAGAAACAGACGGGTTTTTATTAGCTTTCTTTGCGAGTTCTCTTCGGAGAAACCAGAAAGCAACCGTAAATCCTTCGCGAGTTCTCTTCGGAGAAACCAGGACTTGATTGTCAGCTGTAATAGCTCTTTTCGTGAGAAGCAGCCGACAATTTTAAATTTTCCTTTGCGAGTCCTCTCACGAGGAACCAGGAAAATAAAAAAGCTTTCTTTACCAGAAAGCAACCCTAAGTCCTTCGCGAGTTCTCTTCGGAGAAACCAGGACTTGATTGTCAGCTGAGCTAGTTCTCCTCGTGAGAAGCAGCCGACAAATCTAAATTTTCCTTTGCGAGTCCTCTCACGAGGAACCAGGAAAATAAAAAAGCTCTCTTTGCGAGTTCTACTCGGAGAAACCAGAGAGCAAACGAATTTCCATTCCCACCAAGGAAAGGAAATCGAAAGAATACCTTCTTCGCAAGTCCTCTACCGAGGAACCAGAAGGAAATTCTAAATTTCATAGCGAATTCTCTACGAGGATCCTAAGAAAGAAGAAAAAGACCCGCGTGGCAGGAAAAGCTTTGAGCATAGAACTACTCGAACCATTTCAAATAGCGGATGGGTTAGTGCGCCCTTGAGCTACCTTTGAATCCTAGCAAAGGTCTCACGTCTCAACAATTCCTGAAAACTTCAAACGCTTGATAACGAGGACAATTGTTCAAAGGAAATTTGTGAAAAATTTCTGGAATTTACAAGCACTTGCTTCCAAAACTTCTACTTAATAATCCCGGCCCAGTTCTGGTTTCGAAAAAAGGGATCTTCAGGGTCGTGAACTTAAGAGTAATAGGCAATACTCTTAAGTTTACGCGCGATGGACATGTATGGAGATATAACAGCTAACTTCGCTAGGATTCTATGCACTCTAGTTTGCTACCGGTTAACAATGCACTAGTACGAGCGTGGTACGCATAAATTCCCTACCATTACGCATAGAATTCCCTTCCAGGAGATATCGGACGTGTCTCACCAAACTACTTTCCCCCTACGCGAAAAACGCGATCGACAGTCGCCGACATACAATTTCGCGCTCTAGCGCGAGTCACCAGCCGTCTCTGTCGGAAGCGTTAAGGCCCCCCCCAAACTTCAGCGGCGAGCGGCGGACGGCGAAATCGATGAGTCACGCCGCTCAACGGATAGGTCAGCGGCAACGCCGCAGAAGTCTGGGAGGGCCTTTACTCGCCGTTTATGTCGGAAGCAGTCGGACCGCGACAACTCATCCGGTTTTGTCGCGCACCGCGCGCGATGCCAAAGAGGGTTCGCGCTGTTTGGAGTTTGTCTGCCCCCCCCCCCCCAAAGTATCTTTCGTTTTTGCCAAGTAGTTAAGCCAAACGAGTGGGGTCGTCAAAATTTACCAGCGGTTTCATGGGAAGAACGTCGGGGTTCGGGTCCACTGCCCTGCAGTTTTTTTGCATTTCCACTGTTCGATTGAGATTTGAGGAGGTCCGACTTCTGCACAATTTTGAGGCGGTTTCTGCACATTTTCTAACAGTATGCTGAGGGAAGCAACTGTATTGTGACTTGTTTATTACTACCCGGTCTTTAAGCGCAATGCAATCAGAAGGATATTCAGCACAATGATACACGAATGATCAGCACTAGATACATAAGCATATATAAGCATGCATGATACAGCATGATACACGAGCAAAAAGTGCTCGAAACAAAAGGACTGGGCACAATACGGATAGCGCATGAAAGCTTCAGCCTTCTGACACCTCGTTTCCCTGCAAGGACCAACGAATTCGGGAATAGCCATCCTGCTCGGATTCTCAAAGAGACTAGGATCGCGACTTCGTGAACACAGCTTTGAAGCAGGCATAAGCAATCTGCCCTTCCATGCGAGAATGACAGAGCAGTCGATACACCAGTGACGCAACTTTCATTGTTATTACAACTGCTTTGACGTCTTCAGCTTCTCGCGTACCTGAGTTTTATCTTCAGAATGTTGTCTTTTTTGAACTCCAAAAGAAGGGTTGCGCAAAAAAGACGTGAAAATGAAATTGCTTCATGAGCGGCCTCATGCTAGTTGAAGAATACCACATCCGCTGGATGGATCTGGCCGATCACAACACAAGGTATAGCCCGAATACGCATTCTTCCCTTGGGACATATCGTTTTGAACCGTTGCATGATTCGTGAAGACGGCCCAAAAGGCGTGTGTGTAAAAATGCAGCCATCATGAATATGTGGGACAAAAAAAAACACAGAAAGCGAGCACCGCTCAAATCAAAAACGTCAATTCAAACAAGCGCACATAATAGTCACAGCACACAGTTGGAAAAACGTGCAGAAAACGCCTGAAGACTGAGCAGAAGTCGGACTACTTCAAATCTCAAACGAACAGTAGAAATGCAAAAACGCCGTAGGCGCGGGAACCGAACTCTACGACATTCATCCCATGGGCGCAAATAGGGTCGGGGGGGGGGGGGGTCAACATGGCCTGCCGCCCGGACAGCCGCGGCTGGTAGCCACATACAGCGAATGTAAATACGGTCTTATCTCCTTGTTTCGATTACATATCCGTGTTTTATGTGCTTCCGAATTGGGCAGGAAAATCGAAGCATAATTTTATACTAAACGAAGGGTGCAGATTCCTTCTGTATGACTTGATTTTCCCGTTCAAACAGATACTTCAGACCCTTATAATGTAAGAACAAATAATCATATAGCAGCATATACAATATACAATGACGGTGCATAGGATGGCTGTACGGTTTGCGAGAATGGAACATTAAAAATGCTGCTATTGGGCGGAGAGCAGTTTCGATGGGGCAGTTGAGGCACACACCAGGGATGAGCGGATTAACCGTTATCCGTTATCCGGTTTCCGGGGGTTTTGGCTTATCCGTTTTGTTGTTCGTTATCCGGCCATTTTGTGCCGGATAACGAACAACAAATTAGCTGAATCTTAGCTTTGGACGTGGTGATGGGTGTACTATGTACAGGATCCTTCACAATCGTAAGAGTGGTCGTCAGAAACGACAGAAGTATTCAAATCTAGAAGGGTTAATTCAAGTTTCCTCACTTGGGAACTGGCTACACAGTTTCAAAGATATCTAACTTCCAGCCTTCCAGAAGGCGCGCTAAGCATGTACCATACTTATAAGGATAAAGGATAAAGGACGGCGTTAATCAATCCCTTCTGGGATGCGCCAGCGCATTCTACTTCTACGGGATGTTGTGGAGGCGACATGAATGCGTATTTGGCCATACAATGACTTGCGGTGGCCAGCCGATGAACAAGTCAGCGCTCTATCCTTCCCAGACAAGTCTGGTACCAATTCACCGACCCCGGAGGGATGGAAGGCTTGGTTGGCCTGGGCGGGAAATCCGAACCAGGAACCTGGTATCGGGTGCACGCGACAGTCGCGCCTCCTCCGACTGCACTACACGCGCCCTACCATACTTATGCGAGGTCTAATTAGCACAGCATTGTTCATTCATCTCCAGTCATGTGTTTGTTCTAGAAGGCATACAAACTGCTACTAGCAATCGTCAAAAGTGGAGAGCCGCAACTTGAAAAGAATTTTTACCGCCGATCTTTCCATCGTATCATTTGTGGTTACACGATTGCCGTATGCTAGATTTGATTGCAGGCGGTAATGGTACCTTTTAGCCATATGCTGTCGTGAATTATCAAAAAATACTGCAGTACAGCAGTGAATACTAGCAAAAGAAATAGGATTAATCCAAATACATAGAGTAAGTAACTTCTCCATTAAAAATTTTAGAGGAGCACTAAACTGCTAAACAAATCATATCATCGTGGGTGCTGAAGACATGTAGATTTTCTTTGTTTTTTTTTGTGATTTTTGTGAAACTTATCTGCAACATAGGGAACACCACCGTTTGGGGGCTAGGTCGAATATTCTTCCTCAGATCCAGAAGGTCTGGATGTCATAACTCTTTGAGTGTTTGTTTGCCGCACACAACTGCTTGCAGCTACTACCAAAGTTGGTATTTTATCCATCCCAGATAATTCCACGTTGAACAACCTTGGATCTTGGGATGCTATCGAGCAGCAACAACAATAACGGTTCATAGCATGTGTAGGACAAGATCGTTATGTGAAGTTTGTTTGGCTGGATGTCTCCTGCCTTCATCTTCCTTCTAGAGACATCGGAAGAATTGCTCTTCCAAGGACTATTCTATTTTTCTACTGCTCTAATTGAAAACAAAGAGTTAAGCGCAGAGTAAACAAGATAATCCAACCTATCCTTTGGAAACAGGTGAAAAGCGGGTATGTTGCTGTCTGTGCGTTTGCCTACGTACGGTTAGGCAGAAAACGCGTAGAGCGTCGTTAATGTGGCGACTGCAAAACGTATAAAAACACAACTAAAACGTCTTGAAATGAATTATAAATTAACAGCGCTTCAAGCCCTGATCTGTTGTTGAAATTAGTGTAATTTAAAACGAGTTTTGATTTTTGTTGTTTGTTCGTTATCCGTTTTTCCGTTATCCGGCGATTTTCGGGCAAAATTATCCGTTATCCGTTATCCGGTTTTCAAAATTTCATTATCCGCTCATCCCTGGCACACACCTTTCGCACATATTTTTCCTAGGTAATGGAGCAAACAGGATGATCTCCAAGGGACAAAATACGACGCACTTCGATAAATTCTCGACACACGCCTTCCCTGCCTTGTCTCGAATAGATGATAGCTCTCGAAGGATCAACGCTTCGAGAGTCTCCTCGTCGGTGCAACCTGGCTGAGCCTTTAATTGACCAGATTTCAGTTGGGCGATGTACTCGTGACACTTTTGATAACCTGAAAGCACAGCAGATGAAAAGCGCAAGGTGTACAATAGAATGGGAAGTTCCACCCAAACCGACCATCATTCAGCAGCGTCATTTTCTCTCTGAGCAGCTGCGGACTGGGATGTACGTCACCAATTCCAATTGAAAAGCCCCGATTCGAAAGGTACAGAGGCATCATTCGGGCAAGTCGCCACCTATTTTATGACATCTTTGATTTTGTTCTCGACAACACATAACAAATATTCTAGACCCACATTGCATCCACAGCTGCATCTTCCCCAAAATCTCGTAGAAGTATATAAAAGATGTTCGTCTTCGAGCTAGACCCTAATAACGACTTGTCTAGCACTCCAGAGATCAGCTGTCCGTTTCGGAAAATTACAAATGAGTCCTTAAATAAAAAGATCGACGACTCATCAAAGCAGGGGTTTAGTTCAGTGCTGTGAGATTCACTAACAAGTGAAAACCCCGAACAAAAGAGATATGAAAGAGAATTTACCATACAACAAATCGCTGCGGACTCCATTGCCCGCCTTAAGACTCAAGAATGACACCCGTTACTTTCATTAGTACATTCACTTCACGCAAACTGATAACATGTTGAGACAGTGAAGATGAAAGCCACAACGAGAGAAACACCAACCTTAACACAGAATTCACGGTTACCAGTGTAGCTTTTGTTGGGTGTTGTCAAGTTTAGCTTCTTCGGGTTCTTGAGATCATCGGAAACGATGAGTTCCATTAACTATACATGTGAATATCAATGCAAATTTTAACCGAACTGATTGCAACGACTAACCAACGCACCTGCTTCCCCGTCCACAACTTCACCGGCCTCCAAATAGCTGGAGCAGGTAAATGAATGCGCTTCTGCTTCTTGGAAAAGCTGTCAACTATCGAAGCAGCAAGACGGGAGGCCTAGAAAGGATAGCGGCCAGTATTTATACAGATAGTGTTTCAATGTGCGAGCCTACCTCACTCAAAGTGAAGAACGTGTCCTTATGAGTCATTAAATACGCGCCTGTGATGAAGTCCTGAAAGTTTCATGAACTGTAGGCGGACATAAGGAATCGCCACATAAAACGGATCTTCTCTAAAGCCTGAACACGGTCACGCATGCATCGTGTTCGGGTGATGTGCAAATTTTTTAGGCACGCCTGTATCACGGTTAACGACATGAGGTAACAACGTAGGGTGACGCGCAACTTATGTTTCATCCATTCACAGGCCGCCTTCGTGGTTAGTGGTGCTTCCACTTCCCTGCTCTCATCAGATCGCAAGTTTTTTTCTTTTTCACATCATACCATAACGTCTCAGAAAATAGTCCGTTCAACTAACGAGGAAGGTCAAAGGATAACTGTGAAGATCCTCAAAGCGGCCTAAATAGGATTGCAGGGCCTTGTCTGGGAAGCACCGTAGTGGTTTCCGAGCTTCCTGTGGAGTTCTAAGTAGGTCAACCATGGCGGAAGACTGTAGCGTATCGGTGCAGGCTGATAGCGCAAAATGGATTCTTGGAATACCCTCGCCGTACTCAGAAATAACCCTGCAAAATGCTTGGAGCTTCAATCATAGCTAGAACGCAAGATTTGATAAATTCCTAATAGAAGCAAAACACCGCATTCACGGGAAGCATCCACCTGTTGCGCAACAGCGGCCGCATGGCCGAGTGGATAGTACGGCGGGTTTGCAGGTGGTTGATCACGGGATCGATTCCGTGGTGGATTTCATGTGGCGACTTCTACTTTTTACCAATGAAGAGTGCATTTTAGCCTGCACAGTGTTCAGCGTTCGTTTGGCAATTTCGTTTATAACCTCTTGCAGAACGTCAATCAAACTAGCCTTTGTACGTTAGAGACACGCCACTGGCCATTAAACCGTGCTTGTATTATTGGAGAAGCTCTCTTTAGATGCTACCTATGCATGATATTTGGGATTCAGCTACTCACGAAACTGGAATCCGTTTTTCGTGTTAAAGTAGATTAAAGTAGACTACGATGTAGGCAGGGTAAGGGTAAGTGAAAGGGTGGAGACAGAGTGAGGGGATCTGCGCTGAATTTATCCACGTTTGCAGCCACATCTTACCTCAAGTCCCCCCCCCCCCCCCCCGTTTTGAACTACGCCGACGCAGGAGTACGTAATTCTTTTCGTCCTCCGCGCAAATTTAGTGGCAGATGAAGTGCGCATAGCGCGTTTCATCTGCCACTAAATTTGCATTTCAAGCGCTGTCACAGTGCTTTTTCTGCCACTACGTGACCAGGTCCCTCCAGTTGTCATCAGCGACCAAAAGTTAGCAAGAGTTAGGGCAGATGGCCGCTGAAACTTTCGTACGAAACCCAGTGGGATAAAAAAAAACCACGTCCATGCTTCTGAACCTAGGACAGCCCAGGAATGAAAGTTGGTGAGACCTACGCTGGGTTCGGCTACGTTTTCAGCCACGTCCTGCTCCAGGTCCCATCAATTTTCAGCAGTGTTTGACCAATGTCCTTGCTATGCATAGAGAAGGATAGTAATTTTGGCAGAAGTCACCTTTTCCGAAAATCGTTATACCGCAGCTTAAAGCAGAACAACTGGGCAGAACTGTCAGACATTCGAAAGGGCTTGATGAGCCTAAGGCCTCGGGCATATTCCCCGTCGCCGCGATGGAATCGCGACGGATCACGTTTAAAAATACCCCCCGTGCAATCGATTAGGTCAGGTGTTCGCGGTGGAGCGCGGAAACTGTGCGCTGGGTCTCTCGCGGTTGACGGGCAACTCGGCCCCGTTCGTCCCCGCCACTGCTGAGTCACGTCGATTTGCAGCGCGTCTGTCACCTCTCTCTGCCTCTCCGCTATTTCGCGCGCATATACCGTCTCGCGCGGGAGCATGCTGTTTCTTGAGCGCTTTGCACGACCGGCGTCTCATCATAGCGTGATATATTTCCACACGAATCGTACTGTTGGTGATATCAGTGAGGAAATGCACTGATCCGGCCACAACGGTCACTGAGTTTCTGCAGGATGTCTAGGAACATGTCCGAGACTTGTCTTTTGTTTGAGATAGATATTTTAGAACACTCCTTATCAAAGCGTTTGAAGTACAAATGGCAACATATGAATAAAAACATCTGAATCGTGTGAAGCATGAGATTACATTTGTATACCAAGTATATACCTGAATACAAAGGCAAGTGTGCTAACAGTTCACGGAATGGGCAGGATAACATGCGTGGGGTTATTCAGAAGAGTACAACGAGGGGACGGGGTCACATTGAAAGCTAACTAGTGGGCAAGGTTGCTGGCTAAGGTATCAAGGTGATCCTTACACTCTCTTGTGGTAGGTGGGCGACCATCCGGAACTGTTGAAGCGTCTCATCTCATCGTGTATTTTATTTTACCTGCAGACTTCTCGACTTCGGATATATCTTGTCGCCATTTCCCCATTTGCTATAGGCAGGATCTGCGATTTGGCCAAAGTCAACTGTGAAGCCAAAAACTGTGATAGGGCTGCCATAGCAGGGATGCCAGTAGGAAACGCCCTTCGAAGTTTACTGTGAAACGCTACAACGAAGTTCGCAGATTATCCTGCTCATTCCGTGAGGGAACAGTTAGCTGTTCCACCACTACCATCCGCTCTGGGGCTGTGAAAGTATCGTCTGAAACCATAAATATCGTTTTCTAAACAATATTTGTCCTCATGTGTCGCCTCACCGAAGCGTGACTGTGCCATATCAGCTACTAAGCCTTGGATAACGCTGGTTGGAGTTCCCGTCTAGGGTTGTGCCCAAAATTCGTTGCACCTCTCGATCACCATACGGCGCATAATAGAATGAGGTGTGCTTCTTGGCTCACAGAAGTTATGAAGTGTCCACTTCTGACTTTGCAGGAAGGCGGAGGCTGATTGTACACCTCGCGCTCTCGATCCTAAAGCGATCGGTATCCACAGCACACAGAGGTGCTGGTCTCTCCGTCTGAGAGTGTCGTCCTATACGCCCACTCATAGCACAACTGACGATCTCGAAGTAGGATATATATCCGTTATATCCCTACCCCTTTGCTGTGAGGGAGAAAACATCACTCGAACCGGTTCGAAAACACCATTTCGCAACAATGGTACTTCCAAATCCAGCCACATCTGCTTTCTTTTGGATCTCACCAGGGAATGTCGTCAGCTTCCCATGGAACTTCGGATTGAGACCTATATCAATAGCTCGGCTTCCATGAACCTACCAAAATCTTTTCAAGACTATTCCTCTGTTGATGACCTATACAAGAGATTTTGTGATGTAGTACGTTTCGGACTATGTAACTATGTACCCGTTGAAATCAGTGTCTCGAGGAAAGTAAATTATCCAAAGCACATAAGAAACTTGATCGCTCAAAAAGAACGGATTTTTCATTCAGCTTCTACAGATCCTCTATCTAGCCATCATTATAAAAGGATTTGTTCTGAACTAGACCGCCATTTGAAGACATTTCTTGAATATAGAGTAAGGAAAGCCGCCGCCAATTCCAACAGCAGAGCGCTCTTCGCGTTAATCAGCAATAGAATGAAACTGAAATCAAGTCTACCAGTACTTCAAGATGATGATGGAAATCAGAATCTGACTGATTCTGATAAAGCTGATGCACTTGCCTCATTCTTCTCTTCTGTGTTTACACCTAGGCTTGATTCGATTTCCAGTGTAGTTCCAAATATCAATGAAAAATCGAATAATAGTCAAGATAGTTTAGCACCATGTTACCTTTGTGAAGCAGTGCTACATCCACATGAAGTTCTGAACGTTTTAAATTCTTTGAAGCCCTCAACATCGTTAACGTCGGATGGCCTCCCCCAAATAATTTACAAAAAATGTGCGCTCTCCTTATATAGGCCTTTAACTATGATTTTCAACGTTTCCCTTATGCTTATTGAGATTCCTACTATTTGGAAAACTTCGATTGTTACTGCTATTCCTAAAACTAGCAACTCAACATTGATATCCTCATTTCGACCTATAAGTATAACCCCCACTCCCATGAAAGTAATGGAAAAGCTTATAAGAGATAGGCTCGTTACATTGTTCATTAGAAACTCATCAATTCCTGTAGAGCAACATGGCTTCACAACTGGCGCCTCCACTGTAACACAACTCTTTGATTGCCTTTTTGACTGGAGCCTAGCTATGAACAATGGAAACTCAGTTGACGCGGTATACTTCGATCTTTCAAAAGCTTTCGATAAGGCGAACCATGAAAAATTACTTCGCAAGCTCCACGACTTAAGGATCAGACGTTCTCTGTTAAAGTGGTTCCAATCGTATTTGAGCGATAGACAGATGTGCGTAAAAGTTAACATCTCTTTTTCACGTTTATATCGATGTCCAAGTGGTGTTCCACAGGGAGGGGTGTTCTCTCCTCTTCTATTCCTTGCTTACACGCATGATATCCCTAACTACGTAAACACTCATCCGCTTATCAAGGTCCAAATTTAAGCAGATGATATCAAAATTTATGGGATTTACAATAATCTTAATCGCTCAGAAATTTACCAAGCCCTTTCCCTGTCTATCACTAAAATGATGAAATGGGCAGCGGACTGGGACATTCGTGTCAATTTATCGAAAACCTGTGTATTTCATGTTGGAAATGAAGAGCTCAATATCTACAGTTTCAACGACATGGTTCTAAATACCAGAGAAGAAATTCGGGATCTTGGTGTTACCCTAAAATCTGATTTAAAATTTGAAGCCTACATAGATTCAGTTGTTCTCAAGGCGTATGCCACTATGTTTACAATATGCAGAAATACTGAATGCCGCAGTTACCAAATCCTCATTAGGTTATACAAGGCATACGTGGTCCCCATTTTGGAATATGCGTCACAGATTTGGAGTCCAACTACAAAGAGACTTCAACGTAGGATTGAAAAAGTCCAACAAACTTTTACATGGATACTGATGTACAGATGCTTTCCCAACCCTGAGCACCCCCAAATCATACCAAACTACAAAAGAATATATATATTATATATATATATATAAATATAATATAATATATAATATATATTATATATATTATATATATTATATATATTATATATATTATATATAATATATAATAATATAATATAATATATATAATATAATATATATAATATAATATATATTATTATATATATTATATTATATATATTATATATTATATATATTATAATATAATATATATTATTATATATTATATTATACATAATATATATATTTGTATTATATATATAATATATATAATACAAAAGAATATACCAATCATACCAATTTTTCAAGCTTAACACACTATTCTACCGAAGGATATTCATAGATTTAGTTTTTGCCTTCAAAATTCTTAAAGGGGAAACGAAGCTAAGACCAAGCAAGTACTGGATTTTCAAACCATGCAGGGGGCGGACCAGTTCACTAATATTGCATAACACCAGAATAAATACTAGCTCGTACTCCAAAATGTACAATTTTTTCTTTCGTTCTGCTAGGTGGATACAGATGTTGCCGTCTTACGTTCTAGAATCGCCAAATAGTTCTGTTTTTAAAGCAAGACTGAAAAAATTAAACCTAACTTCTGTTTTAAAAATACGAGATCTAAACGTTCTTTAGATCAAAGTTGGATCTTTTCGCCGGATCCCTTTATGGCTAAATCTGCTCTGTGGTCCGTTTTGAAACAAGGACATAAATTTTTCTATATTTTCAGAGGTTTACTACATGTTTCCTACGGAAATAACAGCAGGAAACCTTATGTCATAATCTCTTGCACACAACTATGGTGAATCTGAAGACTTTTTCCTGGATTGAGTACTTTCGCTATCATATTTTTACTTACTGTTAAGGAATTATTTTACAGCACTTCAATGGTTTATTCTGTCCTGCCTCTATCCTACACAACACTACTGCGCCTTCATTCTCGACTTACTGCTACATACTGCTATAGTATATATATTCTACAACTACAACTATAAATATTCTATATATAATATGTTCTTATATATTATATGGTCGATTCGCTTCCGACTGTATCATGGCAGCATCCTATTATACAAGGATAAATAAATAAATAAATAAATAAATAAATATCACGTGAAAGAGCTCGAGACGCTGATCACAGATATGTAGACCAAATTTGCTAAATGGATCTCCTAAGCGAGTTCTGGCCGGCGGAAGCCGCGATGTCTTCCATGTGTTAGGCGCGCTCAATCAGCGTTGGGCGCAGCATTGCGTAGAAATCACCCAGTCAGAAATTAAAATCAAAATAAAATAAAAAGTAAAAATAAAATCAAAAATCGACAAATCTTAATAAACATAATAAATAAAAAGTAAAGACACTAGTTAAAAGTTCCGACTCCACCTACACGACTTCGGTCGAAAAAAATTTTTTCGCTGAAACTTCGTCTAAAGGGCTTATTTGGGGTGCTGATAACGAATCTGACATCCGTTTTTCTCGAATCGGTCGGAGACCGCCCATACCTTTAACTAGGGTGGTCCGGGCAGAGTCACCGATTTCGCTGGGCACTAGCACTAGTTAAAAGTTCCGACTCCACCGACACGACTTCGGCCGAACAGTTGTAGCAACGGTATGGGTGGTATCCGACCTAATCGTGAAAAACGGATGTCAGATTCGTGATCAGCACCCCAAATAATCCCCCTAGACGAAGTTTCAGCGAAAAAATTTTTTTGACCGAAGTCGTGTCAGTGGAGTCAGAACTTTTAACGAGTGCCTTTACTTTTTATTTATGTCATTAAGTTTTGTTGATTTTTTTTTTACTTTTTATTTTGTTTTGATTTGAATTTCTGACTTGCTTCACGTCATGAATAAATGATTCCACCTGAAACACGTTTCCGTCTTCAAATAGACGTAAATGCAAGTCGTCATTAGCCGTTCGCTCAAAAATGTGCTAAAAATGAGACTATAGGTCCTCGTCAAAGATAGATCACAAAATGCAAAAAAACCGCCAGCGGCGGGAACCGAACCAATGAACCTAACACTTTGGAGCGAGCACTCTACCACCGCGCCGCCGGCGCTGCTGACGGTGCTGATAGCCGAACCGCTGATTTCCGCGCAATACTGCGCCCAACGCTGATTGAGCGCGCCTAACACATGGAAGACATCGCGGCTTCCGCCGACCATAACTCGCTTAGGAGATCCATTTAGCAAATTTGGTCTACATATCTGTGATCAGCGTCTCGAGCTCTTTCACGTGATATAGGTCTCATGCCGAAGTTCCATGGGAAGCTGACGGCATTCCCTGGTCAGGTGAAGTCTCTCCATCGTGGGAAAGCAATCGCATGAATTGCACGTGCGGCTAGAGATGTAGGGTCGGCGTAGGCGTCGGGGCTCTCCCGTCTGGAATCTGCCCCGCCGCGATGACTCAGCATGCTCGGGGCCGAGCTGCCCCGTAATCGTCTCTCGCACGATCTTATACGCCCGCAACTGAACGACATCCGAGCGGCTCGGGACGCAGTGGGTGGTGGGGTTGCTTCATGCGAGTGAGGGGGGAGGGGGAGGTCCGGTTCTCCTGCGTTGTGGCATTTTCGCATTTCAACTGACTGTTTGAGATTTGAGGGTTTTTGACGTCTACACAATTTCCTGACGTTTTCTTCACATTTTTCCAGCTGTACCCGCTTCTACTCTCGAAGAGCGCAGAACCCAGCCGCAGACTCCCTCTGGGTGACGTAAGCAGTTTCCATACAAGCAGCCTGGGTGGCACACACCTTGGAGTCCCTTCCCTAGCC
This sequence comes from Heligmosomoides polygyrus bakeri, assembly GCA_947359475.1. Classification (NCBI taxonomy): domain Eukaryota; kingdom Metazoa; phylum Nematoda; class Chromadorea; order Rhabditida; family Heligmosomidae; genus Heligmosomoides; species Heligmosomoides polygyrus. The sequence goes on along the minus strand of OX375870.1, from coordinate 62,079,144 downwards.
CCAGGCACGTTATCGAGATCGGCGGTACGTCTCCAGAACCCCAATGTTCAGCAGCGTTTAAAAACGTTGCCCAGCAGCGAACGATCCAAACGCGCCGGACGCCTTGTCCCGCGTCAGCTACACTGTGTGGTGCGCAAGCGCGCTCCACCGCGAACAACTGACCAGATCGATCGCACGGGGGGAGTATTTTTAAAAGCTATAATCGCGGCGTCGAGTCTTGCAGAGCGACGCGAAAGAATTTGAACTTCTCAGCGCTCGTCGCATCGCTCATCGCTCTGCAAGGGACCAGGACCAACGCTGAACACCGCGCGCGGCGCGAAAAAGTATGCCATGCCATGCCCGCGATGGGCGCGGGAAGCCTTCGTGCAGGCCGACCGCCACTGTTGCGGCGGAATGGCCATGAACTGAGCGCCGCGATGGAATCGCGGCGATAGAAGTATGCCCCCGGCCTAATAGCTGCGATCGGTTGGACACTACCGATGACGGAGCAGGACCGCGCGCAAATTTTGTCTCTTGTCGGCCTTTGCACGGAATCATCCGCTAGGTGCTACACTGGATTGTGAGTGATACTCATCTACGCGTACAACCAAATCGAGGTTACTACACTGTCAATGGATCTGGCAGTTTCGAAAACTATAATCATTTACAAGGGATTCCAAAAAGTTTTCAAACGTGTTTCGTAAACATGGGAGCACAAAAAACCTGCCTAAGTTCCGCGCTAATTTGCCATAATTAAGAGGCAGCCTTTTTACAGCTACAAACTCTTCAATAGATACACGCAAATTAGATACGAAGAACTCATTCTCATAAGGGGATGCTTCAAGAAGAATGACAACAGAAACCAACAAATATGGGGGGAATTCTCATGAACTAATCTTCGTAGCGGGAAAAATGGCTCTCTTATAAAACACTCGATGCTAAAAACACCGGTAGTCACTGGATCCTATTGGTTGAAGAGCATCAATATTCTAAGAGATGTAAATGACTGCTATGAATGGGGTCTAACACTCGTCATGCGAGTTGGTTTCGGAATGTTTTGATGGAGCTAAATGATACGCATATCTCGAGAAAACTTTCGAAGCCAGGCTGGCGCTAGAGGGAGAACCCCTGCACCAATGAGCGTCCGGTAGATTGGAATCGACCATGGTCACACATTGTGATTTGCAAGAACAGGGATCGCTTATTGTTTTAATCGTTTGAATTGTGTGGTGGATAGGAGCGCTAGATGCCCTGTAAATGACGGCGAATTTTAAGGAAGTCTATGGCAACATGAAATCACGAGAAGGTAATTCGAAACCACCAGCCAATCGTTCACTCCATATGTTCTCAAAAGCAACTGGAACCCTAACAAGGATACGTACGCCGCGCCAAGGCGCCACCGTGGGAAGTCAGGTGAAGAGAAAACAAAGATCAATCAGCAGCAGATGGACTAAACTGACACCAAATACATCGCATCAGACACCGAACATCTCCCAGCAGACTTATCTTCCTCGGTGGCTTTGTTCGCGCTGTGATTTAATCAGAGCTCACCACAGGGTTCCTGTTATGTCTGGCGGTGGCGACGTCGGACGCTGGAAGGCTTAGTAGAACCGTTTATTAGCAGAATAATCGTGAACAAAACTGAACAATAGAGGTCGCCTATATACAGCGATTTTCCCGCCAGTGACATGTACATTGTAGCCAATGCCGCGCCAATAAACGTCAACAGATGTCCGTTTGACTTCCTATGCAACACCTCCCTTTCTTGAAAAATAGTCATCCAACATAATACAATTTGAAGCGATCTACAAATATGTCTTCTGATAAGGATCCATGTTGAGACTGCGAGTCGGCCGTCGCGTACGAGTCGGTCGGCGAGATTAAACGGCGTCAGGAAGCGGTTGAACCATCGATCCTTCGGGAGGTAGCCGTGGTGAAGTATGTGATCTTTCAGTGGAGGGCTGTGTCGAAGTAGGCGGTGATATTGGAGGATCGTGACGCTCCAAATCGAAGGTCTCGAAAAGTGTGTCGATATCCGTGTCGCTGTTGTCGTCGATGTAGCGATTTCGCATTTGGTTTGCATGGCGTATCCATATTTCATGTCCGACTCGGACCTTGTACAGTACTCGTCCAACGCGTTCTTGCACGACACCGCTGATCCATTTGAGTCGCTGCTGGTTGTGATGGCTGACGAAAACGGGATCTCCCTGCTTGAATAACTTGCGCTTCGCGCCGTGTTTCCGATTGTAGAGCCGCTCCATAGCTTCATTTCCATTCCTCTTCTGCGATTGGTGTGGCTCTAACAGGGATAATAAATTCCGAAGCTTTCTTCCCAGGAAAAGTTCTGCTGGCGTTTTCAAGTTGTCGAAAGCCGGATGTGGTGTTGAGCGATATGTCAGGAGGAAGGTTTGTAGATTTCGGCATAGAGTTCCTTCCCCTTTTATCTTGAGCAGACTCCTCTTGAATGTGTCTACGAATCTCTCCGCCTGTCCGTTGGATTGGGGATGATACGGAGGGGAGAATAAATGTTCAATTCCATTTTGTTGGCAGAAGTCCATGAATTCGGCTGAGGCGAATTGTGTGCCGTTGTCCGACACTAGCACTTCAGGTAATCCATTCCTTGCGAAGGTCTGACGAAGTAAAGAGATGGTGGCGCCTGCTGTTGTGCGATCTGTCGGGAATATCTCGGGCCACTTAAGAAAATGCGTCGACGATTACGAAATAGTACCCTCCAATGGGCCGGCGTAGTCGACGTGTATTCGTTCCCATGGTTTGCTGGGAATCGGCCAGGATGCAAGCGTCGTCTTGGTTGGGAACTTGGCGACATATGAGCATATTGCACAGCGACGGACCATTTCTTCGATGTTCCTGTCGATGCCCGGCCAATAAACATAGCTGCGAGCTAACGCTTTCATTCGAACGATTCCCGGATGTCCCGAGTGAAGCTGCCGGAGAACGCGTTGCTGCACTGACGTCGGTGCGACGACTCGTTCAGCAAACATCAGACATCGTCCTGCACCGAAAGAGTTGCGGCGATTGTAAAAGCATTGGAGCGCTGGATCCTGAATTGTTGATGGCCAAGTTGACTTTATATACTTCATGACGAGTTGGAGACGTTGATCATGGTTGGTCGCTGTCCTTATGTCCTTCGATGTGACTGGAAGTGCTCGAATCGCATTGGAGAGGAAAACGGCTACTTCCGAATCCACCGATATGCTTGCTATGACTTGATCCTCGCTTGACATTGCTTGATTTGCGATGAGTCTGGAGAGGGCATCTGCTTGTCCCAGTTGTACGGTGGAGCGGTGCTGGATCGTGAAGTTGTAGGCTAGCAGTGTCGTTGCCCATCGTTGGAGCCTACTGGCGGTGTAGACCGGAATTCCCTTCTTCGAGCCAAAGATAGCCAGAAGAGGCTTATGATCAGTGAGGAGAATGAATTTCCGCCCATGTAACATCCTGTGAAACTTTCGGACGGCGAAGATGAGTGCTAAGCCTTCTTTTTCGACTTGGCTGTAGTTCTTCTCGGCTGGCAGTAATGAGCGAGAAGCGTGAGCGATGGCTTTCTCGGATCCGTTGGCCGACCACAATGTCTTTGCTGGGATCGTAATGGGCCAGGAGCAGGTCCGAGGCGAGGATTTCCTTGGCGCGTTTGAAACTCTGGTCACAGGCTGGCGTCCACTGGAATCTCGTATCCTTTTTGAGTAGGGCGTCGAACGGTGCACGTAGGCTCCTCATTTCCTTGACGAAGTTGTCATAGTAGCTAAGAAGGCCGAGGAACGGTCGGAGTTGTGAAAGATTTTCGGGCGGCGGCATCCTTTGAATTGCTTCGATTTTTCTCGGATCAGGTCGCCTGCCCTGCTTGTCGATGACGTAACCGAGGTAGGCTATCTGGTGATGGGCGAACTTGCATTTCTCTAACCGTACGTGAAGACCAGTGCTTGCGATGCGTTGGAAGAACGCCTGGAGGTTATGTGAGTGTTCCTCCTCATTGCGCCCTACCACGATCACATCGTCAAGATATGCGACGACTCCTTGAAGACCGGCTAGTATCGTGTCCATTATCTTTTGGAATATGGCAGGAGCTGACTTCACTCCAAATGGAAGCCGGTTATATTGGTAGAGTCCTCGATGAGTGTTGATAGTCAATAGCTCCTTGGACTGGTCGTCAACGGGGATTTGGAGATATGCGTCGGCAAAATCGATGTGGGAGAGAACACATCCACCATTCAGGGTCTTGGATATGTCCTCGGGTAGCGGCAGCGGGTACTGATGTAGATCGATGGCATCGTTCAGGCCAGTGGAGAAATCAGCGCAGATGCGAATATAGCCATTTGATTTTCTGACGATCACAATGGGAGCAGCCCAATTCGAGTAGTTGACCTTTGAGATGACACCGATGGATTCCAGTCTTTCGAGCTCCTTATCGACCGCGGCTTGAGCGGCATAAGGTACTGGCCGCTTTGGTCGGAAGACAGGCTTTGCTCCTGGTTTGAGCTGAAGAGTTGCCGCTGCATGTTTGTAGAGTCCAAGGACTGTGCTGAATGCCTCGGGAAATTGACGTTGAAGCTGAGCCGCTATGTCGTCGTTTGATGCAATGAGAAACGTGTTGAGTGTGTCCTCAGGTTGGCCTGGATCCATGTTGGGTAGAGTATCCATCATTGAATACATTTTCAGGTTTGTTATCCACTCCGCTCCTAGCAGGTTGGTGTGGGTATTGGCCACATAGAACATTCCAGGTGCGGATACACCGTTGAAACTGTAGTTGCATTGTCGTTGGCCCGAGAAACGAATAAGGTCTCCAGAGGCACTGTGAGCGATTAGCGTTGCTGGCTCGAGCTTCGGCTTGCCTATGTGACTCCATGTCATATGGCTGATGACAGTGATATCCGATGCTGTATCGACTTGGAAATTGACGGCGTGATTGTCTACGGTGACTATTGCGTAGGGACGGTAGTGGTTGCAGTCAATATTTGATATCCTGATGATTGCGTCCGCTCGTGTCCTTTGCTTTGTCGGTCCTTTGCTGTGGCGCATTGAAGATTTAGTTTTTGTTCGACGTTTGGCCGGTGAGCAGAAGCCGTCTTTGTGGCCCATGATGTGACATTTGGAGCAGATGTGGTTCTGGAATGCGCAGTCTCTGACGAAATGCAAGGCTCCGCAGTTCCAGCATGGCGACGGTGGCGTCTTGTGAGAGCTGTTTCGTCGGGAACGTCGAGAGCGGTTGTAGTCGTGATCGGACTGCTGTCGTCGGTGGGGCATGTAGAGGGATGCTGAGGCTGGAGTCGATTCGGGCTGTCCTTTGATGGCCTGGACTGCTGGCTTGCCATCCTCTATCATTCGAGTGTCGTGGCGAAGATTCAAGAGTCTCCTGCACTCTTCCGTAAGCATCTGGACTGTCAGTTTGGATCGGCCTCAATCTTGTCCAGCAGCTTCAGTCTGATGAAAGCTTCGTCGCTTGATTGTAGACCGCAGACGAATATCAGACACTTGAGCTGGTCCTCGTTGCATTCAGACAGCTTGAATTTGGCGCACTCCCGGTTTACGCGTCCTGCGTACGTGGAAAAATCGTCACTTGGGTCCTTCAGCAGCTTCACGCAAGCGTACCGGGCGCTTAGGAGCGACTGTGATGGCCCGAACAGGTCCTTTAGTGTGGCCACGGTCTGCTTGAAGGAGACGTCCTTGGGGTTCTGAGGAAGAATGTAGCTGGAGTATCTTTCGTAGGAACCGGCGTCCAATTTGTGTAGCAGCGGGCGTACTCGAGTGGGGCTCGTCGAGACCGGTAGCGTCCACGTTGAAAACGTCGTCGTGTCCGCGGTACCACGACTCGAACGTTAGACCCGCATCGGGGTCATAGACGAACGGGGCGATCCGCCCGGCGAGGGCATCGAATTGCCTCGCCGGATCATGTGGTGTTGGTTGGGGCGGGTGGTGACGACGTGCGAGTCCTTCGACAGCAGTTGCTAGGGCTGTCAGCAACCGCTGGAACTGCTCGTCCGTCATGGTGGCCGACGACTGGGAGTCGACGAGTCGGTGTGGCAGTCCTGCAGAATACTGATCGCCAGTTGTTATGTCTGGCGGTGGCGACGTCGGACGCTGGACGGCTTAGTAGAACCGTTTATTAGCAGAATAATCGTGAACAAAACTGAACAATAGAGGTCGCTTATATACAGCGATTTTCCCGCCCGTGACGGGTACATTGTAGCCAATACCGCGCCAATAAAGGTCGACAGATGTCCGTTTGACTTCCTATGCAACAGTTCCTAAGCTGCAAGATGAATCAAAGAACGTACATATGTGAACTGACTGGAAATCTGTAGTAAAAGCGATTACAGAGACAAGTAGAGAACGGGGGACAATCGTATAGCATGGCATCTGCGGTACGTATTTATGCGTTTTTCGGTTAACATATCACCCAGACCGAGGAACAGGTTAAGAGAAGAAAACTCTTGATGAAGACAGCTGGAGCAGAAACTCCACACACGAATATATAGTCAACAAAACACCAGAGAGAAGATAAGAGCTGATGCTAAACAGCTTTGTTCAAAACTAAAGAAAAATTTGCGTTCTCCACGATACCTGACAACCGAAAATATAAATTTCATTCTACATATCTCACCAAGCTTTCACAAATAGCGAAGAAAGCATTGCATCACCTACGAATTAGTTGAACTCTAGCTAAAACTCTGAAGGCACCGCTATGTCGACCGTCGCCATATCGATAATTTTAAGTATAACCGTGGAAAAACGTCTTCAATTTTTCATAGCTTCAAAGGTGGCGCACCAACCTGGATAGCGGCAATCAGTGGCTCGCCCGACCTAGGAGTGATCAGGTTGCTCTTCACTCCCATGAGGAGACTAGCCTCCGCTCTAGCTTCATAGGTCTGTGGGACATGGAGGTTCATCTCATCACCATCGAAATCGGCGTTATAAGGGGTACATACGCATTCGTTGAACCTTAAACATATTCAGCAGAACGATCAACCAGAGTTTTGGAACTAAGTTATCGGCCCAAAAAAAGGCATACCTGAACGTTCTGCCGGGTACGATTCGGGCTCGATGGCTCATTATGGAGACCTTGTGTAGAGATGGCTGCCGATTGAACAGCACGATATCACCATTGTCCAAATGGCGCTCGACGATGTCGCCTACCTTTAAGCTTGTCGCACATGACTCACGATTGCCGTACCTGAATTGAAGCCGCGATATAATACTTCGAACAGCTACTATCAATAAACATCAAAATATTGATGAGCAGTGTAGTTACTGCACAAACAAGCTCTCGTACACCTCAATAGCATCAAGACTCAAATCTAAAGATAAGAATCTCCTCTCATTTGATATGTGAGGCATCAAATCACGAGGTTGTTTAAAATTGTGGGTGCAATGGGTGCAAAAGGTTATTACAACGACATTACAAGTTATTGCAAGGCAACTCTAATGTACGGAGAGAACAGATCGAGCTCTGATGGCCAGGATAAGGGAGCACGGGTGGAAAAAAGGTTAGGGTGACCATCTATTTTAGCTGTCTCACGGGCAACAACCGTAATCATCCGGATAGAGGATGCCTACCTATGTCAAAATGCAGACGGCACACCAGCTCCTACTGCATGCTGCACATAACACTTTTTGAGGAAACAGCAGTTTAGTTGACAATTTTCCGCATCCTAACAATACGGTTTTCTAACGTTTCGTAATGTAGAAAATTACAACTGGTGGACATCTTTCTGAACAACACTTAGCTAAAATACTACACTACTTGTCCAATATTCAAAGGCAGAGGAAAGTGAAAGACCTGCACCAAGAAAAGAAAAAAAAACGCTAGGCCATCGCCTTATACTGCCCGACGTTGTCCGTTAGTGGCAAAGAAGTGGCGTTCAGCATTGGCCTACAATGCCGTGAGCAAGCGAAATAGATCAAGAGAAAGCTGAAGAGGACTATGCACTTCGAAAAAATTTAGACATGGGCGTTTGCAAGAACAACAATTCTACAAAGCCTACCCCTTCCTTAAACATGCTCACCGTCATTTACTGCAATGGACCGTAACACCGAAAACGGACGCCAGATTCGTAATCAACGACCAACAACACAAGTCAGATGAAATGTTCCAGATTCAAGAACAGCTAGCAGAACTAGGGTAAGGGATTCTGTTTGTGTACAGCAACATGAATGTAAACGAGATTACAACAGGAGCTATAAAAACACGTATTCTCCTATACATGTATCAAATAGGCAGCACTTACACTATCAATTAAATAAAAATCGTCACGATCTAATCGACAGCATGGCGCGATCTCTTCTCTTAATGCACTGATTGACTGTTGCCCTTGTGCGCTTTAAACCAACATAATTCATTTTTTCCCTTGAAAACAATTTTTTAAATTTCAAACGGTTCTTCACTTATTGGGGCAGGTGAATTGAAAAATTTCAAAGGAAGTTATACTAAATTTTCCCTGAACCAAAATTATTCCAACAGTCCTGGAGAGTCACTAATTTAATCTGGAGGATGTTCATTTTGATTCAGAAGATGTCCAGTTGGATTTCAACAGCGTCAAGCTTGCTTAGAAGAGTGTACAATTTGATTTGAAAAGTGTCCAAGTTGATGTGAAAATGATATAAATAAGCGTCCAGATTGGCACTGTCTAACCTATACAGGAGAAGGAAAAGGGTGAGAATCAGGTGATGGAGCATAAAGGTGAAAGTCTCATACATATCGTTAACGTTCCGCGCACAGCTAAAAAAAGTCAAGCCACTCAGTGCCATCTAAGTACTTGCTAATGTGGCTATAATTAGCAGCTTTGAAATGCCTTGTTAGGATAGACCGTGAAGTTTGACAGCTATGTTTAAAGAACAAAGAACTATGAAGATTTGACTACAGTGGGGGAATTCAGCCTTATTCTATAAACCGTCGCATAACTATTACAGAAAACAAAATCTAACGCCTGTTTACCTCTAGTACCAAGATTCACCATCTGCATGTAATTATCTGGAGCCAATATACCACAGGACATACTATAACCAGAATGGAACAGGATCTCCCTGATTGCTCCATTGGTATCAGGGATGTGCGGAATTTCCGTTTCCGTGTTCCGAATTCCGGTTTCTGGTCATTTTGAGCTCTTCCGTTCCGTTCCGTGTTCCGCCTGTTTTTGGTCCGGAAGGCGGAAACGGAAATTGGCGTTGTTCAACACTAGTTTTCTGTTGCACACAATCAGCTCACCATGTAAAAAGAGTTGTCTTTCATATAATTGTGGGAGAAATACTGTTTGACAACCACAGTATTAATATTCTTTAAATTGATTAGACTACCAAAAGAAAATACTCAAAAATGGCAACGTCTGAGTGCAGGGCAATATTAATGTGCCAGCAAAGGCTATGTATGCATTGTGTGCTAAGAAAATACACTCAAGATTTGAATGATCATAAAATTCTTGATGCATTAGTTACAAATAACTACAAAAACTTTCTAAGCATATAGCGCAGTATCATGAAGCAAAGGGTTCGGTGAAGGTTGTGCCATGCGCTTTTCTGCCCAAGATTACATCAATGCTCCTGATCAAAGGTGTACATTTCAACTTTCAATTTCATTAGGGTGATATTCATCCGTATAGAGCTATGCATCACATTTTTAGTGCAGCATCACGAATATCTACCGCGAGCTATTATTTTGATTGGCTAGGGTGAATTATTGAATTCTGAAGCAAATCTATTACTTCGAGAACCATCTAGGAACTGTCCAGCTTTTATATCAGGGAGCTTCTAGGCTGGCACAGACTACGGAAGCGTGGACTTATCATGACTGATAAGTCATCCAATTATCATTTTAGATCCCAGAATGAATTTCGAGTAGCATTAGGGTTTTGGTGATTAGAATATAACTGCTAATCCTGAGTATGCAGATATATGTGCAGTTATCACATCGTCCATGATGCCACAGGCTTCTAAAAATGTTGGAAGGAATGTCTTTCCCGGTAGAAAAATGATCAAGGTGACTGCTCCAGTTTTAGACTTCACCCGAGTGAGTTTTTAAAAACTGGTCTGTAAGCAGCCTAAAATGGTTAAGTCGTTTAAGTCTACTCAAAGTTCAAAAGTTCAAATACAGCAACAAAAAGTCAGTGAAGACCAGTCGCAGAAACTAGATATGGAAACAGCGGAGAGACTGCATGCTGAAGTAGTGAGAAATAATAAGACAGGATCATGAATTTGTTTTCGTTTATTGCTCTAGCCATAGCTAAAAGGTTATCATAACAATATAATGAATCCATGCTTTGCTGTGTTATGTTATGTTATGATGACGATGAGCATTAATCTGTGGAAGATGCTGCTGCTCGCAAAGATCTGAGCGAGAAAAAGTGCAGTAGAAGCTGCCTCTCACGTAATTTTAGATGCACTTTCGAAAAATGGTGAATATGTGTCATTTCCGTTTCCGCGTTTCGTATTCCGGTTTCCGGCCATTTTGAGCGTTTCCGTTCCGTCTTTCGTCTTCCGCTTTTTCCAGAAAACATTCCGCACATCCCTGATTGGTATACTTGAAGTCCCCTAATAAAAACCGCGATGAGGAGAAGCCGTGAGGTCTCCTAAACGATGTCTGACTGCGATCAAAACTCTAGAGCCAGGAGGAATTCGAACCCTGCCCCTCTGTCACAGTGCAGAATGGTGCCCCATTACCAACCGCGCTGTTTGAACTAAAGGTCATTATAACAGCTTATAACCCCAGTAACAGTCAATTGATCCTTAAACAAAAATTGAATAATTTTTAGTTAGTACAGTGTTGGTCTACTCTGTATATATCTAGACTTTTAACGGAGAAGATCAATGTCCTAGCATTACAAACGCGTTTCCATTATCAGTGAAAACCAGCTGCTGTTTTTGGGAAGCTGTTCTTATGAAAGGCATTTATTCAAATTAAATTCGCTCTCTTTTATTACATTCATAACTAAACTGCGGTATTAAACAGTTGCCTTTCGAGAACCATTCATTAAAAGGACACCATCTTAACATCCAATGCAGTCCGATACACTGTAGTTGTAGAATAATAGAGGATATCGAACAAAGCCAAGTGCAAAGCAAATCTTCTTGGGGTACGCTAGTCATGTTACCTTTAATAAAAAGAAGTATCGTGGAACCAGTTGGGATGCATGCATAATATACATTCTGAATTTCGGATGAACAATTCGGTGTGTAATTTGCGTTATCACTAGGCACAGACGGTCAACGAAGGTATAGAAGGCTTGGTTGCCCTGAGCAGAACACGAACACATCATTAGATTGACCGAAATTTTATAGACAGAATGCAATGGTAAGACTCAGCACCACATATCTCTGCCAGCTGAAGTCTTCAGCAAGCAGGCCTCGAGTATTACTGTTTCATGTCCCCAATGTGTAGTTTCTCCATGGCATATGAAACGTACGACTTCAAAGTCGAACCGGCTGTCCTCATGTATAACGCCAGACTACACACAGCGAAGAAGACGCAGAAAAGTTGGAAGCACTCGGGATTAAACTTGAGCCACATCCTTACTCGCTTGATCTTGCACCCAGTGACTATGTTTTCCGGTAACTTCAGTCTTGGCCAAATGCTTTATCGCTCACACAACTCAGTTTTTACCGGAAAGATGAAAGTATGTGGTAGAACATAATGGCGCGTATTTTGTTGAAAGATATGGGCTGATAATAAAGTTGTTCATGAAACATCTCGCTGTGACACTTGTGTAGAAAAAATCGGACCACCTAAGTCAACTGTGTCCAACTGAGGAAATAGAAATACTCTGCCTATATACCTTGAATTTAAATGCTTTCTACTGCGGCTCATCATCAATTCTTTGGCTGTAGAGAATTTTCCCTAAAACCTTTAAAGACGATGTCCAAAGCTAAAGAATTAGTTTGATGTTCGTTATCCAGCCCAGAAATGATCAGATAACGAACAACAAAACATAGGAACCCCCCCCCCCCCTGAAACCAGACAATGATTAATCCGCTTGTCGCTGATGTAGACCACAGCTATGCTCGAATGACCAATTCGAAGAGCCATTCGAATGATTTTTATTAGAATTAGAATTTTTCTTATTTGAATATTCCAATTCGAGTAATCGAAAAATAACGTTCTTCAAAAGCGTTCGAATTAAAATATTCAAAAAATCGTTTTTTTATGCAATCGAATTCGTAAATCTAAATATAATAAATATTCGAAGATTTAGTGGAACCACAACTATAGAGTAGACCTCAGGAGCTCTGACACGCTGAGACATGCTTAGGTAATAATAGCGAGATGTGGGCAAGCCATGAGAAAACCGAGGACCTAACTGTCTGAGAGAAAAAAAAACATACTTTAGTAAGCGTTTCGTCGCTGTAACCCTATCCACCACGTAGTTGGCTCCAGGATGTTTATCGGCTCCTGTCATGATCAAACTTTTCATGCGTTCGATGTTGAAGCTGTTGACCACTTCAGGAAACGTTAACGTCATCGCAATGAACACTGGCACACCGACTTCATCAATGCGCAGATTCGGATCCGGAGAGATTACCTTAGAATACAAATGATTGCAAGGCAATACTCCACAATCCTTCCGCTATGAACATACCGTTCTTCCGGAAAAGTCGACTCGTTTCCCAGACAGATTTCCTCTGAATCTCCCCTGCTTGCCCTTTAGCCTTTGAGTGAAACCACGTAGAGGCTTAATGCAACTTCTTACAAACCGAAAAGTATAGGAACCCAAGAAAATCGAAATTGAAATTCACCTTTTTTGGTTGCAATTCGGGCGGCAAACCAGAGAGTTCACTGTTGAAATACAGCGCAACTTGGATCTGTGAACAGAATCCATGTATGCGAGTTATTGAGAAAACGTAGTTCGAGGCAACGATAGTACCTGAAGATGATCCCATGTTTCCGCGACAGTCTTCATCGGCGCACCGTCCTTCTTATGTTTCTGCAGTACGTCGTTGATAAGAATAATTTCGGAGAGCTTCATAGTTAAGTCATCTTCAGTAGTACCGGATTTCACTTCTGAATGCAGAAATTACACTGCCAATATAATTTATCTGTTCAAACGCGTTTGCTCTTATCAAACCTGATATGACAGAAGGTCGAACACAAACAGGAGGAACAGGCAACCTCGTCAGCAGGAGATCGTTTGGATGCTTTGTCTCACCACATTTGACCATTAAGATGGGAATATCCTAAACCAAGAAAATGACGTACTCAAGAGATAAGGAATAGTTCTAGCAAGTCAAATACCTCCTGCGCAACATTGTTGAACAACTTCTGGACTCGTAATGGATTTAAAAGAGTGAACTTGGACTTCAGAATTGTTGAAGAGAGATCCACATTTGCCTCTGCAGCTGTTGTGAAATCGCGCATCTAAAAACGAAAATGTTCCATGCAATGAGAAAAGATAATCGTGAAGTGCTGACAGTTGAAAGCGGCGTTTCTTCACATGTGAAAAGCAAGCTGAAAACTAAGCCAACACATTTCAATCAGAATTTCTAAGAATGCAGAATCTACTATGAGCGGGAAAATACATTTTTCACTTTTAAATGTACAAACCGGACGTTGCGAAAGGGACCGTATAAGGCTGAACGTACTTGATCCTCACTGACGCCATGCGCGTAGACAATCTTGAGCACTGTGCCCATAGCTTTCTTCACCAGTCCTGAAATCGAAATCGAGAAGTTTATGAAAACGAGGGTTTAAAGGAACTGCGTACCGTGAAACTATTAGGTTGTCACATAAGTTCTGTCCGATTTTCGACGGCAACTTTGCGGTGTAGTATCTCAGCAGAAAATAAAGTTTATTAATCAAAGTAAGAACCGTTACAATCAATGCACTTCTGCCAACGATATACAAGAGCGTTAATTCCATTTCGGAAGAAATCTGAATTTCTAGAAGCAATGAAACACTCGAAGGCAATTTCGATATCTGCTACATTAGTAAAGTTTTTATCCTTGAGGAAACCATCGAGATGCTTGAAAAGATGAAAGTCCGTTGGAGCTAGGTCTGGTGAATAAGCGGGATGCGGGAGAACTTCATATCTCAACTGGTTTAATTTTTGGGTGGTCAGATGCGAGACATGTGGACGGGCGTTGTCGTGAAGAAGGATCGGTCCTCTTCGATTCGCAGGACGCATTTCAAGCAACTTTTGGTGAACCACGTCTAATTCACGACAGTACCTCTCTGCCGTGATGGTTTCACCAGGCTTCAAGAAGTCGTAGTGGATAATACCAGTTGCAGCCCACCAGACAGTGAGCATGACCTTCCTCGGATGGTGGCTAGGTTTGGGAAAGTGTTTCGGCGGTTCTTCCTTATCTAGCCATTGCGCTGATCTTCTTCGATTGTCGTACACGATCCATTTTTCGTCACAGGTAATTATCCGGTCAAGAAATGGATCGTTTTCGTTCCTTATAGTAAAGGAAGAACAGATCTCCAGGCGACACCTCTGCTGCTCCTCAGTGAGTTCGTGGGGCACCCACTTATCCAGCTTTTTCACCTTTCCTATCGCCTCTAGGTGCCTCGAAATGGTTGTACGACTGATCTGAAGTTCTCTCCCCATCTCACGCACAGTTCCTCGTGAATCGGCTTCCACTCGTTCCTTCAAACGTCCGTCATCACATTTGGCTGGTCGTCCTGAGCGGTCCTTGCCTTCGAGGTCCACGTCTCCAACCCGGAACTTCTGGTACCATCTGCGCACGGTGCGTTCGTTAACGGAGTCCTCTCCCCATGCCATCTTGATGTTTTGAGTTGCTTCGCTAACACTGCGGCGAAGCTTGAACTCATGAAGCATTATTACCCGCAAGTGCGTTTTTTTCCATGGTTTCGTCCAGCACCTAAAACGAAGCAATGCTCACGACTTTTTAAAAGCAACACACCAAGTTTTATAGCGCGAAACAAGCGCTACAAAATAGTATACAACATATATACAATTACTTTCTCTATACATGAAAAAAACAATCACAAAGTAACGCCTATCGGGATCGGACAGAACTTATGTGACAACCTAATAGAACGATCCAATAACACCTACCATTTCGGCGACCACACCTCGGACAAGGATTCGTTTTCTTACATATAGTCACTATGCTCTTATGGAGGGCTTTACGTCGCAAGTAATCCAAATTCGGGTTCGAAATCTGTCTGAGATAGTTGGCTCGCTGCTCCTCGTGCAGCAGCAGCCCGGAACAACTCTAAACAAGTCCTGAAGTATCGGAGAAGTTATGCAATGAACACATTCGTTGTCTGGATAGATTCAACAGAAAGCCGAGGGTGGTCAGATTGCAGCTGGGAGTCATTGTAAGGATCCCTCACTAACTTCTGTACGCCTCCACACAAACTACAGAAACTAGATATGTTAGTAGCTGAATCTATCTGCCGCACGTTTTGCACCTACGACGGTGCCTGAAAAGGAGGAGTTGAAAAGTATTCTGGTAGACAGCAGTATCTAAATTCTTGAACCACTTTCAGGCGTCTAAAAACGACGATTAAGAGGACACTTTATGCAACCCAGTAAGACTAACCCGGCTATTCCTGGTTCGGCACGGAAGGACTTAAGCACTACGCAAAACGTCGAGATTTTACGAAGAGAGCTCGCAGAACATAATACCAGGTGATCCCAATATCCACTCCTTCAGGATATCCTAGTATAGGAATACAGAGTTCACAAGGCACCTCGACAGGGTTAAAAAGAGATTGAACGATTTTTGAATCCTTGAGATCCCGAAAGGTATTGAACTGATCGAAGAGAAAAACATATGCTACTTACTTTGCAGATGCACTGGAGAAGCTGTATAGTTAATTTGAAAAATCCCACATGAAACACAGGAAATTCGAGATCGATGTAACCGAAGTGCCCGACACAGTCGGTTAAATTCCTCGCACAGGTTTTGCATTGTGCCGTCTTCGATACGGTTCCCTTAAATAACAGAGTAGGAAAAATACGACATAACTGCACAAGGAACAAGGTCTTAGTAAATGCATCAAGGTACACGGTGGCAGAATAACCACCGATATAGATTGGATACCGAGTGGATCAATATCGGCATCTTCTTTACTGCTCGCCGAGCGGCTTAATAGGAATAACATAATCCAACTCAACAAAGGAATAGACAAGAACACCACTCCTTTGACAAAAAAGCTACCAGTAGCCGTATTCATGAAACGGCGGGAGCGGGAAGGCCGGAGATGCCTTCCCGCTCCCGCCGCATCCCGATCCCGGCTTCCCGCAACCCGGTCGCTATTCATGAACGACCGGGAAGCAGGAGCGACAGCGACGCGCGAGTTAGATTCGCAACGGAGGCGGGAATTACAAGATTTCAAAAACTAATTTCTCAAATTACAGGGTTTTCAACTGAATATTGAAGTATTTCTGGGTTTACCGGAATTCAAGGACACGGAATTGTGTCTCAGAAGCGCAGTGGACGAGAATAGGCTGCATTACAGTCAACACTAAGACCAGCAACATTTCGAGATTTCCGTTTTCAGTCGGGAGTTTAGTTTGCGTTACCTTTTTCCTAAATTTCCAGGGGTGTGCGTAATTACGATTTACTATTTACGATTTTGAGATTTACGGCGATTTTTGAGGATTTTTTTACGATTTACGACTTTTTTTACGATTTATGATTTTTGAGTCGTAAATCGTAAATTTCCGTAAATGTGACCAGACACTCACATCTAGTTCGCTCCAGTTTGTGTATTTTTTGCCTAATTTTGGACAATAGGCACCTCCTGCAGCCGTTCAGAATCTGTGTTTGGAGTGTTTGACGGTATTCCTTTGATTGATTGATTGATTGATTGCACATGTTGTGCGCTATACAAGAAAAGGAATGTAATCGAAGAAAAACATAACATTTAACGAACTTGAGTGTTTCTCGATCCATGTTTGTCACTGAAGCTAAATTCAACGAATCAATTATCAATTTATCAATAATGCTTTATCAATTTTTTAGAGATTACATGAGTGGAACTGCAAATATATGCTCGAACAAGGTAGGGTTCAATTCCTTTGTCTCTACGAAGGTCTTCTTCAACGATCTCTAGGTAATTTAACGCCAGATTTGTGTACAACGAATAAAAGGCTAACATAATTTCGAGTAGTGCGAGAATGAATTACGCAGGCCGAAACGGCATTCAAATACCACCAGACTCAAATGCAGAAAAGTGAAAATTGCATAGTGCATCTCGGGTAGACGATCGCTGCCTTGTGATGAATCCGTGAAATTCTTCAACAAAGTCAGCTCTGATCCGCTCCAAAATTTATTTGCGACTGGAAAGTATTACTCCACGATCAGCCAAGAATTCGCGTATAGGTTGCATGAAGCATAATTTCATCGTTCGTTACATAGATCGCTAATAATTTGTGATCCTTTACCGCGATCAAGCTCTGAGACGGCTTGAAAAAAAACACGTTTCTATCAAAAAGTTGCAAATCTAGAGAATTTTTACTGTCTCATCAAAGCCCCCATATGGTTCAACGTCTCGTAGCCAGCCACTGGAAGTTTTTTTCTGCTTTTTAAAGTAGGCTATAAGACAGTGACGACATTTTCTGGGATACTCTGCATTTCTAGGTTAACATAGATTGCAAAGCATATTTTAGCTGCACTTCTCAGCAGCAAAACTTTTTGCTGTCCGGAACATTGAAGATTGTGGATTCTTCATTTTCTTCGTGCGGACTCTCGAGTTTTGATTCACCATGGCTAGTAGTGTCAAATGTCGTCTAGTTTTATGCATTTTGAAGGACTTGCCTTTCAATTTATCTCTTTCCTAAATTAACAAGCAATTTATACTAATAAATTGCGAAAGCGGCAATCGCACTTGATAGGAAGAGAATATCCACCCCTCACCCTCGAAGATGGCCTAGGAAAACGTTACGTGACGAACGGCGAAGATAACTCCCCGTTAAGATGGCTTTCGATGCCAAAACAGCCATCGAAATCCTGTTGCGTGCAATTACACGCACCTCTTCATTGACAGCTTCCCGGTGTTCCCGAACGGTTGAGTGCGGGTAGGCCGGGAGCCTCCCGCCATCGGCGCGGGAGGCTCCCGTTGCTTCCCGCCAGGTTCATGAATACGAAATTTTGCTTCCCGCCCCGGTCACTTCCCGCGGGAAGTCTTGAACGTTCCCGGGAACGTTCATGAATACGGCTACAGATGGCAAGGAATTGAACGAAACAAATTGAAACCAAACCCTAAGAAGAAAAACCATGTTGGGAATTACTATTTTACCAAACTAAAAACTATGAGAACCATCTCAGCCAACCACAAGACGTTCTTACTAGGATACCAAAACGGTTACTGTAACTACAATCGTCGCGTGAATATCACGTCTTTGGTTCAGCGCTGGCGCTATGCCAACTTCACAGTAATCCTACTATATATATATATATATATATATATATATATATATATATATATCCACGGATCCCCCTCGATAGAGAGCTTTCGGGCTCTCTTGTTAAGAGGGATCTCGGGCCGCTTGTCGCAGGGCCACGTGGCGCGTCCCCGGGTGGTGGATAGGGGAATTAAACGCGAACCAAATGCGACCGTGTACTGCCCAGAGACGCAGGTGGGATACAGGGGATGGACTCCTTGCTCCTGCTGTGTCGGGTGGACGCGTTCCTTGTGCGCGAGAGCGGCATGTTCGTGCACAGTGTGCGTGAATGTGCCCGTGACTGTGCGGATTGTAACTGTGTCGGCCCGGCCAAAAGCTTGCACTCGGTAGACTGGGAGTACATCGTAAGGCGATTCGAGGCCGCCTCAAAAGTCTCGCCCCGTCCCTTCGGGCAGTCTGGCTGGTTTCCCGGAGTTCTTCGCCCGCACGACAGAGCCCGACTAGCTACCCGTGTGTACTCAAAGCAGCACTAAAGGGCCTCACTCCCCTGACCCCGAAAGAGCCCCCATTTCTGCAGCGATGGGAAGGACGAGTACGGAGAGGCTGCTAAAATCTCAGGGCCTAACCAGGCTGCGCAAATTGAGAAGGACTAGGATGACGATCTGTACTTACAACGCCCGCACGCTTGCATCGGAAGCATCCGTCGAGGACCTGATGAAGCAAGCCAGGAAGATCAAGTACGACGTCATCGAACTGACCGAGACGAGAAGACACCACCCCCTACACGCCGCCTACGACTCCGGAGAAGAACTGCTCCTCGGAACATGCGACAGCAGGGGAGTAGGCGGCGTTGGTGTCCTCGTCAACACGCACTTGGCCATGAACACCGATTCGTACGAGTCTCTGACAAGCCGAATCGGACGTCTGCGACTGAAGCGATGTGGTTCCGTGCCAGCTTTGACTGTGTTCGTCGCGTATGCCCCAACATCCGACTACGACGACGAAGAGGTCGTAGCCTTCTACGTGGAGCTGGAGAAGTTCTATAAGGAAGATCACACCTTCTACAAGGTGATCGTCGGCGACTTCAACGCCAAGATCGGACCGCGAAGGTCGCCGGAAGAACTTCACATCGGAACCCACGGTTTGGAGTGGAACGAGCAAGGTGAAAGGCTGTCTGAGTTTATCATGTCGACCAAGACCATCCATGGAAACTCGCAGTTCCAGAAGCCTCCCTCCCTACGATGGACCTGGGAATCTCCCGGTGGCCAGTTCCACAACGAGATCGACCACATCATCTTCAACCGCAAGTATTGCCTGACCGACGTCTCCGTTGTCCCCAAGTTCTACACGGGATCGGACCACCGCCTCCTTCGCGCAAGGTTCTGCTTTTCGCGTCAAGGAGAGAAGGCCGCGAAGTTCAAGAAGAGGAGTCCCAGAACGACCATCAACTGGGACCTCTACACCTCTCTTGCCGGCCTTTGGGAAGATGCCGTCATGGACAACGTCGACAAGGAATACGACCGCTTCGTGCACCATCTCCACGATAGTGCTAAGGAAGCTGAGAGCTTGAAGACCACCAAGAGACGTTTGTCTCCGGAAACTCTCGAGCTGATACGCCAGAGTGGAGCAGCACGAGTGTCAGGCAACTACCAACTGACGTCCGAGCTTGCGAAGCTATGCAGAGAGGCGATAAAGGAGGATTTTAAGGAGAGAAGGGCGGAAGTGTTGGCTGAAGCTGCAGAGGCAGGGTTGAGCATACGCAATGCCCGCGAGACTTCGCTAACTTCAAGACCAAGATGACCGCTCTCCGACTTCTCGACGGAACCGTCACATCTTCCAGAAGGACCATGGAGAAGGTCATCCACGACTTCTACTCCGATCTCTTCGATAGCCACGTCCACCTGCCCCCATGCCATCTTCCGCAGGATGGATACGTCGTCCCCTCTGTTCTCCCTTCCGAGATCCGACACCCCATCTCGTCGGTGAATAAACGTACAGCACCCGGTCCCGACAGGATCAGACCCGAACACCTGAAGAACCTCCCGCCAGCGCTCATCAACACCCTGGCGCGGCTCTTCACACGTTACCTGTCGGAGTGCAAGGTTCCATCTCAGTGGAAGACCAGCAGGACCGTCTTGCTGTACAAGAAGGGAGACGTGCACGACAGTGTCGCGAGAGTACAAGCTGCCGCTTTGCCTTACGTTCATCAACCTGAAGAAGGCATTCGACTCTGTCGAAACTGAAGCGGCCATCGAAGCCCTGCTCACTCAGGGCGTTCCTACTCAGTACATCAGAGTCCTTCGAGAGCTGTACAGTGGATTTACGACCAAGATCTCACCATTCTACAACGACGTCGTCGTCGACGTGAAGAGAGGGGTTCGACAAGGGGATACCATATCCCCGAAGCTCTTCAGCGCCACCCTCGAAAACGTCATGCGCGAACTAGAATGGGAAGACATGGGAGTGAAGGTCGACGGCCGGCAACTGCACCATCTTCGCTTCGCTGACGACATCGTGCTCATAACACCGAGCATCAGCCAGGCGGAGCGAATGCTGGCCGACTTCGATCGTGTATGTGGGAACGTTGGACTGCAGCTGAATCTTATGAAGACGATATTCATGAGGAACGGATGGGTTTCTGATGCCCCATTCTCGCTCAACGGAACGAACATCTCCGAATGCTCCAGCTATGTGTATCTGGCTCGCGAAGTCAACATGGCCAACGACCTAGCACCAGAGCTGAGCAGGAGGAAAAGAGCGGTTTGGCGAGCTTTCAAGAGCGTCGAAGAAGTCGCGAAGAAGACGAAGAACGTCCGACTCCGTGCCCATCTATCGACTCCACTGTTCTTCCTGCCCCAACATACGCCTCAGAGACTTGGGCTATACGAAAGCAGGATGAACACGCGATCAGCGTCGCGCAGCGTGGAATCGAGAGGACGATGCTCGGAGTGACACGACTCACGCAAGTGAGAGAAGGCCTCCGGAGTTCCGAGCTTCGTCGATGTTCGAAGATCAGAGACGCTGTCGCGTGGGCCAAGTTGTCGAAAATTAGGTGGGCCGGCCACGTAATGCGCTTCGCAGACACCCGCTGGACGAGAGCCATCACCGACTGGATTCCGCGGGATGTCAAAAGAACACCAGGACGCCCACCAACGCGTTCGTCGGACTTCTTCGTTAAAGCCCTGAACGACCGATATGACGCTCTTCGTGTCCCTCGAGCGAGGAGGATCCATTGGACCACTCTGGCACGCGACAGGACGAATGGAGACGCTGCTGGCACCCGCTCGAGCAATTCGATGATCAACGGGACGACAGGTGATATATATATATATATATATATATATATATATATATATATATATATACCAGACGTCCAGCGGCCTAGCGGGCGCCAAACGTCTGGTTGGGGCTTCGCCCCCCCCCCCAAACTCCGAGAATAGAACAACTCCATCCCATCTGGTTGGGGGCTCACCGCCAAACCCCGAGAATGGTCACTCTCTCTACCCCCCCCCCCCTCCCGAAATACTTCCTTTCCTATGTGCTGGCAAAGAAACGGAGTAAGGGTCAAGCACGTACATGTGACACTAAGGCCTCGTTTATACTTCGTCGCGGCGCGACGCGACGCCACGTATAGTGGCCATATTGATTGTGCGACGCGATCGATCGATTTGGGCTCATTGCGTGGCCATCGCGTCGCGCCGCGATGAAGTATAAAGGGGGCCTAAGTACCGATTCACGTGTCGCTACGTTGCCACGGCGTCTATGACACTCCTTCTGCACTCTGACACATGTGTCACGACGTCTGTAACCCGTCTTCAGAAACCCGGCGCACACTGGACGATATTGAGGAAGAATAATGGTCCCCGCTATCCACGCTCCCCCCCCCCCCCCCCTAATGGTCTCCCTTTGTTGGCCCTCTCCTACTGGTCGCCCTTACTCGGAATCCCTACGCAAGTTGGAGACATCTTCAGCGCGTCTTCTGAATCCCTACGTACGTTGAATGACGTCTTCAGCACGTCTTCTGAATCCCTGCGCACGTTAGACGACGTCTTCAGCACGTCTTCTGAATCCCTACGCACGTTGGACGACGTATAGCGCAGGTCATCTGAATCTTGGCTCACGACGTCTAGAGCAGGTCTTCTGAATCCCTACGCACGTTAGACGACGTCTTCAGCACGTCTTCTGAATCCCTGCGCACGTTAGACGACGTCTTCAGCACGTCTTCTGAATCTCTACGCACGTTGGACGACGTATAGCGCAGGTCATCTGAATCTTGGCTCACGACGTCTAGAGCAGGTCTTCTGAATCCCTACGCACGTTAGACGACGTCTTCAGCACGTCTTCTGAATCTCTACGCACGTTGGACGACGTATAGCGCAGGTCATCTGAATCTTGGCTCACGACGTCTAGAGCAGGTCTTCTGAATCCCTACGCACGTTAGACGACGTCTTCAGCACGTCTTCTGAATCCCTGCGCACGTTAGACGACGTCTTCAGCACGTCTTCTGAATCTCTACGCACGTTGGACGACGTATAGCGCAGGTCATCTGAATCTTGGCTCACGACGTCTAGAGCAGGTCTTCTGAATCCCTACGCACGTTAGACGATATCATCAGCACGTCTTTTGAATCCCTACGCAAGTTTGACGACGTTGAACGACGTCTTCAGCACGTCTTCTGAATCCCTACGCAAGTTGGACGACGTTGAACGACGTCTTCAGCACGTCTTCTGAATACCTACGCATTATACGACGTCTAGCGCAGGTCATCTGAATCTTGGCCCACGACTCTTCAGCACGTCTTCTGAATCCCTACGCACGTTGGACGACGTCTTCAGCACGTCTTCTGAATACTTACGTACGTTGGATGACGTCTAGCGCAGGTCATCTGAATCTTGGCCCACGATGTCTTCAGCATGTCTTTTGAATCCCTACGCACGTTAGACGACATATCCAGCACGTCTTCTGAATACCTACGCATTATACGTCTAGCACAGGTCATCTAAATCTTGGCCCACGACTCTTCAGCATGTCTTCTGATTCCCTACGCACGTTTGACGACCTCTTCAGCACGTCTTCTGAATCCCTACGCAAGTTGGACGTCGTTGAACGACGTCTTCAGCACGTCTTCTGAATACTTACGTACGTTGGATGACGTCTAGCGCAGGTCATCTTAATCTTGGCCCACGACGTCTTCAGCATGTCTTCTGAATCCCTACGCACGTTGGACCATGTTGAACGACGTCTTCACCGCGTCTTCTGAATCCCTACAATCCCTAAATTGGACGACGTCTTCAGCTCGTCTTTTGAATCCCTACGCAAGTTGGACGACGTCTTCAGCACGTCTTCTGAATCCAGACGCACGCTGAACGACGTCTAGGACACGCCTCCCGATTCCTACGTTCTGCACTCCATCTCCATTCATACTTTGACGCGTTGCCCCTTGAATATCTCGTAAACTTAACGATCAACCGCCAAGGATATAGCAATCGCCCATGGTTAAGCTCAAAGAAAGCCCGGCTGGCATACGCCGCACTGCACTGTGGTAGGCATCTTTTGGCTTCAGTCCCCCTCCCCGTGACGGACACATGACGTTAGCCGATTATATATATATATATATATATATATATATATATATATATATATACATATATATATATATATATATATATATATATCACCACCTATACATAAAAGAGTTTGTCCGTCGAGTGATCTAATCTAAGTGAGATACGCCGCATTCGCCGCATCATCCATAGCGAGAGCGGTCGAATGTTCTAACCTAAGTTATATACGCCGCATCACCCACAGCGAGAGCGGTCGAATGATCTAACCTAAGTTAGGTACGCCGCATCACCCATAACGAGAGCGGTCGAATCATCTAACCTAAGTGAGGTACGCTGCATCACCCACAGCGGCATCGGTCGAGTGATCTAACCTAAGTGAGGAAGGCCGCATCATCCACAGCGAGAACGGTCGAATGATCTATCTATCTATCTAATCTAATAAGTGAGGTACGCTGTATCATCCACAGCGCGGTCGAAATTTCCCATTGAACGTGGGAATTGCTGCAGCATGGATAGGGGGATCAATGAAGCATTAAGGAGGGACCAGTAGGGAGTTAGCAATCGGGGGGGGGGGGGGGGGGGGAGCAGTTAAGAAGATCAGTAAGGGGACCCATTACCAATAAGAGAGTACGGATTTAGAAGATGTGACATCGATGACACGCAATGGGCATTCGCTCGCCGTCGTTGTGTGTGAGCGTGGGAGAGCTACTTAATTGGGGAGAGTATTAACGAGGATCCCTAGGGGGGAGGGGGAGAGATCGACCAGGAACAAGGGACCTGGAGGCGGAACCAGGACGGGGAACCAGCAAGAAGGGAGCCGTAAGAAAATTTATACGCGAAACAAGGAATCTGCCATATGCGCAGCCTCTTCATGCTCGACACAGCGGCAACTGTGCGCGCTTCTGATCCTCTGCATTCAGAAGGTGGGTCTTCTGTGGTGCTGGTTTCAGAGGACAGGTCCTCTACGCCGCCCTAGAAGCATCTGAATTAAGGAATTGTGTCACCGGCGTGCAGGCGCTTTCAGAATTCAACATGGGATGCTGATCTACAGAGGAAGTATAGCCTTCTCCTGCTTGACAAACGGCAAATACACGTATTTCTAAATGTTTCGATTCAGAAAAAAGGTCCTCTACGTAGCGCTAGAGGCATCTGGATTATCCTAGGAGGTGATTTCAGACAAATTCCTCCTGTCGTGCCAAAAGTAAGACGGTCCGAAATTCTGAACGTTTCTATTAAGAGCTCCCCACTGTGGCCTCATTTCTTTAAATACAGATTGACTGAGAATGTGAGGGCGTCCAGCGGTGGAATCGGTTGGTCTAACTTTCTAATTCAACTTGGAAACGGAGAGCTCCAAAGCGATTCCAATGAAGTGAAAGTGCCCGACGATATGCTGAGCTCTGTAGATATAGCAGGTGAGATATTTGGTGATATAGTGAGCTTAGAGGATATGTCCGCTGCAGTCGGTAGAGCGATTTTGACGCCTAGGAATTTCGACTCTTTGAAGATAAGCAACAAAGTGCTTTCGAAACTACCTGGGCAGGAGAAGATTTACAGAAGCATAGATGAGGTTATGAATAACGAAACTGAAGCTAACAACGACACAGAGTATTCATTGGAGTTTCTGAACAGCTTGACACCCCAGGGATACCCGCCACATGAACTCCATCTAAAGAAAGGAGCAGTCATAATGCTTCTGCGGGATCTTAGAGTCAACCAGGGTCTATGCAATGGTACGCGACTCACCGTTGAACATATGGATAGGTACATTCTTGGCTGCAAAATTGCAACTGGAGCGAACAAAGGACAATACGTCCTTATTCCTAGAATAATATTCTGTCCGCCTGCCTATGACACCTCACCGTGCAGATTTAAGAGGAGACAATTTCCTGTGCGTCTGGCCTACGCAGTGACAATAAACAAGAGTCAGGGACAAACATTCAACTGGGTCGGTGTATACCTCCCCAGCCCAGCTTTTCTCATGGTCAACTGTACGTGGCGTGCTCACGTGTTCGACAGAGATCCCATCTGAAAATTTGGCTACCACCACGACGGAAGACTATCAAACGTAGTATTCACCGAGATGTTTGAGTAAAAATTAAACCATTTTCGTTGCGCTATGAATAATTTTTTTTTGAAGCGCACATCTTTCTTTGCACAAGAGTAGTTCCCGAGAAAAAGACTAACTGTATCACCCCGCGAAGCGGGCAAGTGCGAGACACGCCGTTAGGCGTGTCGCAGCACTTGTATATATATTAGGGGGGGGGGGGGGGGCAAAAGTAATGAGACACCCCGTGCCGTGTCCACATATCTCGTGGCTGGAGTTTGGTTTCGTGCTTATCGTATTTGTATGTTTGTATGCTACTTGCTGAAGGCCACCCGAGAAGCTGCCAATTCGGCCCTTTCCAGAAGCATGCCAAAACCCCGGTCTGTCTCGTGCCGAAATCCCGGTCTGAGGAGTCGACCTGTTTCGCGCAAATCTCGCCCAATTCCCAACCCCGAGCAGCCTGGGCTCAATAGTCACGCAAGATGAGAAGCACGTCTTCTACCTTAACCCTGCCAAGCAGCGAGTCTGGGTGAGGCTTGGTAACCTGTTACCAACTTTCGTTCGGCGAGATGTTCACGGCGAGAAGCACCTTTGGAGCTTTTGGGTCTGCGCCCATGGATCGGTTTACCGGAAGCTGTTTCCCAAGACCACTACGATGAACTCCAAGGCCATTGTGAACGAAATAGAAGAGATGGGCCGGCGACTCGCTCTTATTCATTCGCAGCGCTTCAAGAAGGTCCTCCTCTTCGGCAACGCCGCACCCCATCGGGAACAAGTAACCACGGATAAGCTTGGCCAGCTGGGCTACGTTCACATGCTTCAACCACTGTATTCGCTGGACATCTCTCCATGCGACTACCACCACTTCTTGGGCCTACGGGACTTCCTGGTCGGAAGGGACACAAAACCCAAGGAGTCCTTGACAACCATATCGAGCAGTTGATCAACACCAGGCTCAAGCAGTTCTGTAAGGATGGGACCAGGAAGTTGACTGAGCGATGGCAGCAAGGTCATTGCCCTTAATGGCAAATACATTCCTTAGCATCGTTTTTGTAATTGAGTTATAAAGAGATAATTTTTTTTTCAATTACTTTTGCCGCCCCCCCCCCCTAATATATAAAGGAGCGGTGTGTGTGTGTGTGCGTGTTTCCGTCACAACTGAAGTGGGAGTACTGAGAAGCCGAACACGACGGCAACCGTGCATGGGCACTTAGGTGATCAGCGACGGAAGGCCTTCACAGCAGGGTAATCGATATCGATCGATATTATCGACTTTTTGTGGATGTCGTTCAAGCGGCACGAAACTTCAGCCCTGGGGGTAATCAAGGTCGCTGAACACGAATCTGAAGTCGACCAATCGATATCGATCGATATTGTCGATTTTTTGAGACTGGCGTTAAAGCGGCACGAAACTTCAGCCCTGAGGGTAATCAAGGACGCTGAACACGAATCTGAAGTCGACCAATCGATATCGATCGATATTATCAAACAACTTTCGGTACTCTTTAATGTGTGTCTAATATTTGCAATGAGCTTACGATGGGTTTGTGGTGTGCTGACGTACTTAGTGTATTAGTGTTTGTATGTTCTTTGCGTTTGTAATTTTTTGTTTTCGTTTGATTTTCTGGCCAAACTGCGTCAATTCTTGCACTTGCGATTGATTCTTTCAATACTAATGTTTGGGTACATTTTCGGTGTATTGAATAAATAAATGAATAAATTATCGATTTTTTGTAGATGTTGTTCAAGCGGCAGGAAACTTCAGCGCCGGGGGTAACCATGGTCGCTGAACACGAATCTGAAGTTTGGTTTTGAACTGTCAACCGCCATCAATCGATATTGGCAAATAAGCTTTTTGTGGATGTCGTCTATTTTTTCGTTTTTTTTCTAACTTGCACCAATCGACGTAGTTAAGATGTTCTTCCTGAGGAAACCATGACATACGTGGCAGCTACAATTGATGATGAGAAGTTATTGCAACGACGAAGCCGTCAAGAAGCCGTCGGTGCGGCCGAGAGGCCGCATTGACGACTGGTTAATAATATAGCTGCGAAACAACGGAATGAGGATGTTTTATACTGTTTTAGAGCTTGAATGGAGCATTTTGGGAAGAATTACTACTCGGCGGTTCTCTAATGCTGGACTGCAAGAGTGCCACGTTGTATCATCAAAACTCACTCTTGTGTGTTCGACAGCATGATAGGTGAAACAGATCATCATAACACCTAGCTGCAACACTGTGTCCGAATTGTGTAAGCCATAGGAGCGAAGCAATATGGTTAGGTGGCCACCTACGCGATAGGTCTGCCTCGAATCAGTCACTCTCCCCTTGAGCGTCTACTAGGTCGTTCAGCGTTGTAGAGCTAAGATGTTCAAGCGATATATTTAACCAACATGTATGGTTACATCTTGTATTATTTTCCTAAAAATAAAACACACTTTCTGTGTTCTTGAAACGATGAGTGATTGTGGAAGGCTTCATTTACATTACGCCATCTCTCCAGAAACAAACTAAGGTCTCTTCCCAGTAAAAAAAAATATGCTGAGCAGTTCTAGCAAAGGGAAAGAAACTGTTTCAATGACGGTTTTAACGTCTACCGAGGAAACCGTTGCTGCACCGTTTTAAGGACTCACTATGTAAACAGCAGAAGTAAGAATGATTGGCCGAAAGGAATGCTTTGCAAAAGCATGATCACCTGATTCTGTATCATTTGCTACTCGTTTCCTTACAAATGATTGAGGTGTTTGATCAGCTTTCTTAACGGTCTAAATCCTCACGCAACCCTTTTTTATCATTTAGTCGGTCAGCTGCTTGTAGGGTAATTCGGCATATCTTCTGCATAATCCATGAACATCGTGAAGACTGTTCTTAGGTGACACTGCTTGAGCACTCTTACAGGTTAGCTCTGTAGAACCGTCAAATAGCACTTCCTCACAAATTTTCCCATCCAGAACCTCCGCAAAGGGTATGAGGTTCTTCCTTTCCGTAGTCCCGAAGCTTCACTATTGATTACAATGGAACTGGCATAATGCCAGCGTTGCATCAGAGTCGTGATGGTCCCGCAACGATTGCTGTTACGGTAACCGTTTTGAAAACGTGGTACCCTAGTAAGAACGTATTGTCAGCCAATCCCTCCCCCTGTTAAAACAGGTACAATGAAAGGCGCTTTATATCCAGGAGGCCACCGCCCAGACTGCAACCCTTTTCAAATTTTCTTGAAATTTGCGAGTTTTCCTTGTTTCGAGCGTTCTTATCTCTTTGGACTCTTGCTTTTCTCCTGTTTAGCCCACAGTACTTTTCTAGAGAACGTTTTCCATCAAAACACATTGTGAATTGAACAAATCTCCATTCCTTCAATCTCCAGAATAATCAAGTCGCCCCGCCCCATCTCCAACCACATCGAAGCGCAATGTACGGCGCAGGCTCGATTTTGCACAAATCTTTACGAAACGTGCTGGATCACCAATGTGTCCTTATTGAGAACGGTGGTCCCAGAGAGTGGAGCTTGCTCACTCACACTACTTCCTATCAAGGGTGAGTGGGACAACCACCAGTGAGATCAGCTGACCTTTTGCAACTTCTTAACAAGTATCTCTATTTCCCTAAGAAAAATACTCTGTGGACGAAGCGGTGTTTGAACGAGTAGTTTTGTAAATGGTTCCCACTCTTCCATCCTCCGTAAAAGGCCACCAAAGGTCGAAAGTCACCGAAACCCAGGATGAATAAAAGCCGTTAGCAATTTTTCTCGACAGCTAAAAAGGGTACATCGAAAAGTAAAGTGCTCAGTTATTTTCCACCGCAGACGTACGCGCTGCGATTCTATTACAAATTTTAAGGGCGTTTAATTCGTCCTATTCTTTCTTCAGACTTTAAAAATGAAACGAAAATAAACGTGTTCTCATTTTGCTTGGACGGCCAAGAATTTCATTCCGCCATACATTCTTGCCGCTCATGGAAAATCTTCCCACCTCCCACTACCATGTTTCTACTGAACGGCTTGGGAACTGCAACAAAATGTTATTATTTAAGTCGCGTACATCTATTTTTTTAATCTTGTTAACAAAGACAATTACATTGGCTTCAGAGCAAGCAGAAGATTTTGGTAGCACTACCCGGTTATATCCCAATCCTTGCAACCTAACTGTGGCTATGAACTTAAGTTCTATTCTAGCACTCGCGAATTGGTGCACAAGGAAATCAAGTTACTCCAAGTAACTACTCTTTGCACATGATGTTAACTTTAGAGAACTACAGGGCACCAGATCGGCGTACAACATAAGCACTATGAAACCGGAAGCATCTGATACTCCGCTTATAAACCACTTCGGTGCTAAGTGGCCCTCACTGAATTATAGAAGGCAACAAGAATTTGTTGCCACCGTAACCCCAGTTGCCTCAGTGTTAGATTCGGCGGTCAGTCGTTTAACCATGCTCTACCACACCACACGGTTTGAAAGGAAACGATAGAACTAAACAGGCTGAATAGGTCGGGGTTCATTTTAAATGCTAGGGGTCTTTTAGTGTGCGCGCAACGCGATGCACGTGCAGTGGCCAAATTGATTGAGCGACGCGATTGATCAATTCGGCCACTACACATGGCATCGCGTCGCGAGCACACTAAGCGGCCCCTTAAAGCCCCCACACACTTCTGCGGCAACGTCGCGGCCCTATCCTTAACCATAGAGCAGGGACGCAAGAGCTCGCCGCCGGCGGCGTCCCTACCCTATCCTTACCATAGCGTCGAGCGGCGTTGCCGCAGAAGTGTGTGGGGGCCTTTAGTCTCGGTCCAAACTCCGTCAGTTAATTCATTGGTCACAATTTCTGGCCAAACAGCTTCGTCTTTTTTCATGCATAATCGCTTAACTAGTTCGGGTTTTTGAACGGCTTACGAATTCCATGTTGTTCCTAAGGCCGTACAGGTCAAACCACACTTATGCTTACAGTACTAGCTCATGTGAGCTTACCTTTCTTCATCTTTGTGCCTCATTTAGTATTCATTCACTTTTCATGCTGGACTACGTCTGATTTCCACACCAATGTTAGTTTTGGGATTGTGTGCTACTTTATAATAATTTAGATTAGCGACACTAGTACGAGGCCTACACTCGCGTCTAACAAGGGGGGTCAATGAACGTCCCGTGGCAATTTTAAAAGTGACCTTTGAGGGTTGTAGGGGATTGTATGAGAAGCACCGCAGTGGTTTTCAAAATTCCTGCGGACATCTGGATAGGTCAAAAATCGCGAAAAACCATTTCACTTAAGTGTGGGTCGATAAAGCAACACTGACGCATGGAACTGCCATGTCGTGGTTAGAATGTAACCTGCAAAAGGTTTGGGGCTGGAACAATAGCGTAATTACAACGATTTCACAATTTGCTTGTTAGCGGTACAGTGACCGAGTGGAACATTGAGGTGCGCCGCTCACCACCAGCGCCGCAGCGACCGGGTGGCCGGGTGGCTATGGGGGGGGGGGGGCGGGCTTGCGGGAGAAGTGACGGGGGTTCGGATCCGGAGGTGCTGCTCTTGCATTGGTGGTCTTGCTGCATCCATTTTTGCCGATATAAAGTGTATCTTGATCACGGTAGTGTACCATACTGACATTATAACTTTATTTTAACCTCGATGATCCCACCATATATAATAGAGGAGGGTTTTTTTTGTCTCAACGTGACCGTGGGAAACTTCGTAAACTCCGCGGGCTCGATGGTTTAATCGACCAAGTTTGAGGCAGGTTCTCGACTTCTCTCTCCGAAGGGAAGCGCAGGGAGGTGAGCAATCGCCGCTGCCGAGGAGGACACGTGAGGCGTTGCGAAATAGGCCGGCGCCGCGGCTCTGCCCGCGCACGTGTTGGGTGGCTACTGCTTCGAACTGACCCCCTTGAAGGCTCCTGTCCTTGCTACCGGTCAATTAGTGCTTGCAATTAGGTGCTGCTACAGTTGTTACCGCAGGGTACAACTCTGCCGCCTGTGTGCATGGCCGAGGTCACTGCTCATTCCTGTTCTTGCTACCTTCTCTGTGTTCGGGCATAACATTCTGATGTGTACGAGCTTCCGCCTTCACTTTTCTGAGAACAGCCCCTGCTGTGTTAATCCATACTGCCGCTCTTCGTTACTGCTTTGCCACCGTTTCACTTTGTTTCTCTTCGAGAGCCTTTTGAGTTGACGTCAGTGTTGTGGTGAGAATCTGCGGCCCTATTCTAGTGCTCCTCGCTCTACACGTTAGAGTATGCCCCTTGGTAGGAAGGCACATGTATGCCCATTCACAGCAGAAGTGAACTAACTTGGTTCACCGTAGGGCTAGAACCCTCCAGTGCTGCTGATAATTTTGAATTTCATACAACACAAAACGACGGATTGGGCGTTCCTACATCGTGGCCCTCCCGCCCCTGCCTATTTGATCCCCACTGCTAGTTGTAGCACTTATATCCACTCGTGTGCTTCTTAAAGAGGCTGACAACCACTTAACACGATGAGCCCTGTCCACCTGAGCCGTTTTGTGCCTGATTCTGTAGGCTGTAAGTAAGATTCTCCCATTCTAAGTTGGTTGGATTGAGCCCATCAGTTTCTCCCGCCCACATAAACTTCCTACTTTCTACACCCTTCCAAGCTGTTGGATTTTTATTCGAGTGATAGCAGAGGTTGAACAACAAACACAACGGTGAGGAACATACATATCACACCTTTGTGATTAAGTGGCTTTTACACTATCAGTCGATTAAAGGCTGCGGTGAACTTTTCGAGGGCATGGTGCGATCTCGTCTTTTATTGCGCTATATGCTTGCTCATAGGCTGTAAGTAAGATTCTTCCATTCGAGCGCATGCAACAGTTTCTCCCGCCCAGTCATAATTCCTATTTATCGCTTGGGCCCCCTTCAGACGTTGCGATATTTATTGATAGCGTAAGTTTAACAACAAATAAAACAGTGAGGAACATACATATCCCCACTTTGGTGGATCAATTAGGTGGCATTTTTGGAGTGCATGGCGCGATCTCATCTACGCTATATGTTTGCTTCTTAGCTGCGGGCTGTAAGATTCTCCCATTCGAAGTTATTTCGGCTGAGCGATTTTTATTCGATTGATAGCAGAAGTTGAACAACAAATACAACAATGAGGAGCACACATACCCCCACTTTGGTGGTTCAATTAAGACGCATTTACGCTATCAATCAAATAACCAGTGGTGCTATCGGTTTTCTCTCAGACCTAACCGATCGGGATTAGAGTTGCCTGATTATGTTAGCCGACGGGAGCGTTCCACAGTAGATTGGGCGTTTTGATCAGGCAGTCGATATCGATCGATATTATCGATCATTTGAGTGGTGCTATCGGTTTTCTCTCAAACCGAACCGACCACGATTTCTATCTGACACATTGGAGGTAGGGAAATCAGAGACAGAAAATCTCACCATATATATAAAGGAGGAAGGCATAAGTCACTGTCTGTAGTGGTTCGTCAACAGCGGAAACCAAGTTCCCGTCCCACCCCCAATTTTCGACTCCACTAGACTCTCGGAATAATTCTTCCCGTACGTTCCCTCAAAATTAGTGGCTAATGAAGTCACCTCCGGAATTCGCCACACCTAGCGGCTCGAAGCACGACGACTGGACAGAAGTGTCAGACATTTCTTTAGGCTTGACAAGCTGCAATAGGCTGTGAATTCAACGCTAGATGAAGGAGTGCTGAGAACATTCTTCTGCGTGCTATGCTGAGTGAGTGGTACCAAGCTAGAAATCAGTCTGGAGTAGGCGCAACTTTCAACGTGCTCGACGCTAGGGATGCTTCCTTACCCAGCGTCGGCGCCGGCGGAGCCGGCGACCGACGCTGGGTGAGGAAGCATCTGTAGCTAGGTTTGGGCTACGTCCCTAACGTGGCCCGCCATACCCGACGCCGGTGGAGCCGGCTAGCCTGGCGTGGCCCGTGGATGCGATGCCGGCGAAGCCGGCTAGCCTGGCGTGGCCCGCACACTCCAGCGTCGGCGCCGGCGGAGCCGGCGACCGACGCTGGTACGATATAAACACAAGAATAAACACCCAAAGCAACAGCGTTCATAGTACATAATTCGATTAGCCATTGAGGAGGAGCAGGCAACTTTTCTTTGCCTACAAAATAGATAACTTCAGAACTCCAAAGATTGAGGAAAAATTATTATTCTATTTTTATTTATTATTTTTATTTTGTTTCAATTAATTAATTGGCTATAATTGTTTGATTTTTTCGACCCCTCTTCGACCTCTGGAGAGAAAGCATAACAGTACCAATCTGTCTTCTTCTTCTTCAACCAACCATATTGCAAGTGTTCTCACGGCCGTCACATGCAGCATCCTCCTCACTGTTACAAGGGGACGTAGTACCACCCACATCATTGTCATCGTCCAGCTAACAGGCTACAGCCTGTGCTTGTGCTTCGTTCAAGTTAAGCTAACATCACGAACGAGAGAACGTCAATGCAATGAACACCAAACAAAAAAACTACCTGGAGTGTTTCATCCTCATCAGCACAATCAATATCACCCCATACATTGCATTTTGAAGTATGCCTCGAAACGCATATTCTATGACGGTCTTCCTACGAATAGGGGCAAAGTAGTCGGGACGAAGGCAGTTAGTAAGACAACCAATAACTCGGCACGAAGCGGTGTTTGAACGAGTAGTTTTGTAAATGGTTCCCACTCTTCCATCCTCCGTAAAAGGCCACCAAAGGTCGAAAGTCACCGAAACCCAGGATGAATAAAAGCCGTTAGCAATTTTTCTCGACAGCTAAAAAGGGTACATCGAAAAGTAAAGTGCTCAGTTATTTTCCACCGCAGACGTACGCGCTGCGATTCTATTACAAATTTTAAGGGCGTTTAATTCGTCCTATTCTTTCTTCAGACTTTAAAAATGAAACGAAAATAAACGTGTTCTCATTTTGCTTGGACGGCCAAGAATTTCATTCCGCCATACATTCTTGCCGCTCATGGAAAATCTTCCCACCTCCCACTACCATGTTTCTACTGAACGGCTTGGGAACTGCAACAAAATGTTATTATTTAAGTCGCGTACATCTATTTTTTTAATCTTGTTAACAAAGACAATTACATTGGCTTCAGAGCAAGCAGAAGATTTTGGTAGCACTACCCGGTTATATCCCAATCCTTGCAACCTAACTGTGGCTATGAACTTAAGTTCTATTCTAGCACTCGCGAATTGGTGCACAAGGAAATCAAGTTACTCCAAGTAACTACTCTTTGCACATGATGTTAACTTTAGAGAACTACAGGGCACCAGATCGGCGTACAACATAAGCACTATGAAACCGGAAGCATCTGATACTCCGCTTATAAACCACTTCGGTGCTAAGTGGCCCTCACTGAATTATAGAAGGCAACAAGAATTTGTTGCCACCGTAACCCCAGTTGCCTCAGTGTTAGATTCGGCGGTCAGTCGTTTAACCATGCTCTACCACACCACACGGTTTGAAAGGAAACGATAGAACTAAACAGGCTGAATAGGTCGGGGTTCATTTTAAATGCTAGGGGTCTTTTAGTGTGCGCGCAACGCGATGCACGTGCAGTGGCCAAATTGATTGAGCGACGCGATTGATCAATTCGGCCACTACACATGGCATCGCGTCGCGAGCACACTAAGCGGCCCCTTAAAGCCCCCACACACTTCTGCGGCAACGTCGCGGCCCTATCCTTAACCATAGAGCAGGGACGCAAGAGCTCGCCGCCGGCGGCGTCCCTACCCTATCCTTACCATAGCGTCGAGCGGCGTTGCCGCAGAAGTGTGTGGGGGCCTTTAGTCTCGGTCCAAACTCCGTCAGTTAATTCATTGGTCACAATTTCTGGCCAAACAGCTTCGTCTTTTTTCATGCATAATCGCTTAACTAGTTCGGGTTTTTGAACGGCTTACGAATTCCATGTTGTTCTCTAAGGCCGTACAGGTCAAACCACACTTATGCTTACAGTACTAGCTCATGTGAGCTTACCTTTCTTCATCTTTGTGCCTCATTTAGTATTCATTCACTTTTCATGCTGGACTACGTCTGATTTCCACACCAATGTTAGTTTTGGGATTGTGTGCTACTTTATAATAATTTAGATTAGCGACACTAGTACGAGGCCTACACTCGCGTCTAACAAGGGGGGTCAATGAACGTCCCGTGGCAATTTTAAAAGTGACCTTTGAGGGTTGTAGGGGATTGTATGAGAAGCACCGCAGTGGTTTTCAAAATTCCTGCGGACATCTGGATAGGTCAAAAATCGCGAAAAACCATTTCACTTAAGTGTGGGTCGATAAAGCAACACTGACGCATGGAACTGCCATGTCGTGGTTAGAATGTAACCTGCAAAAGGTTTGGGGCTGGAACAATAGCGTAATTACAACGATTTCACAATTTGCTTGTTAGCGGTACAGTGACCGAGTGGAACATTGAGGTGCGCCGCTCACCACCAGCGCCGCAGCGACCGGGTGGCCGGGTGGCTATGGGGGGGGGGGGGGCGGGCTTGCGGGAGAAGTGACGGGGGTTCGGATCCGGAGGTGCTGCTCTTGCATTGGTGGTCTTGCTGCATCCATTTTTGCCGATATAAAGTGTATCTTGATCACGGTAGTGTACCATACTGACATTATAACTTTAATTTAACCTCGATGATCCCACCATATATAATAGAGGAGGGTTTTTTTTTGTCTCAACGTGACCGTGGGAAACTTCGTAAACTCCGCGGGCTCGATGGTTTAATCGACCAAGTTTGAGGCAGGTTCTCGACTTCTCTCTCCGAAGGGAAGCGCAGGGAGGTGAGCAATCGCCGCTGCCGAGGAGGACACGTGAGGCGTTGCGAAATAGGCCGGCGCCGCGGCTCTGCCCGCGCACGTGTTGGGTGGCTACTGCTTCGAACTGACCCCCTTGAAGGCTCCTGTCCTTGCTACCGGTCAATTAGTGCTTGCAATTAGGTGCTGCTACAGTTGTTACCGCAGGGTACAACTCTGCCGCCTGTGTGCATGGCCGAGGTCACTGCTCATTCCTGTTCTTGCTACCTTCTCTGTGTTCGGGCATAACATTCTGATGTGTACGAGCTTCCGCCTTCACTTTTCTGAGAACAGCCCCTGCTGTGTTAATCCATACTGCCGCTCTTCGTTACTGCTTTGCCACCGTTTCACTTTGTTTCTCTTCGAGAGCCTTTTGAGTTGACGTCAGTGTTGTGGTGAGAATCTGCGGCCCTATTCTAGTGCTCCTCGCTCTACACGTTAGAGTATGCCCCTTGGTAGGAAGGCACATGTATGCCCATTCACAGCAGAAGTGAACTAACTTGGTTCACCGTAGGGCTAGAACCCTCCAGTGCTGCTGATAATTTTGAATTTCATACAACACAAAACGACGGATTGGGCGTTCCTACATCGTGGCCCTCCCGCCCCTGCCTATTTGATCCCCACTGCTAGTTGTAGCACTTATATCCACTCGTGTGCTTCTTAAAGAGGCTGACAACCACTTAACACGATGAGCCCTGTCCACCTGAGCCGTTTTGTGCCTGATTCTGTAGGCTGTAAGTAAGATTCTCCCATTCTAAGTTGGTTGGATTGAGCCCATCAGTTTCTCCCGCCCACATAAACTTCCTACTTTCTACACCCTTCCAAGCTGTTGGATTTTTATTCGAGTGATAGCAGAGGTTGAACAACAAACACAACGGTGAGGAACATACATATCACACCTTTGTGATTAAGTGGCTTTTACACTATCAGTCGATTAAAGGCTGCGGTGAACTTTTCGAGGGCATGGTGCGATCTCGTCTTTTATTGCGCTATATGCTTGCTCATAGGCTGTAAGTAAGATTCTTCCATTCGAGCGCATGCAACAGTTTCTCCCGCCCAGTCATAATTCCTATTTATCGCTTGGGCCCCCTTCAGACGTTGCGATATTTATTGATAGCGTAAGTTTAACAACAAATAAAACAGTGAGGAACATACATATCCCCACTTTGGTGGATCAATTAGGTGGCATTTTTGGAGTGCATGGCGCGATCTCATCTACGCTATATGTTTGCTTCTTAGCTGCGGGCTGTAAGATTCTCCCATTCGAAGTTATTTCGGCTGAGCGATTTTTATTCGATTGATAGCAGAAGTTGAACAACAAATACAACAATGAGGAGCACACATACCCCCACTTTGGTGGTTCAATTAAGACGCATTTACGCTATCAATCAAATAACCAGTGGTGCTATCGGTTTTCTCTCAGACCTAACCGATCGGGATTAGAGTTGCCTGATTATGTTAGCCGACGGGAGCGTTCCACAGTAGATTGGGCGTTTTGATCAGGCAGTCGATATCGATCGATATTATCGATCATTTGAGTGGTGCTATCGGTTTTCTCTCAAACCGAACCGACCACGATTTCTATCTGACACATTGGAGGTAGGGAAATCAGAGACAGAAAATCTCACCATATATATAAAGGAGGAAGGCATAAGTCACTGTCTGTAGTGGTTCGTCAACAGCGGAAACCAAGTTCCCGTCCCACCCCCAATTTTCGACTCCACTAGACTCTCGGAATAATTCTTCCCGTACGTTCCCTCAAAATTAGTGGCTAATGAAGTCACCTCCGGAATTCGCCACACCTAGCGGCTCGAAGCACGACGACTGGACAGAAGTGTCAGACATTTCTTTAGGCTTGACAAGCTGCAATAGGCTGTGAATTCAACGCTAGATGAAGGAGTGCTGAGAACATTCTTCTGCGTGCTATGCTGAGTGAGTGGTACCAAGCTAGAAATCAGTCTGGAGTAGGCGCAACTTTCAACGTGCTCGACGCTAGGGATGCTTCCTTACCCAGCGTCGGCGCCGGCGGAGCCGGCGACCGACGCTGGGTGAGGAAGCATCTGTAGCTAGGTTTGGGCTACGTCCCTAACGTGGCCCGCCATACCCGACGCCGGTGGAGCCGGCTAGCCTGGCGTGGCCCGTGGATGCGATGCCGGCGAAGCCGGCTAGCCTGGCGTGGCCCGCACACTCCAGCGTCGGCGCCGGCGGAGCCGGCGACCGACGCTGGTACGATATAAACACAAGAATAAACACCCAAAGCAACAGCGTTCATAGTACATAATTCGATTAGCCATTGAGGAGGAGCAGGCAACTTTTCTTTGCCTACAAAATAGATAACTTCAGAACTCCAAAGATTGAGGAAAAATTATTATTCTATTTTTATTTATTATTTTTATTTTGTTTCAATTAATTAATTGGCTATAATTGTTTGATTTTTTCGACCCCTCTTCGACCTCTGGAGAGAAAGCATAACAGTACCAATCTGTCTTCTTCTTCTTCAACCAACCATATTGCAAGTGTTCTCACGGCCGTCACATGCAGCATCCTCCTCACTGTTACAAGGGGACGTAGTACCACCCACATCATTGTCATCGTCCAGCTAACAGGCTACAGCCTGTGCTTGTGCTTCGTTCAAGTTAAGCTAACATCACGAACGAGAGAACGTCAATGCAATGAACACCAAACAAAAAAACTACCTGGAGTGTTTCATCCTCATCAGCACAATCAATATCACCCCATACATTGCATTTTGAAGTATGCCTCGAAACGCATATTCTATGACGGTCTTCCTACGAATAGGGGCAAAGTAGTCGGGACGAAGGCAGTTAGTAAGACAACCAATAACTCGGCACGGAGAACACATTGTATTATACAACTGATATCAAGCCAGGGGTGTCGTATAGTGTGTCAAAGAACGATCACAACAATCGATCAAATATAAATATATACATTAATTAATAAAATGAACATATAAATATAAATAAAAATCAATAATACGTAATTAATACATAATAAATAAAATAATAAATAAATGAAAAATAAAGATAAATCTTTTTATCCATTTTTTCAAACTCTCTTCGACTTTTGGAGTCATGAAGTAGTGCTAACAGGCCCACTGTCAATGCCTAACGAAGACAGTCAATATAAAGAATATTACCTATTTTGTAGTTGGGACTGTTACTGTATACTGTTATACTTTCTCTCCAGAGGTCAAGGAGGGATCGAAAAAAAATCAAACATAGTCAATCAATATAGTCAATTAATTGATAAAAATAAAAACGTGAATAATAAATAGTAAAAATAATAAATAAAAATAAAATAATAAATTTTTTTCTCGATCTTTGGAGCTCTGAAGTTATATATTTTGTAGGCAAAGAAAAGTCGCCTGCTCCTCCTCAATGGCCAATCGAATTATGTACTATGAACGCTGTTGCTTTGGGCGTTTATTTTTGTGTTTATATCGTATCATCCAGGTTAAAATAAAGTTATAATGTCAGTATGGTACACTACCGTGGTCAAGATACACTTTATATCGACAAAAACGGATGGAGCAAGACCAGCAATGCAGGAGCAGCACCTCCGGAACCAAACCCCGACACTTTCCCCGCAACCCCGCACCCCATAGCCACTCGAGCACCGGTCGCTGAAGCGCTGGTGGTGAGCGACGGCACCTCAACGTTCCACTTCGGTCACTGTACCGCTAACAAGCAAATTGTGAAATCGCTGTAATTACGCTACTGTTCCAGCCCCAAACCTTTTGCAGGTTACATTCTAACCACGACATGGCAGTTCCATGCGTCAGTTTTGCTTTCTCGGCCCGCACTGAAGTGAAACGGTTTTTTGCAATTTTTGACCTACCCAGATGTCCGCAGGAAATTTGAAAACCACTGCGGTGCTTCTCATACAATCCCCTACAACACTCAATATGTCACTTTTAAAATTGCCACGGGATGTTCATTGACCTGCTTTGTAAGGGTCTGTTCATACTTCGAGCGACTGCGGCGACGGACATAGTGTGATGCACGTAAATAATTACGGCTGCGGGACATGACCGAATGGTCGCCGCGGACGCGGCGAATAGCGCGGCAAATGTCGCCGCAATAGGGCGACTTCAACGGCCAGCGATCCGCGGCCCAAGAC
Organism: Heligmosomoides polygyrus bakeri; assembly: GCA_947359475.1. Lineage (NCBI taxonomy): Eukaryota > Metazoa > Nematoda > Chromadorea > Rhabditida > Heligmosomidae > Heligmosomoides > Heligmosomoides polygyrus. The sequence goes on along the minus strand of OX375870.1, from coordinate 62,038,311 downwards.
CCATGGTCGAGGATCTCGGAACAACTTTCCTTTCTGGAAAACTCGTCACTGTCATCTTGTCATCACTACATTTGAGTGAAAACCGGCCTGAAGAGCACTAAACCTCGCATTTCCCCTCCCACAACAGTGCATTCAGGTTAAGACGTGGGATATTGTTTGCCGAGCGATGTGCGACAATCATTTGCAAGAAAGCAGAGCGTGGAGGACAACAAAATGGGCGGAAAAGAGAGGGAGTCGAAGTAGGGAACCCCGGATCGGAAATTTTTTAAATGAAAACGTTAAGCACGACTACAGAAGTATTATTGCTATAGAAATTCACTTAAAGTTGGTGAGCCTAAGAAAAGCTGCCAGATTAGAGGGAGATACAGGATGGGCTCCTATCTAGACGCATCAGAACCTGCACGTCATGTGTTGGGAAGTGTTCAAAAAATCGTTTTCACTGCGAAGAAGGCCACACTTCAGTGTGTCACCTTTTCAGCTTTTCATGAAAAAGCACCATCTAAAAATAGATTGAACATAAGAATGTTGTTTCGTTCTGCAACTAGAACTCAATTTCTGAACCAGAACTGTTTTCCTGCAGCTCCTGCAACAGCGGAAGGGATATCAACAACTTACAAGAATGTTTTGCGCGCCATGGAGCAAGCTGTTACAGTAAGATTGCGCGTGGGCTTAAGTGTGCGCGGTCCAGCGGTGGAAACACGCGGCCGACCGCAACAGTATGCTAATATTCAGCCGCTGCGGCTGTTTCGCATCCGTTTTGGAACATACACATACTAGGCATCAGAGGATGATGTGTTAGAACTAAAAGTAATCGCTCGGGTCCAATGGACTACGGGTGTGTAGCTATACAAACGATTCGTATGCGGCGGCGCGGCGACAGAGGCCGCTCAGCGCGACGTCCACGCCGGCCGATGCGTTGACCTCGTCGCGCGGGCGGGGACCGCCGCCGTGACGCGACGAATGCCAATTATCGCTCAGGAGGCCGGTACTATTGTACTTTTGGTACCCCACTTAATCTTGTTCAAAATGGGTCTACTAGGGGTAATCTGCCATGGGAAGAACGAATATCATAGTCGTTTTCTGCGGAAATGCCTTATAAGCGCGTTATATTAAGTTAGAATCGCTCAAGGCCTTGCGAAATAGCGCGCGCTGGTAAGAGACGCAGAGACTCCGACTCCTAACGATGCGCACTATTTCGCCGTCCCTAGCCTGCAGCAGAGGTTAGCCAGGGCATAAGCCTTGAAATCTCGAAAAGCCTTAAAAGCTCTATTCTGTGCTCTCCTCCGCTGGCGCGGAGGAGAGCACAGAATTGGGCAGGGGAAGGGACTCCGGGGTGAGGGCTCACTAGCGCACCCGAGTTAAAATTTCTTTCATCCTGGAGTTCCCCTCCCTTGCCCAGTACGGAAGCAAATAAGACGCGGATCTTTAATCGAAACGAGGAGATAAGACTGCATTCACATTCGCGCTGTGTAGCTAGTCGCCACGGCGTGCCCACTCCCCCCTCGGAGACGGCCGCGAGTGCGTGCTGGTAGGGGCGGAGTCTCTGCGTCTCTTACCAGCGCGTGCTATTTCGCAAGGCCTTGAGCGATTCTAACTTAATATAACGCGCTTATAAGGCATTTCCGCAGAAAACGACTATGATATTCGTTCTTCCCATGGCAGATTACCCCTAGTAGACCCATTTTGAACAAGATTAAGTGGGGTACCAAAAGTACAATAGTACCAGGAGGCCTATTCTGCTGCGGCTTTATCCAACTGCAGGGTGTCTCAAAAAATGTATGCACTGTTTGAAGGTGATAACTTTGCTCACAGTAGAGGTACTGAAGAAGTTAAGAGCTCATATGAAAGCTTAAGAAAATGGAAATTTTCTGACACATGAGTGGTATGGATTGCGCCATGCACTCGTCTGAAATTTTGCGTTTTACACTCGATTGATTGTGCTTCGCTTGAATACTTGCTATAATTTCTTCGCAAAGTGATCGTATCGATTGATTTGTGCTTCTTTTAAGGTTTAAAGCTCAAAAACACTCTTCTGATTGCGAAAAATGCAGAGTATCTTAAAAAATGCAGGTACTGTTTGAAAGGTTCTAAAATTGCTGCTGATGAAGCTTTTGGAAGATGTTTGAGAATCATATGAAAACAAAGATTAACGAGATTTCTGTGGCGCGTAAATAGTCAAGATCGCGCCATGCCCCCGCCTTAAATCTTGCATTTCAGACTCGATCGATTGTGCATGGGTGAATGCTTGTTACGTTTAGAACTTGACAATTATGTGAAAGACAAGTGACATGCGAGGTTGCTAATTGCACGAAATGTGAGCAGGAGCCCCATTTTCCAAGACAGATTTTGTGGACTGATGAAGCAACATTCAAGCTGAATGGCGAGGTTAATCGCCATAATTGCAGCTCCTGAGCAACGGAAAACGTTAAAAGAAGCACAACACAGGTTAATCTGGCCAAGTAGTAATAGGAGAAAAACAAAGTAGCAAGCAACAACCGCATGGAGCAATTCATACCACTTATATGTTAAAAAATTTCCATTTTCTTAAGCTTTCATATGAGCCCTTAACTTTTTCAGTACATTTACTGCGAGCAAAATTATCACCTTACAAATAGTGTATACATTTTTTGAGACACCCTGTATTCTAGAATTCGAGGAAAGCTGAAGAAATTTATTAAACTGCCATAACCAGTAAAGCTGTCATGACAGAAACGTAGAAGTCTAATGTCGCTATGACCGTGGTTTGTTTAGAGAATTTGCGAAGCAATGGAGATTGCCTTGTGCTTGAGGTCGCACGGACACTTCATGGTTAGCAAGTTAAAGCAGCAATCAGCATAAAATTTCCCAGTTGGAATCCTTTGTTCAAGTCTCGGAATATCAACTTCCCCTCATTAAACTTGCAAGGACATCTATGGATCACCGATCCAATACCTGCAAGGAACAACGACAAAGAGACGAAATCTATGGCGGCAGCTTTAAGCACCGCAGAAGGCAGTATCTGAGACGTCAATGAACTAGAAATTAGGAGCGTGACGAGAGATGTTACCTACTACGATCGGACAGACACATACATGCAAGAAGTGTTGACTGACCAGGCTCACTTGTTGCCCTAACACAATTTGATGTGCGAACATACATCAAAGCGCCACCCGGATGCCGACTGCCTGAGGTAAGTACTAGCCAGCTCATAGTTTCACTATAAATACTCGAGATAACGGCGGCAGTTTTATATGCCTTTCTGTTGTATCCTACTATATATAAAAGAGTAGTGTGTGTGTTTCTGTCCTTACGTCCGTCCGTCCGTCACAACTGGAGTGGGGGCACGGCGTATTGGCGATTCTCAGAGATTGATGGCAATCGAAACCGGCCAGAAACTCCATCCCTCGGGTAATCGAGATCGCTAAACACGAATATGGAGTTCGTTTTTGAAGTATCGATCGCCATCAATCGATACTGATCAAATTGTAGAATTTTATGGATGTTGTTCAAGCGGTCCGAAACTTTACCCTTGATTTTATGACCACTTCCAACCTCCTTTCACATGTTATATTGATTCCCCCTGTTAAAACCTCGTTTGCGACCTTGTCATTAACAAGAGACCGTCGGCTATTTAGCGCGCAATGGAGGGTCCGAAAGGTCAATTAGTGCCTAGCATCGGCACACATTAGTCGACTTCCTCCGGCAATGCGAAAAAGGAGTGGCGCAAATAGGGTCCGGGTGGGAGGGGGTCACCCCTTACTCAGTGGTGTACGCCTTGGTAAGAAGGCATATATAGTACACTTACTTCATAAATGGCCTACCTCAATTCACTGTAGGGGTAGAAACACACTATTGCTGCAAAAAGTTCCGGTTTCAAAAAGCAAATAGGGCTGTAATACATGGTAACACCCCCAGACCCTATTTGTGCTAAAAGAGTAAGTGGACTTACCAAAATGGTAAGAATTATATCCTTCCCAGCCGTGAGAGCGAAAAAATCCAACATTTTTGAATGCTATGAAATATTCAGAGAATCATCATTTCATTATAACGGGGCAAGGGTATTAAAAATCTTGTAGAGTCTATAAATACAAATGTTCATCGACTACCCTCCAGCGACCTCGACTAGCCCCAGGGCTGAAGTTTCTAGCCGCTGTCGATCACCATCAATCGTTACGTACCGCCAATACACCGTGCCCCCACTGCAGTTGTGACGGATGGAAACACACACACTACACTTTTATATATAGTAGGATCAACAAATTGATCAATACCGGTTGACGGCAATCGATACTCCAAAAAAGAACTTAAGATTCGTGTTCAGCGACCTCGACTACCCCAGGGCTGAAGTTTCGGACCGCTTGAACGACATCCATAAAAAACCTACAATTTGATCAATATCGATTGATGGTGATCGATAGTTCAAAAACGAATTCCAGATTCGTGTTCAGCGACCTCGATTACCCCCAGGGCTGAGGTCTCGCACCGCTTTAACGACATCCGCGGAAAATTGATGATTTGATCAATACCGGCTGATGGCGAACGATACTTCAAAAACAAACTTCAGACTCGAGTTCAGCGATCTCGACTATCCCCAGGGCTGAAGTTCCTAGCCGCTGTCGATCACCATCAATCGTTAAGTACCGCCAATACACCGTGCTCCCACTGCAGTTGTGGCGGACGGGTGGAAACACACACTACACTTTTTATATATGGTACTAAACCTACCTTCAACGTCATATAACACCCCTACACCAACATTGGACCTCGTCGCGTCCGCCGCGCTCGACACGGCCTCTGCGGCAGTGGCGGCCGACCCTCTGACAGCTGCCGCGCCCGCTGCCGCGCTGGCTGACCTCATGCCGCAGACGCGACAATAAATCGTTTGTATAGCTACCCCCCCCCCCCCCATGGACTACACATGCAAGGCATGAGAAGATTAAATGTACAGCGTTACCTAACAATGACATGTATGCCACAATGGTGTGAGTACTATTATCGCGCGGTTACTCCGTAGAAGGTTTCACATCTTTAATAAATTGGATTTTTTGATTCTCCAGCTCAAGTAACAGTGTCGATCATAGGAAAAGGCGCAAATAGGGTCCGGGGGGGGGGGGGAGGGGGGTCACTCCCTTCCCAGGTTATAGGTTATACGCCTTGGTAAAAAGGCACACGTATGTACAGTTACATCACAAATGGCCTATCTCAGTTCATTGTAGGGGTAGAACACACTATTGCTGCAAAAAATCCGGTTGTTTCAAAAGGCAAATAGGGCTGTATTACATGGTGACCTCCCCCCTAGACCCTAGGTGCGCCTAGGAAAACTTTGTGATAGCTAGTGCTATGAAACTGGTGCATCTATACAGATTTTCCCAAAATGTTGCAACTAGCTGAGTGTCAGGATGGTCATGAACTCCTAGCTTTCCAACAGCTTGTACCTTGTTTTGTACGGCAAGAAAGAGAGATCTAAGCGCGAATTTGATGTTTGGATTCATTCACTCGTCCAATGGCCCACGATGTTCACTGCACTGATAGCTTGAGTGCTATTCATACGAATTTGTCCGTTGGAAGGATGTACGATTTCTCAAATTTTTCCATCAGTTCTTTGTTCTATGCAACAATTTGCTGTCAAAACCGCTTAAAACCTTGGGTCGGAACAAGTGCAGCACGTGAACATGAATCTCTAAAGTGTGCCTAGAAACTTACAATCATGCGAGGAGGTCTGGAGTGTATCATCAGCAATGGCGATGGAGAATTCCACTTCGTTGACTTCAAAAGCACAATACTTCGTCACGACACCATCAGTTCAGAGGGTCATTTGCACTCGCAGTTACGGGCTGGTACAGCCGATAGACTTTTTAGTACTCATGTTTTACCTCGATGCGATGGTCAGTTGTTCTATAACTTGGAACCACCTAGGAATCAAATCAAGTGTAGAATCAATTCTATAACTTGGAGTCACTTCAGGTGTAATTGTCTAGATTCCGCTCCAAATTTGAATGAGCCAATTCGCTGGTTGTTACAGCTGCCTCACAGTGTTGCAATCTCTGATTTAATAACTAAGACTGGTATGCTTCTGATTCTACAGGATCGCTGCCACAACAATGTATGGGTCAGGTCAAATTTAATCCCTAATTTAGCCTGATCAGTCTTGGACAGCGATGAGAATGTGCCTTCACTTTTATAAGAAAAGTGTTGAAAAAAAACGCAAAAGCTTGCAAAGCTTGCTAATCTTTAATAGACCCTGGAAAGCGATGAGAACCATGGTGGCACTTACGACGGCTTCATCCTAGCTCCCAGACAGAAAATCCTCTATATAGAGGAGGGAGGCATGAGTCTGTAGTGGTTCGTTGACAGCGGAAATTAAATTTCTATTTTCCACCCCTGTCTTCAACTACATCAGGCTCCCGTATGTAATTCTTCCCGTAAACTTAGTGGTCGATGGTACGACATACCTACTGCGTGCGCTGGGCTACTATGCTTTTTCTACCTGCCCAGGTCCTCCAATTTTTGACGGTGGACTGGGACAGGCCAGCGATGAAAGTGTGTGGGACCTACGCTCAGTTCTGCTCCGTTTTCAACCAAGTCTTGGGTTCTCAATTTTCGGCAGTGGCTTGTCCACTTTTCAAAGTAACATCCATATACAGAGGAGGACAGTATTTCTGTCTTAAGTCACCTTTTCCCGAATTCATCACACCTTGGGGCTTAAAGCACAGCGACTGAACCGAAATATCAGACATTGGATTAGGGTTGACGAGCTGCAATAGGTTGTGAACACAACCCAAGACGGAGCAGTAGGGCTGCGGACAATATTCTAAAAGGATCCATATGTAGTGCGGCTGTGGAGAGGCATTTAAGTTTGTGGTGGCTAGGTATGAAGAAGCTGGTCAAACCACTCAACTAGCGACTTGCACTCAACTCTGTTTTCAGCTAAGCTTGGGTTCGTAAAGGCACTAATCTTTAACTGTTTCTCGCTATTTGCTTATATAACTCACCATTGAGTGAACTGAGTGTTTGATCACCTTCTTATCACACACTCCTAGAATTTGATCAATAAAATTGTTTTTGGTGCTATCTGTAACTTTTTCTTGTAGAAACAAAGGCGGTGATGAAATGTGGTGTTATAGTGCTCGCTTGTATCCCTTCGGAAGAAGTCTAAAGGCCCCCACAGAGTTCTGGGGCAACGCCGCTCGCCGCTATGGTTAAGGATAGGGCAGGGATGCCGCCGGCGGCGAGCTCTGCGTCTCTGTCCTATGGTTAAGCATAGGGCCGCGGCGCTGCCGCGGAACTCTGTGGGGCCTTAACTCGTAGCGACAGAATATTAGCACACTGTAGCGCTCGGCCGCGTGTTTCCACCGCTAGATTGCGCACACTTAAGCCCACGCGCAATCTTACTGTAACAGCGTTGCTCCATGGCGCGCAAAACATTCTTTTCAACAACTGTAACCTGGCGTCTGTAGCAGGTCGTGAGCGACAACTCGCACGACCGCGGCGGACCTCATCGCGCACGCGACAGTCGTCGTCGTGGGCGCGGTGATCATTCGTACATAAGTACCGCCCCTCAAATAATTACGTACTCCACACTCCGTCCGCGACGAATGTAGTGTGGAATACGTAATTATTTACGTACACCACACTGTGTCCGTCGCTCCAGTCGCTCGAAGTATGAACAGGCCCTAAAGTGACACAAGTAGCGACGAGTTCTCCGGCGGAGTCGTACGAGTTTCTGCATTGTATACAGGCGGTCAAAGCGGGACCCAACAAGTGCTCCAATCAATCACCGGGGATCGGACGAACGCTTGCCGCTTTTATCCTCCAGGTCTAAAAAGGAACATAAGATATGGATCTATTTATGAACGTCAGAAACTGGTTTCAGCAGAAGTTTCATCTTGTTTTTAATCCGTACTTTTTTAACTCCTATCTATCCCTTGCTAGAGCCTAGGAACCATAGGTCCAGTTGGAGATACCTCGCCAGATAGGTCTTACTTGAGTGTAGGCATTGCATTATATTCCACTGAACACTTCACCACATGCAGATCACCCCCAACAAATGCTTCTGTATAGCCACAATACTCGCAAAAGCAAGCACAGCGGAAGTCAAAAGTAGAAATCTGCACGTCTTTGGGTTTTTTCAGCTTCAGGAACCATTTTCTAGTACTCTCTGCGGCTATTTCTACTAATAGCCTTATTTATCGGGGCTCCACATTCTCCCGCTACTACCTGAAGGGAACAACCCTTGATAGAGTCACGAAACAACCTAGGTTCTGACGCACAGCGACCGCGTCACAGCCGGCGATACCGAATGTGCCCTTCCGGTAAGCGTTTCCCCAATGCTTAGTGACTGATTGGAGCACTTGTTGGGTCTCGCGACGATCGCCTGCATACGGTGCGAAAACTCGTCCAACCCCGGCCCGGAAAACTCGTCGCTACTTGTGTCGCTTTCGACACATGTAGCGAGGAGTTTACTTTTTCCTTCAGTAATATGTTGATTCATTTAAACAAGAAGTCTAAATGTTAAGACCTATTTTGAGGCATCGGTACTATTGTACTTTTGGTACCCCACTTAATCATGTTTAAAATAGGTCTACTAGAGGTAGTCTGCCATGGGAAAAACGAATATCATAGTCGTTTTTTGCGGAAATGCTTTATAAGCCCGTTATATTAAGTTCTATTTGCCTAAGGCCTTGCGAAATAGCGCGCGCTGGTAAGAGACGCAGACTCCGCCTCCTACACATGCGCACTACTTCGCCGCCCCTAGCCTGCAGCAGAGGTTAGCCAGGGCATAAAGCCTTGAAATCTCGAAAAGGCTTGAAAGCTCTGTTGTGTGCTCTCTTTCGCTCGCGCGGAGGAGAGCACATAATTGGACAGGGGAAGGGACTACGGAATGTGGGCCCCTAGGACACCCGTGTTAAAATCGCATTCATCCTAGAGTTCCCTCCCTTGCCCGATTCGGAAGAAAATAAGACCCGAATCTGTAATCGAAACGAGGAGATAAGACTGCTTTAATTCGCTGCGAGTATCTAGTCGCTACGCCTGCGCGCCACGGCATACTATGGTAACCCCCCCCCCCCCCCGCCCGAGACGGCCGCGAATGCTTGCTGGTAGGGGGCGGAGTTTCTGCGTCTCTTACCAGCGCGCGCTATTTCGCAAGGCCTTCGGCGATTCCAACTTGATATAGCGGGCTTATAAGACATTTCCGCAATAAACGACTATGATATTCGTTCTTCCCATGGCAGATTACCCCTAGTAGACCTATTATGAACCAGATTAAGTGGGGTACCAAAAGTACAATAGTACCGAGGCATCTCTAACAAGGGAGGTCAATGAACGTCCCGTGGCAATTTTCAAGGTGACCTATTGAGGGCTGTAGGGGGTTGCCTGAAAAGCACAATAATCGTTTTCAAATTTCCTGCGGAGATCTGGGTAGGTCAAAAATTGCAAAAAACCGTTTCACTTCAGTGCGGGCCGAGAAAGCAAAACTGACGCATGGAACTGCCATGCCGTGGTTAGAGTGTAACCTGCAAAAGGTTTGGGACTGGGACAGTAGCGTAATTACAGCGATTTCACAATTTGCTTGTTAGCGGTACAGTGACCGAAGTGGAACGTTGAGGTGCCGTCGCTCACGAGCCAGGTGGCAGAGACTGGACCGCAGAGTGGGTGAGAGCAGTGAGTAAGCCCAACAATGCAAAACCCCAACCCCGGATCCGAATCCATGACCCTCCTCCTGCAAGTGCGCCCCTACACCAAGTCGGCCACCCAGTCGCTGACGCCTTAGGCGTGAGCGGCACACCTCAATGTTCTGCTTCGATTACTGTATCGCTAACAAGCAAATTGTGAGTTCGCTGTAATTCCGCACCTGTTCCAGCCTCAAACCTTTTGCAGGTTAGATTCTAATCACGACATGTCAGTTCCAGACGTCTGTTTTGCTTTATCGGCCCGCACTGAAGTGATACGGTTTTTGCAATTTTGACCTATCCAAATGTCCGCCGGAAATTTGGAAACCACTACGGTGCTTCTCAGGCAACCCCCTAGAACCCTAAATAGGTCACTTTGAAAATTGCCACGGGACGTTCGTTGACCTCCCTTGTTAGTGATCACTCTAGGGAAACTGAGGGCGAATATAAGAGTGGAGCTTCGGCTATTGTGATAGAAGAAAGAGCGACAAAAGATGTCTGAGGGATTTTATGAAACTATGTATTGGGGATCCTGTCTTCTCTTTCCCACATAAGATCCCATAGCAGCCAACCGGATTGGAAGAGAAATGTACTCAAACAACAGTATCGCAGAAGGCAGTGCATATCCGTGGGAAGAATGTGATCCTGCAGCAGGACCGTGGTTATCGAGCCCCAGTCGAACGCTGGGTTGCGATGGGAACGAATTCCGGTTGACTTTTGCAATTCAGTGGACGCTCTTGCGGAAAAGGGATCATTCTGCAACACTGTCACAGTTGCTGCGAAATTTCACACTTTGCGCTGTGCTGGGGCCGTATGCTCGTCTACCCCGAGTCTCCCCCAATGGGGGATCGGGGTGTCCCCCATCGGGGGAGACTCGGGGTGTGATGAGATATGCTGATATTGATTGATTCTCCCCCAACGGGGGAGCACGAGCATACGGCCCCTGGCGTTCTGTACCATACCCGAGCACTCCCAATCAAGTGCGAGGTTAACAATTTCCAGAACTAGGTGGATATCCACTGAACGCACATAGAGACGCCGGATCCACTCTGAGCGATTAAGGGCAACCTCAACTTACCAGGCGCTGGTCTAGAGGACCGCACTGTGCTGGGACCCACTTTCCGGGAAGGTCTTCGTAGAGTCTGTTGTTTATGATACGGATATGAGCTGCCTGCCTCATAAAATCACTGTTGGCCGATGTAAACTGTACTCCAACACTGAAAGTAAAAGTTGCCCTCCTAAGAGCCAAAAGGCCAAAGATCCATGAGAAACAGGGACATTCACTCACACTTTCCGCGCCAAGTCGGACTCACGAAATTGCTCCTTCCCCATCTTGCCCCTTCTCGTGATGTATCTATCTCCCTCTGCTTGTTCGTGTAAATACTATCGAACCATCCGTAGAGATATAAGGTCTGGAGAGAAGAAGATTCAAAAATAAGACATTACAACATCAAAAATATGTGCTAAAGAGTAAAAATGGGTGACACTTCAGGCTTCAATTGGAGATCAAATGGTATCAAGTGAATTTAGAAGATCTTTTGTGACAAAGACTACGATCTTAATAGAAGACTAAGTCGGTAGCAGGATGTCAAAATCTGTGAAACTCGAATACATGTTGGAAGGAGCGAGCGGTCTATGCGGGCGCGGAAATACGTCACGATTGGAGCGCGGTACGAGTGCATTCTGATGTTCGCCAATAATAGGCTTTCATGAAATGGTCGCTGTCTTTCTAAATCGGACTAAACGGGAGTTTGATACAATATCACACAATATCAAACCGAAGATAAAATATCAAAATTCACTCGATTGTTTTAAGGCAAACAATACAGGAATAGAAACAGAGTAAGAGTCCGTTCCATAAGGGCAGAAGCATCTCTATCGAGAAAAATTCATAAATGCACCGCAGCTATTGTTGTACAGTATTCGGAGGCGAACCCGTGACACGAGTGCGATGGATGCTTGTAGCTCCGTAACCGCATTTTTACAACTGCTGATCTCTTCGCCCGTGAAAATGCTAAGTTATCTACGATATCAGAGGAATTCTGCAGCTGCCGTCATACCTACTTGAAGAATGGTGCATGCGTAGACGAGGCCCACGGGTTTCTTTTTCCAACTGGTGGGAATCTATGAAGAAAATGTGGTTGTTCTATCAGTTACCTGTAGCCTACTTACACGATATTATAATTGTGCTCGAATGACCTACTCGAATAGGCATTCGAACGATTTAATTCGAATTTGAACATTCGAATTCAAATATTCAAAAAAGCGCATTTTTCGAATGTATTCGAGTTCGAATGTTCGGAAAGTCACGTTTGTCCATTATTCTCAACAGGAATTTTCGAAGAAAAAAAACCGAATTGTTCGAATGCACTCGTATTCGAATATTCCAAATTTATGGGCATTCGGAACTATTCGAATATTCGAGAAAAAAATCGAGAGTGCAATTATACTCTATAAACTTATAACTACTACTAGAGGACAGCAGGAGGATATCAACAACTATCGACCCATCAGTCTTCTCTCGGTTGTGTACAAGATATTCACCAAGATACTGCTTAACCGCATGGAGCGTTGCTTGGATGAGTATCAGCCTGTGGAGCAAGCAGAGTTTCGTAAGGACTTCTCCTCCATAGACCATATTCAGACTGTCTCACAACTCATCGAAGGGAGCCGCAAATACCACATCCCACTTGTCCTTGTCTTCGTGGATTATCGGAAAGCGTTCGACTCAGTGGAAATCAACGCCATTCTGAACGCGCTTGTGCATGCTGGTATACCGTCGCCCTATATCCGACTTCTCGACGAATGCTTCTCGAACACATCGACCACCATCCAGTTGTTCGACCGAAAGCTTAAGATTCCTATCGAGAAAGGAGTACGGCAGGGAGACACGATTTCTCCTAAGCTATTCACAGCGGCACTCCAGGATGCCATGAAGGAATTGAACTGGGACGATAAAGGCTACCTTGTCGACGGTAAACGGATCAGCAACCTTCGCTCGCTGACGATATTGTTCTCATCTCTACCAGCACGGCAGAAGTTGAGGAAATGCTGAACGAGCTCAATGTGGCAGGTATGAAGATTGGATTGGACATGAATATGTCCAAAACGCAATTTGTGGTCAACCAGTGGTGTGACACGGGACTCGTAAGGTTAAATGGAGTCGCTCTACAACAGGTCGACTCCTACGTCTATCTGGGAAGAGAGCTGAACATGGACGCGCAGCATGGACAGCCTTCAGTTCGATTCGCGAAGTCACCGATCAGGTCAAGGATGCCGGCTTCAGGGCCTCGATATTCAACGCCTCTGTACTGCCAGCGATGTGTTACGCGACGGAAAACTGGCCCGACAACAAGACAATCGCCAGAGCAATGCAATCTACGCATAGTTCATTGGAGGGATGCCTTCTGAGGACAAGCCTTCGTCAGCAGTGGCAAGAGGGCCTACGAAGCTCGGAGCTACGGGAGAAGTCGCAATTAGCAGACCCGCTGCAGTACATGAAGAAGTCCAAATATCGCTAGGCCGGACACCTGCTTCGACGAAAGGACGATAGAAGGAGTCTCCGTGTCACAGAATGGCTCCCGAGAGACCATAAGAGACCACTAGGACGACCGCCAACGCGATGGGCAGACTCATTCTCAAGATCTTTCAGAGAGCGGAGTCTGCCTCACTGGATGCAAGCAGCCAGAGATCGAGCGGTCGGAAGAGTTGTGGTCCCCGCTGAGAAGACCTCCAGCCGACAAAAGGACCATCAAAGTATCAAAGTAAGTAAGTAAACTTATAACTAAGGGATATTCGTCCACGTAGAACAGGTAAGGAAGTCACTAAAGGCCCCACAGACTTCTGCGGCGCCGCCGAGCGGCGACGGCGAACGGCGAAACCGCTGAGCGGCGCCGCCGAGCGGTGCCGCTCAGCGGCTTGACTCATCATCAGTGAGAGCAGTGACGGCTGTACTGTACTGTTTCTAGTCGGGACCGACTGGTGCTTAACAATAACGCGCCTCGATGACGATCGCGCGCCCGCATCGACCGTCTCCGCTCTGTATCCCGCCGCGAAAGGGCAGAGCGCAGAGCGCAGACAGACAGACGCTGGAGCGGCGCCGCCGGGTGGAATGATTCAAGTCACTTCCGCCAGCGACGCCGCCGGTGCCGCTGGGCGACGCCGCCGGCACCGCCCAGCGGCGCCGCTGGCGGCGAACTCTGCGTCCCTGCCCTATGGTTAAGCATAGGGCAGCGGCGACGCCGCAGAAGTCTGTGGGGGCCTTTAGTCACTTGGATGGCGAAGCTAGTTCTTTTTCAGAACGTCATGAAATCTTTAGCGAAAATGACGTTCAAAACTTGTATCCAAAGCCGCTGAAGAAATGTTTTTACGTGTTTTGTTGGAATGCATTTAGTGAGATGGTGGGATTACCAGGGATGTGCGGGATTTCGTTTCCGTTTTCAGGTTACTTTGTGACCGTACCGTGTTTCGCGTTCCGTTTCTTTGGGGCTTAAGACGGAAATGCTTACTCAAGACTCATGAAACAACCTTGGCTGTCTTGCACTGCCTGTTCACCTATTGAACCGGCGGAGCCGCGTCTTCTCCCGGGAGGGGGTGGGGCGATGGGAACGCCGAGCCGTCAATCGTGGAAGAGATTACCGAGCGCACAGGGATATGACCTTCAGTGCAGTACTGCTTATGCATAATGAGTACCGGCTCAATAAATCATCCACGAGAGAGTATCAGAAACACAAAACAGGACACCGAGAGGACTACATCCTTTTTCAAATGGTCACAAAAGTAGGCTGGGTTTCTCAATAAGGTTCACGTTGACGGCTATGGCGGAGTGGCGTTCTACTCGCCGCCCTTTAAACAGAGGGGGGGGGGGGGCAGACGGCTGCGGGACATTATGTACGAATGGTCGCGGCGCACGCGGCGAATAGCGCGGCGACCGAGGCAGAAGACGTCGCAATTAGGTGACTTCAGCGGCCAGTGATATCTAGACCTGCCTCAAAACTTGCACAGCACATCAAGTGTTAGAAAGTGTATGCAAAGTCAGTTTCACTGCGATAGTGTCTCATATTTTCAGCTTTTCCTAAAGAAGCATCATATAAAATTGATCCTTAGAAAGTTGTTAGTTTTATAACTTAAACTCAATTTCTAAACCAGAGCATGTTCCCGCATGTTTTCCCCCAGCTCCTGCAACAGCAGAAATTAATATCAACAACTCAAAGCTAGCGTCTGCAGGTCATGAGGCACAGCTCACACGACCGCAGCGGAGCTCATCGCGCACGCGGCAGTCGCCGTCGCGGGCGCGGTGACCATCCGTACATAAAGACCGCCCCTCGGGGCAGACATAACTCCAACGCCGCGCGAATCCCCCTGGTGTCGCGCACGGTGCGCGGCAAAATTGGACGAGTTGTCGCGGTCCGATGCTTCCGACGGCTAGAAATGCTTCCGATAGGGGACATGCGGAACGCCTTTGCCACATTTCAACGTTTCCTGAAGATGGTATATGAATGTCGTTTCAATGGGACGATCAGCAACAGTTTATGCAGGAATTCTGGTCATGTGGATGGTTTTTAGAGTCAGTGTTTGCCATCTACAACTTCTTTGGTCGATTTTTACCTGTGATTATGGTTATGCTACGGAAAAAGGTCCCTATCACCCATTCTCGGATCAACTGTCCTACTGCAGACTGTTGTCTACCACATTCTGTGGAATCTTAAGTTCCTTGCTAGAAATGTGGTCTGAGGGTTAAACACGGAGAACATTTCGTGCTCCGCGGCTAGCCCATGCGTCACCGAGCGCATGTCCGCGTTTCAGCGCCGTGACGTCGCACGCGGCTAGCACGCGACGTCGCGGCGACGTCGCGCGCTAGGGTTACGTGAACCTTTCGATTTTATGTAGTGTATAACCAATTTAATGAGAGGGAAACTACTCTCATAATGAAAAAAATATGTAGAAAATTACGGAGTTTACCACCACAAGCTCACAGGAGGCGGGAAATTTGGCGAATCCGTTAGTTTTGTCCTCTTGGAAGGAGTACAACTGTTTTGAACAGTGCGATAATGTATGTCTTTATAGGAAAAAAGAAGTTTTTGTCGGGTTTGACCGAGGAAGTGAATGCAATGGGCTTCTCCATCCGGACGGAGAAGCAGATTGATCAAAAGATTAGGGACGAATTGAAAGCAGTTAAAAAATATGCGTCGGCTCTGGTAAGTATATGAAAACAGTTTTTCTAAAATTTCGTTCCTTGAAATCGTATTTTTTATAGAAGAGCGAGCAATCGAATACCGGAGGCGGCATGGCAGTTCTCCCACGGATGACAAGAACGCAGAAGTTTGTCTTTGAGGCGCTGGAGAACAAACCCAGGATAACCGGTACCCACGGTGGACAGGAAATTTGAAGTGTAAGTTGCGTTATTACGTAGTGCAAATGCATTTAGAGTTATATTTTTTGTATATTATACATTATATATTATATATAGCACTGCTATTTTAGAATGCAGAAGTGTGGAATACAGAGCGAAGGATGTGGGACGAGGACGCCCCTGTACTCGAGCCGCAAGAGACCACTCCGAAACCGGTGAAAGTGCCTAGAAAGGAAAGGGAGGAGGACACAATACGAGCCCAGTAAGTTTCATTTTTCGTTTATTAAAAGGACTCTTAGCCCATTGCGTGGTTCTCCATATTTCAGCGATTTCAATATACCATTATTACATTTCAGGGATGCGCGTCAGCAACTTGTTGACACAGAGCTGAGGAATGCGAATCTTCGTACGGAGAATCTTCTGCTGGAGAAGCAGGTCTGGGACCTGAAGCTGTGCTATTGGAGGGAGAAGCATCGGCTCCTTCATTCGGGCACAACGGTGTGATCTCGTGTCGTTATGCCTGTTCGTTTTTGTATTCTTATGCATCTACCCATATTCGTTTCTGGATTCTCGCTCATACCTCTACCTGTGGAATACCGGTTGTTGAAATTGTTGGACCAATGCATATGTAGCTTTAAACAGTCATCATGATATGGATTGAATCTCAATGAAGCTTTATCTCGTTCATGTTCGAGCACTACAGTAGCAATGAACTAAAAGTATAGCGGAGTCGGGATAGAGGATCCCATCTTCTACGGATTGTTCCAAATCTGTTGGGACAGGGGCATTCGGTGGCTGGTCATAATCGTCTAGCTCCTTCGCATCGATGGCTATATTGCGAAGAATGCAGCAGGCAGGAATAACTTGAGCCGCTTTGGCGGGGGCGTATCTGTAACTTGAATACTTGACGATGACAAAGAAACAGAGGTGAATTAGGTTGATGACCTGCACTCGGCATGTAGAGTATGAAACTGCCGCTTCAGCATTCCAAAGTTTTGCTCTATCCTTGCCCGCGCACTGCACACTGCTCTATTGTACAGCAACACTGCAATCCACATTTCTTGAGAGCGGTACCGACGTATTCTCAACTGCATACCTCTCTGCGTTTTAGGGGAATTTACCGGCTTGAGGAGGAATGTTTCATCTGCGTAAGCCGAATCTCCAATAATCACGCCGTCGAGCCTTCCCCTAAAGAGGTTCTCATACAGGGCAGACGTTTTAAAAAATCTGGAATCGTGGGCTGATCCTGGCCATTTCGTCGGCACCCAGTGAATTCGTCCGTCGAAGTCCACGACGACGCCAACATTCAAACTGTGGAAGCCCTTACGGTTGACGTAGTCCTCCTCGGAATCCGCAGGCGCAATTATCCGAACATTAGTGCCGTCGATAATGCCCACGATTCCAGGTATGCCGTACTTCCAGTAGAAGGCCCTCTGAATTTCCATGCTTTCTCCTCCGCGCAGCCAGTAGATGAACCGTTCCGCTTTACTGTTGAGCGCCTGCAGAAATCGATTCAGTATTCGCGAAACGGTGGCCTGGTTGCAGCCTGCTATGCGAGCACTGTCGCTCTGCATAACGTTCCTCCCAAGCAGGTGAATGCAGAGAGCCACTTGTAGAGCCACAGGAAGGTCGGTGCCCCTCCCTATCGTGTGGCTCAAGTCGGCAGCTAAAATGCGGCAGATTCGGAAGAACACAGCCTTGCTGAATCGGTAATCCTTCTTGAACTCCACATCCGACAAGGCTTCAAACGGAACCGTTCTGTCGTGAAACACCCTTGTGACCGTCGCATTCTGTCTTTCCTCCTCGGCTTCAGCGACATCCAGAACGTTGAGTGCATCTATTACTATAAAAGAGCATGAACATTCTCAACATGGACCATTTGTTATCTAGCGGTACAATACGCCAGCAGTCAACAGAAAGCCTAGTTGTCCTTCTTACCAGGGAATGCCGTCAGCTTCCCATGGAACTTCTGATTGAAACCTATATCACGTGAAAGAGCTCGAGACGCTGATCACAGATATGTAGACCAAATTTGCTAAATGGACCTCCTAAGCGAGTTATGGCCGGCGGAAGCCGCCATGTCTTCCATGTGTTAGGCGCGCTCAATCAGCATTGGGCGCAGTATTGCGCGGTAATCAGCGGTTTGGCTATCAGCACCGTAAGCAGCGGTGGCACAGTGGTAGAGTGCTCGCTCCAAAGGATTGGGTTCATTGGTTCGGTTTCCGCCGCTGTCGGGTTTTTTGCATTTTGTGATCTATCTCCGACGAGGACCTATAATC
>OX375870.1:61999230-62019830 GCA_947359475.1 Heligmosomoides polygyrus bakeri | reverse complement strand
AGCACATTTTTGAGCGAACGGCTAGTGGCGACTTGCATTTACGTCTATTTGAAGACGGAAACGTGTTTCAGGTTGAATGTTTTTATTCATGACGTGAAGCAAGTCAGAAATTCAAATCAAAACAAAATAAAAAGTAAAAATAAAATCAAAAGTCAACAAAACGTAATAAACATAGTAAATAAAAAGTAAAGGCACTAGTTAAAAGTTCCGACTCCACCGACACGACTTCGGTCGAATAAAAATTTTCGCGGAAACTTCGTCTAGGGGGGTTATTTGGGGTGCTGAGCACGAATCTGACATCCGTTTTTCACGATTCGGTCGGAGACCACCCACACCTTTAACAAGGGTGGTCCAGGCAGAGTCACCGATTTCGCTGTGCACTACTTAAGAGTTCCGACTCCACCGACACGACTTCGGCCGAACGGTTGTAGCAACGGTATGGGTGGTATCCGACCGAATCGTTAAAAACGGATGTCAGATTCGTGATCAGCACCCCAAATAACCCCCATAGACGAAGTTTCAGCGAAATTTTTTATTCGACCGAAGTCGTGTCGGTGGAGTCGGAGTTTTTAACTAGTGCCTTTACTTTTTATTTATTATGTTTATTAAGTTTTGTTGATTTTTGATTTTATTTTTACTTTTTATTTGTTCTGATTTGAATTTCTGACTTGCTTCACGTCATGAATAAAACATTCAACCTGAAACACGTTTCCGTCTTCAAATAGACGTAAATGCAAGTCGCCACTAGCGCGTTCGCTCAAAAATGTGCTAAAAATGAGATTATAGGTCCTCGTCGGAGATAGATCACAAAATGCAAAAAAACCGCCAGCGGCGGGAACCGAACCAACGAACCCAATCCTTCGGAGCTAGCACTCTACCACTGCGCCACCGCTGCTGCTGGCGGCGCTGATAGCCAAACCCCTGATTCCCGCGCAATACTGCGCCCAATGCTGATTGAGCGCGCCTAACACATGGAAGACATGGCGGCTTCCGCCGGCCATAACTCGCTTAGGAGATCCATTTAGCAAATTTGGTCTACATATCTGTGATCAGCGTCTCGAGCTCTTTCACGTGATATAGATCTCAATCCGAAGTTTCATGGGAAGCTGACGGCATTCCCTGGTTAGACCCACAATTAACTTGTATATTTCCTCTCTCCATCCTTTTGAAACATAAGGAGTGATACTACTTACCTCATTTGCCTCTTGCTCTTCACAAAAACTAGCAAAAACTCCAGTTCTTCTACAGTTAAGCGCCACTTAGAAACACCCCGCGAAATAAGTGAACCGTACCATAATTAAAAAACGACGAAAACTTCCCAAAATTGCGATTATATCAATGAAAGTTACCCCTTTGAGCCTTTCCAATGCAGAAATACCAACAAAAAAAAAACACTTCAAATCATGTATAGTTGAATACTTTTTAGAAAAGGACATCAATTACTACTCACTGTAATCAAAAGCGATGAAAACGTTCTCGAACTCATCCTAAACTAAGCAATGCTGGGCGAAAATTACCCCACTAAGCATCCCACATACAAAAACATCTAAAACAACGTTCTCATGTCCTCGTCGTGGAACAAAATCCCTCTTACGTGGAGACATATGTTGAAAACATCGTCTTAACAGCAGCACGTCCGCTCCAATCAGCAACGTCTCTGCTCCAATCCGAATACCCCCTACCTCCGAGTAGGGGGACGCAATTTCCCGCTAGAGCCCCTGGGTACTGTATTCCCAGCATTATGTGCATCGCGGAAGTACGGTATTTCCTCCCCCTTTCCCGGCGTCGCGTCGGAGCGAGGTATGCATACGGCCCCAGAGGCGTGGCAAATGTCTGCGTCTCCACTATCTCGTAAGGCAGCCGCTGGACTCTCGAGGTCTCGAGCAAGCCCAGGGGGTTGTGGGTGTGCGGGCCAGGGGGACGATGGGGTAGAACGTTCATCCTCCGACGGCTATTAGTACCAAAGTTCCTCGCTCTCCAGCATTATCAAAACGAAAATAGCTAGGTAGTCGTAGCATGCTAGATTTCGTTAAACGCTTTAAAGATCTTCCGTAAGTTGCTCTCAGCTGTAGACCAAGATTGGTATCGACCTTTTATTAGGCTTACGTTTCGGCGCGTGTAGCGCAGTGGGCGCGTGTAGCGCAGTCGGAGGAGGCGCGACTGTCGCGTGCACCCGATACCAGGTTCCTGGTTCGGATTTCCCGCCCAGGCCAACCAAGCCTTCCATCCCTCCGGGGTCGGTGAATTGGTACCAGACTCGTCTGGGAAGGATAGAGCGCTGACTTGTTCATCGGCTGGCCACCGCAAGTCATTGTATGGCCATATACGCATTCATGTCGCCTCCACGACATCCCGTAGAAGTAGAATGCGCTGGCGCATCCCAGAAGGGACTGAGTAACGCCGTCCTTTATCCTTTTATCCTTTACGTTTCGGCGATGTCGCCTTCGTGAGAGCCTAGAAAAGTCGAGTTCATTTGAAAAACTATTCGCCCAAACGCCATTTCATCCTACAGGAGTGAATTCCAAAGGAGACAAGGAGTCAGGAGGCAATGTCGTAGAGCATAGTAACGCTAACCTTAGTGGTGGGGTCGAAGTGATCCACCAGTCACCCGTAGCTGGAGGTGGGCTAACTCGGATGGGTTTGCGAGCTTATATCGACTGACCACCTGCCCCAGGGACCCCCTTGAGCACGACCACGTAGGTCAAACCCGCAGAGGTCGACGTAGGGCGCCAGCTCTTGCGTCACCGCGATGCACTCCTCCTTGCGGTTGATTTTTGGATTTCTGGCCGCGATCCAAAACGCTTCGAGAGTTCTGCGTGCCGTGACGTCGCGCTCGCGTGCCAAGATCGTGACCGCCACCTCGACCATTGCGCTATCGTGACTCCGGACCCTATGCTCCCCCAACGGAGTAGACACATTAGATCTTCTTAGCACATCCAAGTGCTCCTTAATCCTGGTGCAAAGAGGTCTCCCCGTCTCCCCTATATACTCATCCCCGCATTGACTGCATGTAATGAGGTACACCACCCCCGATGTCATACAGTCACCAGCACTTCCAAACGGGCAGACAACACAGGATGGTGTAGTGCACGTCCTGTCGTATAGGCGGTTCCGAAACAATTGTCCCTTCAAGTTTGGCGGAGGGATCTCAATCACTCTCACCAGGTCCTGTAGACCTGCTTTACGAAGGCATGTGCGAATAGACGCACTGGTTTCGTCTGATAGAAAAGGGATGCAGAAGGGTATCTTTCCTTCTTCTTGAGCTTGAGCTGCTGTCACCACAGCTCGCCGCCTTCGTCGTCCGTGGAACGCTTCCGTGGGATACCCGTTGGTTCTTGCAATGTGATCTGCCAAATCCCTTGAGAAGGCTTTCTGTTCGGCATCAGACGAAACTTTAGCCGCCGTTCGGTACATATTTCGCACTATTCCCCTTTTAGTACTACTTGGATGGGATGACCGGAAGTGGACAAGGATATTTTTATTGCTCGGCTTGCGGTACCACCTCGTCCTGAAAACTCCTCTCGAGAGGCCAACCTGCACGTTCAGAAATGGAAGCCAATTTTCTGTAGGCTCTTCTCTCGTGAGCTTTATGTGCTCAGACTGCTCATTCAAGAGGGCGAAATATGTGTCCATCTCGGATTGAGTGGAACACACTATGAAGCAGTCATCTATATACCTACAGTATACGATAGGTTTGCACTCTAACGATAAGAGAGGAGCTTCCACTTTCGCCATGAATGCTACCGCAAGCACGGGAGCCAACCTTTGTCCCATTGCCAGTCCCCTCACCTGGCTGTAGTACTCCCCACACCACCTGAATATGTTGCACCGCAGACACTCATTAAGAAGTGTCATGATCTGCACAACAGCGAGGCCGTACAAGTTCAACCTTGCTTGGTGTTCGGCAATAATTTCCGAGACGGCCTGTACAGCGCTTTTTCTGGAAACGTTTGTGTATAGTGAGGTTACATCAAACGATTCCATGACATACCCATCTTCCGCCCTGGTTGCGTTGAGCACTTGGAGGAAAGCGTTAGTGTTGGGTAAGTGGGAGGGAATAAATTTGAACAGTTGTACCAGGACAAGGTTTAGAAGCCACGATATACGATCTGTAGGGCCAGCAACATTGCTTATAATAGGCCGAACCTTGAACGACGAAGGGTCGACAGCGGCAGCTCCTCCGGGAGCTTGTGTGTCTTAATGAGCACGTATAATACGGGGCACACAGGTAGCTCACACCTGAGTCGTGTGATTACCCCCTTAGGAAGGTTTGCCGACTTGGCAATTTCTGTCCATTTTCTATTAAGGCGGCGGTACTGTTTCCCAAACTCCTCACGAGAGGATGAGGCATAAATGGTGTTATCTTGAAGATGGAGCCTTGTTATGGCCCTATCTAGCTCTTGAGGCAACACCACGAATTCCCCACCTTTGTCACTAACAGTGACCCTTATGGCACCAGACTTTGCCAATTCCCTTTAAAGAGCTTATGTAACTAAGCTTTAAAGATCACGTATTCCAGCTGCATATATAAGAATCGAATATCTTAATTCTTGCCAAAAAAGCACGTGAAGGGCAGTGGACACTACAAGAATTCGAAAAGGGCTATTTAGAAAATTTAGGTCTATATAAACAGGTAATCGGTTTAATCTGATCTGAATTTTTCTGTCTAACTGTGTTACGCCTTTCTTCCACTCTTCAGACGTCGATGAGAAAACACACGTCTTGTCACCGCCCAATGGTCGGAAGTGACTTAATATTATTGAAGCTTTCAGTTATTTTACAAGCGAGCGGGCAACTCAAGCTTATCTTCTTATTTTTTTATTTGATCCATGTCCCTTTTTTTGGTTGTCCAGCTATTTTACACAAAATCATTGTTCATCGTTCTTTTTAAAAGTTACATAAGCTCAATCATATTCTCGTGGATATTGCTGAGACAGGCAGGTGTTGCATTTTTGCGCAACGTCACGCCAATCAACGAGTCCGCCATCAACGGCGCGGTTTTCGCGCGTCACAAACTCGGCCAAATGTGGCGGCGTAGGCAGGGTGGGAAGTGGGCGGCGGATCATGTGGGAATGCACGCCCCTCATCTTCTCAAATATCGGGGTAACGCCGAATCTCTGCCGTATGGAGTGGAGTCGTTCCTTACCAAACGTAAAACTCCGGCCAGAGGGCGCGTAATTACGATTTACGATTTACGGCGATTTTCGGCTGATTGTTTACGTTTTACGAAATTTGGGTATTAAATTTTAAATTTTCGTAAAGGTGATCTTTGATCTACAAATAACTAGACTCAGATAGAAAGATCAAACCACTGTTGCTTCTATGAGATCAACACTGCACGATATAGCGCGGAGCTAATGATTATTCAAAGTGAGGTAAAAACAAACTTGTATCCTATTCAAAGAAAGGCGCAGTTTTCTTGTCCTTTTTCAATGATGAGATTGAGATGGTCGTATTCACCCCATCTAATCCGTCTAGAATGTTGAGGACCCAAGGAAGCAAACGTTAGAGAACTGAAAGGTTGCCGAAGCGCGTGCAGACAATTATTAAATAGTAGAGCAGGTTTCAAGATGAAAAGGCATGGAAACATGGAAAATCCTCTGCAACAAGCAAAAAACGGCTCACGTGCAGATAAACAAAGGTGTACGTTTTTTAGTTCTTAAAGCTACTTTCTCAGACTTGGAAGAAGCGTTTTTTTTTCAGCGGACGTTACATAAACAAATGCTTGCACGGTTGAAAGTGCTTCGGGTGGAACGGAGGACTGAAAGGGGACATCTTGTGTGTTTGGATTATGCACGAAATGAGGTCAAAATTGAGTAAGTTAGGTGATGTTTAATGTTGTAGTGCCAGCAAACTGAATTAAGGTTTTTTTTTTAAATATAGGACTCGAGCTTTCGCTGAAACTGTGTGGTGGACGGCGGCGACGCCGATGGCAGCTTTGGAGTGGTTGTGAATCAATTACAGAAAGAATAAAAAGTGTTCCATAACTAGGTCGCGGGTTGTCGAGCTGCAGCCTAATGGAAAGCATAGGATGCACCGTGAAGAACGGATTCGGATGATGCTAACTGGAATCCACAATAAAAAATTTTTTGAGCAAACTGGCAAAGTGAGGGTTTGCGGCGGACTAAAACGTCGGAAAGCGTAGTGCTGAAATTTAAGCGATGTTGTATTTAGTAGTGGGTAACTCACAGATTAACTCTTGGCCCCCTCATGTCTCATGTTCTCAGTGTAGGTAAGGAATCCTGGGGTGCATCATACTGTTTTAATTTGGACTGTGCAAGCAGTGCTTTTTGTTTCCCAATAAACTGTTTTGATCGTCATATAATAAGCATTTTTACAAAGTTTTTTCATGTTTTCACAGTCTTCTTGAGGCTCGTATTGTTAGTACAACGGATGCATTCATTTCGATCCAGCTCACAAAACTTATGACCGACCTGTAGTTGAGTGTGTTACTTTTTAACACCCATATTGGAAAAAGGATATAAGCAGCATGGAGAGTGTGCTAAATATTTTTACTAGAAAAGTAGTGGTGGTTCTGGCGTAGACTGACGTTACACATACTTTGTGACTTGGAGAGGAGCAAAATATTCGGATGTATAGCATAGAATGTTCTTGCGGTGGCGTTTCAAATAATCACTGAAAGAATTACATAACGTCAATTCTGTCACCTTCTTTAAATTTTTGCCTTCATTTAAAACTGAAAGCGTCTCTTGCTATATCTGCTGCTACTAGGATGTCGGATGATTGTTCCTCTACGAAACCATTCTGTCGTTAACGGTGGATTCCCTCTTCGATAAAAATCCGCTGGAAAACTGGTTTGGACCCCTACCTGGACGTTGTACGTGTATGAGAGCTCTGGATAGTTATTTTCTCTTGTGTGTTGTCTGCGCTTCCGTTGTTCCTCCTCGTTGCTATTTTGCTCTGTTCTTTGCTCAAGTTAGGTTCTTTAACCCATTGACGACCGCGCGGCCCAATTTCGGCCCGCAGGTTTTCTGTCGCGTGGGACCGCGCGGCCCAATTTTAGCCCGCGCTTAAAAAAAATGTTCGCTGTGGCGCACTTCCTCGATTTTTCATAGTTTACTAGTATTCATTAGATTCGTTGGATCCTACCAATGCTACCTGCACAGTGGTCCGAGAATCATTTACTTCTAACGAAAGCTTTGATAAAAAAAATCAGCACAATTTACTATTCAAACCTCAAATAAATAGATACTACTCACGAACAGCTACGTATATCTTACAAAAATGGTCATGGTTAAGACATCTAGTCGAATTTCTTGCGAAAACCTTGAACCCAATTTAGAAAAAATATTTCACACACTTGCTACATCGTGTGGTCACCTTATTTGCACGATTCGTGACGAACGTGGGCCCTTTTCTGTGCTGACCTTTTTGTGGCAGCAAATACATCTTCTACGTTTTGCTTCGAACCTGTTCCGGCCTTTTCCAATATGTGGCTCACCCATTGGAGAGGGAGCTTCATTTGGAATACCGTGAAGTAGTGAGTGCACGAGATTCGAGCCTCAAGGCTGTCCCAGCGCGCGGTCCCACGCGCCAGACACGTGATTTGCCGCGCGGTCGTCAATGGGTTAAGCATTCCTTCATTAACTCCGTTTTGTCTTTTAGTTCAAGCGTCTTGAATGCTTACATCCTGGTGTTTTGTTTGTTGGTGTTGCTGTTGTTTTACTACACGTTCACAAGCCCGTCGATTCGCGTCCGTAAAATAAATAAATAAATAAATAAATAAATAAATAAATAAATAAATAAACCCTTTGGTTCTAGACAATTATAAATGTTTCGTAATAAGGTCGGTTAATTTGGTTGCAATTCTTATGGACACTCTGTAGATGCCAGGTGCTGCAGCACATGGTCGCGATGTAATAGTGAATTAGATAGCGCAGATATGTATGTAAATGCAATAAGAGGCACACAGATGTTCATTTCAAAGCGACATATTCAGTGGATGGTCGGCCCACTTCGACATGAATTCTTGCACATTGATCAGCTGATCGGTGGGGCTTGTTTTGATGGCGATTAGGAAGCGGTTGAGGTCGTCCCTATCGGCGCTGAGGTCGCCGAAGTCCACTCGTGTCCTTGTGATTGGGTAGCCTTCAAAATGATACAGATCATCAGAGGTTCACATTTCAGAAGAACACGTGCAAGATAATTGAGGGAGCTGGTCAACCTGTAATGATGCACTCAGGCCACTTCTGATCATTGGTCTCAAGCGTGGCTTCGAAAAGACCGCGGGAGTCGAGCTTCAGATGCCGGCTGGAACCGTCGTCAACAGACGTGGCCAGCACCCACTCCTTGATCTCCTCGTGTGTTGAGCTCTGAACGAGTGACTATCCAGTGCTATTACTATTATTATTAATTTATAATTAGCTATTATTATTAATTTATTATTAACTTATCATACTATATAATAATCCGCTAAGCGATGAGTCACACTATCGATCGACGCGATGAGTCAAAAATAGGGGATATTACGGGGAAATTACGGGACACAAATTAAGGCAAGAAAATAGCGGAAAATACCAAGACGCCTTCTACGTGCCTGGCGACTCAGTAGACGAGCTGAACACGTCGCCAAACGTGCCTGGCGACTCGGTGGACGTGCCGAACACGTCGGCGACCGTGCATGGCAAGCCGTAGACGTACCGAACACGTTGGTGACCGTGCATGGCGAGCCGTAGAAGTGCCGAACACGTCGTCACTTCAGCCCTGGGGTAATCGAGGTCGATGAACATGATTATGAAGTTCGTCTTTGAAGTGTAGATCACCATCGATCGATATCGATCAAATTATCGATTTTTTTTATGGATGTCGTCCAAGCGGTCCGAAACTTCAGCCCTAGGGGTTATCGAGGTCGATGAACACGATTATGAAGTTCGTTTTTGAAGTGTAGATCACCATCGATCGATATCGATCAAATTATCGATTTTTTATGGATGTCGTCCAAGCGGTCCGAAACTTCAGCCCTAGGGGTTATCGAGGTCGATGAACACGATTATGAAGTTCGTTTTTGAAGTGTAGATCACCATCGATCGATATCGATCAAATTATCGATTTTTTATGGATGTCGTCCAAGCGGTCCGAAACTTCAGCCCTAGGGGTTATCGAGGTCGATGAACACGATTATGAAGTTCGTTTTTGAAGTGTAGATCACCATCGATCGATATCGATCAAATTATCGATTTTTATGGATGTCGTCCAAGCGGTCCGAAACTTCAGCCCTAGGCGTAATCGAGGTCCTGACCGGTGGCTTTCTCCCAGATCTAACCGATCGAGGTGGAGAGGGGGGGGGGGGGACACGCCGGTTGTTTTCTCCCAGATTTAACCGATCGAGGTGGGGAGGGGGTGGGAGACACGCGGGTATTATATTATGGCCGAAGGAGTGCTCCACATCAGGTGGAAAGTTTCAATGCGGAGGCCAGTATCGATCGATATTATCGATCGCCTGACCTGACCGGTGGTTTTCTCCCAGATTTAGCCGGTCGGGGTGGGGAGGGGTGGGAGACACGCGAGTACTATGGCCGGAGGAGTGCTCCACAACAGTCTTAGGACGAAAGCACTGATTAACGCAAATGAATTACGTTTCTGAACTGTCTGAAGATAGTGCCGACGTTGAAGAGATGTTGAAGATGGAGGGAGAGAGAGCTGGACGGCTTCATATCGAAGAACTACTCACCTGATCATAAAGAAGGTAGACCAAGGTTCGAAATTATTAAGGTTTTCAATTACCTCTTTTTACTGCTAAGGTGCCGAGAAGGCTGCACAAGCAGAACAGCTGCTTGAAGTGAGTGATCTTGGCTTAGTGACTCTCTAAGGTCGCGCGAAGCGCGCAAGTGCGAAACACGCCGACAGGCGTGTCGGAGCACTTGTTAATTTATAATTAGCTATTATTATTATTAATTTATTATTAGCTTATTATTTATTATTATTATTATTATTATTAATGGGTTGACAAGTGTAACTACTGGATATAAAACAAATATACCATACCTCAACCCATGGAGATTCGGGTAGGGGAACCTCAGCTGGAATATCGGTGCCGTCAAATGGAGAGTAGTCCACCAACGAGGCATCTCCTTTAAAGGCACATGTACCTGTTATGACCAGTCAAGCAAAAACTTCGAGGATGGCTTTCTGATCGTATTGAGCAAAAGGACCAGATACTCGAACAGCTCGACGATTTGCTAACCAGCGACGGATGAAATCGTTGCATCGTGAAGCACAAGGCCAACGAGTACAATACCGCTCGCGCCGCACGGTCAAAAGTGGGCGAAAAAACGCAAAAATAGCGTCGCAAAGCGTCGCATGATCATAACTCCTTCAGTTTTAGGTTTTTTGAAAAAAGGTTGGCACCATTCAATTCGTCTCTTCGAGATCTACACAAACATGTGTAAAACTTTATTATTTTCGCCGTGGGTGGTCCAAAATTGACTGGACGGGCGATTAGAGCAGCTTATTTCCCAGGATATGCGTGCTTTCGGAGTATCTCAAAGATGGCGTACGTCGCCAGTGCTCTGTCATGCTAGGAATGCCCGAGAGTGCGCCGTGCACAATGCACACAGAACCTAACCTATCAATCGAGTGGGCGAGCGCATGTCCCCTGCGCTTCTATCTTCTCTTACTGGGAAATGCGAAATTCTCAAGAGTATTTCGAATCGTTTGGAGAATGTTCTTAGAAATTTCCAGTCACCACACTCAGGATTAGCTCCAATCTGTCCAGGCGAAACTTTGGTGTGCGCTGTGTACAATGCGTACAAAGAAGAACCTTTCAATCGAGGGGGGGGGGCAGCTTGGAAACTGAGCGTTTGGGGAGTTTTATCAGAAATGGACAGCCTTAGAGCACCTCCTTTATCAAATGTCTTGCCGCCCTAGTCAGGAGTTACTCTAAGGCTGTCCAGCGAGCCTTTGGAGTGCGCCGTGAACAATGCATACAGATTCGAACCTTTCAATCGAGGGGGGCAGCTTGTAGATTGAGCGTTTGGGGAGTTTTGTCAGAAATTTGCGGCCATCTTAGTCAGAATTTGCTCTAAAGCTGTCCAGAGAGCCTTTGGAGTGCGCCGTGAACAATGCATACAGATTCGAACCTTTCAATCGAGGGGGCGACCGCTCGCAAATTGCCCTCACGGGCGTGTTCGGAGCGCAATAGCTCTGTCAAGTTGGAACCTTTCAGGTTGCAGCTAGTAGGTTTTGTAGGCAGTCGAGCGGTCTGTTAGCACGCCAAAGCAGAATGGTTTAGCATAGGAGGAGGCAATGTTATAGGGTGCGAAAATGCAGATGAGGCTTGTGTGAAGCATTTTTTCCGACTTCCGTGGACCAATGCGAGAAGACGCGGCGAGCTAACGGCCTTAAAATGCGTACGACAACAGAGAGCTAAGGTACCTTATTGCTGATGACGTGCTCATAGCTCCTCAGCTGCCTAAACTGCCTTACCCTCAGCTGCCGTTTTAGAGTGGCGAAAGGTAGCGGTTAGAGTTTCTTGCGCTCCTACTCGCCCAGATTGGAGTCTTCGACACTCGCAATAGCACCATTCTGTTCTGCTTGAAAATCGCTATCGAATTGTTTGTTTCCACAATTTCGACCGATTGTGGAAACATCAATTTTTTGGCTGTTTCGCATCGAGGGCGAGGCCGCGGCGGAAGGACGATGACGTCATCGAAAAATCGATGTCTTCGAGTTGGGCCATGCTTGATACTGTTCGATAGAGCTTTGCATGCTGAGTTGAATGGTGTCATTTAGAGTTGGAACAACTGTAATCTGGGCGAGTAACAGTGCGGAGAGCGTCTGCCGTTGTTGCGCTAAATTGCACGCGCGGACGTGTTCGGAGCACAATAACTCTGTCAAGTTCGAATCATTTCGGCTTCAGCTTGGGGGTCTTGTAGACAGTAGAACGGTTTATTGTAACAGTAAAGTAGAATGGCCTAGCTTAGAAGGGGGCAATGTTACAGCGGTGCGAAAATGCAGGTGAGGCTTGTGTGAAGCATTTTTTCCGATTTCGGTGGACCACTGCGAGGAGACGCCGCGAGCTAACGGCATCAGAATCCGTATGCGAACAGAGCACTTAAGGTACTTTACGGTGACATGCTCAGAACTTCTCAGCTGCCTAAACTGCTCTAGCCCCATCTGCCGTTTTACGGCGGCGTACTCAGCGGTTAAAGTTTCCTGCCCCTTACTCGCCCATATTTGGGTTTCCGACACTCCCGGTAACACCGTTTTATTCATAACGAAAAGCTCTATCGAATGTTGTCACTCTCGACCAATTTCAAAAAAAAATCGATTTTTCAACAATATCGAGGACGTGGTGCTTTAGGCCGAGCTGCGCGGACGATGACGTCATCAAAAACCGGTATTTTCGAAATTGGCCAAATTTCCTCGTGCAAACTTCGTCCAAAATCTAGGGGTTATTTGGGGCGCTGATTACGAATCTGACGTTCGTTTTTGAAAATTCCGTCGACTTCAGCAGGTTACTTCCCGTTTGAAGGTGGTCGGGTCAGGATCACCGATCACCTTCATTTATCGGTATGAGCGGTCCCCTCCCGTAATCGTCCAAATATACTTCGGCATCGTGTTCGGCACCCCGAATAAGTCCCCGACCCTACACGAATTTCGAGCAAAATCGATGATGCTGACCCGACAACCATCAATTATCCAGAAAAAATCCAAAACCTACCGACGTCGACGGAATTTTCAAAAACGGACGTCGGATTTCTAATCAGTGCCCCAAATAACCCCTAGACGATCTTGGACACAGTTTGCACAAGGAAATTTGGCCAATTTCGAAAATATCGGTTTTCGATGACGTCATCATCCGCGCAGCTCGGCCAAGCGCGCCCACGTCCTCGATGGGATATTGTCAAAAAATCGATATTGTCAAAATCGGTCGAAATGGTAGCATTCGATAGAGATGTTCAAGCAGAACAGAAAGGTGTTATTGGGAGTTCCGAAAACCCAAATATGGGCGAGTAAGAGGGCAGGAAACTTCATCCGCTAAGTCCGCTGCCCTAAAACGGCAGATAGGGCTAAGGCAGTTTAGGCAGCTGAGAAGTTCTGAGCATGTCACCATAAAGTACCTTAAGTGCTCTGTTCGCACACGCATTCTGAAGCCGTTAGCTCCCCGCTTCTTCTCGCAGTGGTCCACCGAAATCGGAAAAAATGCGTCACGCAAGCCTCACCTGCATTTTCGCACCGCTCTAACATTGCCCCTCCTAAGCTAAGCCATTCCACTTCAATGTACTTGTAGACCGTTCTGCTGCCTACAAGACGCACAAGTTGCAGCCGAAACGATTCGAACTTGTCAGAGCTATTGCGCTCCGAACACGCCCGCGCGTGCAATTTGCGAGCGGTCGCCCCTCGATTAAAAGGTGCGAATCTGTATGCATTGTTCACGGCGAACTCCGAAGGCTCGCTGGACAGCCTTAGAGCAACTCCTGACTAGGGCGGCTGCAAATTTCTGACAAAACTCTCCAAACGCTCAGTTTACAAGCTGGCCCCCACCCCTCGATTGAAAGGTTCTTCTTTGTCCGCATTGTACACGGCGCACACCAAAATTTCGCCGGGACAGATTGGAGCTAATCCTGAGTGTGGTGTCTAGAAATTTCTGAAAACCTTCTCCAAACGGTTCGAAATACTCTTGAGAATTTCGCATTTCCCAATAAGAGAAGATAGAAGCGCAGGGGACATGCGCTCGCCCACTCGATTGATAGGTTAGGTTCTGTGTGCATTGTGCCAGGCGCACTCTTGGGGTATTCTTAGCATGACAGAGCACTGGCGACGTACGCCATCTTTGAGATACTCCGAAAGCACGCATATTCTGGGAAATAAGCTGCTCTAATCGCCCGTCCAGTCAATTTTGAACCACCCACGGCGAAAATATGGGTGTACCGGTAAAGCTTTACACATGTTTGTGTAGATCTCAAAGAGGCGAATCGAATGGTGCCGCACTTTTTTCAAAAAACCTAAAGCTGAAGGAGTTATGATCATGCGACGCTTTGCGACGCTATTTTTGCGTTTTTTCGCCCACTTTTGACCGTGCGGCGCGAGCGGTATTGTACCTGCGGGCGCAAGAAGTCAGGAAACGTGGAAGATCACAAAACGGATTCGCAAAAGCTTCTGGAATCTATTCACGCATTCTTGAAGCTAGATTAGATTAGATTAGATTTATTCAACGTGGAGATGCTCCACGGGATTTCTGAGAGAAAAACAAAAACAAAAGCCAACCCAAAAAACCAAGACAAGATGTATACTATCGCAAAATGTAGTTATGAAATAAGGGCAAAAAAGCTACCCAAGAACGCAAATTTATTCTGCTTATGGGTACCTACACCCCAACACAGGGAAAGGCTTTAAAATCTTGAAGTCACTGCCGATAGGCCGTGATTTCAAAAGATTTCAAGCCGTCATTTGCCAGTTCCCGACAACACTGACTCGTTTCAGCAAAGCCGCACAGAAATATGCCAACCGGAACGTTTGCAGCGTTGGAACCGTGAAACCTACACTGACCTTCGGCGTCTACCAGTTACCGAACAGAATCATCTTGCATAGGATCGGCAAGGCTCAACTCCAGATGAAGCACATTGTCCAGACAAGTAGGATGTCGGAGAGGAATGAGCACAATCGACCATACACATGCAGTGTGTTACGAGGCTCATCGAAGAATCACCAGTGAACATAGGTTACCGCTGTACTCCACGTTGATCGACGTGAAAGCGGATAATGTGTGTAGGCCGTCAAAGCTCTGGTTAGACACTTCGTCCCTACTCAATACAATACCGGCCTTAACTTTTGGTCATTGGGCGAAAAAAGCGAAAAAAACCGCCTTTTCCGCCGCTTTTCTGTAGCGCTCTTCAAATTGACCGCATTGTAAATCGAAACACATATTCGTGATCAGCACCGAGCTCTCTTCCCGATGAGCTGAAAAGCGCATAGCGAGCGTCTGAAATGTAGTTCAGTGACCTAATTTCTGCCCGGCGCGGCTGACCCCTGTGCTCGCGGGAGATAATTACACCCACAGCTCCCAAGTGGCTAATGAAGGTAGAGATTCGGCCCTTTAAAGCCTAGTTTCTGCATTATATACATAGTCACACATACACATAGTTCTCTGGATTCCCTAGTATTTCACGATCACAATGATCTACTTCCTTAAAGGATCCGACAATTTAAGTGTTGTTATTTTCAGAAAATGCCTCCGCCTTGGAGGACTCTAATTTCGTCATATCAAGATTTTATGTGCTTATACTCGCTTGTCCCGTTGGAGGCGAGAGTGAAAATCAAGCTGCGAAATTGGAACCTTTAAGGTTGAAATCGCTAGTGACTGTACGCTGCCAAAGTTGCCCATATGACAGTTCTTCGTAGTTAGCCGTACACTTTCATTAAAGTGGGCACAAAATGGTTTCTTTGAAGACAGGAACGTAGACATCTGGAGGCCTATGAAAACACCTTATAGTCTTCTACAGGTGGGATTTCGACTGGCCCGGAGGACATTTTGGCCACCCAGTTACAGAGCAAACTCACCTCAAATGCTAACTGAGTGTCACTTTAAAAAATGTCTAAAAACTAAAAAAAATTGTCTACGAGGCCGTTCATTAGTTAGTTCTGACTCGAAGGATAGTTCGATTTCAAATTTACGTTCATTTGTACCGGTTTTTCACGAGTCAAATGTACCATAGCCCTGGTCGGGATCCAGATTAGTTCCGGAGCCAGTCCACTCTCCTGCCTCTGTGACCCTTCGCGCCATCTGAGAGCGCCGTAAATCGCCTAACTACAGTTTTCACACTTCCCGTGCCGCGGCGCCATATTGATCCTTCCAAACGAGGGTGGAGTAGAATAGTACACCAAACAAGGTTTGGACAACTACGACCTCTCCCTTATACTTATACGCTTGTGTTTTTCATTTCGCATTTACGTTTTAGCAATGTTTAGATGCGTGGCGCATCCCAGAAAGACTGCTCGAACTCGCTGCACTTTCACAACGCTCAGTCTACAAGCTGTCCCTCTCCCTCGATTGAAAGATTCGATTCTGTATGCATTGTTCACGGCCCACTCCAAAGGCCAGCTGGACAGACTTAAAGCAACTCCTGAGTAAGGCGGTAGGAAACCTCTGGTGGAACTCCCCAAACACTCAGTCTACAAGCTGTCCCTCCCCCCCCCCCCCCCCCTCCATTGAAAGGTTCGATTCTGTATGCATTGTTTACGGCGCACTCCAAAGGCTCGCTGGACAGCCTTGGAGCAACTCCTGACTAGGGTGGCTGCATAAGGATAAGGATAAAGGACGGCGTTACTCAATCCCTTCTGGGATGCGCCAGCGCATTCTACTTCTACGGGATGTCATGGAGGCGAAATGAATGCGTATTTGGCCATACAATGACTTGCGGTGGCCAGCCGATGAACAAGTCAGCGCTTTATCCTTCCCAGACAAGTCTGGTACCAAGTCACCGACCCCGGAGGGATGGAAGGCTTGGTTGGCCTGGGCGGGAAATCCGAACCAGGAACCTGGTATCGGGTGCACGCGACAGTCGCGCCTCCTCCGACTGCGTTACACGCGCCCTACGGTGGCTGCATATTTCTGATAAAACTCCCTAACCGCTCAGTCTACGAGCTGTCCCTCTCCCTCGATTGAAAGATTCGATTCTGTATGCATTGTTCACGGCCCACTCCAAAGGCTCGCTGGACAGCCTTGGAGCAACCCCTGACTAGGGAGGCTGCAAATTTCTGACAAAACTCCCCAAACGCTCAGTCTACAAGCTGTCCCTCCTCTCGATTGAAAGGTTCGATTCTGTATGCATTGTTCACAGCGCACTCCAAAGGCTAGCTGGACAGCCTTGGAGCAACTCCTGACTAGGGCGGCTGCAAATTTCTGACAAAACTCCCCAAACGCTCAGTCTACAAGCTGTCCCTCCCCTCGATTGAAAGGTTCGATTCTGTATGCATTGTTCACAGCGCACTCCAAAGGCTAGCTGGACAGCCCTAGAGCAACTCCTGACTAGGGCGGCTGCAAATTTCTGACAAAACTCCCCAAACGCTCAGTCTACAAGCTGTCCCTCTCCCTCGATTGAAAGATTCGATTCTGTAAGCATTGTTCACAGCGCACTCCAAAGGCTAGCTGGACAGCCCTAGAGCAACTCCTGACTAGGGCGGCTGCAAATTTCTGACAAAACTCCCCAAACGCTCAGTCTACAAGCTGTCCCTCCCCTCGATTGAAAGGTTCGATTCTGTATGCATTGTTCACGGCGCACTCCAAAGGCCAGCTGCACAGCCTTAAAGCAACTCCTGAGTAAGGCGGTAAGAAACTTCTGGTAGAACTCCCCAAACGCTCAGTCTACAAGCTGTCCCTCCCCCCTCGATTGAAAGGTTCGATTCAGTATGCATTGTTTACGGCGCACTCCAAAGGCTCGCTGGACAGCCTTGGAGCAACTCCTGACTAGGGCGGCTGCAAATTTCTGACAAAACTCCCCAAATGCTCAGTCTACAAGCTGTCCCTCCCCTCGATTGAAAGGTTCGATTCTGTATGCATTGTTCACAGCGCACTCCAAAGGCTAGCTGGACAGCCTTAAAGCAACTCCTGACTAGGGCGGCTGCAAATTTCTGACAAAACTCCCCAAACGCTCAGTCTACAAGCTGTCCCTCTCCCTCGATTGAAAGATTCGATTCTGTATGCATTGTTCACAGCGCACTCCAAAGGCTAGCTGGACAGCCCTAGAGCAACTCCTGACTAGGGCGGCTGCAAATTTCTGACAAAACTCCCCAAACGCTCAGTCTACAAGCCGTCCCTCTCCCTCGATTGAAAGATTCGATTCTGTATGCATTGTTCACGGCGCACTCCAAAGGCCAGCTGCACAGCCTTAAAGCAACTCCTGAGTAAGGCGGTAAGAAACTTCTGGTAGAACTCCCCAAACGCTCAGTCTACAAGCTGTCCCTCCCCCCTCGATTGAAAGGTTCGATTCTGTATGCATTGTTCACAGCGCACTCCAAAGGCTAGCTGGACAGCCCTAGAGCAACTCCTGACTAGGGCGGCTGCAAATTTCTGACAAAACTCCCCAAACGCTCAGTCTACAAGCTGTCCCTCTCCCTCGATTGAAAGATTCGATTCTGTATGCATTGTTCACGGCGCACTCCAAAGGCCAGCTGCACAGCCTTAAAGCAACTCCTGAGTAAGGCGGTAAGAAACTTCTGGTAGAACTCCCCAAACGCTCAGTCTACAAGCTGTCCCTCCCCCCTCGATTGAAAGGTTCGATTCTGTATGCATTGTTTACGGCGCACTCCAAAGGCTCGCTGGACAGCCTTGGAGCAACTCCTGACTAGGGCGGCTGCAAATTTCTGACAAAACTCCCCAAACGCTCAGTCTACAAGCTGTCCCTCCCCTCGATTGAAAGGTTCGATTCTGTATGCATTGTTCACAGCGCACTCCAAAGGCTAGCTGGACAGCCCTAGAGCAACTCCTGACTAGGGCGGCTGCATATTTCTGATAAAACTCCCTAACCGATCAGTCTACGAGCTGTCCCTCTCCCTCGATTGAAAGATTCGATTCTGTATGCATTGTTCACGGCCCACTCCAAAGGCTCGCTGGACAGCCTTGGAGCAACTCCTGACTAGGGCGGCTGCATATTTCTGATAAAACTCCCCAAACGCTCAGTCTACGAGCTGTCCCTCTCCCTCGATTGAAAGATTCGATTCTGTATGCATTGTTCACGGCCCACTCCAAAGGCTCGCTGGACAGCCTTGGAGCAACTCCTGACTAGGGCGGCTGCAAATTTCTGACAAAACTCCCCAAACGCTCAGTCTACAAGCTGCCCCTCCCCTCGATTGAAAGGTTCGATTCCGTATGCATTGTTCACAGCGCACTCCAAAGGCTAGCTGGACAGCCTTAAAGCAACTCCTGACTAGGGCGGCTGCAAATTTCTGACAAAACTCCCCAAACGCTCAGTCTACAAGCTGTCCCTCCCCTCGATTGAATAGGTTCGATTCTGTATGCATTGTTCACAGCGCACTCCAAAGGCTAGCTGGACAGCCTTAAAGCAACTCCTGACTAGAGTGGCTGCATATTTCTGATAAAACTCCCCACTGAAACCATGCAAATCAAGGGTGAGCAGACCAAATGGTTCACAGCTCCACACAAATGTAAAAATGTCCGAAGTCTCAGAATGACTACACAATTCCGCTCGTTTCGGCCAAAACTGGACTCAATTTTGAGTTTAGAAAAATAAATCAAACAATTAAAGGTGAGGATTGAGTCCGCTCTTGGTTTTGGCAGAGCATTGTCTCGTTTTTTCAGCTCTTTACATGCATAGGTGATGATTCTATTCCTTAATAGGCTTCTTTCCAAGTGTGGTTCCGTCATCGTGAAGATTCGCGAGCAGCTTCGTTCACTGGAGACTGCTATGAGCACGAAATCATGAAATTAAATAACATAATGTTTTGCATACTGATTGTTGCAGCTAAAAACAACGATCCGCCACACACTGAAAGCAGTTTTTCGAAACACTCAGTTAAACCTTTGACGGTTTTTCGAGAATATCTCTACGCTTTCTAACTGAAGAAGCAACGTCTGGATCTCAGAACGTACTCTATAAAATTTCGAGTGCTAATTGATGATGCTGGTTTAGGTGCGTACAGGGCATTTTTGAAGCGCTCTTCGAATCGACCACAGAGTCGCAACCGAAAGCTTGACCTGCAGCTTAAACAATTCTTCCCATTCGAAGCAGACAACATCAGAAAGTGAAACTGTGCCCTAAAAAAACGAGCCCTGACTAGTATAAGGTTTAATAAAAATACCAAACTTCTCTGTAGCGAGCTATGGTATGATTAGAGGAGCGTTTTCAAAATCGTCGTTTTTCATAAAAATGAGGTTATTTTCTGCCTGAAACAGGCGAACTATACATATAGGGTTAAATTTCGGCACACATAATTACAACCCTTACAACGTACAATATAAAAATCGTGTTTATTCCAAACGATCTTCTATATGAGGAGCTTCGGTTTTGCTTCCATTGCCGCAAAAAAAAACTGAGCAAAAATAAAGATTAAGGATAACGATAAAGGACAGCGTTAACAAATCCCTCTTGGAATGCGCCAAGCATTGTACTTCTACGGGATGTCGTGGAGGCAATTTAAATGCGTTCTTGACTTATACAATGCCAGCGAATGATCAAGGTTTTATCCTTCCCAGACGAGTTTGGTCCCAATTCGCCAATCCAGGAGGGATGGAAGGTCTGGTTGGCGTAGCGGGGAATCCGAACCAGGAACCCGGAATCGTGTGCGCACGACAACCGGCACCTTTTACGGCTGCGCTATCACGCGCAAAAATAGGCTCTCTAATCATATCGAAGATTGCTGCCGAAAGAATTGATTTTTTACTGTATAATAACCAGGGTTCGAAATTTATACTAATAGCGCGTTACGAAATTAAGGAAAGGAAAATTTCCATCATGAAAAGCAGCTGCCAAAACTTCCAAAAATAACACAATTTATGTGGACCTAGGGATTCGTTTGATCGATTTTACACAAAAAATCTACCAAAAATCGGACCCTTCATCACATCGAAGCTAGCTGCAGAGAAGCTCGGCCTTTTAACGAATACTAATCAATGTTAGAAG
>OX375870.1:61742696-61999030 GCA_947359475.1 Heligmosomoides polygyrus bakeri | reverse complement strand
ATATACATGGTATATATGCGTGTATACAACTGTGTATACAGCGCGTCTCAAAAAACTGTATACACTATATGTTGTTACAGGATGTTTTGTTGCGATCAAAACTCTTGCGCCAGGCGGGACTCGAACTCGCATCTTCTGCTTTCCGGGCAGCGATGTTCGCCTTACACCACGGGTGGGGTGCTGACAGACCTGGAGGATATCGCGGATGTTACGTGCGGTCAAACAGCGCCGGTGGTGTAAGGCGAACATCGCTGCCCGGAAAGCAGAAGATGCGGGTTCGAGTCCCGCCTGGCGCAAGAGTTTTGATCGCAACAAAACATCCTGTAACAACATATAGCCTCTCTATCAGCCGCTCCAGGCTTAAGCAAATGTGTTAAAGCATTGTACTAGTAAGGTCTTCAGCTTAACCGGTTCCATGCTGATATCAGCGGCCGGCAAATCCCCGTATCACGGGTGGGTGCTGACAGACCTGGAGGATATCGCGGATGTTACGTGCGGTCAAACAGCGCCGGTGGTGTAAGGCGAACATCGCTGCCCGGAAAGCAGAAGATGCGGGTTCGAGTCCCGCCTGGGGCAAGAGTTTTGATCGCAACAAAACATCCTGTAACAACATATAGCCTCTCTATCAGCCGCTCCAGGCTTATGCAAATGTGTTAAAGCACTGTATACACTGTTTGAAAGGTGATAGCTTTGCTCAGGAAAGGTGCTAAAAAAGTTAAAAGCTTATATAAAATCCTAAAAAAATAGAAATTTTCTGGCATGTGAGCGGTATGGAATGCGCCATGCACTTGTCTGAAATTTTGCATTTTACACTCGATTGATTGTGTTTCGATGTAACACTTATTATAATTTATTCAGAAAGTGGCCGTATCGATCGATTTGTGCTTCTTTTAAAGTTCAGAACTTGAAAACACATTAATGGGATGCGAAAAATGCAGGGTATTCCTTAAAAGTGCAATTAATGTTTGAAAGCTTTTGGCATTGCTGCTAGTGAAGCTTTTTATGACGTTTAAGACTGAGATGAAAGTAGAGGGTAACGAGATTTCTGTGACTTGTGAACAGTCAAGATTGCGCCATGCCCCGTATAAAATCTTGCATTTCAGACTCGACTGATTAAGCATGGGCTGAATGCTTGTTACAATCGTGTTATCACTTGGCCACGTTAACCTTGCTGTGCTTCTTTTAACGTTTCCGTCGCTCAGTAGCTGTAGATATGCCGGTTAACCTTTCCATTTAGCTTGAATGTTGCTCCATCAGTCCACGGAATCCGTCTTCGGAAATGGGGCTCCTGCGCATATTTAAATTGTGCAATCAATAAACACGCATGTCACGTATCTTTCAAGTAATTGTCAAGTTCTAAACGTTAAAAGAAGCACATCACAGGTTAATAAGGATAAGTACTAACAAGGTTGTATCAAGCATTCAGCCCATGCACAATTGATCGGGTTAGAAATGCAGGATTTCAGGCGGAAGCATGGCGCAATCTCGACTATTTTCACGCGGTAGAAATCTCGTTCTAAGGTAAAGTGTTGCCAAAAAATCCTGCTCTAAAGCCGGAGGTCGAAAACCTGTATTAATTTCCGGACAACCGCAAGCATTCAAACGAAACACAATCAATCGAGTATAAAATGCAAAATTTCGGACGAGTGCCTGGCGCATTCCTTACCGCTCATATACCAAAAAATTTCTGTCTTCTTAGGATTTTATATGAGCCCTTAACTTTTACAGTACCTTTACTGTGAGCAAGAGAATCACCTTTCAAACAATGCAAACAGTTTTCTGAGATACCCTGTATACATAATTATACATAATTATATATATATATATATATATATATATATATATATATATATATATATATATATATATTGAAATAAGAAGTTATTTCGTACGAAACTAAAAAATTTTGCAGCCTTGGTGCGTTCTCCACCGCGATGAACGGAGGTAGGCCATTTCTGATATAATTGGACGGGCAAGTGCCTTCCTATCAAAGCGAATATTCACTGAGTACGTGGTGGCATCCCCTCCCCCCCTCCCCACTGACCCTATTTGCGCCAAATTCTCTAACAGTTCCAAAAATCATTACTGCAATCAGTACTTGATATGGACTGTACCACACACGTCCCACACATTTGCTGAAGACCGTCACACGCTTCCCGAATTCCTCAACACCATCACAGTTACATTCCTTATTGCACGGCTGAAATTACGCGAGCATGCCTCTTAAAGCTTCATTAAAAACTTAAACTTCATATACAATAAATAGAAATGTCTTTTGTCTAGACTAGGCGGAGGCAGTTTTGATTGCGCCAAGACTGCTTCGATAAGCTTCGCGAGTGCGAGAGTATGCACAGACGCATGCGCAGGGCGAGAGAACACAGAGACCCTGGCTGATGGCACGCTCCCCACCGAGAGACACAGACAGCGCGAGAGACGATGGCGCGCGACCCAGTCAGAGCGCAGACAGCGAGAGTGCGCAGAGACGGGGGCGCGAGACGCATCTCGGACATTCGGGTTCGACGCGCCGAACAGTCCTCCGGCCAGCCACGCCCCCTTCAACAGAATAGCAACAGCGGTTGCCAGCGGAAACAGGTGTTGCTATTCTGTTGCAATAGAAACAATGTGTTGCTATTCTGTTGGAGGCTCGGAACACATGTTGCTATCCAGGCGCAGTGACTAGCGTGCTCCAATCGGATACGCTCGCACCGCAAGGAAGAAATTAGAGTTTAGTCAGAAAGATTAGTCGTCAATGAAATTTCAACTGAATGCTTTCCTCCATTTGCTCCATTTGCTGCTTTCCTCCATTTGCTCCACTTGTTGTTTTTCCTCCACTCCATTTGCTTTGTGCTTGGCATAACGAATCTAATACATCAGGGCTGGTAGGTTGTTTTTGTACTCCACCTTATACCGAAGTAATTCTTTGCGCAGCTTTGACTTATGGCATGACTGTACATAAAAATGTACATATTTCTCAGTTATCTTGAATGTGTGCTTTTAGGTCAGCTCCAGGATTAGTTTATGAGCAAGGGCAAGCAGGCATCATCAAGGCAACTGTGTCTATAACTTTCGATAATAGGGACAAGAAACATGGTCCAATGGGGTATCATCACTGCGATGAGATTGTTATTCGGCGGCAGGTAGAATCAGCTTCTTTTTTCTTGATATAGCATCACTGAAACTATTTTTCAGTTTATCGTTAATGGGAGAAACTCTTACACTATCAATGGGAGCACCGCAACGAACGCAAAGGTATGCTTGTGGTTTTGAAGTGTTTGATAAGCTTGCAACCGGAGAAAAACCGTTTGAGTTGTCTGCCGTAGTTTTCTGAGTGAAATTCAAGGAAATCGTTACGGCACCGAGTTGCCTATCCCTCTGCTAATCAGTCGCTGCAGCTAGTGATACTTGCTTGCATGCTTCTCCGGCGCAAACGGGGTCGGGGGGGGGGGGGGGGGGGCTCCGCGGCCGTATGCTATTCTCTCCCCAACAGTCCCCGGCCGGGTATGAGGCGGTCTCCGCCCACTTCCACGGGCAGAAAATCTCATACAGCATCGTAGCGTTGTTAAG
This sequence comes from Heligmosomoides polygyrus bakeri, assembly GCA_947359475.1. Lineage (NCBI taxonomy): Eukaryota > Metazoa > Nematoda > Chromadorea > Rhabditida > Heligmosomidae > Heligmosomoides > Heligmosomoides polygyrus. The sequence goes on along the minus strand of OX375870.1, from coordinate 61,995,466 downwards.
GGCGTTCCATGGCTAATATGAACAAGGTTTGAGTCGTGCGGCTGTGGGTGTTGCACACCGGACAACTCGGACTCGGATTTTTTTTCCGGTTGTAGGTGTATCGGCGAGTTATTTGCGCCCTCAGCCATAGCGTGGTTTCAAATTCTTTGGAAATTGTGGGTGTTACTTGGAGCTTCAGAGCGCCACTTTTGGACAGACGAAGTGGTTCGTGCTCTTTATACTGGAGACGATTTTGGTAGAGATTAGCTGTATTAGGAAAGCAGTGTTCTCGCAGACGTACTTTTGTACGAGAAGCTTTTATGTCCTAATCAAATCGACCGTCTCCCTGCTCCTTTCTCTCTTCCAGTCGGTTGTTTTATCTTTGATCTTGTGCACTCCTCCAATGCAGATTTTAGTGGGGGTTTTCATAAGGTGTTCTTTCAGAGAAATGACGGGTCCCGTCGTTCAGCGCTCTCAGCGTGAGGCAATGGCGTTGACGGTGAATGAGATCATCGCCCACCTTGTCGAAGCTCATCGTGAGCACAAGAAACGTGAACCTCAACCGCACCAAATGCGTAGTGAGTGCTTCTCCGTTGTTTTTTGGGGGTTTCGCGTCCGAGACGGTTCTTTCTCGATGGGCATCCATCTGTGTGAAATGATTCAAGGTTGCATCGTAGGAGTCAAGAACCGCTATATGGTATAAAACTTCTCCAAATGGGACATCCCAGGTGACAGCATCGCGAGGCGCACATCCCGCAGATCGCTTTCAGCTTTGCATTTAAACAGCTGCAGTGTGTACTGAATTCGCCGGTTTAGCGCACCGATGACATAAGTATATTCAATGTCGCGTAAAATGATATCTGTCAGGCTAGCTCCCCTCCCTATTCCTTCAACTACGGTTATGCTACACGTCGAAAGATGTCGTGGTTTAGCCAAACTCTAACAAGTTCAAGGAAAGCGTGGACACCGAAAAACTGAGAAGATGGATGCGATATCGCAGGAGCCAAACGCAATTTTGAACTCATCTGTTTCCATTTCTTTATTGAGAATGTGTTCAAAAACACCTTTTCGATGTTGAGATATTTAGCGCGTAATAGCACCTCGGGGAGGTGTCGGGTCGCGCTCACTCGATTCCAAGTTCCTAGCTCGGATTTCCCACCCAGAGCAACCAGCCTTTCCATGCCTCCAGGGTCGTTGAACTGGTAAAAAACACTTCTAGGTAGGATAGAACATCGACGTGTGCATCGGCTGACCACCGCAATCATTGCATAGGCCAAATGCGCACTTAAACTGTCTCCACGACATTCTGTAGAAGTAGAATGCGTGGCGTATCCCGAGAAGGATTGATTAGCACGTTGACGACAATGTCGCTCAATGGTGCGAGACAGCCAGTCTGTCTCGTGGGACGATCTCGTTCAATGGTGCGCGACGGTATATTATTTGGCAAGAGTGATATCCGGTCCATCCGTACTTCGTCCAGGGGTTACTCAGGATGCTGAAAACGATGCCGATATCCTTTCCATTCGATAGTTGTGTCAGAACCACCGACTTTACCCAAAAGGATTAGAGTTGATGTTGAGTTGACGCTCTATGGGATTTTCTACCCATCAGAAGTTCCCCCCCCCCCCCTTTACCCGACCCTATTTAGGGTCGGGTAAAGGGGGGGGGGGAACTTCTAATGGGTAGAAAATCCCATAGAGCGTCGTAGCGTCGTTATTGTCCTTGATTCCTGGCTCCAACGTATAGAGCCTGTAGTAAGGGCGCTACATGGCTAATAAAAGCCAGGCTTGGATCGAGCGGCTGTGGGCGTTGCACACCGGAAAACTCGGACGGGTTTTTTTCGGTTATAAGTGTATCGGCGAGTGTGGTTTGGATGCAACCATTCCTTGATCAGTCAGCGCGTTTTAGGTTTTGGATTTCTTCCGAAGCGTTGGTGTCAACGTTAATAACCCTCATTTTCTTATAATGCAAGGTCGCATCACCAAAATCCTCAACGTGAAGCCTCATGAGGTATAGTTGAAAGCCGTCACTTCTGCTACTATGGCAGTCTTGATTGAATTATGATGTGTGTTCTAGATCCTGGGAATGATAGAAGAGGCGGCAGGGACTAAGCTGTACGAGACGAAGCGAACCCTCGCCCTGAGCACAATACATAAAAGCAGTCGAAAATTGATGAAATAGAAAAGGTGTGTTTCAGAAAGACTCCAAGACCTTGTATTGTTCTGAATAGCCATTCTTTCTAGTTGATGGCAGAGGATATCCTCCCTCAGTTGAAAAAGCTACAAAGAGACAAGCAGAACTTTCTGGAGTCTAACAATTGCGATAGAGAAATAGAACGACAGGAACGAAAACTTACTGCGTTTACATACCATATGTCCCTGGTAAGCTTCTTTCAATCTTCACCTCTTTGTTGTCAATTCCATCCCCGTTATTACTACCAACGGTGTTGCTAGTCTTACATTTGTTATACTGTATTATTTAGGTGAACTTGGAACAGTGCGAACAACTTGCTTTGAATAAGGCTGAGGAGATTAAGTCGTTAGGAAGTAAACTAGAGGAAACCAAGCTCTGTTGGAGGTACAGCAGACAGACCTTACACGTGTGAAGGCGAAGAAGAAGGTAAGATGCATCTGTGTTACATATTGTGTTGAAATTTTAGTTCATGGCAGAATTAGATGCAAGTGGGTATTCAGAGGCATGCGCAGGCGTTCGCCAAACTAGAGAAAGTGAAACATGCCCGGGCCGTCCAAACACTCCAAATGTGTTACTCTACCACAATTGTTTGTGAAGGTTAAAACGCTGACTTATCCTTCTGCTGGCAACCAAATCTCGTATAGGCGAAATTCACGTTCATATTGCCATTGTTTGATAAACTTTCAACCGGAAAAAACCTGTCTAAGTTATTCACCGTTGTTTCGGAGTGAAATTCAGGGAAATCGTTACGGGATCGAGTTGCCTATCCCTCTGCTAATCAGTCCCTGCAGATCAAACCCCTGTGACACCCTACGAGATGTGCCTAGGTGGCGCAGTCGGTAAGAGTGCCGCCTCATAGAAGCACACCGGTGGGCTTTTGAGTTCCAGCCCGCGTACTGCCAGCACTTTTGCACGTATTATTTTGTTGTTACGCTTTCTCATGATCACAGGAGTCAATTTTGAGTAAATTTTAGAACATCAGTGCTTACAACAAACCAAGGCTGTCTATATGAGACCTTCATATGTGTTAGTTTTTCAACAGTGCGTATCTGCACCATGTCGTTTCTCTGGAAATAAAGTCTTATTGTTCCTCCCCTTTAGTCAACATCTATGGTCCAACCAAAACTATGAAAAAACCAGACTGCAGTGCAGAGAAGGGTGCCGAGTGAACGTTGACGTAACCAACTGCCACCCATAAAAAAACGACGCAAAAAATCGTTAAACATTTCTTCTTCTAGAAGGTGGAAATCGTTTACGCTGGCCAGCACCGAAGAAGCTCGTCTCAGGTATATGGTGATGACGATAACGAGGATGATGATCACATAAATAGACGACATTCTCATTCATCACATTTTATGCTTTATGCTCTAATCTCACTTTATGAATTTGTATGAATTATTAAGCATTCTCTGATGTCACTTATGCTATACCACTGTTACTGTCACTTTAGTCTAGCAATCGGACGGCGACACAATAGCAACCGAGCGGAAACACAATAGCAACCGAACGGCATCACAATAGCAACCAAAGGTCAACACAGTAGCAACCGAGCGGCAACACAATAGCAACAGGACCGCCCCTCAGACCGTCTTCCCCCCAATAGCAACTCGAGCCACCCGACCGCGTGGCTCGTGTTGCTACTCGGTTCGGCTCGTCGAGCTCGAATGTCCGAGATCAAGCGCGCTACTCACTGCGCCCAAATAGCAACAGTGTGTTGCGGGCCTCCAACGGGATAGCAACACACTGTTGCTGTTGCAGCAGAATAGCAACCACAGTTTCTGTTGGCAACTGCAGTTGCCATTCTGCTGAAGGGGCGTGGCTGGGAGGAGACTGTTCGGCTCGTCGAATCCGAATGTCTGAGTGGAGCCATGAAAATGTCCGAAATTAAAAACTTGCGCTCCATTGCAAAGGGCGGTCGCGGACGAGTTGTCGGTTGCAAGCCCTCGAAAACGGTCGCGTGCTCACAATTCCTCCAATTTGAGGTTTTTTGAGAAACGGTTGATACCGTTCGATTCGTCTCTTCGAGATCTACACAAACTTGTACACAACTTCGCCAGATCATCGCGTTTTCGCAGTGATCTGGCGAAGAAGCTATCAAAAATGACTGGAGCAGACTTTTTGCGATTGGAGAAGCTTATATTCCAGGACTTGTATGTTGTCCGATTATCTCAAGCATGGCGTAAAGTGTTCTGTCATGCCAGGAATCCTCTGAGAGTGCGCCGAGCACAATGCATATAGGATCGAAGCTATCAATGGAGGGGGCGACGCGATAGCTTGTAGAGTGAGCGTTTTAGTAGTTTTGCAGAAATTCCCAGCCGCTCTATTCGGGAATTGTTGTACTCTGTCCCGGCAAAACTTTGGAGTGCGCTGTAAACAATGTGTATAGAATCGAACCTATCAATCGACTGGGCGCGACAGCTCGCAAATTGCACCGCGGACGTGTTCTGAGCGCAATAACTTTGTCAAGTTTGAATCTTTCCGACTGCAACTTGTGGATTTTGTAAACAGTAGAATGTTCAATAGGTGCGCTGAAACGCAGCAACGTAGCTTATGATAGGACAAAGTTACAACGACGCGAAAATGCAGGTAAACCTTATGTGACACGATTTTTTCCGAGTTCAGTCGACTACTGCGGGAAGACAAGGATAGCTAACGGCATGCAATGCGTGGGCGAGCAAATCAGTTAAGGTACTTTACGATGAAGTGCATATAACTCCGAAGCTGCCCTACCTGCCTTAGCCCCATCTGCTATTATAGAGCTGCGGACGGGAGCTGTAAAGTTTCTTGAAGTTTCTTCGGCACCTATTCGCCCACGTTTCCGTTTTCGGCACTCGAGATGGCACCGTTCTGTTCAGCTCGAAAAGCTCTAGCGAACGGTATCAACCTCGACCAATTCCGGGAAAATTGATTTTTGACAATTTCCCATCGGGGGCGAGGGCGCTCGTCGCCGAGCTTGCGCGGACGATGACGTCATCGAAAATCGATATATTCGAAATTTGCCAAATTTTATTGTCCAAACTTCGTCCAAAATCGTCTAGGGGTTATTTGGAGTGCTATTTTCGCGTCGCTGTAACTTTGTCCTATCATAAGCTACGTTGCTGCGTTTCAGCGCACCTATCCAAGTTTCTACTTCTTACAAAACCAGAAATTGCAGCCGGAATGATTCGAACATGACAGAGCTATTGCGCTCAGAACACTCCCGCGTGTTCAATTTAGCACAACAACGGGTCGATGATCTCCGCGCTCTTACACGCCAAGATTACAGTTCTTGATGCTCGCAGTAAGACCGTGCAATTCACCACGAAAAGCTCTCTCGAATGGTATCAACCTTGGCCCGGTTCAAAAATATCGATTTTCGATGACGTCATCGTCCTTCTGCCGCAGCCTTGGGCTGCCTCGCCTATGATGCAAAGTTGTCAAAAAAATCGATTTTCCCAGAATTGATCGAGATTGACACCGTTCGATAGAGCTTCTTGAGCTGAACAGAATGGTATCATTGGAAGTGTCGAGAACTCACATGTGGGCGAGTAAGGGCGGAAGGAACTCCACCGTTGCCCTCCGCCGCTCTAAAATGGCAGCTGGGACTAAGGCAGGTTAGGCATCTGGAGAGTTGCGAGCACGTCCTCGTAAAGTGCTTTCAGTCTCGTGTTAGCCCACGCATTTGCACGCCGTTAGCTATCCGCAGTAGTCGACTGAACTCGGAAAAAATCGTGTCACACAAGGTTTACCTGCATTTTCGCGTCGCTGTAGCTTTGTCCAATCATAAGCTACGCCGCTGTGCTTCAGCGCACCTACTGAGCTTTCTGCTGCTTACAAAATCCACAAGTTGCAGTTGGAAAGATTCAAACTTGACAGAATTATTGCGCTCAGAACACGCCCCGGTGCAATTTGCGAGCTGTCGCGCCCAGTCGATTGATAGGTTCGATTCTATACACGTTGTTCACAGCGCACTCCAAAGTTTTGCCGGAACAGAGTACAACAATTCCCAAATAGAGCGGCTGAGGATTTCTGTAAATCTACCCAAACGCTCCTCTACAAACTGTCGCGTCGCCCCTCGATTGATAGCTTCGATCCCATATGCATTGTGCACGGCGCACTCTTAGAGGATTCCTGACATGATAGAACACTTTATGCCATGCTTGAGATACTCGGACAGTATGCGAGTCTTGGAATATAAGCTTCTTCAATCGCAAAAAGTCTGCTTCAGTGATTTTTGACCACCGACGCGAAAACGAGGTGGTCTGACGAAGTTGTATACATGTTTGTGTAGATCTCGACGAGACGACTAGAGGAATTGCGAGCACGCTACGGTTTTCGACGGCTTGTGACCGACAACTTGTCCGCGACCGCCCTTCGCAATGGAGCGCAAGTTTTCAATTTCGGGCATTTTTATGGCTCCATATGAAGTATGTATACCAAACGACAGAGCTCAAGCTTCTGAGCTCAAATATACCATTGGTTTTTCAAATGGGTGACCTTTAGGCGAATTTTATCAAAAAGACGCAAAAACCGCAAAATCTCGATTTTGCGGCGTCTATTCAAAAAACGCATCCGGTACTGTATATGCGAAGAACTGGTGCAACTCATTTTCAGCAGTTTGCTCAGAATCAAAAGTTATGAAGAAGGCGAAACAAGTGAGAATCTGATGGTGCTAAATCAGGGCTATAGGGTGGATGTGGCACCGGTTCCCAGTTGAGCACTGTTAATTTTTTACGGACTATCAAATAGGTACGGAGTCTGGCGTTATCATGACGGAGCATCACGTCTTCGCAATTGGCCAGTTCAGGGCATTCATATTGAATTCTTGGTTCTATGTCGATAGTTGACGACAGTACACATTCGAACCAATAGTTGGATTTCTTGGAAGCAGCCCAAAGATGACGCCAACCATCTATGGGAAAACACGAAAAAACAAAAAAAAACATTAATTATCGAACAACCCAATCCAATAGAATACATTTACGCGTAATTCGATCACTCGATTCGATCAAATTATTCGACTGTTCGAATATTCGAACAAACAAAAATGGAGGCTTATTCGATTTTCGGTCAATCGAAGAAATGGACGAGTCGAATCGAATTCGTTCATTCGTTCGATAAAATTTCTCAAAAGCACAACCATATGTAGTACGCTAAACATAAACGTCTCCACATGTCCAGTTGCTCCACAAAACTTGGCGTGTCATTCAACTGCGTTTGCTTTATTCGAGTCACGAAGAGCAGAAGCACAGAAACTTTGTTGGCTCCCTTAGAGACAAAACTGACGTGCTCGAAAGCTCACATTTGGCAGCCATTGGAGACGTTACAGCGGCAGCAAGTGTAATATGATTGAACCACAAACATCGCAGGATAAAAAGAGGCCGCGCTGATTGATGGAAATGCAAATAAGAACGTTGAACTCCTCGCAAAAGAGTCTTATTTGTGCTGCTGCGATAAAAGAAATAGAATAAAGATAAAAATAAATATTTTTTGGTTCTCGAGAGTCGATTCCCAATCATACGGCCGAGCATCACTTTACCACTGAACCATTTCATGTCTCCTGCCCAATCTTTTTTTTGCTGAACGTTCAGCTGCTGTCAGATATCTTACTTATCGAGAATGTTCTACGCTTGCTTCATGGGACTCTACAATGTCCTCACGAAAAATTCCGTCGCCTCCACAATTTTCCCTTCATAGGCATGAGAAATACCTTGTCCAAAATGGCCTTGTAGATATTGAAATTGGCCGGATTGGAAGATGCGCCATACTTCTCAAAAACTTTCAGCACGAGGTCGATGTGATTCTGAGCGAGTAATTCGGCCGCGTATTGAGCCACGTACTTGTCGAGAAGAGGCTTGTGCTGAAAATTAACAAACGGACGTCTGGATCAACTGTCGAACAGATGGAAGCACGAGCCTTCTGCTGACGAGCCGCATCAAGGGCCTTATCCCACTGTCCCTTGGCGATGAGGAGGTCGATGGCGGAGATGACGTCGACGTCTATGAGCTCACCGACTCGACCTTCTTGTGTGAGCCATTCTTTATACTGAACCTCAATCTCGGGTACCATCTCTGGCACAAACTCATTGGCTACCTGTAAAGATTTCGCTCAGAAACGATTAGCTTGTATGATAAAAACCGAAGTCTGAGTAGGAAGCTGACAGCCCTACAAACCTCTCGCGAGTTGTGCGTGTTATTTTCGACCTGATCCTGTGACCGTCGAGGTAATTTCTAACATACTTGTTTAGCTTTAGACCACTGCTGCGATCTAGTCAACGCCATCACAGCTTGTCTGTTTTGTCCGATGGCTAGAAGTAGTTCAGCCATTTTCTCGTAGCACTTGTTCGCTTCAAGAGCATCGACGACTTTCAGCACAACCTAATCATTTAGTCATTTACATTTATATTTAGGGATTAAAGAATCTAAGCCACCAAAGCGACATGCCTCCTCATCCGAATTTGCCAAAAACCTGTGTGCTAGATCGGCACTCTTCATCACAGCATCAATGATCATCGACTCGTCGTTCGTAGAGGAGCGATTTATCTGGAAAATTCGAAAGAGCAATGGCTGAAAACGACCCTAATTTGGGGGTTCAAATACTTCAAATCGACGGAAAAAGTCCTCTAACACAAAAGGAACGACATAGGACGGCAAAGTCGGTCCACATAAGTTGGTTTGATGACACTAGCAGAACAGAGACGTTGAACTGAAATTCGTTATTATTAGGTTGGGTCACAAATTTTGCGACAAAATTTGCCTTCCAGCAAAAATAAGATTATACTACAAAGGGAAATGATTGACTTAAGCGAAGTAATTGCTGTTATTCTCAATGAGTTTCTTCAGCTTCTCACGAACTGAGTGGATTACATCTCTATAGAATTTGCTCGGTTTCGGCAGGAAGAAGTGATGTACCACTGTCGTGACCTCATCGACTTCGACGAAGCGCCTACATAGAGGAAGTGATCCATCGACCGAAGCAGACGGCAGTCAAAAAAAAAACCATCAAGCACACGCTGTGTCCGAGGCGTATGGTGGTTGCTTGATTTTGGTCCAGCCCAATTCTTAGATTTTTGCCAGCGCCTGAAATGCCGTAAGCGGTTGACCGTTGCCCTTGCGGAAGAAACTTTAATTCGTATCGACTTCTTTCTCCATGAATTTTTGCTGGAGCTAGTCTAGTTGTTGGCAAAAACGAGCGTCGAGGATGGTTTGACTACGTGGTGCAGCTCACGGCGCACTGGACCACTATACATCCACCAAACGCGCAGCAGGACCTTCTTTCGGTGGAGCTCCGGTTTTGACGTCAGAGCGCCCAACTCACCGCGTTCCAGCTATTGCTTCCCGTCTTTACAGTTGCAGTGAAGCATTCCGTTTTCATCGCTGGTAAGGATTCGATCCAGGCCTCCTCGCTTGAACCGGTGCCGGAGCTCTCGGCAGTCGGAAGCACAGCGACTCTAGGGTTTTCGTCAAAGCATGAGGCACTGACGAAGACGATTTTGGCGACCTTCCAGTCTTCTGCTGCCGATAACGGTGGATCGCTGGGAGGTGTGGAGATCAGCGATCAGTGATAGTGTGGTTTGAGAAGAACTCAACTTGATGGATTTGCGCAGGCGGCCTTTGCTTACAGCAGTTGATCTTCCAGGGAGTGGCTTGTCTTTGTTGCCCTCCTGGGCGGAAAGGAACTTCTGTTACCGTCTCCAATAATTTATTCAGTTAGAGGTGAATTTGCCAGTGCTTTCCTGAATGCGCTTGACCCTCGTCGCTGGGTTGCTGCCGAGCTTGAATCAATTGAAAATGAAATCACACACTTTTCACTTTGAGTGGTCATCGTTCTAGTGAATAGAACTTTTCAACAACGCAAGGAAAATTAACGATTCGTAACTCAAAATAATTGCTAGGAAACAAGCTTTCAAACAGAATACAATAATTCATTGGGTTCACTTTGAATTCCAGAAAAAACAGAAACGTTGCAAAATTTATGACTCAACCTAATATTTTGCAGAGGTGCCTCCAGCTGGACGCAAGCTGTGGGTTTTGTCAAAATGATGTTAAAATCAATGTTGAATGTGCCGCTAGCTAGGTATAAGGCTAGTTTAGCTCTTTTCAGCTTCTGAATTATTTGTTCATATTTATAACATATTTGTTCACGAGGCGCAAGCTCGGGGATGTAGACGACAGCCATTAGCTACAACGAAAAGTAGCACTCCTGTTCAACAACACCTTTGAACCCTCAAATCGTTGGTGAAAAATAAAAATCTGTGAGTAAGCGCTCAGTAATGTTGCAGCATTCAGCTGCTTAGAGCGTACGAACGTGAAAAACCAGCCGAAAATTCTCAGCAACTAGAAATCTCCAGCTTATTTCTTATTGAAACCTTGGCATTGTAAGTTGTTGGTGTATGTTGTGTAGCCCGATGTTGTGAGGAGATCTTCATTTCGAAGGACCTGATGTCTCGACTTCTCGTCGTCTTCACAGGCCTGAACGTGGTGCACACATATTGGTTTCAGTTTGCACTCGACTGCACCAAGCGCCTCAACTACCCTAGCATTTCGAAAATACACCTAGGAGCACGGCAGAGTCCAAGTGGGAGAATCGACTCACCGACAGAGGCGAATGGAACACACTGCACCAAGGTTATCTACCAACCCTTCTACTGTTCACAATGAGCCATAAACGAGAGGTCACTCGCTACAGAAAGACACTCATTTCGGTTTTTCATCGCTGGATTTCTCGTGAAAATCTGGAATGCCTATCAAAATAGTGCATTCCACCTCAATAGAATTAGGTGAAAATCTATACGTAAAAATTGTATTATTATTTATTAAAATTATTTTCATAGATCAATGTCGTTCTCGTCGGGCGCATTCATCCTACGCCCTCCAAGTGGGCTGGCAGCAATCCACGTTGTTTGCTCGATAGATGTCTCCTTACGCGCATCGTTTCCTGCTTCTCCGATACATTTATCGTCACTAGCTAAGCACTCTATTTGATAAATTGCATCAATATTTGAGCAAACTTCCATTGTACCACTTGGGAAAATAACGCATATTTCCGAAAGGCACGGCTAGTCATAGTCTATTTCGTACCAACTGCATCTCGATGTTGTTGTTGGGAATGCCCACTAGGGCATTTAGCGAAGATGAGCGGGAGCAGATGGGCATCTTGCTTGCGGGGATCTATTATGACAGTCACCGTAAGATCTTCGATTACAACTTGACACCCTATAGCCGTTTGGAACAGCTATATGCGAAGCTAGCTGTAAGGACTCTTGATGTTCGCTGGATCCTGTGCAAATACAGACTGCCGTTCAGAGCGTCTTGCGGACAGCGGCACGTTTAACAGCATTGGGGTGCGCAGATGGCGTGAGCCACCAAGTAAGACTAAAGTACTGAGAGTGCTCGTTTAGCAATCTGAACCATTCACCCATTTCCGCCTGTGTCAACGTATCGATGGATACAGCAGTCGTCAGTATGTATGTCTACAGTACATGAACGGTGAGCAGGAAGGGCTGTCTGTGGAACGTACGTGGAGATGTCTTACTAGTAATCTACCATCGGTTTTCACTCGTACCTCTCCTTTGCGTTAGGCATAGAATTGATGACGGAAACGACTATGATGTTAACCAGCTGACGTGTGGGCCACGCCAGGCTTGCCGGCTTCGGGTATGGCGGGCCACGCAATGAACATGGCCCAAACCTAGCTACGGACGCTTGCTAAGCCAGGCTTGCCCCTTCGCAGGCAACCAGCGCTGGGTAAGAAAGCATCCCTAGCATCGAAGTCGAACACGTTGAGACGTGCGCCTACTACGGATTGATGCCTTGCTGAGTACCACTCACAACCTTGTATGGCACTCAGGAGAATATCCTCCAGCACTCCTGCAACGTCTGGGGTCGCGTTCACAACCTACTGCAGCTCGTCAAGGCTAACTGAATGGCTGACATTTCTGTCCTGTCGTCCTGCTTTAAGCCACCAGATGTGATGATATTCGGAAAAGGTGACTTAGGACAAAGATACTATCCTCTTTTATATACAGTGCTAAGAAAACTGGTCGAACCACTGCTGAAAATTGAGACCGACGACGTGGTTGAATACGAAGCCAAAGCGAGCGCAGGTCCCCCAAACTTTCCTCGCTGGCTTGTCCTAGTCCACTGCTGAAAATTGGAGGATCCGTCGGCCATCATAATTACGCAACACGCACCCCGATCGGTTAAGTGTGAGAGATGACCGATAGCCCGCTCAAAAGATCGGTGATATTCACCGCCTGATCAAAGCACTTACCCTGCTGTGAGGCGCTTAACTCGGTTAGCACAATCAAACAATTCCTACCCCTATCGATTAGGCATGAAAGGAAACCGTAGCACCGCTGAAAAGATCGACTATGTCGATCGACATTGATTGCCTGATCGAAACTCGCTCGGCTGTAGAGCGCTTCCTTCGCCCAACGCAAGGCCTCATGGATATGGGTGTTCTTTGCTTTGCACTCCTTTGGCAGTCGTTCCGTAAACACCTTAGATGGGATCAACATGCACCGTCGAGAGTTCATGCGCCATCAGCAGCAAAGACCGGCAGTAGCGGCCGGCTTCAGCGCGGCGGACGCGGCGGGCTTCACATAAAGGCCCCCACACTTCTGCGGCTACGCCGCTTGCCGCTATGGTTAAGGATAGGGCAGCGCGTTGCCGCAGAAGTGTGTGGAGGCTTTAAATTTGCATGTCGACATAAGGCCTCTTGCATACTTGCCGTCGCCGTGATGAAATCGCGGCCATGGGTTTTGTAGAGCGACGCAAAAAAGTATGCCATGCCCGCGATGAGGGCGGGAAGCAGTCGCGCATGCCGGTCGCCACTGTTGCGGCGGCCCTGGCGGAGTTTCCTCTGACTATTCAGCAGCGCTAATACAGATAAAGCAATGTTACAAGAATAAAAAGTTATCTTCAATGTGTTATAAAAGAAATGGGCTTTAGCGTGGTTAATAAAACCATTATGTATTCTTGTACAAATAACACATACACCCTAGTAGACTCTAACACTACTGCAGAATTTATTCAAAAACACATTAAATTCAGTACTGTTAATGAACTACAATCGTTGCCGCGAAGTAATATTGCAATAGTTTATGGTATACCTAAACTACACAAAACACCAACTAAATTCAGGTTCATAGCTGGTGCGCCAGATAGCAGCCTTAAACTACTCTCCGTCTTTCTAGCTAATATTCTAAAGTTTGTTAAGAATTCTTTTAATAACTACCTCGACACTATTAGAACCAGAAATATAACATTTATAGGATATTACAATACCGCTCATAACTAGTGTCGCATTTCGCGTCGCCGACGCGACGTGGCGTCGGCGACGCGAAATGCGACACTAGTTATGAGCGGTATTGTAGTCTATTCAAAACATTAATATAAGCGAACGGGTACAAAATATACGAGGCCACAATCTAAAAGTTTTCTCATCATATTTCACCAATATGTTCACTAATCTACTCCACTGCAATACTCTTAACAATATTAGAGAGACACCCAAAATTTGTTTTAAAAACGTTAGCAAAAACTTCCTTGTTTATAATGGCTGTAATAAAGCTTTCTACAGTAACTCTATAGAAAATAAAAACTATAAATATTACACCATACACGATATAATTTATTTTATAGATTACCTTCTTAGTAACAGCTACTGAAAATTCTCTGATCATTTGTTTATTCAAAAAGCGGGAGTATCACAGGGTAGTAATGTCCTCTTATGGCTGATCTAAATCTCACAAATTCGGATATGTTTACTCTATTACCCACCTTAGTCTCTACCTGTTCATTCCGTTCCGTTATATCGACGACAGTTAGTTGTCCATAAATGCAGCACTAATGATATTTATGACAAACTTATCAACGTCTACAGGGTGCGTGAAAAGTATTGACGCACTAAACGTAAACGTTATAAATAACAACACATGATAAAATTTAGCAAGTTTATATACAAAATGTCAACAATGATCTAGCAAACAGAATAGCATCACTTGTATTTTATATGGGCTTCTTTGCTACGAATGCAGGGGCAAGGGGTACGTACTCTTCAAGGAGCTTCAAAGTGGTAATTCTGGCGGAAGGCTCGCTGCAAGGGAGGCGCATCGCCAGTATCATGGTTTGTTCTTTCATCCCAAGCGTCTCTCGTTTTCGTGGATACTGGAGTGAAGATAAATCAGAAGAAATATCTGTATGGATGTCCTAAAAAAGCAACTGGTTCCTTGGTTCGAATCCCATCTCGAGTGAGCCGTATTTCTTCCAGCAGTATTAGGCTCCTGCGCAGAGTCGAGGATTGTTCAGGACTGGTGCCGCGCCAACTTGAAGGACTTCATTTAGGCAGAGGAGTGACCTCTGCATAGACCGGATTTGAATTCGCTGAATTACTCTATATGGGAAGATTTGGAGAACAAGGCTTGCGCTACTTCCCACAAAGGTATGAAGTCAGTGAAGGATGATCTGGCCAAAACATGGAACGAAATCGACGTGGACTACTTGCGACGCACCGTCGGTGCCTTTCCGCCGCGTCTTCGCCCCTGCATTCGCAGCAAAGAAGCCCATATGAAAAACAAGTGATGCTGTTCTGTTCGCTAGATCATCGTTGACATTCTGTATATAAACTTGTTAAAATTTTATAACGTCTTGTTATTTCTAACGTTTACATTTAGTGCGTCAATGCTTCTTACGCACCCTGTATAATAATGTCCTAAACCTAGATGTTACTCATGACAACGACTATTCGTGCAACTATTTAGATATGGAAATAAAGAGCTCAGGCAATCGATTAACCACTAAGCTTTATAATAAGACAGATTCCTTTAATTTTAGTATCGATAGATTTCCTCATTTCGATACCAATCTGTCATCTAATATCAAACAAGCCACGATCTATGCAGAAATTCTAAGAATTGCACGCACTTGCAGGTTTAAAGACGATTTTGTAACTAGACTTTTGCATACTCAAACGCAACTGTTCGAGTCAGGATATGACAGTAAGTTTTTCAATTTCTCGCTATGTAAATGTATTCACAAAAACAAATTTATCCAATATAAAAACGATCTAGGTCACACTAAAATTAAATAAAGGACCCGTTATGTAAACGTTTTGATTAATGTTGTTCTCAACGGTTCATCAATTTTATTACGTCTTAAAATGCTAGTGCATAAACTATAAAAACATATTCCCTAACTTTTTGTGCTTGTGGTGGTGGACTGGAGGACGTTTGGTGGTACGGCGTGGAGGTCATCCCCTTCATTACTTCCTTCATCAACTCAACTAACTCCTTCCCTAACAACCATTCCCCCTTTTCTACTAATCCACTCCCTTCCCGATGGTGGATCTTCTCGTTGAGCCACGTTGCGCTCTCGGTGCCACTGCTCGAGTTGTTCTATCCATTCTAGTTTACTGCTACCCTTCCTATATCTCCTTAATGCCTTTCATTTAAGGTTTATTCATTCCTGGTGGTATCTTTATAGCATTAGTTCTCTATAACATCTTAAACTTGCTTGTTTACGTTCAATTGTTGTTCGCCAACATCAACAGGAGAAGCTCAGGTAGTTTACAGTAGCAGCTCCTTCTTCCTTCCCCTCCCTGACTGATGAGCACAGGGGGAAGGATATCCTGTGTTTGGTTTTTGTCTTAGACCCGCCGTGCGGAACGAAAACCAAACTAATTCTTTGTTTTCCATACTTTCATAATTAAACTGTCACAATTATATGGCTTTCGTAGAGCTACGCGAAAAAGATGCGAAGTTCCCAGTGTTCGTCGCATCGCTCATCGCTCTGCAAGGTAGCGCGACGCCGATTCGTCCAGGACCAACGCTAAACACCGCGCGCGGCGCGAAAAAGGATGCTATAGGCCCATGCACACTTCTGCGACACCGCGGCGCGGCAAGTGGAGCGACGGCCACCACCGCGAAATCCAGCGGTCGCGGCGCGGTCGCGTTAGAGCATCGTTACAGGCAACGGGCCGACGTCCCCGTGCATGCCGCGTCGGCAGGAATGATTTGAACCATTCCACCCTGCGGCACTCAGCGCGGCGTCGCCTGCGATAGCCGCCGCGACAGCCGCAAGAGTGTGCATGCCCCACCCTGCGGCACGTGTCGCCGCGGCCGTCGCGGCTCTATGCTTTAACATGGCCGCGCCGCGCTGTCGCAGAAGTGTGCATGGGCCTTATGCCCGCGATGGGCGCGGGAAGCCATCGCGCATGCCGACTGCCACTGTTGCGATGGCCTCGGCGGAGTTTCCTCTGACCATTCATCCGCGCGCGGCGAAATGGCCATGAATTGAGCGCCGCGATGCCATCGAAAATGGCCTTGAATTGAGCGCCCCGATGCCATTCATGGCCATTTCGCCGCGCGCGGCTGATAGTCAGAGGAATCTCCGCCGCGGCCGCCGCAACAGTGGCGCGATGTCTTCCCGCCCTCATCGCGGACATGGCATACTTTTTCGCGCCACGCGCGATGTTTAGCGCGGGTCCGGATCGCTGTCGCGCACCTTTGCAGAGCGGTGGCGATGCGACGAGCACTTGGAACTTCGCATCTTTTTCGCGACGCTCTACAAAGCTCGATTCCAGCGCTGCGACGGGAGGTATGTACGAGGCCTAAGAGTGCACTGTCGACATAAGAGTGCATGTCGTCGGACAGTGGCTCAGGCCTCTTTCGATTATATATAGTAATGATGATGATGATAATGATTATTGCACGATACTGGCCAATGGGGGATGATATCTCAGCAGGAGAAGCTGTAGAAGCGCTATGGATTTCTACCAGAAACACAGGAATGAACAACCAAAGCGAGTGCCTCTCCGCAACATGTGACTTTTTGTTGATCGTGCCTCATTGTGAGCTATAGAATGGCCGGCCGGCGATATCGTCAGCACATGACGGTTCGTTCGCCTCTACTGGTCATCAAGCGTAGGGTGAACAACACCCCTTAGCGGTGGAACTGGGGGAGTTCGCCTCCCTTGTTTGGCATCCTGCGGTGTTTGTAGAGGTATGTATGTAGGTCGAGTATGCTAGAATGGACGAGGCGTTATAAGGTAGAGCGCAAATTTGAACCTTTACATCATGTTTAGGCCTTTCAAGACGACGGAACATCAAAACGTCAGGCCCTGATTGGCGTTCTACCTAACGAAGCCGCTTCGCTCACGTCAGCATTTCTGCGCCAAAACTAAGAACATACTACGAAACCCCAAATTGTCAAGCAGGCTCCTCACACAGTGTTCCTTCTCTAGGTATTAGAGCGATCACAACACGATTCTGAAGCGCATAATGGGTTTGCAAGACAATTCGTGGGTTTTGTCGTGCGTTTTTAACTTTGGGAAAGAAATGCTGGCGTAGATGTAGCGTTGTGTGAGGCAAAACGTCAGTGTGATTCCTCTGCCGATTCTTAGGCTTCTGAAGACAGGAATAAAAGTCCTATTCGAAATCATCTGTGGTAAAGGAATGATAAGGAATTAAGGATAAAGGGCAGCTTTAACCACTCTCCTTCAGGATGCGCCACGCAATCTACTTCTACGGGATGCCGTGGAGGCAATTTGAATGCGCATTTGGCCAATACAATGGTTTCAGTGGCCGGCTGATAAACAAGGAGTGGTTTATCTTGGCGGTTGGCCTAGCAGCAGCTGTGAAACTTCATAGACAGGCTAGTGTCTGAATTGCTCCGCTGGATAGCGCTTAGTAAGCAGACAATAAATTGGATGCGCTAGAAGTTTTGATCGCAACAAAACATCGTTATGACAGCTCACAACCTCGATACCAGCCACTTGAGGCTTAATGAAACTGATTTGAATCGTTTCTATCAAGACCATCAGCTTAACTGGTTCCATGCTGATATCAGCGGCCAGCTCATCCCGGATACGGGTGGGTGCTGAGCGGTCCCACGAGGTGTGGATGTTGCGTTCGATCAGACGGCGCCGGTGGTGTAATGGCGTAGAGCATTCCCGCCCGGTTAGAGGGAGGTGCGGGTTCGAGTCCCGCCTGGCGCTAGAAGTTTTGATCGCAACAAAACATCGTTATGACAGACGTCACTGCGTCCGATGATAGAAGACAAAGATAGGCGAAAAGCGTAGCCATAGATCTCTGCACACTAGTTTGTAGGAATTTCCGATGAGTTCTGAAAAGCTCCTGCTTGCCTTCTTCTTCGCCGAATGAGGTAGTTCTATACTAATATGACATGTGAGATGGTTCGCGATCCTCACAGATCTAGAGATTGAAGGTTTTTGAAGGGCAACCTTAATCAACCTCGTGGTCAGCACTTATGAAAGACGTCCTATCTGCGCCCTTTTGGGGTTCTCGTCCCAAAAAGTCCAGCAATATTTTGCTGAATGAACTGAATTGAATCGAAATGAACTGAGTGAGTGTGGCCAGGTGCGAAGAACAACCTACAACGTCTCACCTTTAGATAAGCTTGTACAGCCTTTGCCCACTCGCGCTGCTCCTCGAACGCCTGACCCTGGGCCAGCAAAGAGCTCACACCGCGGCCGCCTCCGAGCAATTCGACCTGCTCGAATTCTTCCTGAATATTTTGCTTCATTAAATCTTGAAAAAATAGGGACACATCTGGCGCAGCACTTGAAGGCGCTGCTCGCGCATGCATTATCCGATTGAATTTAAACAGTTCATCACCCCTTCTACAGCCTCAGCCGATGACTGGTGTCAGAAGTGGTTGGAAAGGAGAAATTCAGAATTTTCTGCTGGACTAATAAATCACTGTACATATTCGGCTCCGATGGCACATATAAACGGGCTAAATGGCTCGTCCGTATTTCCCTCCTCTAAAACTATCGACTGCTGACAAGGGAAGCCCATGAACTTTCCCGAAAGATTCTTAACGTGACCTATATGTTCTTATAGGATATTGGACGAGGATCACAGATCTGTGCTTCGTTCTTGCTACGGGCCACTGTGTGGTCCGAAAATGGCAAAAAATGGTATCACTTCAGAGCGGGCTGATGAGACATAAGTGAGACCGGAAATGGCCTTGTCGTGCTCAGAACTTAATCTATAAAAGGTTTGGAGCTCAAATTAAAGTTAGGCTATCGTGATGTTATAATTTATGACGTTTCCTAGACGAAGCTGCATTGTACATTCAAGTGATTCATTCACATTCATGGTGACAGCGACTAGATGGCCGACTGGATAACGATACATGGGAAGAGGGTTGAGGGTTCAATTGAGGGTCTGGAGGGGGTCAGGGAAATTGCTAGGTGGTCTTTTCCCATTTTTACAAAAGAAGAGTATATTTTGGCTAAACCGTATCATTGGGTAGCGGTGAATAAGGGTGGAGAGGCCACGACCGCCGATTTCGCCCTGACTTCGCATATAGGAAAATCTTTTTTCTAAATTTTCGCTTTTTTAGCTACTTTGCTTTTCAAGGTGTCGAATCTGAGTCAAATAGGTATCCATCGATCTTTCCCGAGGGACCCTGACCAGTAGTCGTTACGCCTGCTGGTGCTGGTTGCTTACAAGCGGTACAAGTTCCGTTCCTCTCTCACGTAGCGCTAGATGCGCTTGGGGA
Organism: Heligmosomoides polygyrus bakeri; assembly: GCA_947359475.1. NCBI lineage: Eukaryota > Metazoa > Nematoda > Chromadorea > Rhabditida > Heligmosomidae > Heligmosomoides > Heligmosomoides polygyrus. The sequence continues at coordinate 61,975,787 of OX375870.1, read as the reverse complement.
CAAACAGCCATACTCATTAAGAACGGTAGCCCAGTGCCCGGCGGCGGTAGATGCAGATTGACAAGGTGCACACCAAGTACTCTGTATCTTTGCTAAAAAAACGACGGAGCAGCGGCAGTGCTCACAGAATGAGCCCAGTAGTCGCTTTCTGAAGGACTAGAGAGGTGGATGTGCCGCAACTTCAAGACAAGCAGAAGACACCTAGAAAAGTGCTGCAAGCAAGAACGGCGCGCTGGAAGCGCATATATGTGCAACCAACCTGCAACTGCAGCAGCTGATGCGGTAGGTACTCCTTGGCAATGCGCAGAGCATCAGGCCACATTCCGTTCTCTCGATAGAATCTACAAATGATTATGACTATTAAAAATGGCCTAAGTGGCAAGAGCCGCGGAATTACTTGAGTATGATATCGGGCCGGTTTGCCCTCAGCAGACAGCTTTCGGCACGTACGTTGTCCTCCTCCTCGAGTGATTTACGCGCCTCAGCTATGAAGACGTCTGGAAGCGACTCGGGCGCGTGCTCTCTAAAAAGCGGACAGCACTAGGACTGTCCGAGAAGTAAAGGCCTGGTTGAGGAACCCACTTGGCTATTTGTTCGGCGTTCCTCCAGTCTCCGTCGTGCATGTACATCGCCACCGCTTCTGCAGGCTTTCCAGCGGCGATGAAATGCTGAGCAGCCTGGTCAAGTCGACCTTCCTCTTCCATTTGAACCGCCATGCGCATGTGGACCTAGTGGTGTCTGAGTCTAAGTTGCTCCTCTCTTCTCAGTCCTCATGCAAGACAAAGTCTCAAAAAGCTGATCGAATTACCAGTAACCATCTGCCCTTCTATAAATTTAAGACTCACTCCTGGTAGTCGTTCTTTGGCGCCGAGGCGAGCTAGTTCGAATGCAAAGTCGAACGTACTAAAACGCAAAGCTTCGAAGAACTATCTTCAATTGCATCAGTTTAGTTAGAACTTCAGCGCTCAGGCTCAATGACAAACTCAGGCATCCTCAACCGGCGAGTTAACGACTACGTTTGAGCATGTAGCCAGACGTTTGAATTTCAACACCCGCAAAAATGATCTAAAAGTGTTTCCAGAATTTCAGAATGAGTTAGTACAATTAAGACACTTTAAAAAATCCACGAGCCAAGGTCGAACATGGGCAGGCCTCAAAACATCGATCGGTGTTGCCTTTATTGCTCCAGTGGGGTGGTGCACTGTATCGCACCGAGGTGTGAACCGAGCAGAGGTCGTCGGCGACTCGGCGGCCGAGCGCAAGGCTCCGCCGTGTCCAAGTCCCACTCTCGGAGTTGACTGCGTGCGGAAAGGATGAAATATCGACCAACTACTATCTCAGCCGTACTATATTGCAGAGAAGATGGTAACACGGTCAATATGGCTAACCGAACCATTTCCTCTTTTAAGAACAACCCGAAATTAAAATTGAAGAAAACAAGATAAAATACCAAATTTGGATAGCAGTAAGGTAGCAAAATAATTGCTTCTGAGAAAGCCAGTCTTATTAACCGCTAGTTTTGGGATACTGACCACACTACCGCCCAGAGAAGAAAGTTGGAGCTCTTTTAGTGCCTTGTTATACAGCCTACAACAAATTTAATATGGGGAAGTCCTTTGCAACAGGCGACAAACTGCGTTTTTGGAGACATATTAAAGAGGCCGCTTTTTAGCTCCTAAAACTATATTATCTGACGTGAATGGTGGTGGTTTTCTCATCTAACTTAACGTTAATAAATGTTTGCAAGGGAGAGGGTGGATAGCGAGAAAGGACGTCCTGAAAATGAACATTGCGAGCTAAAGGATAAAATATGTGGTGAGATCAAAAACAACCAAATTAAGCAGTGTTTAATGTGACCACGATAGACGCGGCAAGCTGAATTTGGTCTTTTGAGAAAAATGGAGAATTCCGGATTTCGCTAAAATAGGCTGGCGGAGTGGCCGAGGTAGACGACAGTGGCAGTTTTCGAGAGGTCGTAAATCAATTAAGGGCCCTCGAGACGAAAATGCTCTATAACTAGGTCATGGGTTGTCGAACTGAGCGCCGTTTGTGAGCACCAAAAGAGCGGTGAAGAGAGGAGTCGAATGGTGATAGAATATGAATATATTCCACATAGAATATGAATCCACAAGAGTAATTTTAAAGCAAGTTACGGCAAAGCGACACTTTGTGACGGATTAATCCGTCACAAAGGTTCATTCTTTCAAAGAACTTGAGCGGTATTGTACTTTGAGCGGAATGGTTTATTGACACTGTAGGTACTCTATGGCAGACATACGCTTGCAGTAGAAGCCATCTAAACCTCAATGTCTTGATTTCTGTGGCTCTCGACCGCGTGAAGTAAATAGTTGACTTGCTCAGTATCGATATAACAAGAGGATGAGCTTGAACACAACTATAAGTACAGGCTCTACCTTGTGAAAACACCAACAACGTGAAAGAGTAGAACAGGAGCAGCCGCTGCATTGGAGATGCAGTGACTGCCTTTCAGTCTACTGATCGTTAGTAAATACAAGCAAGTAGGTTAAGTGCAAAAACAAAACGGGAAAAAATCGGAGAAGCACGCACCCAATCTCACTGAAATAATCAATGGCCTCGTTCAGCATACCGAACTTGTTGAGGAGTTTCACTCCGGCTTCTCCTCCTAAGCTCTTTGCCCATAGCAATGCAACCTGAAATACCTGGCACTCGTTTGAGAACCTCTACTAAACGCTTTATTTCGCAATAAGTGCAAAAATAAGACGTCGGCTTCAAGCAACTCTATAGGACGCCTCCAAAAATCTATGAACCGTTCGAAAGGATATACAAATATCGATCCTAGTCGTAATTGTGAGAATCATGGGGAGGCAGGAGCGTACCAGCCAATCACAACCAATCAGAACACAGGCCTAACAGGCGTCATGCGGTCCGATTGGCTGACACCCTCACGTTTCTTCATGCCACCCTCATTAACGACTAGGTCTCAATTATCACCCATTTAGCTACACAGGAGTTCTATTTATCAAAGAGCCAAAGACATAAATCATTTGCCCATCAGGGGTTTCAGTTAAAATTTACAAGAGCACTCGACCAGTACATCTCAATGTTTATATGCACCAATTTCACGTCAAATTGGACACTTTTCAAACCGAATTTGAAGCTTTTCAAATCAATTTGGACACTCTTCTAAGCGAGCTTGACACTTCTGAAAACAAACTGGACATTTTACAGATCAAAACAAGCTTCTTCAGGAATAACATAGAGATTTTCAAAGACGGCCAGGACTATTTCATTTTTGTCCAAAAACTTGCAGTATTTTTTGAAAATGTTTGATTCATCCACCCCAATAAGTGATCACAAAATTTGAAATTAAAGATAAATAAAAAAATTTTGAGGTAAATTTCGTCTTAAAGCGCTGGCAAGCAGCAATCACATATCAGGCTGTCGCAAAATTAATCGCCGAAACGGACCGCTTACTTGAAGCTATTATAACTCAGCGTAACCACAACTTTGTCAATCGGTGTAAAAACCACCAGAATCTACACATTTTTCCAACGATCAGGCAATGAATCCTATCCTTTGCAATAAAAACTGCGACAACAGGAATTACCGAAACCAAGGAGGGCACATTCAACATCGGCCAAATTGGTGAATTGTTTCTGACGCAAATTAGAATCAAGAACTCGGAAAACGTGATAGTCAGTGGGAGAAAGGTTGGGAGAATACGGTAGGCGAGGGAGAATTTCGATACTTATGTGGGTCAGTTTTCGCCTAGTGATTTGTGTGGTGTTGCCTTGAATTGTCCTGCAACAGAAGCGGCCATCCTCTATTCACCAATGCGACTTCTGATACATTTGATCTAAATCACAGCAGTAAGAGACTGCTGTAACTGCCTGACCAGGTTGCAAAAAGCTGTAGTGGATTACACCTTTACAACACCGATACAAATTAAGCATAACTTTTTAGGGTGAAAGTCGAGAATAGGAAAGGATGTTGGAGGAGCATCCTTACCTACCCAGACAAATCCCCGCTTCCTGTTATCGTAAAATAATACGTCTTAGAAAAGATTCACTTTTAAAGCGAACTAGCGGGTTGGGGCAAGTGTCGAAAGGGGCCACACGGTGCTCATCGTTCTGCTCTTGAGGCACCATTTCGGCATCTTCCTCACCTTGCCGATTCTCGCAAAATATCCTGCTACTGTACTGTACTGTGATGTATGCCATTGTCCTCTGCTAACGTACGCGTATTCGTCTCCGGATTCGCTTCGACAGTTCTCCTCAAAACCCCATCGCCAACCTGCGACGACCTGCGCTCGCGACCCGGTCTTCCGTCAAGATCAAAATCGCCAAAAGTGAATTTTTGGAAGCAGAGCCTCACCGTTCGTTCGCAAGGACAATCCGTCCCAAAAACGCTACTAAGGTACGGAATGCCTTGCCGCAGAACGCCCCAAATTAATTTCGTAAAGCATGATGACTCGATAGTCGCGTCGGTCGGCTCATGATTTTACGGAGCCAGCCCTGGAGAAGGTCGACTAGCAAAAATAGAGCGACATCCACATGCATATGTTTTTTGAAAGAGCAGAACAGGAAAAACCCTTCCGAACGGTATGTGTGGCTCTCCCTGTGCCGGAATCAGGGAAGGACGGAAATTTTAAAAATTTTCCCAGAAAAAGAAAACAGAAAACCGGTTTTGTCAGAAAACCGAAATCAGAAAACAGAAAAGCCAAAAACGCTAGAAAAAGAAAACAGAAAATTTCCAAATTACCATATTAGCTAATTATTCTATCCAAAGATCCATTGTTTCAGTAGCACATGCTTTGTTGTGACTAGAAACTGTGATCGTGGACGTTAGTTGAAAGCGTTCATTTAAATTTCCAATTATACCTTCTAGACTCCAAATTCAGTACAATCAGCAAGCTGTAAATCCTGATCCACAGGTTCTAGGAGTCTCGACATTTGAAGTATGAAACATTACTCATCAGCTCACTTCTACAGGTAACGCCCTAACGATTGCACCATTGATCGCAATACTGCGAGCGTTTCCGTAAAAAATAAATGCTTTTGTTCTCCAATCCTCCTATATATACAGGGTGGCCCATAAGTCCTGCAACAAAATTTGGAGACCTTATTGGTTGTCTTTTTCCAATTGCAAAAAAAACGCATACCAACAGTTATGTAGCATATACTTAGTGCTGTACTTGTGGAAAGTATCATGGTTGTAGCTGCTCTTATTACAAAGTAATGCGCTCTCACGTAAAACTACCGAAAATTCTTCTCTGGCCCGTGGTGGGGCGCTTCCGTTCCGATGTGACTAAATTTCGGAAGATTGGTTGTTGAACATGCAGTATGATGGTATTGTGTAGGGCAGTGCAAAGGCTTCTCATGTGTGAACATTGGATGAACGGATCTGAACTACAACAGAAGAACGCTATTAATTTTCTGATCATACAGGATGCAGCAACCAGCTGGAACAAATTCAATATTCAGCCGTGTGCGTAATCTATTACTAAGCAATATGTTGTTTCTAGTAAACTACAAGAAAAGCTCTACAAGTCCACAAGTGAGGTTAAGACTCAGCTATGAGGAGAAGGGAGTAGAAGAAAAAATTTGTAAGCGCAGTTGGAGGGCGTCGTTCGAAATGGGTATTCAGCCTCTGCCTCATTTGATGAAAAATTTCTCAAAGTTGAGCGATCCCAGAAAGGTCAAAATAACAGTGCGTTTAATGCTACCTTTGCGGGAACCTGATGATATAAAAACAACGGCCATGCATGGCAAGTTTTTGTCATACACGATTTTCCAAAATGTGTCCCCTCACACCCTAGGTTTTTGTGTAAAAATAGTGAAAATCAATAAAAATATTCGTTTGATAGAAACAAAAACCTAACACCATATATTAAAGACTCAATCGCGCTGTTTAAAGGCAAAATGCACATTCTGGTAAAGCGATTCCTGTAACAGCAAAAGAAAAGGACGTGGTAGCGGTTCTCAGTCCATCTGCAAAATATTGCACCTGCGAAAGACTGGCTGTGAAATTCCTAAATCTTTAGATTTTCAATCTTTGTTTATTAACCATCTTAAAGAAAATGTCTTGCTCTATAAAGCCTGGGAAAACTATTGTTCAATATCTTCTTTGGAACGAATAAGAAGTAAAACTCCGGAAGAGGGGCTGCGACGTGAGCTGCCAAGCAACCCACACGATCTGAAGGCTCTTATCAATCCAGGAGTGGTCCCTTATGAATAATACCGCTCCACCATAATCTACAAACCATGGGCAAACACGGTTTAAAAATGTACCAAATTTAGTGCATTCTTAGCCTTTTTATACGCCTATGTTTTTGTTGCAGGACTTATGGGCCACCCTGTAAAAGAGGAAGGGTTTTTTGTCCGATGTTAGCCACCCGTACTTCGTATACTGCCTAGCCTCGCCGGTGTACAAGTGTAGTAAAATTTAAATAAACGCTTACAGGTAAAACTACTTGTCCCAGAATGGGTGGGATAAGTCTCCTCCTCCGGTTCGAAAATTGAAAATTGTTGGCAGGTTAGACCCAATGGTCGTTTGCTGCAGAGCCGAAGCTGATTTTCTAATTCTGAACCTTGCTCAGTTTTAGTACAAAAATTAGTAAGAGAAAGGTGTTTCAGTCATCTTTGATTTCGCTAATTTAGTGCATCGCTAACATTCTTGACGGAGTGGTCTCACTTCAGTTTGGTTAAGAGGGTTTTAACATTATGCTCTTAAAAATAACACAGAAATTATTTTTATTTCAATCCTTGTCCTTTTAGTCACTTGGATGTGGTTGCATGTCCGGAACAAATAATCTCTGTTTTCGTTTAAGATAAAAACGGGAATAATATGAGTATAGTAGTAGTATGAGGTTATTACTATAAGGTATGGTTATGGACGGGTTTCGGAGTTCACGTACGACTTAGGTGTGTCGCAAAGGTTGGAAACAGCTTCAGTGCTCAACACCATTCACAGTTGGGAATTTATGTGGGTAAATAGTTCAAAGCACCTCAGAATGGTAGTCTTGCAATCTTAATATGCGTAAAGTTGTAAGTAATCCTAGATGGGCCAAACCATGTACTGTTGTTGCGAAGCCAAATTTTGAAAGGCGAGAAATGCCCTATGAAGGGAGTCTATGTCAACAGCACCTACACAATCAGCAAAACAAACAAAGCGATACAAATCATGGGTGCATGGCGCAATTTCTGCGCAAACACGTCCCCCAAAAAACGCCAGTTTTTTGCAATTTAAAATACTCTAGAAACGCTATCTCAAAACTCATGATTCTATGACACTTTTTGCGTCTATTTAATTGGATTTCTACGACATAACTTTGTTCGCATCTCTATTTTCTGTTTTCTGGCTAATTTTTTGACTATTTTCCCAGAAAACAGAAATCAGAAAAAAATTTATCCAAAATGGCCAGAAAATCAGAAAAAAGAAAACAGAAATTCAGCCGATCCCTGGTCAGAATGATTTAGGGTAACATTTAGGGCAGAAAGCTTACTTATTTAGAGAAACCTCGAAACAAAGATTAATTTTACGACAGCCTGGTAGCTTATTGAAAGAAAAGATCGTCCATGCATTCGACCAGATCGTCGCTAGATCTCTACTTTTATGCCAAATAAATACCAAAAATATGCTTTATGCCAAAAATTTCTACCACACTAAAATCTCTTTCCTCAAAAAAGAAAACTTGATAGAGTTCCAAACAGCGTGCTTAGTTATTGGCCTAGGTGAATCAAAAAATTTCAGAGAAATTGATAATAAATTTTTCGTGAGCAAAAAATCTAAGCATCTTACTAAGGAAGGGTTTCGACCTTTTTCTTCGGGGCTCCGTAAGAAGCGATCGCCAGCTGCGGCGGTGGAGCAGAGGTAGTGCTCCTGCTCGTCAGGTGCGAGTCGTTGGTTTTTTGCTGCCGGTCTGTTTGCACATCATGATTTATCTTCAGAAGGAACTTTTATTCTGAATTATAACACGTATATGATTAAATAGCCGGAAGAACTACAACAAACGTTTGTAAAAATGCTTAAAGGCGAAATTACTGCTATGGTGACATTTTTTACTATTTTGCACAATTGGGCGCGTTTAGCGCACTCGGAGGGGTGCCGACTGTCGAATGCACCCGATACCAGGTTCCTGGTTCGGATTTCTCGCCCAGGCTAACCAAGTCTTCCATCCCTCCGTGGTCGGTAAATTGGTATCAGATTTGTCTGGGAAAGATAAAGCGCTGACTTGTTCATCGGTCTACCACTGCAAGTCATTGTATGGCCAAATACACATTCAAATCGTCTCCACGACATCCCGTAGATGCAGAATGCGTGGCGCATCCCAAGAAGGGATTGAGTAACGCCGTCCTTTATCCTTTATTTTATTTCACACAATTAGAGCCCGAATCATATATTGAACAACTAGAGGTGTTTCTAACAGCCTTTGTCACTCCTGGTGAACATTTGATTGATCTTGCTACAATTGTGGGTTTTGTGGCTGGTCTCAGGTCTAAAAGAATTACGATGCTTATACAAACAAGAACAACAATCGACGCAACACAGACCTGGGTTCCACCGATAGGAAGGGGGTGGTCAAGAAGTTACAGTGGTGCGATTTGGCCAGAAATGAAGTGCAGGGTCTCTGGGCTACTTATGTAGATCCGCAAGCAGTGACCGGTCTCTCGTCTCTCGAAGTCGCCATCATCCTCAGCAGTCACACCGCGTATCCTCAAAGACTGATAAGGCTCATTGCATACTTCGTTTCTTCCTTCTTGTTAATGGGTGGCTGCCAGTGTTGTATCTCCAGCGCTTCCTTGATCTTCCTCTCCACTGTATCCGTCAGATTTTTGTGAAGGATCGAGACTCGCAGTTGCGGCAGTGGATCTCGTGCGTGTCTGACGGTGCGGTGCCTCGAAAGTGGATTATCTGAGTAGCTTTGAGGGCTACGCAGTGCCTTTAAATGCTCGTCCATTCTCTTGCCAAGTGGTCTCTTTGTTTCCCCTATGTAAAATTCTTCACATTTATGCAGACCACTTTGTATACCACACACCTCATTCGGCAAATCTGGTTGTCCTCTTCACAGAATAAGCAACCTGGCCTTTTACTCCGAGTCTCGTATGGACGCGACGTTGTTAGGAGACGTCGTAAAGATGGAGGTGGTCGAAATGCGAGGCATATAGGAAGCCCCGATCGTCTCACCACACTGTTGATGTCCAGAGCGAAGGAATCTGTGATGAAAGGAATAATCAGAGGAGAACCAAAAGAGCATCGTTGAGGTTTCCAGCAACGAAGTAGTCTCATGCCATATTCGTTCTGCCGCAGGATTTCCTCAACCTGATCTTCAACTTCTTGAGAATTCGTAGAGGTCACTGTAGTAGGTGTGGTAATTGTATGATGAACGATATTTCGTTTCATATACATAGGATGGCATCTCCGCGCGTGTAGAAGAATGTTATGAGATGCGGGGTCCTATAACACATGCTACTGATTGGCCTTCCGATATTTTCACCTTCGTATTTAAAAATGGAAGAAATCCGTCGGGAGCTGGAGTCTGATATTAGCTCGATCGTAGGAAACGCTGAGATGAGTCGTCTGAGCGTCTGTCGCAGTGTTGCCCGCGATTTGCCTACAACAAAGATGTCGTCGATGCATCGCCCGTACTATAACACTCTTGGAGGCCAGGCTGGCTGCTCAAGATGATCCACGAAAATAATGGCGAGCAACGGTGCCAACCTGCTTCCCATTGCCAAACCTCTTGTTTGCTTGTATAACACATTTCGAAAACGGAATATGTAGATGTCGACTACCCTTGTAGAAGTTCCTCAACTCTTCTATTTGTAACCCAAACAGCTGCATATGCCTGTAGTGCAGCCGTAAACGCTGCAAACAGGCTTCAACAGCTCTCCGAGTGTCAACGTTCGTGTACAATGCAACTACGTCGAAGCTCTGATATTCCAGTCGTTCCTCTCCGTTGAAGTCGCATTGTCGTAGCTGTTCGAGAAACTGTTGCACATTTTTAAGTGTGCCGGAACATACGAAAGTGAAGGCGACAAGAGGTGCTGTAGGAACCAACTGATTCGATCTGTTGGTCCTCCACAGGAAGACACTATAAGCCTTGTCTTAATAGCAGTGTTATCCAGTCGGGCTCCATTCCCTTCCCTTGGTAACTTATGCGTTTTCACAAGTTGGTAGTAAGTAGGCACGCTTTCATTCTTCGGCACTAATTGAGCGAGGAGTGATCTCTCCAGTTTCGTGCCCAGGACTCTACGAATGGTGTCTTTCAGGCCTTTGTCATACCATCGCTCACCCCGAGCGACGCCTAATGATATGCTCTCATATCGATCGGGCGGCGCGATGGAATCGATATGGGTGCATATCATTAGGCGTCGCTCGGGGTGAGCGATGGTATGACAAAGGCCTCAGACGTGCACATTCTGTCCTCTACTGCTCACGGCTGCTCGGTTCTTGTGTTCATCAAACACTTGAAGGAGCTCATGCTTCAAGGCAGCATTTCTAGACGAAAGTTCAGGGGAACCACTCGGGATACGGATATCTGGACAAGGGAACGGTAGAGACTGGCGAAGGGTTTTTTGAAGAGTGGGAACAGCTGCTCCAACTTTTTCCTTCCAACTTTGCGTGTTCCGAAATTTATTAACTGCGCTAACGATGTCATTCTTTATTGTTCCTAAAATTTTGGCCTTGGGCAAAAATTTGGTCCTAAATTCAATATCGCACGCATATCGTTGTCAACCAGGTCGTCATCAATGATAGTGCATCGTGAGGGTGGGATGGACTGTGGAATTATGAAGGATCGCGGCGGTGTCGACCTCAGCTGGATGCACTTCTGTTCCAGTCTTTGTGCAACGGACGTCCGGAGCAAAGCGCAACTCGCACAGTGGTATTCCATGAGGCGACGCCAGCATTCTCCACTCACTCTTCGCTTCAAGACTGACTTCAGATAGACGATGTCTCGAATTCATTTACTTCATTGTCGCTTCTTCTCAGCTATCGCAGAATCTAGAAGGCACCATCGCAAGGTTCGCGCGAACTGAGTCGTGGCGATAATGCTCAAATCGCGCCGACATATAACGAACGAATCTCGGTGTTAGTCGACTCGCTTTGCATCGGAGAAGAAATTCGAGAAGAAGATCGATCTCCAATGCATACTGGTGGGACACAATATAGTTAAGCATCGACAGTAAAAACGTATTCCTGCACAGATCATATACATTTTTTTGCTTTATTCCACAAATGCTAAGGTTGTTAGAAACACCTCTAGTTGTTTTATATATGATTTGGACTCTAATTGTGCAAAATAGTAAATAAAAATGTCACCATAGCGGTAATTTTGACTTCAAGCATTTTTACAAACGTGTACGATAGTTTTCCGAGCTATTTAATCTAGCACGTGTTATAATTCAGAATAAAAGGTCATTTCGAAGATAAATTATGATTTGCAAAAAACCGGCAGCAGCGGAAACCGAACGAACGACGTCGCACCCGACGAGCTGGAGCACTACCTCTGCGCTACCGCCGCACCTTTCTTACAGAGCCCCGATGACTCACCACCTTCGCACCAGGTGTGTCGCAGAGTCAGCCTGTGGTGAGGCCACACGGTTTCGGAAGGTCATAGCTCACTCAAGAATTTCCTTTAGCAATTTTGACACCGATATTCGTGATTTCCATTCCGAGCTCTTTCTAATGATCCTGGTCTCAACTTGAAGTTCCATAGGAATTCGAAACCTTTCCCTAGTTAGAGGAAATCTATTTTAATGTGGAAGAAGCTCGTTTTTGTTTTCAAGATGTTCAGTATGATTTTAAAGGTGTCAAGCTTGTATAGAGGCGTGTCCAATTTGACGTGAAAATGGAATAAATAGCGTTACAAAATTTGTCAGCAGCGGTCTTGCGAATATATGACAAACTGTGGTATCGCGAGTCCAAAATAGCTCTTTAGAGACGTCTACAGACTAAGAAGCCGGTTGCTTCCCAGCGGAAAATGACTGCTGAAAATTGATTAAGAAAAAACCATCTAATTTCATAGACACCAAATCCTTGAGCGCACTGTAGAATCGTGAAGGCAGTATCTGTTCGGGCATTCGCGAATATGCTCGTCACGCGTCGGAGACAGCCCTGTGTTTCGCCAACCCGCGAAATTTTCGCCGCTTTGTATTATTGGTGCTAATTATTGCTAAATTCTACTAATACGCCCACGGTCAAAATCCTCAAGCAAGAGAAATCACTGAACGGGAGCGTCAGCGAAATCGCAGACAGAAAGTTGTGCGATCGCATGTATTTAGAAGCTCCTTGCCTTTACACCCCCCCCCCCCCCAATCATGGAAAGAAAATCCGATTCGGCTTTGAAAGCCCTGTAGAGATTAAAGGATAAAAGCTTTGAGGTCACTCCAACAGTGTTTACATTTTTGGAGACAATCTGCATCGGGATTCTTCCACGTGATATCGCAGAGGGATCTCGGTTCAGAGGAGCATCAAAATGAGTTGACGCAGCCAGCCCATTTCGATGCCCCTCTGACCCGAGACACTTGTGTACTTGTGCTCATGTTCGTTATTTCCGCGCGCCACTAAAAGCACGTAAAAAATACGCAAGAGCTTTTGGAGGCCTACCATCGAAAAAATGAACTCCACCGCAAAATTTGATGAGCCACCCTTCCCCCCCCCCCCCCCAACCCAATCGTAAAAGGAAGAATTCGACAACGCGGTCTTTATACTATATGAGTAGTAGATGAGACTATATGGAATCATGTTGTTTCGGTGGGAGTCATGCACAACGTCAAATGCGTTACGCCAACAAGAGCGGAAGTCACTCTCCACCTTCCCCCCCCCCTCCCCAACATCTCGACTTCTCAGAAAATCTTCGGCTTTTGTTCTCAGAAAATTCAAGCGCGAGCTCTCTTTCTCACACATAGCCTAACCCACCTGCTTCTGTTCCTGTTCGCCGCCCTCGCTCCGTGCCAGGCGGTATGCGTCCGTCCACATCTCCTTCTCCCTATACATGTTGATCGCTGCCTGCATTGTGCAGTAAATTCGTGTTGAATCGCAAAACTGTGGCTGATGCAGATCCTATTCACCCTTATATCACCGGCTTTCAAGTACTCCTCCTCGGCAAGACGCAGATCTCCGCGCTCCTCGTGTTCCATTCCAAGCCTCTTGTGTGTATCCTCGAAACTCTTGTTTCATGAATTTCTCAAGCACGCAAACTCATCAAGTTTAACAAACCTGTAGATGCTCTCCGTGATACTTTTCTACCAGTCGAATGACGTCGTCGTTTCGCTCAGCGTTCTTGTACATAAGAACTGCCCTGTTTGACATCCCAATCGAGACATAGAGCTGAAAGCGGGGAAGTAGTTCGCCGTCACTGATGTCCAACAAAGGGCGATTTCTACTCATAAAATGAAGAATAAAGGACCGCGTTAGTCAGTTCCGATTAGGATGCGCCTCACATTCTATTTGGTTGTTGCAGAAGTTCCCGCCATTTTCAAGACACCACATTTTTTAGTTTTACAAAAGGCGAAACACGTCAAGAAACGAAGTAACCACCATTATGCTCTATCACTCTTCTCCACCTTTCAAGCAGACTCTCGATCCCGTCAACGTAGAACTTTTCTGGCTTTGATCCGAAAAAGCCAGCCAGCCAGCGTTCTACGTCGTTCTCGTCATCGAACGTTTTGCCTTGCATGGTAGAGAGAGACAGGAAAGGGTGGTAGTCTGTTGATGCAATATCTGGGCTGTACGGGCGAGGCAGCACTTCCCATCCAAGGTCAAGAAGCTTTTGGCAGGTCATTACTGCAATGTGTGGTCGAGCATTTTTCTACAAGGATCGGATTGTGCCATGACTCGGACGCTTTTCTGCCATCTTGGCGGACAGCTGCTGACAGTACAAGTCCGCGGTTAGAGTTTCGTTGCGGGCCAGCAGCTCGAGAGTAGATGACCCCTTTGTAATCCCATCAAACAGAAAGCATGATCTTAGACGAGTGAGGACCCTCTTTTGGCTGTGGCTCAGGCTGCTCACACTTGCCAACCCAGTGTCTGCTCCTCTTGATGTTGACGTACAGGAACCACTTCTCATCTCCTGTGATGATGGACTTCAGCCACTATTCAGCCACTATCTGTGGGCTTGTACGAGAACAAGTGAGTGGCCGCCTCAGCACGTCGCTGGCTGTCGCCTTCGTTGAGGTCATGGGGACCCACTGTGCCAACTTGTGCATCTTACCCAGTTGATGTAGGTGCCTGGCGATGGTGGCACACCCAAGTCCTGCGCAAGTTCACAAGTAGTCCGCCGTGGGTCCGATTCCACCAGCTGCCGCAATCGGTCGTTGTCGACATCGGATTCACGTCCTGACCTGAGCGAATCTTGAAGGTTAAGCTCACTTTGCGAAAGCGTGCGAACCATTCTGGTGCAGTGCGATCAGACACTGTACCCTCCCCAAATGCACCATTGATGCGACGACAGGAAGCGGCTGCTGACTCACCAAATTTGGAGTCAAACAAAAAGAGACCTCGGATGTACTCCTTTGAAAGTTCCATTTTCTAGGAGGAATTACGCGAGAGTGAGTAGCTAGCAATAAATCTCTTTATGTGAGCAAAACATAGGTTGCTATAAGGCAGCGTTAGTGAGAAAAAAGCACATTCAAAAAATGGCGGGAACTTTCGCAACAACCTAATACTTTTCGTTGCCGGTGAACTGGTCCGCCTGGCAGTGTGCCGAGGCAGCGCGCGGTTATTCGTCGTGTCGTCTTGCGCACTCCACGCCTCCCTGCTCGCCACACCCCGGAGTTCCTTCCCTAGCCCAATCTGCGCTCTCCTCCGCGACAGCGGAAGAGAGCACAGAAAAGTCCGGACTCTGCCCTGCGCTCACTCTGCTCATCTGACTCTCGCCGCTCGCGCGTGACGGATTTTTTCGGGGACCAGTTCACATGTAATCAATACTTTTACGGGATGTCGTAGAGACATTTCCATTTGGCTCATACAGTGAATTGCGGTGAACAGCCGAGGAACAAGGCAGTCGTTTACCTTTTCCAGTCTAGTTTCAATTCAGCGAGTCCAGAAGGATGAAAGGGATGGTTCGCCTGGGCGGGAAACCCGAACCAAGACTCTCCGTTCGGGGTGCACGCGACAGCCGGCCTCTCATCCGACTGTGCCACCTCGCTCCCTACTTCTACATTAATACAAGAAAAAGTACATGACACAAAACTAGCTAGAAGCTGCACCTGCTCGGCATCAGTGTACCTTCCCTGCTGCTCGAGTTCCTCTGCTTTAGCTTCGTAGAGAGCGAATGTCTCCTCTTTTCCGAGGAATTCCTCAGACAACTGAAAATTTTCTTAGATAATTCTATCGAAGAGGCTCAACTTAAGAGCCGATATGTCTTGCAGATACTGGATTATATCGCAATTCTGTTCGCAAACAGATTGCTCCGCGAGCGGTTGTGTTCTGATTTCCTCTTATGCGGTTGTGTTCTGATTTCCTCTGTATTTTTGCTGTTAGCACTTAGTTCGTTGCACTTTCCATAGTCAATTGTTACTACTGATCTTCTTCAACACTTTGGTACCTAACAGTTTGGTTTCTTTCGTTATCGCTGCCGTTCATCTTAATTTTTGTTATCACCCTTTACGTTAATCGATTTCTCCATAACAGGTCGATCGAAGATCAAAATGGCACCGAAGTCTCAGAGCACTGGTGTCAAAAGAGTAACAAGGAGCGCCAGTCTATTTCAGTAGAGCCAGGCGGAATTCACGAGCCATGAAGGAGAGGAACAGTTTGCCGGAAAGTCGGCAGCTGAACCAATCCGTATGGCTATTGAAGTCTACACGGATCCCGCTGTGGGTCGCCTCGTTGCCGCCGCCGCTAGGAGAATTCCAGCAGATTTCTCCGAGGCGCTGGAGAGTGAAAAGCGCTCTCGAAGCATTGTCATCAGTGGCTTGGAGGAGGCGTCGGATGATACACCGCCTTCTGGGAAACAAATAGCCCTTGTGGGAGAGGTAGGGCGCATTCTTGACGCACTCAACGTGGAATGTCGTCCCACCGAGGTGTATAGGTTGGGCAGGCTAGACCCTAAACAACCTCGATTGGTAAAAGTGGTCCTCCCATCGGCAGCTCACTGGCGCCGCGTTCTCGCCAACGCCCGTTTCCTTCGGGATCTGGGCTTTCCTCATGTGTATGTACGCCGGAGTATGACGGCGGAGGAAAGAAAGTGCGACTTCGAGCTTAGGCAGGAGGCTCGAGAACGCAATCAAGGTGGCGCTCGTGAGTGGGTGGTGTATCGAGGAGAACTGCGGCGTACCTCGGACCTTCCTAGGAGCAGGGAAAACTTATAAAGCGGCACGGCAATAAGTATCTAAAGTGGTTTTTGATAAACACACGTAGCATGATAAATAAATTAGAGTTTTTAAATTAGAATTTCAAGTTTTCTAGTCCCAGAACCAACCCGATTTTGTGTTTGTCACAGAAACTTGGTTCAGTGAAAAAGTATTTGACTCAGAAATTGTAGGCGGCCTCCCTTAACTGGTATTTCGTTGCGATCGTAGTGGTCGCACAGGAGGTGGAGTTTGCTGCATTGTAAAAGGAAATCTCATTATTGACCATAGCCACGTACCTGCTCCTGGGAAGGCTGATGGGGTCTGCGTTCACCTCTTCTCTAGCACTAAGGCCTCTTTTACACGTTTTATTACCATTTACCGCCCATCCAATTCCTCTAAATATGATGATGAGGCCCTCCTCGATTTTCCACGTATTCTCATCATTACCTACGCTGACAACAGTTTAGTAGGGGACCTTAAAGATAGACTGGGTAAACCAGCATCCATTGAACTCGGTTGGCTCAACATTCCTAGAATTTTTCCGAGAATGCGGCTTTATCCAGCACGTTAAAGGACCTACAATTAGCGCGAACATCCTTGGTTTAGTGTTATCTTCCTCATCAAATATTTTTAACGCAACCACCCTCCCCCCGTTAGCCAATTCTGATCATTATATTGTTTCCTTTAAAGTAGAGCACAAATTTTCTGATTTTTTGCAACCTCCCTACCTGACTTTGTGAGAGTGGACTACAGAGCCCTGGACAATTATTTAAGCACAGTCGATTGGTTAGGGGTGTTCAATCAATACACTTCTACGTCTGAACCGCAAGTTTTGCAGAGTGCTTTATGAGGCTTTGCAATATTTGTACCGTTTAAATTTCCTCAGTATAGGGTGCTGAAATATCCTCCCCACATCTGCAATTTGCTGGCTCAAAAACATCGTTTTTCCGTGAGTCAAGGTGCCCCTGGATAGTCAGTTATACAAGAGTGTGTCAACTAGCCCGAACTATCACGTCAAAAGATTCTTCGCTAATTATCACAGGCGACTTACCTCTCACGCCTCAGGCAAGAAACTGTATCAATACCTCAGTCGTAGAATAAGGCCCCAATCTACTGTCCCAACCTTAGTTGATCAGTGTGGGGCCAAATTCTGTACTGACCAGAAGAAGGGCAATGCCCTAGCTAAGTTTTTCTCAAGCGTTTTTTCTTCAACCAGGTAGCTCGCCAACTATACTACATACTTTTGGTGACATATACATTCATCCACACGAAATTTCGTTGATTCAAGGGTCTGAACCCGTCTACCTCTGAACCTTACGACGGGATCCCTCAGATAGTATTCAGAAAATGTCACTATTCCCTTTCCAAGCCCCTCGCACACCTATTCAACCTATCCCTTCTGCTAGGAGAGGTTGCACAGGTGTGGAAGGAAGCCATTGTAAAGGCTATTCCAAAGGTACCCAACACCAGTGTGCTTAAAAATTTTCGCCCTATTAGGCCTATGGCCCCGTTTATACTTCGTCGCGGCGCGACGCGATGGCCACGAAATGAGGCCAAATTGATCGATCGCGTCGCACAATCAATATAGCCACTATATGTGGCGTCGCATCGCGCCGCGACGAAGTATAAACGGGGCCTATGTTATACTCCCGCGGCAGCATCCGTGGATGGGCGGAAATCGCGCCGGGACCCCGCGCCGCGCTACTCGTCGCGGCCCGCTACGCCCGCCGTCCGCGGATCGCCGCCGACAGACGACGAGAGGGGTGTTAGGCCTATGGTATACTCCCGCGTCGCTCCAGCGACGGGCGCGGGGCAACTGTCAACGGCGCGCATTCGCTGCAGTGGTGGACGGCGCAGTGGGGCGCGGTTGTCAGTTGACGCGCCATCGTTCCCGCGATGCGTCGCAAAGGGGTGTTATCCCTCCGCGTCGCGGGAGTGAAACATACTCCCGTGCGACGGCCGTCGCAGCCCATGCAGTGCACTGCGACGAGCGACGGGTAGCGATGGTCGCGGAGGGGAAGCGCTTGTCGTGCCCTATTCTATGCACTTTCGCTCACTTATTTCGACACTTCCTTGGTTCGTGACCATACCACAGCAATTTCAACACACGTCTGGTGATGTTGGGTGGTCATGTGATTTCTCTGTTGTTCTCCTCGTAGGGTTTTCGTCGTGGCTAGACTCATTTTGGGGCTTTTTTCGACGGCTTGAACAGCTAGTTTTTTGAGGAGATATTTTTCTAGGCCGTTTTTCCCACTTTTGTGCTGATCCTAGCATTTTTTCGCCTCTGAACTTCCTTGCCGGCACAGAAATCTACATTTCTGTGCCGTACAAGTCACAGGGAGGTCCCGTTGACATATCCGGCACAGAAGTGTGCCAATTGAACGCTGATTTTTTCGAAGTCATGTTTTTCTAGCGGGGTTTTTTCGCGTCTTCGCTGACTGCAGTATTTCTTTTGATTCTCAGGTTCCACATAGGCATGAAGACGCACAGTTTTGCGCTTGTCAGGTCATTAGAGGGTTATCGTGACGCGTTGATCACAAATCTGCCATTTCAGCTCCATGTTTTTAAAAATAATGTTTTGAACTCGGTTTTTCGCGTCCGCGCATTTCTAAGAGTACTGCGTTTCATTTCGCTCTAAACAAGAGTACTGCGTTTAATTTAGCTCCAACAATTAAGACTTATGAGAAGTGCGCGTCCACACTTCTATATGAAAAGGGACCACAAGTCGTAGGCATGCTGATTCAGCTGATTCGCTAAAATTCTGCAAAAGTCTCCGTCTGTAGAACTGCGCGGACTATGTCAGCTTCAGCGATGGCGACGGCTCGCGACGCGCATCGCGAGCCGGCGCATCGCTGTGCTTTCCCGCGTCGCTGCAGCGGACGGGAGTATACCATAGGCTTTATACTTCCCGCCCGCGGGAGGGCAGCCGTCCGCGGTGCAATGCACCGCGGAAGGTTGTCGTCTCATGGAGTTCGGCGCGGGAAACAAGCTCCAATGCTGCGCTAGCCGTCCCGGGGCGACGACGACCGTCCGCGGTGCACCTTCCGTCCGCGGACGTCCCGCGGATGCTCCCGCAGAAGTATAACATAGGCCTTAGTCTTACTTCTACCGCAGCAAAGGTGATGGAAAATCCTGTTCCAAAAGCTCCTAGCCTGGTTGAATAAATTCAATGTTATTCCTCGTGAACAGAACGGTTTCTTGCCTGGAGCCTCAACAACAACTAATCTAGCTGACGCGCTTTATGATATCTCTTATGCAATTAATGATGGAAAACTGGTTGATGTAATTTATCTTGATCTGTCAAAAGCGTTTGGTAGGGTCTGCCATAAAGAACTGCTGTCAAGGCTAGAAATGCTTGGAATTCAAGGTAAGATGCTGAACTGGCTAAGATCGTACTTGTTTAATAGAGGAATGACTGTAAGGGGGGTGGGGCACTGCTTCTCCACGAGATACGCCTGCGAAAGCGGCGTTCCTCAGGGAGGAGTTTTGTGGCCTTTGTTATCTATGATTTATATAATTGACCTTCCCCAACTTCTTGCAGCTTCCACTGAAAATAAAGAACAGCTGTATGCTGATGATATCAAAGTATATGGAGTATATGATAAACAAACTGAAAACGAGGTTCATTTGGCCCCTCAAAAATCTCTTGAAAGGATGCATCTTTGGGTTTCTCATTCTGGCATTTAGATAAACACAGAGAAAAGTACCGTTATGCATCTTGGGGACGACGAGGTGCCATCCTATATCATTAACGACAAGAGGCTTACACCTCGTCTCTCCAAAAAGGCCTTGGTGTAATGTTTGATAAGGACCTTAAGTTTTCGTCTTATATTGATGCTCTAGTTCGAAAAGCGTACAGTACCCTTTTTTTTATTTTACGAAATATCAAGTGCTCTGATGAAGAAATATTGTTGAGGCTGTATAAGATTTACGTTCTACCTCATCTTGAATACTGCTCTCCAGTTTGGAGTCCTCACTTAAAGAAAGACATTCTTAAAATAGAAAAGGTACAGCAGGTCTTTACACGACTTTTGTGGTACAAAGTAATGTCTCCTCTAAGTGGATTCAATGCTCCAACTATGTTGATAGATGTTTCGGTTACTTCTGTGCCGAACGAGGTTGTTAGGTGGACCAGTATTTATTGAGCGGCCTAACGTTTCGACCCGTTCGTCGTCTTCGGAGGCCTAAAAGTGGCTTGAGGATTCGGATGTTGCTATCTATCCGACCAAACGCCTCATCGACTCTAGCCTTTCGGATATCGTCTTGAGGCATAGCAAGAAATCCCGAACCCATGAACGATAAACTCACCCGCTGATCCACCGCTTGTGCGGAGCGACGCCGCTGCCGCAGTTAGTCGACAAATGGTGACTGAGACTCACGACTGACTGTCCGGTGGTGACAAGGATGTGGTTAAGAATGACACTGGTATACACAGTATACATAGTGTAGAATGAACAGTATAGTGAGTCTCAGTCACCATCTGTCGACTAACTGCGGCAGCGGCGTCGCTCCGCACAAGCGGTGGATCAGCGGGTGAGTTTATCGTTCATGGGTTTGGGATTTCTTGCTATGCCTCAAGACGATATCCGAAAGGCTAGAGTCGATGAGGCGTTTGGTCGGATAGATAGCAACATCCGAATCCTCAAGCCACTTTTAGGCCTCCGAAGACGACGAACGGGTCGAAACGTTAGGCCGCTCAATAAATACTGGTCCACCTAACAACCTCGTTCGGCACAGAAGTAACCGAAACATCTAAATAATGCCGAGGTTTTACGAAGAGAGAACTTGGAGAATATGTTGATAGAATGAAAATATTTGGAGTGAAGACACTCCAGAGGCCGTATTCATGAAGCGGCGGGAGCAGGAGATAAGCGATATCATAGCGATATCATCTCTCGCCTCTCTCTCCTGCCTCGCTCTCTCGCCTCGGTCGCTTCCCGTGGGAAGCCGGGAAGATCCCGGGAACGTTCATGAATACGGCTACAGGAGAGGCGTATTATCTCTGACTCGACATTTTGCTTTCATCTCCTCCGCAAAGAGTCGAAGTTATCGCCTAGCAAGTATTGGGTGTTCGTCCCAACAAGTTTGCGTAACGGTAGGTTTAGCAATCACTATCGTAGAATTGGGAGGAAGAAATATTCTTTAATGTTTAACAATCTCTTTAATCGCTGCGCTAGGTGGATAGAGTTGCTCCCTCCAGATATTATATTGGTATTTGAAGCTGAAAGTAGCTCTGCATTCAAGAGGCATTTCAAAAGTTTTGACCTTTTCCAGTTGTTGGGGAATTGATAATTGTTTGGTTTTACCGCGTCTATTTCAGATAAGCTTTGTGGCTAGGCTCGCATGATGATGGCCGTATGGTGTTGAATGATACTGATATAACAGCTGCAAAATTTCCATTTCAACACGCTGATGCTATGTGTGAGAGATGCCGAAGGAATTTCGATGACTTTGCTGATGTTTATTGAGGACGTAACTGGTTCTACTAGGCGATGGCTCTAAATTATGACTTTCCTTTCACCTTGCCTTTCTTTCATGGAACCTTACGAAACCTTTCTTTCATGAAACCTGGCGCTTAGGTGTTGACCACCCAATAATGTTGCTCGAGAGTGGTTTGATTACAAAAAACCACGCTATAGCTAGGCTGCCTAGACAAACCGATTCATTCCACTTTCTGTGTGCCATTCTAATGCACGAACTTGCCTTCCAACAATGCCTATGTTTCGACACCTCAAAAGGGATTGCCTTGTAGTATATATAAACTTTAGACTACATAACCACACCATCATCTCATTGTGCTCTATCTTTCACAGTCTTTAAGTGTAAAATGAAGGCACGGCAAGGAAAAAGGACGAGCGGATTTCTAGTGTTTTTGAACAGGAGTATATAGAGCACGCTTTTAGTATTTCACGTTTCTACATCGTTTGCGAGTGCTTTTGGTTTGTTTCTTTCTTCGTTATTTTTTCAGTAAGTTGTTTGTGTTTTGTTTACTTTTCCCTGTTTTTTTTTTGTTAGTACTGGATCTGATTTTAGACTTAGATAACGATGTGATCGAGGTTATGCGCACCTTTGAGTGCCGTAAATAAGCTTCGTTCTGAGCGATTCCAGCGCTACCGCGACTACTAAACTAGCACGGACAACAAAGTCATGTGCCAGCTACAAGAAAACTGCTCGAATATTCAAGTTCTTACTCGATATGCATCCGCCCATCGATTATTCTTGACGTACATGGCGATCGCCTCTTTCTGAAGGTTGGCTTCAAGATACAGACGTTCGGCTCTCTGAATAAATGTTGCTTCAACTAGTTGAGTTACTTCAGTTTTCAGTTGCAGTAAGGTCTTCTCCTCCTAAAGGCTCGGAAGTCACCCGGAGTGATCATCCTAGTGCTGTAGATGGATACCGAAGAGCGAATTGCCTCATGTGGTTTAAAATTGACTCCTGGGTTTATGGGAAAGCGTAACAACAACAAACTGATATGTGCAAAAACATTGGGAGTAGGCGGACTGGAACACAAAAGCCCGCTAGTGTGCCTCTATGAGGCGGCGCTCCTACCGACTGCGCCACCGAGGCACACCTCAAGGGGTGTCATAAGAGTGATGAGTGTTGCGCACACGTTTTCACACCACTTTTTCAGGTATTTAAAAAAGCGCTCAGCAAAAAATAACTGTGCCTCTAAAAATAACTCTGGACTCTGCGCATACGGCCCTACATCCTTCAGAATAGCATCGCAAAAGCTCACCATTAGTTGGGAACCTTTCCTTGTTAGTTCTACCTTACCCTCACCCTTGGTTCCTTTTATGAATACGTAGATACCCACTGCTTAATGAACCCAGCCCCAGCTCTAACTGACACTCTAGGAGACTGCCGAACCGGTGCCGGTGTCTGGAGGAGAGTGCAACATCAGTTGCAGAAGACATGGGCGGTAACGCTAGAAGCGGAAAAAAAGAATTAGAGAGATCCATGGAGATGAAGACAACGGTTCAACGTACCCTGATGGAGAAATAATCTCCAACATGGCTATCGCCAACGATCCCACATCCTTTTGCAAGAGGAAAACATCTACTAGAAGTGGAAGGGAACTGAATACATTATGGTGAGAAGATATATTCTAAAGGAAGATAGATTAGCCCTATTGTTCGTAGCACCTTGGGAGAGACTACATGGAGAAGCATAGGAGAGCTGCGAGAACATCATCAACTGAGAACTTGTACGGAGCCTGCTCAACGGGGTCGGACGCTCTTGAAATAATGCGATCGGAGAATAGCGGACTCTGCGACTGCGGAAGTGAAAAGCTTACGTCAAGCTCATCTGTAGTCGCGTAGTGCGCAGCGATCCGTCCGTAGAAGTCGCCGGATGTCTTTGAATCCTGTATTACGTCCACGATTTGTACGGCCTTCCCCCACTCCTTCGCTTGAATAGCGGCCTCTGCGGCTTTCACAAGGCTGTTCGCTTCTGAATTTTAACATTCCATTGTGATTGATTTATGGGTAATAATTTAGAAGTAGACTTAGTTAAAATACATACCCAAGAAATGGTTGATAGACGCATCGTGCTGTCCCTCAGACACGAGGTGATCGCCCCACTGCTCTTCTAGAGAGACGACCCTCTCCGGATCTGCGAATCGAGCTAACTGAAGGAACAGTTAATCAATGCTGATTATTGCGGCAGAGAACAAAATTTCTTGAGCGAAACTTAAAGCATTCAGCCCAAGAAACGGCGCACAAGTGGAAGCAGAAACAACACCCAGATGTTTTTCTCTGAAATCTTCTTAGGCTTTTAAAGCGTTCCGCTGGCATCGGCTGGGCACGAGGAGTGTGACCAGCCTGTTTTATTAAAAACACATCTGGCTACGAAGGATTTCTCTTTGGATAAGTATTAATTATTTTCCGACTCCTCCACAATGGTCCTCCTCTCCGTAGGGCATTTCGCTAATGCAAATCTTATACTTCGTCGCTCTATCGGCGACAGTGCTGCAGGGGTGATGTACACCCCGTCGCCGACTACGTCGGCGACAACTTGTCGCTGGCCCTCTGGCCGAGGAGGGCGCGCGTCGGCGGCGCTCTCTCATGAGCACTCTGGCCCGTCATGCAGGGATTCCGCGCTGTGGGCGACAGAACGAGGCAGGCACTGACATTCGCTGGGGGGCAACATGATCCTCCAAGAACATCGACTTTCGAGTTCACACAACAGTGGAAACGAACACGAGAAGGCTTAAAGAAGGGATGTTAAGAGGTGGTAAATGCCGACTGATCCGAACCCAGATATGGTATGCACAAATTTTATCATAGTTCGAAGTAGCAAGTTGTAAGCTGGAATAGGTGAAATGTTGGTTTCAAGATATTTCGACGCATCTCAAAGTCGGACTTGGATTCTTCAAGCATTCTGCGTTTTTGATAATTTATATAATTCTCCCACCTGTACGGCTCTGTTAAAAGCTTTGCCATTAGTGTAGCACTCAAGAGCTTTCTCGAAGTCCTTCATATGTTCATAAAGCTCTCCAGCCTGGAAAACTCAACTGCAGTATCAGGTCGATCTGAACGAATTGAAGGAGGATTGCTAAGATTAGCAAGTCCGCAGTATCGCCTTTGCGACGCGCCCGTGGGATGGGACGTGATATGGTCGGATTCGGTGTGTGGACCATTTTGGACGGTGCATGTTTCTATGTCTCATGGTGATTCTAGCTTCTCATCCTATGTCAACTTTTTGCATCGTTCCAAAATGCTATTGGACGTTCAGCTGGCTCGACTTGTTAGTTGATAGTTCCATCTTACAAAGACACTCGCAAACAACAGAAGCTCCGTCAGAAGTAATATCTGCCTCGAAGGTTTCCTTTTTTCTGTAACCGGTCTTATTCTGTTCTGTTCATCGCCCTACTGGCTGACAAACGCCTACTAGGAGCTGCACAGAACATCTTGGTTGCAGCAGTTCTCCTTTAGGCCTCCTAACCTTCACTGCAGTAAAAAAGCGGTTTCAAAAGCAATATAAAAAGGATTGTATAGTAGGTTACGGTTCCTAAAAAATTTATACGGTACGGCTGTGAAATTTTGTTTGAGATCGTCATGGTACTAATTGAGGCGAGAAGACACCACCACTAAAAGCTGCCTACGACTCCGGAGAAGAACAGTTCCTCGGAACACGCGACAGCAGGCCCACGAACCAACACCTGACCTCGCACCCAGGAAGCATTAATTTTACACCCTTCCGCATTGTCGAAATGTGTGAGGTACTGCCTTGTGAGACTATGCGCTTCCATAGTGAAGCTTCGGGGCACTTAACTCGGTAGGTTCAGGGAGTTTGCAAAAAATGGAACCTACTTTTCTACTACATGAAGGATGAAGATCCTCGCATTCGTATCCGTTTTTTTTTCTTCAAATATACGACTACTACCCTTTCCTGGTTACGAGCGTTGTAACATTTTGCACACTAATTTTTCTAGGCTATCTGAATTTCAGATTATTCCGCTTAACAATTTCATGCTGTTTTTGACAGCACCACTGACATCACTACTGTCTAGCCTGGTGTATCCTAGTCTAGCGGATGTCACAGTGGTTCTTTCCGATCTTTCTGCCTATGGTAGTAGGTATAATGGATCTGATAACGGTCCTTTCAACCGATAGTATAACACAGGTGTGATAATGTGCGACGATTTGGACAACTCTATGCATAATAAACGTTTTCAGGTGAAAAGTGGAATTTCTACAGAAAAGTGGTGGTCCCACTACACCTGAATCCCGAATGTGCTAACCTAATCATTTCAGTTTGATCTTTCAAGCAGATGATCTCTCATTGAGCACCCTTGATAATTGCGCGCCCCGATGAGAAAACGGCTTCCTAATCGCAATTCATTGGACCTTCTAATCTTCGTTGGCAATCTTCGGACTCAAGAGCGTCTTTTTATCTGGTCAACGTCCACCTTGTCAAATAGCTGAGACTGCATGAGCTGTGATGCGATGGACATCATCAGTTGGTGATCGCTGGCCAGAGATGGAACGATAAGAGCTGTCTCCAGCGCCTGTACCGGCTTCTTGGCCTTCATATAAAGACTGACGGCTCCAGCCACATCACCATCAGCGATTTTCATCTGCAAGTGGGCTTCATTGTTAACGATTTTCGCCGAAGGCGTTCAAAATGCCAGGACAGACACGCTCATCACACAACAACACTTGAAAACTGGAGGCGCCCGGCTCGAGACTCACTTCAGCCGCTTTCGCATCTTGTCCCGTGTCAAATAGTGTTCGGTAGTAATTAGCCTTCAACTGGTCGTAGCCGGGATAGTTCTAAATGCAGCATGAGTTTAATCTCACAGATCAGCTCTTCCGCCTCAAATGTGCCATGATGTACCGGGATTTGCAACTGTTTCAATTGTTATTCTCGTTGGAACCGTTCTAGCATTTTTTCCTTCATGAAGTCAAGATTGTGGCTAAACGCAAATCTTTAATGCATTATGATTTGTGCTTCTTGCACTGGCAATGCTTGTAGCTTGGGGTGGTAGTTTTGGTGTTGAACGAGGTATTTGCAGTCAGGCTTGGCGTTGACTTGTCGGTCGAACAACAGAAGACTGAACATTACGCCTAGGGCATGGTTCTCGATGTCGTGCTAGCAGTGCCAGCGCATACGCGCTTGGCCACGGGAAGAAGTGTCGAGTGGAATAGGCTTACTCGTGGATTTTCGTCTGTAAAATGGACGCTAGCTTTTCTAACCATAATCGACATGATATGAGCCCTGCTTCCATTTTCCGGTCAACATCCCCTTTCAAGCCCATGTTCACAGACTACCTGGAAAATTAGCAGAGCTATGTACGTCCTACGTATACTACGAAACGCTAGCTAGCTCACCCATCTTCAGAATGAAAAAAAAATCGCTCAGTGACGAATCAGGTTGCAGCTCTACAGCAGTGTGTATGATTCCGACTCAAAAGTTCCACGAAATTGGAATCCGCAAGCAAAATCGCTAAGAATGCGAATCGAACTAAGCCGGTTACACCACAGGGTCTTTAACTCCTTCAATCCTTTTGAACCAACAAAGCGCTCGCAGGAAGCGTTTCGTGAGGAGCCGACAGATTCTTATTCGGCGTTCGTAACGTCGCCCTTGGAGACGATCATTACTGAGAATGAGAGGTGGGTCGCCTAGGGCTTCGGCAGTCTGGTGCTATCTTGCTGTCAAATAGCCTACCTCCATGCTGAGACGATTTGGGATTTACCTCCTTGAATGACAAGGAACGCGGGGCTGAAAGTTGCCGTAGGGTGCAGAGACACGCTGAGTCAATGAACACCTCAACAAACTAGCCTACTTTTTCCACGATCTCGCAAGAAAAATTTAGGATCACTTCAGAAAAACCACTCCTACGTAGGCAAACTGCAGTAGAAAACGGTTTTTCATCCTTCATAGAGCCCATTTCTAGCCTGTCCTCAATACATCAAGATCACTGGTTGCCTGTGCTTCATGTTTATATCTACTATGAATGGCGAAGGTCGAACTAGCCGAATGTTAAATATTTTTGCGACGTTTAAGCAATTAAGGCCTTCTTCAACTCCAAATCAACCATGCTACACATGTTATTTAATACATACGAATAGAGCAGAACAACTGATGCGTAATAGACCTGGGCACATCAGAAAGGAAGACGGGAGGGCCAATGACTTTCACTAGGCAAGGGTTTCGACCTCCCGTGGAACTTCAAGTGGAGACCAGGGTCATTAGAAGGACCTCGGAATGGAAATCACAAATATGGACGTCAAAATTACAAAATGAAACTCTTGAACGAGTTGTGACCTGTTGAATTTCGGTGGGCTGGAGCGCAGGCTGGAGCTGAAGCCAGCGCGGTGAGGGATGGGGCCCGTAAGAATGGCTTGCTATCGGCGGCGGTGGCGCAGAGGTAGTGCACCGGCTGGTTAGGTGAAAGGTCGTTGATTCGGCTTCCGTGGCTGGCGTTTTCTTGCACATCATGATTTGACTTCGAAATGGCCTTTTATTTTATTAGGTTGGCAACTAATTTCGTGGACTCTCAAGAATCTTCAGCAAACGTATTTATTAACAAATAACTAATGCCAATCTTTAACTGAAATAAGATCCCTCAGAACGCAGAAGTGCTTCCCATATATCAGGTAGCTGGTCTGTCCCACGGCCATAGAATTATTGTGCTTTTAAGGCCAAGAATCATTGGAGGTGCATTTTGACTCGGTTCACATTATTAAATCGTCTTCCAACCAAGAAGTACTGCACCGAACTAAAAACGTGGTAGTCACTCGGCGCTAGGTCTGGGCTGTAAGGTGGATGAGTTTGACGCTCCCAGTCAACGTCTTCTATTTTTTGAGGCGTCCGGTTCGCTGTTCCCTCCGTTTGGTGGTGTCAAGAAGGTATTAACTTCTGGGAGCTCTTCAAGAACGGTTCCAGCATTAATGCTGTAATCTACTCTTCTCAACCTGGCCGCGCGCAGGCTGAACTCCGCTGGAATCGGTTCAGACAGATTTTCAGGAACGGAATTATCTATCAGCAAGATAACGTCAGATCACACGTCACGAATCGGGAGCTTCAAAAAATAGAAGACCTTAGCTGGGAGCGTCTAACTCACCCCCCTTACAGCACAGGCTGTGCGCCAAATGACTAGCACCTTTATAGCACGCTGCAGCACTTCTTGGTTGGAGGACGATTTATTAATGTGGACCATGTCAAAATGCACCTCCAAGGTTTCTTGGCTTCAAAAGCACAAGAATTCTACAGCTGTAGGAGGGCCAGGTAGCTGATAAATGGCAATCAGTCCCGCGTTCCAACGGATCTTATTTTGGTTGAAAACTGTTATTTGTTATTTGTTTATGAACACTTTTCTTGAAGCCGCTTGAGAGTCCACGAAATTAGTTGCCAACCTAATAAATTATGACACTGTTTGATTAAATAGCCGGTAAAACTGTCATACCAGTTTATAAGAATGCCTGAAGGCAAAACAACGGCTAGGGTGACATTTTTATTTACTATTTTGCACAAAATAGTAAATAAAAATAGACGCAAACTTTGTACATTGAACAACTGGAGGTGTTTCTAACAACTTTAGTATTCACGGAACAAGGCAAAAAAATGTGTGAAGCAGACATGCGCTTCATACACTGCACATCCTATACATGCAGCCTCGCTACAACCAGAAACAAAAAATCGCACCAAGGATACAGCTTAAGCGGCGTTAAGGTGAATCTGGACATCTCTTTTTCTCGAACTGTATGGTAAGGGTGATAGCTGCTAGCATACGTCGTAGCTCACAAATAACAAATAATCGCTATATTTATTTATTTATTTAATTATTTCTGCAAGTGCTCCGACACGCCTAACGGCGTATCTCGCACTTGCGCGACTTTGCAACATCACTGACCTACGGAGAGCACTTTTTGTAGAATTTAAAGTTCGCTAACATCTAGGCTCTGCTGCGCACTTTATCGGCACGAAAACGTTCACCACTTCCGTACGTTCATCATAGGGCCTCTACAGGGTCTCGCGGCAGCACCCTCGAGAACTCGTCCATGTCGCTCCCGCCGCAGTGGGACCCATGCTGCCACTGTGGTGGAAGCCGCGGCGCGGACGAGTTGTCGCGGCACCGCCGCTCGTAAAGGTCCTCGAGGGCTGCCGCAGTTCACGGCCTCACCCGCAGTGCCAGGAGCTGCGGGTGAGACCCGTTGGAGGGCGTGGTCGGATTGGAAGCTTGGGGGGAGGGGGTTTTCTTTGGATTTCGGCCCTCGTTTTCATGCTTCTTCATGCTTCTGCATTGCTCACCATTCCGCTAAACGTAGATAACACGAGTTCTTTCGATCGTGCTAACACGAGCCGTACGGTGGGCTCGCGATAGCGCAGTCGGAAGAAGCGTCGGGCATCGCATTCACACCGAATCCAGGTTGTTGGTACGGGCTTCGCGCAGTCAAAATAAGTCCTCCATCCTTTCAGCGCCACTGACTTGGCACCAAAATTTTCAGGGAAGGTCAAAACATGGCTTCCCATTAGCTGACTGCTGGAGGTCCTTCTTAGTCCAGGTATGCTTTCAGACTGCCTCCACGACAACCCGCAGAATGGCTAGTGGGGTGATTAGCACAAAGCACTATCCTTTACCTATACAGCGGTACTGAAGAACCTCTTTAAGAAGTACTCGTTATTGATGAGCAGATCGGTTAATGTTGTCATTGAATGCCCTTTCGCAGCTATGACACAGGTCAATGAAAGAAGTGCTTGAAAGCTCAAATATTCGAGTAAAATTGCTAAGTGTCAAGCGATATGGGGAGAATCCAAAATGAATTATGCAAGTGCTATGACTGCTGTGTTTACGTTCTTCTCTAAGCTGGCCCAATACATTTCAAACCAAAGCAAATTCTTCCAAATCGAAGAGGGCTCTTTCTACATTAAACTGATAGAAACTCTACAAGAAAGAAGGTTAGTTTAATTTTTCGTTCGAGGAAAATTTTAATATATTTTTCTTCAAAGTCCTAATTTACGTACCCAATAAGTGAACACTTTGTTTGAGATTTTATAAATTTCTTATTTTTGAGGAAAATAGTGGTTTGAAACTTGTTTGAAAGAGCATAAAGGCGGCCATTTTTATTTTTGGAAAAAGGAATGACACCAAGCCCTCATCCGAAACGTCGCGACTTTTATTCGATTGATAGCAACATTTTTGTTTGCATAGACTTTCACACCTGTAAACGATGCAACAAAAATAATTGAAAACTCACACACACATATGATGTCTCATGTAAGCAGCGTTAACACTGTCAATCAAATAAAAACCGCGACGACCTTTTTAAGGCTTCAGGCGGCAAAAGTACGCAGCATTGCATCCAGTAACCCTGGCGGTGCAGCACCACCCGCCGTTGTCATGGCGGGTCCGCGGCACCCGCAAGACTGCTGTCGGCCAGTAACATTCTCTCCGAACGGTCCAGTACCGCCATTGGTTTGTGCTGCGTAGTACTTCTGCGCTCAAGTTGCTCCTTCGCAACCGTCCTCATGCCCAACAGCTTGCGTTACCGGATGTCGTTGACGCGTCTTCCGAATCCGGATGCTAGGTTCCCCCTTAGTCGTCTCGTCTTGCTCGATTGAATCGCTGGTCGGCCTTTACTGGTCTTCTACCCCCCCCCCCGTCCCCTACATTCTTGGTCAAAACTCGTGTCCCACTTTCTTGTTTCCACTATTGACCACCTACTGGTCTCTTCTTGGTGTTTTCCCCGTCCTGGTCCCTCCTCCAGGTTGTTCCTTTCCTTCCTCGTTGCTCACCTGTGGCCGTATTTATGAACCCGCGGGAGCGGAAAGGTAGCCGTCCCGCTCCCGCCACATCCCGATCCCGGCTCTCCGCAACCCGGTTGGTATCCATGAACCACCGGGAAGCGGGGCACCGCGACGTGCGAGTTGGATTCGTAGCGGAGACAGGAATTGCGAGATTTCAAAAACTAATTTCTTAAATAACCGTTTTTTCACCTGGATATTCAAGTATTTCTGGTTTTGCAGGAATCCAAACACACGGGATTCTGGCACAGAAATGGGCTGCAGTACAATGCCGTTGCTAAACGTTCAACCAAATGGCGTTTGCGACGCAAAAACGCGTTTTTTGTGTCGCACCCTTGTAGCTTCTTTCAAATCGAAATTTTCCTCACAAAAATTTATAGGGTCTTTAGTATCACCATTCTATTATTTGGCATACGTCCGCCATTCACAGATCCCTGAGAAGCTTCAGCGAAATTAGGCAAGCTCTTAATTACTCTGACCTGTCCCACATTTGCAGGTGGTCTCACTTAATTATGCCCACTGGCAGAAATGAACCTAGCCAGTTGAATTTAAAAAAATTAGTCGCATCTAAAAATGCGTTTCATGCTCGTTTTAAGCTTAGTCGCATAATTCGATTGGTTTGATACTGAATTTGCTCAAAACAGTTACGGTTTCAGCATTCCTTGCGACTTGAACTGGCATCTTTTCTATAATTGCTATTTGCTATTTTGCTATTGCTATTTTACAACTTTACTTTACAACCATACCGTTTTAGTTAGAAAGCCGAATTTCGCTGGTTCTCCCGACAGTCATTATAATTTCAACTTCTAAGTCAATCTGGGGCAAAGGAAAGAAAGCAACCAGTTTTCAAAGAGGCACTGCATCAAGATTTAAAGAAATGCAGCCTGCAAAGGCTACATTGCACGTAGAGAGCATATTTTCGAGAAGGCAAATCAGTATTCAACGTAGATATGTGGACAGTGGACACGAACAACGATGTAGAGAAACTGCCCAGCAAAAATGATTAGGCTAGCTCACCACGACCGTTAGATTCACTCCCTTAAAAAGGGACTTTCTCCAAATCTTCCTCCAACACAATACAAAGTCTCAAAAAGTCCAAAACCTTGCTTTTATTAACAAAGTACTCTACATTAATTGTTTTCTCAAGAGCAAGGTTGGAAACAGCTGAACTAAGAAAGAACTTTATAAAAATATAATAAAAGATGAAGATGAAAGGGGCGCTGATCAATATCCTTTGGGATGCACCACGCATTCTATCTCTGCGGAATATCGTGAAGGCAATTCATATGGATCGGTCATTACGCAGGGAATCTATGGAAGCCGGTAGATTGCTTTGTCGTTTAAACGTAATGCTTTTAAATATCAACTGAAAAAGCGAATTGTGCCGTAGGATAAAAATAAGTGAGACTCGATGGAGCTAGTGGGGCAGATCAAAGTAATTAAAAGCCCCCTAATTTTATTTATTTATTTACTATATATTATTACAATTATTTCGAAATTTTATTTTTATATATTCAATTTCAATATTTATTTATTTAATTATTTCAACACTACTTTTCATGTTTCTGCCCACTCTGAAATGACAATCGAGTGCTATATGATAGAATGGGCAATGCTAAAAGCAACTATAAATTTTCGGATGGAAAAATTCACTTTGAAAAAGTTATCATGATGCGACGCAAAAAGCGCGTTTTTGTGTCGGAAGCGTCATTTGGTTCAATGTTTAGCGGTGTTACTGTAGATCTCGAACTATGAAGGAATCTATGTTTTATTCTTGCCGGACGAGGGAATTCCTTTTTTGAGGCCAATTGCACCGTTCACTTTATATGACGGCTTCCCGGCGTTCTCGACCGATTGAGTGCGGGTAGGCCCGGAGCCTCCCGCCGTCCCTGCGGAGGTCCCCTTACTTCCCTTCTCCACCACCCCGCCCCCCCCCCCCCCCCTTAATGGTCCTCCCATGTTCACGGCAGACGTCGGTGAGGACGCAGAGGAGTATCTCGCGCGCGTAACATTTTCCGTTCAACATGGGATAATGCTGAATTCTGAGAGCGACCGGTCGTTACACGACGACGGTGTCACCTCTTCTGACTCCAGACGCTTGTCGCCTGACGTGTCTTCCGGATCCAGATGCTCAGAAACGCGCGCAGATGCCGCAACGTCCCATGTTGAACGGCACATTTTGCCCGCGCGGGGTTCGACGAGGCATATCTCATGCATATTTCATGGTTTCTAACCTGCCTGAGATACGCCTCATCGAACCGCACGTAAAGGCTAACTCAATTATATAGTGGTATACATATACAATTTTCACGTCGAATTGTACACTCTTTTAAACTAACTTAATGCTTTTGAAACCACAGGTAACGTTTTCCAAATTGAAGCGAGTTCTTACAGCAAACTTCTTGCTTCCAACTGGCCAACTAATCTAAATTTCCTTTATTGCAATATACGCTCCATCCAAAAGAATCCGAGCCACCGTAGAACGGAGGAGGCACATACGTTGTGGTCTCTCTATCAAACGGTGCCCCTTGGAGGTCCCTCACACATTTGCTACGATTTTCAAGGAGATTCTAGTCAGCGTCCAGCACTCATACACGCGCAGCGTTTCCCGGAACTCCTCCCAGTAACACGTCTGTTTTCTGATCTCAGCAAGCTCTGTTCGTGCGCTGCAGTCAGCGTATCCAAAAACGGAATAGTGCAGGAACCGGGCAGAAGGAAGCACACGGTTCGAGAGCGTTTGGAAGCGCCCGAGACGTATCGCGAGATACTTCAAACGTTGAAACCGCACTCAACCTGCCGCAGCGTGTGCAGATTGCCATTATAAATGCCCTTGACATGAAGTTCTACAGTTCAACAACGTACGATTTTTAGCATCCCTCTTTGAAGACCCTTCATTTTGAGCAACCGTTTGATTATCTGGAATATCTACGCATAACACTTTAAGGTAGAACTAGTGTCCTAAGATAATCAAAAATCTATAGCCGCATTATTTTATGTCCAAGAAAGAGGGTTGTTTGAGACGGTCTCCTTTTTGGCAGCTGCAATTCCTGGATCACGGATTTTTTTGTATCAACCATAAGATGCATCCCGGTGCTGAACACACCATCACGTAGTCGAGAGTGTGAGTACATGAAGGATCTGTGGTGCACGGAAAATTGACGACGCAGTGAGGCAATTTCGATCGAAAAAGTACCATCGTAAAAATAGCAATACCATCTTCGAAAAACAACGTGGCTTCCTAAGTCTTGGCTACCCAGTTTTCATGTGCACGCACTGCACAGTGTTGCACAGAGCAAACTAATGGAGCAACAATTTAGGAAACCGTACATCCTTCCAATGAATAACTTCAAGTGAATGACACTTGAACTCCAATCTGCTTATTAAGCATTGCGACTTATTAGACGAGTGAGGGAACCACAATGCCAGATTTGCGCTTAGATTTCTCTTTCCTATCAATCAAAACAAGCTACAATGGTTGTTGGGAAGCTAAGAGTTTTATTTCCACACAGGCAAGACAATATTCCTTTGAAACACTCTGTACTGATGCCCCTGATTTCGATGCACTAAATCTCATCAAGATTTTCATTGTGGAAACTGCTTCCTAAGCTGGAGTGTCAACAAATTCAATTTTTTAAAGATGAGAAATCTACTACAGAGGAACTCTGTGATAGTAGCGCTTACAACCGAACTAATTTGCTTCACACGACGAGTGCGTGGCGCGAACTCTGATGAGAGGCATTGTACAAACTGCTTTTTCTTCAAATTTGGGTTAGCCCAAGAACATTTTTTTGCTGTGGAGGCCGATATGCTATGATACAGATTAAATTCTGGCAATCGGACATCTATGGGAAATTTTCTGTTTTCTGTGTAATTTTGCCCATTTTCCCGTTTAACAGAAAAAATGCCCAAAGTGACCAGCAACTCATGAATACATAAGAAAACCGAAAATAGAAATCTCGCCCATCCTTAGGTCGAATATCTATACAGTGCCTTGCCCAGCCGACATCCAACTCAGTATTCTATTAGTTCCAGAGAAGTCTGGTACCTATTGGTGAACTCTCATTTATTCATTTCATTCAAATCTAGCGTTGGATACTTAATTTTTTATGGCATGCTATTTTCTGCTTTCTGAGCTTTTTCGTCAATTTTCCCAGAAAACGGAAAACAGGAAAAACTTGCCCAAAGTCAGAAAACTGAAATGCCGCGCATAGCTGATGTGCGCTCCACGGACTTCGTGCCGCTTTCACCGCAAGTTTTGCAATCCTCTTAGCTCAACTACTTCAGCTAGAGAATACAGGCAAGCGTTGATTAATCGTAATGGAATGAGTAGCGAAACTCACTTCTACCTTAGAGTGTTGAAGTAGTTGATGCATATTCGATCATCATCATGATCAGCTTGCGGTTAAGACCCGGTGCAGAATTCAGTGCTCTATCCTTCTTTCTTGGTGATGCGTGTTTACTAGCTCAGCGTTGAAGTAAGCGTGGTGGTAGCAGTATTGAGTTTTTAAAATTAAATTTAATACTCTTCGGACGCGCGGTACGTAGCACAGCCGTAGGAGGCCCCGGCCGCCGCGTGCACACCGACTCGAGGAGTTTGGTTCGGTTCCTCTACAGGTCAACCGAGCGTTCCATCCTCCGCGGTGTCAGTGTCGGCATAGGTACCAGACTTGTGACTTGACTTGAAAGATAAAATACTGACTTGTCTATTAGGCGGCTACCGCAAGAAATAGTGTGGGCTACGTTCCTGCCTCTACAATAGCCTGCAGAAGTAGAATGCGTGTCGCACCCCAAACAAGGATTGAACGTCGTCCTTTATCATTCATCCTTTTCTTACATTCATCATTGCTGTTAGAAAACAGGCGCTTCTAACGTTTGACATGCATTTTTGGAGCTAAGGAGAGCTACTGTTGCATACGAAATATCATTCATATAGCGAAATATCCCCACCGCAGCTTTGGCCAGCTCCAGTGCCTCTTCCCATTTCTGCAGCAGCTGGTACATTTCAATCGCTTCCTCAACGGCACTCTAAACCACAGAGGCATTGGACATCGCTTGGAGGACGCTGTTCTTGTTGCTAAACAACCGGTCACCTGCTCCATGTAAATCCTCTCTGCATCTTTGAATTTTCGCGTCAACTGTGCTGCAGCTGCTCGTACTTTGTAGTACTGCGTGCCATCACTGCCAATCTCCTTGGCAGCAATCTCGGCCATTTCCGCCATCCTCTGGAATTCAGCACTTGTACTTCAGCACAGCGCCGGCCAAAGTAATGAGAGAATCACACTGAAACTCACAAACGCCGCTCTAGCTCGAGGATAATCGTTGAGAGCTGCAAAGCTGCGTTGTGCCACGAAGAAATTGCTCTGTTCCAAAGCCATTTGTGCGACTTTGTTCCACATTGAGTAACTAAATATGGCAAGGCTTCGATAAGCAGTTCAATTTACAAATTTGCTTTGAATGCTGGTGGATGCAGCATGGCACTCAACTTATTGACCTCAACTTACATCAGGAATTATACTGAAATATTTCAAGAACGCAACACTGCTGAGAAGTGTTGTTTATTCGCATAGTTCACCGCCGAAATAAAATAGAAATTAAACGCAACAATCCGTGGGCAGCGCAGGTGGCGGGACGGGAGCGAACCATATTGTGCGCTTGTAAAGGAATCGCACTCGGTTCGACTTCGCACTCACGCCAACCAAGCCCTCCAGAGCCAAAGAGTTGGAGCGAGACTTGACTGTGAAGGGTAAATTACAGATTCGTCCCCTGTTAGCTACCAGAAGTAGGCCAGATACGCACTCAAATTGCCTCCAGGATATCCCACAGAACTAGAGTGCGTGGCGCATCCCAAAACAGATTAATTAGCGCCGAACTTGATGCTTTTATCCTTCTACCAGGGTCTGGTCGAGCAGGCCACGCTAGTCTAGCAGGCTTCGCCGGCGTCGGGTTTGGTAAGCCACGCGGGTTAAGTAACCCATCCCAATGTCAAGCCGCGCCATGGTTACCACCCCAGCGTCGTTCGCCGACCTCGCGTTGGGTGAGCCACCTGGAGTAAGTAACCCATGCTAATGTCGAGCAGTGCTATTGCTACCACAACCTAGCGTAGCCTACCTGTGGCATCATCCTCCTGCTTGCCGTCTCCGTTCACGCTGTGACACCCGTCGCGCGCGCCTCGGACAACGATCCGACGGAGGCCGGCCGTCGTCGGCGGCCCGACGAACTAGCGGGACACTCTGGTCGACCAGATTTACTGGGACTGCAATCATTAACGTGTTCAGAGAGTTTACAGAACCAGTGTAAAGATACATGTTGGTGTGAAACAAACATAGCTCTACACCAGAACTTTGAGCTCTGCTTAATGAGCTCTACCTCAAGCTTATAAATACTACCGTTGATGCGATATTCTTCAAATTTAAAACTGAAAAATAATTCTTCGCAAACCTGCCACAAAGCTGTTAAAGGTATATTTCCAGGCTGAAATTTCACACAGAATTAAACTACGTCGTCTATATACCTTCAAGAATAGCTATTTTTTTGAAAAAAAAAATTATGCGTATCACACCATTGGAGACATGTATTCAAGCCAACATTCTACGCAGAATTCAATCACGAATTTTATGTTCACAAATACAGGGTGCCTCAAAACATGTATACACTATTTGAAAGTTGATAACTTTGCTCAGAGAAGTGATACTGAAGGACTTGATGGCTCATATGAAAGCATAAGAAAGTAGAAATTTTCGGACATATGAGCTGTATGGATTGCGTCATGAACTCGTCATAAACCTTGCATTTTATACTCGATTGATTGTTTTCGCTTGAATACTTGTTATAATTTCTCGACAAAGTGGCAGCTTCGATTGATGTGAGCTTCTTTAAAGGTTTGAAAGTTAAAAACACATTACGGCTTGCGAAAAATGCAGGGTTTCCTAAAAAATACATGTACTATTTGAGAGGTTCTAACATTGGTGCTAGTGAAGCTTTTGAAGATGTTTGACACTCATATGAAAGCACAGGGTAACGAAACTTCTGTGGCGTGCAAATAGTCAAGATTGCGCCGTGCACTCGACTGAATCCTTGCATTTCAAACTCGACTGATGTGCATGGGCTGACTGCTTGTAAAAATCCTGTTACTACTTGGCCAAACTAACCTGTGCTGCGCCTCTTTTAATGTTTAGAAATTGACAACAATGTGCGTGAAGGGCACGTGAAATGTGAGTCTATTGATTGCACAATTTATTGCTTTCGCTATCGCTCTAATAACCCTCTCTACATATCTAATCCCGTAACAAGAGTCAGGCCCGGCTCTAGGCTTTTCTTCGAAGAGCAGAAGTTTATCATCGAAGCTTCAAAAACAAACTTCAGATTCGTATTCAGCAACATCGATTACCCCAGGGCTGGAGTTTCGGACCACTGAATGACATCCACAAAGAATCGCTAATTTGATCAGTATCGATTGATGGCGATCGAAACTTCAAAAGCAAAGTTTATATTCGTGTTTAGCGATCTCGATTACCCCCAGGGTGTTTCGGACCTCTTGAATAACATGCACAAAAAATACACAACTCTTTTATATATATATATACATATATATAAATATATACATATATATAATAGGATACGATATCAACTTTGTGATTGAATTCTGCGTAGAGTGTTGGCTTGCAGACATGTCCCCAACGGTGTGATACACACAATTTTTTTCAAAAAATGTGCTCCTCTAGAAGGTATTTTACGACGGAGTTGAATTCTATGTGGAGTTTTAACTTGGAAATATACCTTTCAGAGCCTCGTGGCAGGTTTGCGAAGAATTATTTTTCAGTTTTAAATTTGAAGATAATCGCATCAACGGTAGTATTTATAAGCTTGAGGTAGAGCTCATTAGACAGAGCTCGAAATTCTGATGTAGAGCTATTTCACACCAACATGTATCTTTGCACTGGTTTTGTAAACCCTCTGAACATCTTATTGACTATAATCTCAGCAAATCTGCTCGACCTGCGTGCCCCGCTCGTCGGTCGGGCCACCGCCGTGGGGCCGCCGACGACGCCCTCCGTCGGACCGTTGTCCCCCGTTGTCCCCCGCGCGCGACTGGTGTCACACCGTGAGCGGAGACGACGAGCAGGGGGATGACGCCGCAGGTAAGGCCTGAGTTATACTCCCGCGAGAGCATCCGCGGAAGGGCGGGAATCGCGCCGAGACTCCTCACCTGGCCAATCGCCGCGCCTCGCCACGCTCGCCTCCGCCGTGCACCCTTAGTCCGCGGACGTTCCGCTGATGCTCCCGCGGGAGTATAACAGAGGCCTAAGGCCTGAGTTATACTCCCGCGGGAGCATCCGCGGAAGGGCGGGAATCGCGCCGAGACTCCTCACCTGGCCAATCGCCGCGCCTCGCCACGCTCGCCTCCGCCGTGCACCATTGGTCCGCGGACGTTCCGCGTATGCTCCCGCGGGAGTATAACAGAGGCCTAAGGCCGGCCACCTGGGCTCGCGGCAGCGGCGCCCACGACCAGCCAATATGAACGCTACGCACCCGGTTTGGTGAGCCACGTGGGGTAAGTAACCCATCCCAATGTCGAGCCGCGCCTTGGTTACCACAACCCAGCGGCGGTTGCGGGGTCCGCCGCACACGACCGAACCGGTGTGTGTGTGTGTGTGTGTGTGTGTGTGTGTGTGTGTGTGTGTGTGTGTGTGTGTGTGTGTGTGTGTGTGTGTGTGTGTGTGTGTGTGTGCATGCATGCTTCTAAAAAGTTGCACGAGTAGTCGTTGTCATGAGTAACATCTAGGTTTGGGACATTATTATAGACGTTGATAAGTTTGTTATAAATATCATTAGTGCTGCTGTTATGGACAACTAAAATGTCGTCTATGTAACGGAACGCAATGAACAAGTAGAGATTAGGATGGGTAATAGAGTAAACATATTCGAAATATGTTAGAGTTGGATCAGCCATAAAAGGACTTGCATTACTACCTTGCGGTACTCCCACTTTTTGAATAAACAAATGATCAGAGAATTTACAGTAGCTGTTACTAAGAAGGTAATCTATAAAATAAATTATATCGTGTATAGTGTAATATTTATAGTTTTTATTTCCTATAGAGTTACTGTAGAAGGCTTTATAATAACCATTACAGGCAATGAATTTTTTGTTAGCATTTTTAAAACAAATTTTGGGTGTCTCTCTAATATGTTAAGAATATTGCAGTGAGGTAAATTAGTAAACATATTGGTGAAATCCGCTGAGAAAACTTTTAGATTCTGCCCTCGTATATTTTGTAGCAGTTCGCTTATGTTAATGTTTTGAATAGACCAATATCCTATAAATGTTCTATTTGTGGTTCTAATGGTATCGACGTAGTTATTAGAATGATTCCTAATAAACTTTAGAATATTAACTAGAAAGACGGAGAGTAGTTTAAGGCTGCTATCTGGCGCACCAGCTATGAACCTGAATTTAACTGGTGTTTTGTGTAGTTTAGGTATACCATGAACTATTGGAATATTACTTCGCGGCAACAATTGTAGTTCATTAACAGTACTGAATGTGTTTTTGAATAATTTCTGCAGTAGTGTTAGAGTCTACCAAGTTGTATGCGTTATTTGTAGAAGAAGACATAATGGTTCTATTAACCACGCTAAAGCCCATTTCTTTCATAACGCATTGAAGATAAAACTTTTTACATACAATACCATAATTATTAGAAGCCTTGTCGAAGGGGCAAAAAACCCGGGTGTTTTGAAGGTTTCTAATTTCCCGAAAAGTTTTATTGTCTACGCTATCGTTTGTTTGGTAAATGCATTTGTAAAGTAAAGGCTTAATTATGTGTTTAAAGTTTTTTTTTAATATGGAAAGAGTCAAATTACTAGCATTGTTTTTCAGTTTACATTTGTTTTTTATTACCGTTGTATAACTTTCGACATTACTTTGTATCCAATGTCTGACAGCTTCTTTGTTGATTTGAGGGGTAGGTCTGAATTTGCAACCTTTGTTTGGCAATTTTCTTATGCTGTGGTTAGTTATGACATTTGTATTCCCTGTAACAATATGTCCTGAGTGTGGATCCACAAAGTTTTTAAAGTACGGATCAGTGCAAATGCATTTACTTTCCTAACCGTAGTAATTTTACGATCATCGATATTTTTCAGAGTGTAATTATAATTGAATATAGTTCTTGAAATGGGAGGGTTATAAGTGAAGATTATTCTGAAAGGAATGAAACCTATCTTCGAGTTTGACTTAATAATGCTTAAGATACTTTCGAGTTTCCCACCTTAATTAAATTGGTATTATCTAAAAACCTATGCAAGAAGGGAGTTTTCAAATTGCAATAAGAATTTTGAGAAACACTGTTACGTTCCTGTATGTTAGTAAATTGAAACTTACACAACAAACAAAGCAGCATAAAAGTTTTTTTTCCTTGCAAAGATTATTCAAAAAGTTGCCTTCGTAACAGCTTTTTATAATAAAATTAATCACTTTCTTTTGGAGACTGTATAAACAGGTCATGATCATACTAATGTTACTGGTATCTCTAACCACATTAATGAATGCTTGGCCCCCAAATTGAATACAAAATACTTCATCTATAGGGCAAAATAGCAAGAAAAGGTGCAGGAAAGAGCAAGGGGCTGTCATTCTGCACAATAGAAAGAATGATTCAATTTCTGGTCCTGCACAATAAAAGGATCGAGGAAAACAGAATACAAGCAACGCCATCTGTGAGTGAGGGAGCAAGTTAGCAAAAAAGTGCAGAAAGGAGCAGCCGGTTGTCGTCATTCTGTAAGTGGAAAAGGATTCAGTGTCTGGAGTCGTAGCTTCCGTGATAGAGGAGAGTGTGTAGTAAAAGTAGGGTGGTAAACTTAAAGGTACAATAAATGCAAGAAGCGACATTTGCGGTGCAAATAGCAAAAAGGTGCAGAAAAGAGCAACCGGTTGTCATTCGGCACAATGGAAAGTTGAATACAAATCTTTCAGGCAAAATAACGCAAATGCACCACACAGCAGAGCTGGGAAGGAACACTGAGATATGACCACTAGACACGTCTGGTGAAGCCTCGTCATATGGGTGTTCTGTGGTCTTGGCGTTTAGCCAATGGAAAAGTCTTTGGACCCCAAACTTGGGTGATTACACCGGCGAGGCTAGGCAGTATACGAAGTGCGGGTGGCTAACACCGAACAAGAAACCCTTCCTCTTTTTTATGTATAGGAGTATTACTCATTTCACTGTTAAGTTCCATATGGCACCTGATCCGTGGTTTTTGTAGCGCTTTGCTGTTTACTCCTGCCAAGGGCGTCTTCTGCGATAACATTAACATCACTCTCTATGAGGTTTTGTCCTTATTTTCTATGGCGCTCCTGTAGGGTCTTACTTAGATCTAGCCACTTTCTGCCGATCCATGGAGTCGCGGGTTGATGTGCAGGTTTGCAAATCAACCCGCGATACTGTAGCATGTGGTTGCTGCCGTTGCGTTGCGGACCGTGTCGGCGTCCACGTGGGCATTCGATCGCTGACTTATACAATAAATGAGTGGAAGGAAAGTTACTACGGGTGCAAGAAACCTTTAAATAGGAGACAGTAGTTATATCCTGTTTCACCTCTAAGCCCTATACAGGATATAATTACTAAGAAAGAAGAGAAAGAGACTCACTCCCGGAGGATCATCAGTAGGGCAGGGAGTGAGTGCAATGCTGGACATGAATGTATAGAGTTTATATACCTACGAAATTGGGTCATACGGGGCGTACCCTTGCCATAGGGAAGGTCAATAGACGAAGAAGGCGGGAGTAACCTAATATTGGCTGTAGATTCCTTGGTGTGATATCTATATATTGAGATAGTCTCTATGGCTTAAGAGGATGATATGTAGTTAATAAATATATATACATAATACATAAATATACATATATATATGAGGCTTAGAGGAAAGAGGGCTTACTGAAAGGATATTGCATTCACTTTGATAGCTGATCTATAAGTTGATCTATGAAACTATAAGTATCTTTGAATGAATAAGTAAATCCATATTTATAAGCAATACTTTTATTATTAAGTATACATTTTACTATTGAGTGAAGAATTATTTTTTTATCATAATGTAGGTGAAGGAGTGAGGTAATTAGATTAGTAAGTCTACTAATGAAGTCTTCTTTTTTAGTACAATTTCGCGAAATACGGAGAGTTTCAGTATAAATTATTCCCACTTTTAGAGAGTGGCTAATATACGAAGTGTTGTGGGGAAATCTAATTACATTAAAAGAGAAATAATCAGTTTTATTGTATTGTTTAGTTAAAATGCTATTATCAACAATACTGATAGTTTTATCCAAAAAATTACATAGATGTATGTTGTCATGAGTTTTACTTACAATAAGGCAATTTTCATAAGTCTCGGAAATGATGCGTTCAATTAATATTTCTTCTAGATTATGTATAATTAATATGTCATCCATGTATCTGAACGGTTGAAAAACTTTATTAGCAATTGTTTTTTTAATAGAGTATTGGTATTCATAAAAACAAAGAGTTAAATCTGCAATGATTGGACTTGCATTGCCACCTTGAGGTACACCTTTAACTTGATTATAAATTGTATTATTTAAGCTACAGTAAGAATT
Source organism: Heligmosomoides polygyrus bakeri (assembly GCA_947359475.1). Taxonomy (NCBI): domain Eukaryota; kingdom Metazoa; phylum Nematoda; class Chromadorea; order Rhabditida; family Heligmosomidae; genus Heligmosomoides; species Heligmosomoides polygyrus. The sequence goes on along the minus strand of OX375870.1, from coordinate 61,931,639 downwards.
TTGTAACAAGAAGTCAAGCATATAGATTATGTCATCTTTTTTATATGTTCTGAAGTTGCCATTTGGAACAGAGTTACTATAGTAGGATCTGTAATTATTGACTACCAATAAGTTCTTATTTGCATTTTTAAAGCATATTTTAATTATTTCCTTAATATTTTTAATAATTATGTTATGTGGTATATTGGTAAACATATCAACAAAGTCGGCTGAGTATAGTCTAAGGTTGCTTCCACGAATTGGATGGATTTCATTATTAATGTTAATATCGTTGATGGACCAGAAATTTTTAAGACACCTAGTGTTGCAATAAACATTATAAGCATAATGTTTAAAGTGATTGCGGAGGTGAGTGAGAATTCTAGCAATCTCCATTGCTAAAGGTTTAATATTACTGTTAGATGCTCCAGTTATGAATCTAAACTTAATAGGACTTTTATGCAGTTTAGGTATACAATAAATCAATGGTATAGTACCTCTTCTATTAGAGTTCAGTCCTAGATTAGAAATAAAGTTGTTTTGTCTAGTGAAAATTTCATTGATATTAATGTTCGATTGAATATATATGTTATTAGAGGAGTCACTATTAAAATTTTGCATCTCGTTTCTAATTATTTCAAAGTACAGTTTTTTACAAATAATACCATAGTTTGAAGAAGCCTTGTCAAGAGGGCATAATATAAAAAACTTATGTATAAATTTTATACAAGCATTGATATTTTTAAAATTCTTGTTAGAGCTATTATTATTAATGTATATAAGTGGTCTAGTTCTTCTACTATTAAAAAACAATTCGAAGATGTTCTTTATCCTTTGTAATGTTGAAGAATTGAGGTTATATCGGTTTTTAATTTTACTTACAATTTGCTTAAAAAGGTTGATCCAAATAAATTTAATGTTACTGCTGTCAGTATGAGGTTGAGGTCTGTATTTTGTGCCTTTACTTAAGATTATATAAACATCTCTGAGATTTCTAAAGATATTAATGTCACCAGTAACAATGTGTTTGTGAAACGAATCAATAAAGGTAGGATATTTATCACAAATACAAGGTATATTATGTTGGACAAGATTTGAAGTGTTCCGTAGAAACTTATTATAGTTAAAAAGTTTTTTAGAAAACGGTTCTTCGTATTGATAGACAATTCTAAAAGGTTTATATACTTTATCACTATGTTCATTAATGATTCTAATTATATTTTTATTGTTTATTATTCTATTCAAATTAAATGAGTCTAGTATATTATTATAGAACGGCATTTTAAGGTATATTACATCACTTTTATGATTATCTTTACTAGTTTTATCATTATTGTTAAAGTGGAAATAGCAAAGGGAACTTAACAAAAGGATCTGTTTTTCTTTAGAAATGTCAAAAGATTCAAAATTATATAAAGTAGCTTTAATTAATGATTTTATAAAAATTTTTGTTTTTGATTTTAGAAATCTGAATAAGTCATAGTAACTATTATTACCATTATTGAGAAATGATGTCACTTCATTTATAATAGTAGTGGGATCAGGATATTCGTTAATTTTGTTTTTATTCTTATGTTTATTACCTCAGTTAGTACGTTCTTTTACTATTTTCAAATTGAAGAATGGGTGATTAGATTTGTGTGAAAGTGGGTTAGTAATGTATGAGATGTTACCGTAGCCTTTAATGTTATCATTAAAGCCAAAAGGATAGGCGGTCATGAGCAACTTAATCCAAAAAAGCTCTTTTTCTTTCAATATATTGATATCACAGTTTTCTTCAAGATTATCTAATATATTGATATGGAATTTCTTACTGAAGCAAGAATTTTGAAAATGTTTGTAGAAAATTTTGTTTTCTATACCTTTACGAATATTATTTATGTGTTCATGAATTCTTATTTTTAATTTTCTTGTGGTGATCCCAACATATTGTTTACCACAGTCATCACATGTAAGGCAGTACACAAGATTAGGAGTCATACAGTTAGCTTGAGCAATTTTGTAAGTTGGAATTATGAAATCGGTGGTATAACTTTTTAAAAAATTATCACAATTAATTATGCTACAAATGCCACATTTGCTGTTACATTTTATGGACATTTTTAAAGTACCAAAGTTTATAAGGTTGTACTTTCCATTAACCTTCCTTTTTGTAAAATTTTGGACCTGAAAATAGGGAACGTTGACTGAACTACAATTTTTGTTGTTTTTTGGCCTAGATCAAACGTTAAGGACGGCCAAGTCCCTAACGAGTGGGAAGGTTACCAAGAGGTTTTGGAGGGGCTGCCTCCCGGGGTTGGCGCTCCCGAAGTAAATAGCTTTACCGGAGGCGTAGTACCTACCCTCCCTTGCCAGTAACTACTTGTATAACCCCATCGGCAAAGCTATGTGCAATGTGCGTGTGCAGAGAGGTGAAAAAAGAAGAGAGAAAGAAACCCACCTAGGGTTAAGGAAAGTACAACCCATAGCTTTATTTATTTATTATTTATTTATTTATTTATATTATTTATTTTTTTATTATTTATATTATATTATATATTTATTTATTTTGAATTTATATTTTTCAACTTTATTATTTAATTATTTTAAATTTTAAAATAGGTAGATGGCATTTTTTATAATATTATAGTTAATAAATATAATATAATTAATATAGTAATTGTACAAGATTAGATTATTACCACAAGTGATAGTGTAAACAATTTTGACGTGTAACAAATTATTTAGTTTTGTTAAGTAATTAGAGTAGTTATATAATGCAGACGTATATATACATACATGTATACATACATACCTACATATACACATATATACACACATATATACACATATACATACATATATAGACATACACATATACACATACACAAATACACATACATATAATTAAAACATACACATATATGCGCATTCATACATATATATTATATATACTTAGACACATATACCATTTTATTTAATTTTATTTAATAAAATTATTTATTTACTCATTTATTTATCTATTTATTAATTTTTAATCTTTGTAAAACAACAGGGATGTACAACATTGTATACGAAGCTAGTGTATAAGTTGCTTTACTGAATATTGCTATTACTTGTCCATAAATCAAATTTAGTTATTATAATTATGCGTGTGTATGGCATAATTGACTATGGTTGTATAATCGTTTATGTAATCCTTGTTTTATACTTATTTGGAGATAAAAGGCGTAAGGTTTATATAGTAGCAGAGTAAAGGAGGAAAGCACGCTCTAGTGACATTTGAAGGACGGATGTTACCGTAATGTGCCTGAACATCTTAGAAGAATTGTTTTTGGGACTGTGCAGTACATCAGCTTTTGTTTATGCTGCTTTTGTTCTGCTGCTTTTGTTTTTCGGTGTGTTTGTTTGTATCGCTATAACATTTTTCGTGTAGTTTCGTTGTATCGTAATTGTTTTTAATTATGCGTAATTTATTCTTTTCAGATATGGGAGCAACGGAGGAGTTACGCGAGGACGGTAGGTGCACTTGTCGTGTATAATAAGCTGTTGAATTTTCATATTATAGTAAGTAATGTACAATAAGGAGTAGCATTTAAAAGAACTCAATAAAGTAGTTTATAGTAGTTCATATATTGATTATATATTGTATTTTTAACTAACTAAAGTATTAATTTAGTGTTTTGTGTATATGATATTTATTAATTAGTATTATTCAAATATTTAATTTTTTTGCATATTATAATTAGAAGCGTATGCGAAAGTTAGCATATATTATTATTGTAAGATGTAGTTAATGTGTTAATAAGTGTTAGTACTTATCTTAAACATAAATCTGTCAGTATTTAATCACTTTTTATGTTAGTATTTAGTAACTTAATTATCACAATATTAGTATAGTATTAATTATTTTGTTAATACATATCAATATATAAATTGAAAGGTGTCAATGTAATAATGTATTAATAAGGTTAGTACTTGATTTAAACGTATTGCTATCAATTTTAAATTCTTAATGTCTTTAATGTTATAACTTTATATAATAGTAATTAGTTTACTTTATGTTTATATAATTTTAATGTGTAAGAAGCAATTAAAGAATATCTATTGTATTTAATTATTTTATAAATTATTTTTATATGTGTTTATATATATTTTATTCTTTTTATTTATAAATTCATTAATTAATGTTTATTTTTATTAGGTTATGTATTGTATTTAATATATTTTTTAATATGTATTAGTATAAGGGGCTATTATAGTGACGTATGGAGTGAGATTGATCTTCATGCAAGTATTAGTTAGGTTGAATTTGTTTTTACAGAAATCGTGAAGGTATTAAAAACGAGCCAGAAGAATAACGGTGGCGGCGGAGAGGAACATAATTTAAAAGGTAAGTGTTAGAGAGGCATATAAGTATAATAAGGGTTAATTTATATCTATTATAGGTTTATACTACAATCATGACGCTGAGAAACGGGCAAAAAATGACGAAGCATTTCAAAGTCGCATATTACGTGAATATGCGCGTATAATTAACATACCAAATGAAGCAAGGAAGGAGTACGACAAACTAATAACGGATTTTTTGAAATGGATAAGGTAAGACATATTTTAATATTAAGATGTAATGATTTTAATAAAGAAATTAATTAGGTACAACGATGCGGTTTCCGACTCGCCCTTAACGTGGCCGTTATCATGCGGACAGAACGACAAAACATTCGCAATTCGTGTAAGTATAATTTAACATATTTGCTATTGTAAATTAATTAGCGATATGTTTAATTTTAGGTAAAAATGACATACCAGTTCTGGAACTGGTTCCGTGCAGAGGGCGCAAAAAACTTATCCGACTACAATAAAGCCAACGGGACCGAGATGCGGCTGCTTCAAGAAAAGGGTTTAAGAAACAAGGAGAAGGAAAATCTTTGGTATGTTGTATTTAATATTGTTAAACTATTAAAATTATTATATTGTAATTTATATATTAATACAATGATATGTTATAATTGTTATTATTACTTAGTAAAGGTTCATTTAATAGAATTTTAAAATTGTTAAGAAAATCGATTACAGTTTGTTCGTGCGCAACAAAATAAAGGAGATGTACAAGAAGGAGGGCAAAAAGCCCATCGTAATGAGACTGAAGAAAGAACAGCTGATCTTAGGAGAACTTGGAGTGAGTAAAGCTTTTGAATTTAACAGAATCTGATTAAATTTGTAAACTACATTTTAAGGCTTATGATCCTGTGATTTTGGCGAAGCGACTGGACTTAGACATGTCCGAATGGAAGGGAATGTCCATGGAGTACTTAATGGACGAAAGAGTACTTAAGGAGGTAACTAATTAGTATGCTAGAATTGAATGTTAAAAGGAATAAATTGTTTTAAAGGGGAAGGCGCTAGCAATCGGACCAATAAATTTACCTGGCCTTGCGGAGGAAGAAAACCATGAGGTAAATAAATTTATTATTAATTAAATATATAATAATAATTCTAAGATACTCAATTTTAGGATGCGCCCAAAAGTAGGAAGAGACAAATGGAAGAGGACACTGCAAAGCCGTTTAAAACTAAGAAGATTTCTGATTGAAAAACTACTTTTAAAAATTTGAATGACATGAGTTTATTAAATAAAGAAGTTGTGGTTGTGTTAATCTAATAAAGTATTTTTGCGTTAGTATGTGACTGGTATAATTCTGTAATAAAAGTATTGTGAAGGGAGCTATCCGTGCGGATAGCAATTGACCACTGGTCTGGTATGGCCGTATGGCCTGCGGGCTAAGACATATGCATTAACCGAGTAAAAGTAAGTATAGCAATAGAGAGTTAAATTTATAAATGTATCTCGGACTGGAGTCTATATACATCCCGGGTTTCCCTCTGGATGTATATATATCCAGAGATGCAATAAATGAGTGGAAGGAAAGTTACTACGGGTGCAAGAAACCTTTAAATAGGAGACAGTAGTTATATCCTGTTTCACCTCTAAGCCCTATACAGGATATAATTACTAAGAAAGAAGAGAAAGAGACTCACTCCCGGAGGATCATCAGTAGGGCAGGGAGTGAGTGCAATGCTGGACATGAATGTATAGAGTTTATATACCTACGAAATTGGGTCATACGGGGCGTACCCTTGCCATAGGGAAGGTCAATAGACGAAGAAGGCGGGAGTAACCTAATATTGGCTGTAGATTCCTTGGTGTGATATCTATATATTGAGATAGTCTCTATGGCTTAAGAGGATGATATGTAGTTAATAAATATATATACATAATACATAAATATACATATATATATGAGGCTTAGAGGAAAGAGGGCTTACTGAAAGGATATTGCATTCACTTTGATAGCTGATCTATAAGTTGATCTATGAAACTATAAGTATCTTTGAATGAATAAGTAAATCCATATTTATAAGCAATACTTTTATTATTAAGTATACATTTTACTATTGAGTGAAGAATTATTTTTTTATCATAATGTAGGTGAAGGAGTGAGGTAATTAGATTAGTAAGTCTACTAATGAAGTCTTCTTTTTTAGTACAATTTCGCGAAATACGGAGAGTTTCAGTATAAATTATTCCCACTTTTAGAGAGTGGCTAATATACGAAGTGTTGTGGGGAAATCTAATTACATTAAAAGAGAAATAATCAGTTTTATTGTATTGTTTAGTTAAAATGCTATTATCAACAATACTGATAGTTTTATCCAAAAAATTACATAGATGTATGTTGTCATACATCTATGTATGTTTGTTGTTATACGCCCGCGATGCCTTTCCCGGCAAGGGGCTTAGAGCGCAGTGGGTAGTGACCAGGGATGTGCGGAAATTTTTCTGGAAAAAGCGGAAGACGAAAGGCGGAACAGAAACTCTCAAAAATGGCCGGCAACCGGAAAACGAAACGCGGAAACGGAAATGACACATGTTCGCCATTTTTTCAAAAGTGCATTTGAGACGGCGTCAGAAGCGGCTTCTAGTGCACCTTTTCTTGAACAGAACTTTGCGAGCAGCAGAATCTTCCACAGATTGATGCTCATCCTCATCATAACATAACATAACATAACGAAGCATGAATTCATAAAATTGCTATGATAACCTTTTAGCTATGGCTGAGCAATAAACGAAAACAAATTCGGGGACTTATTTCATTATTTCTATTTTTCCATGCAGTCTTTCCATATCTAGTTCCTGCGACGCGTTTTTCGCTGACTTTTTTGCGTCCGTTATCTTTTGAATGGTAGACTTTACCGAGTTAACCACTTGAGCTTATTCACAGAACCCCACCCAAAAAAAACTGACTAGGGTGGTGTCTAAAAGTGGGTAGTTCCTTTCTGGTAAGAAAACGATCTAGATGGTTCTAGCCACCTAGATCATTTTCTGATCAGGAAAGAGATTCCTCTACACACTTTTAGAAACCTGTGGCATCATCGATGACGTGGTGACTACACAGATATCTGCACATTCAAAATTAGCAGTTACATTGTAATCACCAAAACTTGTACTCAGGATTCATTCTGAGATCTAAGATGATAATAAGATGACTGATTAGTCGTGGTGGGTCCACACTTCCACAGGAATATTCAGTCTGTCAGCCTAGAAATCCTACGCCCAAAGTGACATAGCTGGACAGTTCCTAGATGGTTCTCGAAGCAGTACTTTTGTGTCAGAAATCAATAAGCCACCAAAGTCAGTCAAAATAACAGCTCATGGTAGATATTCGTGATGCTTCATTAAAAAATGAATTGCATAACTTCATATGGATGAATATCACACCTAACGAAATTAACAATTGAAATTTGCAGCTTTGGTCAGGAACACTGATGTAATCTTCGAGCACAAACCGCATGCCACAACCTTCACTGAACCCTTTGTTTCATGACACTACGCTATATGCTTACAAAGTTTTTGTAGCCATTTGTAACTAAAGGATCAAGAATTTTATGATCATTCAAATGTTGAGTGCATTTTCTTAGCATAAAATGCATACATAGCTTTTGCTGGCACATTAATTTTGCACTCCGGCGTTGCCATTTTTGAGTGCTTTTTTTTGGTAGTCTAACCAAATTCAGGAATATTTATACTAGAGTTGTCAAACAGTATTTCTGTCACAATTATATGAAGGAGAACTCTTTTTAAATGATAAGCTGATTGTGTTCAATAGAAAACAGTGTGGAACAGTGCCCATTTCCGTTTCCGCCTTCCGGCCCGAAAACAAGCGGAACGCGGAACGGAAGAGCCCAAAATGGCAGGAAACCGGAATTCGGAACACGGAAACGGAAATTTCGCACATCCCTGCACACTGCCCTTCTATGTAAAACGAGCTCTAACAACGACGGCTCGGATGATATGTAAGCTTGCGGGATAATGCAGCAGTTGCTAGCACATAGCCACAGCAGCACTTGGTTAGGTCTAATGGCTATCTTCCTGTAGTCACTTCTCTAGTGCAACGAAGTGTAGGGCCAACTTCAGTGGATCTCGTTTTGGTCCGCTCAGGATAGTTCAACCTACCATTCCAATTGGTGTCCTATCTTTAGTTGAATTAGTCTTTACGGTTGTCACGCCTCCCTTGAGGTGGCTCCCGGAAACCTGGAGCGCTGGAGTGGAGCAGCAGAGCAAAAGTGAAACCTGGTAAAAGCGAGAAATTTTCAGAAAAAACACTCTGCTCCTAATTATCCAGTACGGATTGCCCAGAAGGCCATGGACCTTCGAAAATTTTGGTGAGGCAGCGACGGGAGTGTTCTTCCTCTAGAATGCAGAGTACTCAACGTGCAGTTTGCAATTTTCACGCTGTGCCATGCCAACTAAGGAAGCGGAAGTGAAAAACAGAGGAATGTCAAAGAACCTGTAGTACCATCAATGCAGGATAGTACACGTGTACTATGGTGAATGAAGAAGAAATCCCGCTACCTTTTCATCGATAGATTAGACAACATAGTGAATAGCTGCTAACGGAGAACTGGTTAAAGTTCAAGCTCTACTTGTTCCTGTGCACTCTCCGGAGGCGTTGCTGGAATGGTGTTGGCGCTCATGTAGGACGATGGGTCTCACCAGCGAGAGTGGTATAGTGGCTCGTTGGAAAATGAGATATGATACACAAATATATGGACGTTGGGACATGCTTAAACCCACAGCCTTGTGGTGGGAAGCGTGGGAAGCGCAGCGCTAATAAGGGAAGGATAGCAGGTCGAAGTGACACTTTGAGATGAGACGGGATGCGGTTTCGAACACTCTTTCAAAATTTGTGTTCCATGTCTGCTAAACGCATCTGGGAACGGAGTTGTAGATCATTTTCAGTTTGCCTGGTTGCTCCTCTGCCTGCGCGCTGCCCTCCAATCACAGGAGGGCGAGCTCAAATAAGCCGGTAACAGCAGAAGCGGCAGAGCAGTGGTGGCGCAGAGGATAGCAAAGAGGCATGGTGGAACGAAGTGGTTTGTGCTTTGACTCTTCTGTGGTGCAACACTTTTCTACTTCCTAAAAAAGAGCCACCACAATCAGCCAAAGCATGCTGCGTAGAATCGCAACGAAGCAGGTCACCAAAAAAGGAAATCTGATTCTTAGGAACTATTGTACTTTCACGACTCCAGACGTGGAAAGGTTTCTTCGCCGAAACACAGCTAGAGAGGATATTTAAGGCTCTTATGTTATGTTATTTAAGGCGTATGTGATCACTTATGTTAGGTCTGTTTTCCAAACTTCGATTGATTATGGTGGGTTACTGTAGCTATGCGTGAGCATGGGTAAGTGACTCTTACTCACCTAAACCTACCGTAACCAACAGTAAAAACGAACCTTGTTTAAATGGTCAGCATTTTATGCAACCTCTCTGAGCGAAGTTTAGACGAAACCGGTGACCATGAACCGAGATGCATATGGGTGGGTGATCAATGATTTAAATATAGCGCCCCCTTGGCCGAGAAAAATCTGAAAACGAACTGAAGTCCTTAAATTTGAGAGTGGACGACTGCGACTTTCACTAGAGCGAAATTGCCTCATTCACCAGGGCAAGATTATAAATTCGAACGAAGCAAGACAAAATTGCAAAATTCGCCTTCTTCCTCGACACCTAGTTCATCGAAGCGAGAGGATCTATGCTGCTCACTAAGACAGATTTTGCTAATCACCCTCCTTCACCTATAACTTATCATATGGGATCTTCTTTTTCCGATTCCACGCTGGTGCCCTCTTCATCGTCTACCTCAATGCTCCCGTATTGTGCAGCTCTCAAAATGGACGAGAAACTGCTATCTTCTTTCCCTTGTCTCGTAGGGAGGCGTGGGGCATCGCAAGTAACAAACTCCTCCAACGCTTTAACGCCGCTGGTCGGAACATAATTTGGGAAATAGATCGGCAATATTGCCCTTAACGACACCGGGGTCGGGAAAAGTTTTGCTTAAGGGGGAAGTTATTTGAGGCGCTGATCATTTATATGAGGTTCGTTTTCGAAATTTCGTTTGATTACGGTGGGTTATGGTAGGTACGGGTAACACACCCACACCTACAGTAACCCACCGTTATCAATCGAAATTTCAAAAACAGACCTTGTATAAGTGATCAGCGCTTTGAGTAAACTCTATGGCTATGTTTAGGCAAAGAAAATTTCCCACGTCTGGAGTCGTGAAACTACGATAGCACCTATGAATCAGATCTCTTTGCAAGCGACCTTTTTCATTGCGATTATACATAGAGTGCTTTGACTGATTGTGGTGGCTCTTTTTTGGGAAGCGCAAAAATGCACCACAGGAGTGTCGAACCACAGGCCATGTCGTCTTACCATGCCTCTTCTCTATCCACTGCGCCACATCTGCTCGGCTGACAACACTGTTTCCAGCTTAGTTGAGCCATGACATACATTTTATCTCAAGGTGCCAGGGCGAGCGGGTATCCCTCCGCTGTTAGAAAAATAGCGGGACGAAAAAATGAATCACACTTGAAATCCTGCCCTTAGAGGAATGGTAGCTACCAAACAGGAGCAGTAAATAAGCGGGTAGCTACCAAACAGGAGGTGTAAATAAGTGTGGGTCCTTCTTGGTAAGTGTGGTAAGTGTGGTAAGGGATTATAATATGGCGCTTCTCACAACTACATAAGCTATTCACTGTATCCTAATTCGTCATGCGTGCAAAAAGTATGGTCCCATCGTTCGCGTGAGATCGCGCACATGTATTACGTTTCTTCCCAAGCACCTCTAGTGTAGATGTGATGTACCGGGACCACACGCGGAATAACGGCGGAGGAATAACGATGATCCATTTATCCGACCGTGGGAAGCGTGTTCCGCAGTTTACTCTCGAGGGATTGGAACTGTTTGCCCCCTAGCAATAACTACCCTTTCCTTGGTAGTCCACCATGGCAACATCACGCAGTTCAGAGCCGGTATAGTTGATCTCCGCCATTTCCAGCCAGGCCCTATTGCCTGCGAGGGCTTTCTGCAGCAGCTGCATGTTGTCCTGCAACCGATACTGGCTGTAACCTACAATGGCGATGTCGTCCGCATACTCAATGCTTCTGTGCGGACATTCTTCCCACGCTTCACTATGCGGCCGAGGGTCAGAAGAAAAACATGGCGCGTCTTCCAGCGTCATTCTCAACACTCAACATGCACTCTGGAACACTTCTCGAAGGGCTCTCCAGAGCAGAGCTTGGGAACCCATTATCCAGGTTTAAAGAACCAGGTCGTAGAGCTTCTACTTCTCCCGGTATATTTCTTCATCGCCTGGAGACAGATGAGGAAAGCGTCTCTGGTCCTTAGCATGAAGCTAAATCACTTCTCGTATGGAGAACATCCAGGTGTTAGTCAACTGGCAAAGCTGAAGGAAGTGCCGTACTTTTAACTAGATTCCACATATCACTTTCAATAATAATGATGCGATACTTCTACTTTTTACTATCTTATGATACTTTAGTGTCATCTAATTACTTTTTAAACAAACTGGAGATGTTTCACTCTAGGACTTTAGACATGGCCGCAATTGACGGTGAGTCTGTCAGCACTACTGTACTTCATGACTCCAAAAGTCAAGGAGAGACTGAAAAAAATGGATGAAAAAAGATTTATCTTAATTTTTATTTATTATATATTTATTATTTTATTTATTATTAATTAATTATTTTTATTTTTATTTATATTTTTAATTATATAATTAATGTATATAGTTATATTTGATCGACTGTTGTGGTCATACTTCGGCACACTATTCGAGACCTCTTCCTGAAATTGACATCAGTTGTAATATACAGTGTGTTCTCCGTGCCGATTTATTGGTTGCCTTGCGTGAGATCACTAGCATTATGGTTGGTTGAGCATGAAGAAGACAGATTGGTACTGTTATTCTTTCCTTCCAAAGGTCGAAGACGGGTAAAAAAATCAGTCATAAACATAATAATTAATAAAAAATTTAAATATGCATTATAAATAATAAAATATAATAATTAAAAAATTAAAAACAATAAATAAATAAATAAATATAAAAACGAACCTTTTTATCCAATTTTTTTCATTTTCTCCTCGATCTTTGGAGTCGTGAAGTACAGTCATGCTGACAACCCCACCGTCAATGCCTACCGAAGACGGTCAAGACAAAGAATGTTATCTATTTTTTAAGCAAAGAAAAGCCGCCTGTTCTCCTCAATGGCCAATTTAACTATGTATTATGAACGCTGTTGCTTTATTTTTATTTTTTATTTTTATATCGTAACATCCAGGTTCAAATAAGGTTACAATATCAGTATGGTACAATACCGTGGTCAAAATACAGGCCTATGTTATACTTCAGCGACGTCGGCGGCAGTGTTGGGCGGGTACTACGCAGTGCGTAGCAGCCCGCGCAACACTGTCGCCGACGTCGCCGACAACAGCGTCGCCGAAGTATAACACAGGCCTTACATGGACAAAATCGGACCGGGCAAGCCCAGCAATGTAGAATCACACCCTCCGGATCCAATCCCTTTACCCCTTTCCTGCAAGTCCGTCCTCGTATCCACTCGGCCACCCAGTCGCTGGGGCTATGTTCGTGAGCGGCGCACCTCAATGATCAGCTTCGGTTACTGTACGGCTAACAAGCAAATTGTGAAATCGCTGTAATTCCGCTATTGTTCCAGCCCCAAATCTTTTGCAGGTTAGATTCTAACCACAACATGGCAGTTCCAGACGTCAGTTTGGCTTTATCGGTCTGCTCTAAAGTGATACGGTTTTTTGCAATTGTTGACCTATCCAAATGTTCGCAGGAACTTTGAAAACCACTACGGTGCTTCTCTTACAACCCCCCACAATCCTCAATAGGTCACTTTTAAAACTGCCACGGGATGCTCATTGACATCCCTTGTTAGTTCGGATTTCCGCCCAGGCCAACCAAGCCTTAAACCCTACGGTCTCGTTAAATTAGTACTAGACTAGGCTGAGAAGGATAAAGAACTGCTTGTTCAATGGCCACCACAAGTATGTATGTATAAGCCAAATACGCCTTCAAATCGCCTCAACGACATCCAGTAGAATTAGAATGCTTGGCACATCCCAAACGAAATTGAGTAGCGCCGACCTTTATCCTTTATCCCTATTCTTAATGCGATCAAACTGTCTACAGCTTAGGGTAATTCACCTTAATGGATTCACAGCATTTACTGTAACTTTTCGTTTAAAAAGCTGCAAAACAATATCCCGACAAAAATTTAACACCTACCGCTAGTTTCACTGAGCTATATGAACTCATTTATGTGGGAAAAGGACATCCGAAAAGAAGGGTCAGAGTCTGAGTCGCATAATGCTAAAGTCAGTGGTTTTCGTGAGCATTTACGGTGTCACAAGCGTTTGTTTAGTGCAAAATCTGCGCATTTGAAAGAGCACGGTTTGGGCAAAACAGTACTAAACTACATATTCTGCAAGAAGTAGATGCTAGGAACTATAGATAGCACTAAAATAATATGAATTCACTACCGAATTCACTATTTCATGACATTCAGTGTAGCATCGTTCCTAAAATGCTAAAAAAATCTAGGTTTTTAATATTGTGAACGACGTTTTGAAGCACTTTGTAGCTTAGAACGCTAAAATAAAGTCAGTGAAACCCATTTGATTAAAATCAATGAAATAATTTTTTTCATATTATTGTATTATTTAGAAGCCATGATTTTTAGTGTATGAGGCTAAAAAAATCGAATTTAATTCAATGTACTGGAATACACAGTATACTTAATGTAGAATGAACAGCATAGTCTCACTCCTCATCCGTCGACCAACAGTGGCAGCGACATCGCCCCGCAGAAGTGGTGGATCAGCAAATAAGGTGATGGTTGACGACTTGAGGTTTTCTGTTATGCCCCAAGACGATATCCGAAAGGTTAAGGTCGATGAGGCGTTGGTCGGATAGGTAGCAGCATCCGAATCCTCAGGCCACTTTCACACCTAGGAAGACGACGAAGGCGTCGGAACGTTAGATCGCTCAATAGTGGTCCACCTTACAACCTCGTTCAGCACATAAGCAATCAAAACAATTAACTGTGTTTCGCTGTGCTCTAGGCAGTGTCGGCGTTAGATGTACAAGAAATCGCGATGGAACCCGCGTGCGAATATCTAGACGTAAGTTGCTGGCCCTGCCCAATGCATTCAACCAAGTGGATTCCCTGAGAATTCAGCTGTGAGACAGTAAATGCGGTCATGAATAGGCAGAGGCAGCTCGAGCGAGAGGACGGCTTAGCATTTAAGAGCGAGCTCTGAGCGTAGAGGCCGAAACAACCGCCAACTCACACGTCGTCGACTTTGTAGTGATCCAGGAACGCTGCCGCTTTGCTGAGATCTCCGACCTCCAGCGCCGAACCGAAGTCGATCTGGACATTGTCGAGCTCGTATGCGACCTTGGCCGCCTCCTCCTAAAGAGAATGGACTGGTCAGCCCAGACCACATGCCTTCGTGAGACGTTTCACACCTGAACGATTACTTCGGTCCGTTCAGCGTCGCGCTGCACTCCCTCCACTTCACCTTTGATCGGCACAGTGGTCACCTGGTCGGGTAGAGCGGGGTTGTACCTGAACGGTTTTGGGGCTTCTAATGGGCGCTAGCAGTTCTCCTCGCTCTCGTTCACATACCACACGTGAAGCGTCTTGCCAGACTGCGCCACAACGACGTCGCTACCGGGCACCCACTGCACGTAGGTGCAGAAGTTGAGCAACGACGACTGACGAGTGCCATTCAGCAAGTAAAGCCGTGAGCGTTTGTCTCGAAACAACAGCTTCGTTGCACTTTCACTAAGCTAAATGGACTCAATTACGTGGGAAAAGGACCTCCCAAAAGACTGCCGCAGAAGTGGCATTAATAATGCAAGATTAAAAAAGATGTAAAATGATCGTTCCCCAACTTCTTCATTTAAGATTTTCACGTTGCTGATATTTACAAATGTGCTGCCACGTAGAGTCTGTCGCCTATAAACCATTTCGCTGGCCGACTCACCATAAAGTGAGCGAAGTCTCGACTAATATTCGAAACAAATGCTTTGTTAGGTTGAAAAAGCAGACGAAAATCAGAAATACCCGGTGTCTGTACGTACCTCCAGCCAGTCGATCGCTACTGTATGGTTGATGATCACTTCTATAGTATCGGTAACCAGGTTTTCTGGAAATGGTATATTTCATGTGAAAGTGAAAACAAAAAAGGTCTCGAAACGTCTCACTTACTTATTGTCAACGACGTAGGATCGGTGAGATACGCAACTTTCTTCAACGGAGCAGAACCTGGTCCTCCTCTGGCCACACTTACGCTGACGACAGAAATTGTTCTATATTTGAAGAGCACATGGAAAGAAAGCCTACCTAACTAAGTGACGACTGGTGAGCTCGGTTCTCACCCACCCAATGGGCCCGTCAACTCCGTACTCGACCACCGTAATCTCGCCGACATTCATTATGACACAGACGTGGGCGAACTCGAAGTAGAACCTCAAACTTGGCAGTCAAGGTCTCAACAGTGCAGTGGCTCACCAGCTGCTGCTAATCACTTCTCGTTGCCGCCGGACTGCCAGTCGATCTCCGATGAGAGACCGGTATCGCTGTCGGCTAGGATCAACGACGACGCCGTGTAACCGATGGCATAGCGATCCTTTCCCATCATCTGCAACTTTTGGATCTCTCGCGAAATGGCTATGGTGGCGCTCGCTTGGCTAACCTTCAGGTTCTCTATAGCATAGCCCTTCCGCGACACCAGGCTCGTCTTCACACCAGTGTTCACGTCACGGAGGATGACGTGCGACGGCGCCACGTATGTCGTCTCGAATCGGCGGTTCAGCATTCCGCGTCGAAGACAACAGTCGATCGCTATCACTCCGCCGCATAGCGTGCCCTGAACTTCGACGTGGTGCATGAGGATGACCCTCTGAATTGACGGTGTCATGACAAGGAGCTGGGCTTTTGAAACCAATGGAGTTTAATTTTTATTCGTCATTGCTTCTAATACATATATTTCAGACCCTCCCTCCCATGATTGTAAAAGCTTCTATGAACATTTCAGGGGTCCTTTTTCTAGAGGACTGCTCTAAAGCTGTTTAGGCTATTACTTTGCGAACGGGAGTCTGCGCATGACTAGTTTGTGAAACTTCCAAAAATAGCTTTTCCAGCGAGTATCTCAGCAGGACTGAAAGTTTCCAGATTCACTCGTCAACTCATTGTGTGGACCTAGATGTTAGCCCACGTGACGTTGACCGCCACCCAATTAAGGTGGAGAAACTCTTGTTAAACGTTTGTGAGTAAGTAACTGGATTTAGTAAACGCATCACCTTTTTCGTGCTGCAGTGAGCCTAACCAGACGCCTTAGGCGTGACCCTTCAATCTCAAAACGCCTTCTCTTTGTTAGGTGGGTTCTACCCTCTTATCGCTACACTTCCGTCCTTGAATCCTGAACCACCGTAGAGTGGAGAAAGCACATCCGTTGTGGCCTCTCTATCATTTGATGCCCTCTTAGAGGTTCCAATTGCTATGATTTTCAAGGAGATTCTAGTCAACGTCAAGCACTCATACACAAGCAGGTCTTTCCGGAATTCTGATCCTCCTAGTAACATGTCTGTTGTCTGATCTCAGCAAGCTCTGCTTGTCGCTGCAGTCAACGTATCCAAGGACGGAATAGTGCAGGAACCGGGCAGAAAGAAGCACACCGTGTAAGAGCGTAGGGAAGCGTCTAGAAAGTATCTCGAGTTCTGTCAAACGTTGGAACTGCACTCAACCTGTCGCAGTGTGTAGAGATTGGCGTTGTGAATGCCCTTGACATGGAGTTCTGCAGTTTAAAAATGCACGATTTTCAGTTTGATTATTTGGAATAAAGGATAAAGGATAAAGGACGGCGTTATTCAATCCCCTTTGGGATGCGCCACGCATTCTACTTTTACGGGATGTCGTGGAGGCGAGTTGAATGCGTATTTGGCCATACAATGACTTGCGGTGACCAGCCGATGTACAAGTCAGTGCTTTACCCTTCCCAGACAAGTCTGGTACTAATTCTCCGACCCCGGAGGGATGGAAGGCTTGGTTGGCCTGGGCGGGAAATCTGGTATCGGCTGCAGACGACAGCCGGCGCCTCCTCCGACTGCGCTCCACACGACCATTATCTGGAATACTTACGCATAAAATGCTGAGGTAAAACTACAAACAACTGGAAGAAAAATTTAAGGAACCGTACATCCTTCCAATGGATATCTTTACGTCAATGACGGCTAAACTACCAATCTGGCAGTCTATTAGGAATTTATCAAATCCCACGTTATAACAGTTTGATTGAAGCCCCAAACGTTTTGCAGGATTATTTCTGAGCACGGCGACGGAATTTCAGGCGGCAAGTTTGCGTTATCGGCCCGCACTGAAGCGCTACACTTTTTTTGGCATTTTTGACCTACCCAGGAAATTTAGAAACCGCTATGGTGTATAGGACGCTTTGAGAATCTCCATGGTCACATCGCTGGCCTTCCTCTCAAGAGATAAACAGCGCCGCGACTTGCCGGACGAGTAAATGAACCTCATCAACAAATTTGCGCTTAGATCTCTCTTTCCTGCCAATCGAAACAAGCTACACTGTCTGTTGGAATGCTAGGTGCTTTACTACTTCAAACACTTCTTACTTCTTTTAGAACACCCTTGATGCACTGGCTTCATATCACTAACTATCACAAAGCTTTTCTTCTGACACATAAACTACTCATTGGTTCGGGCTCCTTGTACCTGGGCTTCTGAATGGCTGTACAACTCTGAAAAACACGAACATGCAGTGCATAGTGGTCTTATCTATTACATTGTTGGCCGCGTAAAGGCCCCCGCATACTTCTGCGGCGTTGCCGCTGCCCTGTCCTTAAGCATAGGGCAGGGACGCAGAGTTCGCCGTCGGCCGAGAGCGCGGCGGCGGGGGAGCAAGCTGAACATACAAAAGCGCGCGGCAGCCGCGGCGACTGCTGCGGCAAGCGCAACATCTACATAGTGTGTGTTGCTACAGTTGCGAAGTCTAACGCTCTTGTAACTGCATAAACTGCTTTGGATACCTCTGCTCAGCTATTTGAGGGTCCTCCGGTGCACCTAATTAGAGGAAATGGTTATCTTGGGTGAGAATTGGATGACCTAATCCAAGCAATAGGCAATTGCTGCTATTGTGAAACGATTTTGGGTTCTTTCATGACACGAAGCTTCATTTCTATATACCACATATCTAGATACAATACTGCAGAACTCGGAGTTTGTTAGGGCTCCGTTTCCACCATGGCAGCCCACCCAGGAGCGATGCGTCAGTGGCGATTCTCGCGTGTGCGGCAGAGGCCGCCGCGCGCGGCGAAAACTTGTATAGCCGCGTGCACACTCCGCTGCGACAGTGCGGCAGCCACGCTGAAGCATAGCGCGGAGGGGCGGAATCACACTGCGGCAGCGGAGCCCGCAGTGAGGGGGTGTGCACACTTCGCTGCCGCAGTGCTGCCGGTAGCGGCCGCAGCGACAGCGGCAGCGAGGAATGACCCGGGCATTCCTCACTGTCGCTGCGTGCGGCCGCGGCGCAGTTCAACAGTGCCGCAGGGTGCGAAACCAGCTCCGCCCACATTCCACTGCCCGCTGCCCGCTGCCCGCTGCAAAGTGTGCATGCGGCTTATGTTCGTACTACCACCCGCGGCGGCGTGCTCTTCCGCGAGCGGCGGGGGCGTGCGGCGGAGGCGATGCCGTCGGAGCGGCAGCCGCGATAATGATGTGAATCATTATTGCAGTCGCCGCTCCAGCGGCGCGTGCAGACCGTCTGGAGGGGGGGGGGGCGTTTTCCCTACACGACCCCCCCCCCCCCCCCCCCCCCCCTCCCCGCCACCCACTTCCCGCCATACCCGCGCCACCCTATTTGGACAAGTTTGCGGCGCGCGAGACCGTCGTGAACTGGCATGACGTCGTCCAAAAACCTATCAGCTGATAGGAGACGATTGGGGAGCGCATCTCGTGGGGAACTCTGAAGTCATTTTTTAAGCAGTTCGGTTATGTAGACAGCTGAGGGAAGGAAGTGGATTCTTTAAATTTTCGCCACAACTAGAGACTATGGGTGATTCCAGTCAGGATTTGGTGGTCTCTACATTGAAGGCTTATCTGTGCAAAACCGGCACACCGCCCTCTCATTTTAAAGGATCAAACAATTCTCCTTATATTGAAGAATTTTCTAGCGGATGATCGCGTTGTTGTCATGAAATATCTCACTAAGATGTTGCTGTACTTGTCGGAAAATGCAGGCGACGCCTTATTACTTATCGATATGGTGGGGCTTGAAGAAAGCCTTCGTGTTACAGCTGGAAAACCCTTTCCTCCAAACATTGTGTACAACATTCTGATTGTTGTCTCAAGAGCGAAATTTGTTCAGGATAGAGCTGCCAGAACAAGGGAAGTGATTAGAAATGCGATGTCTACATGTGATGGCAGGGACCCGGACATCTTGTCCTCGGCGCTCCCTTTGCGCCCTCCTCCGCTCGCCGTAAAAGTGTGCGAAGGCCTTAAGTTATCTAAAATTGTGCAATATTGCTTTGCTCGTTATCCCCTGTTTTATGAGCGCGCTTAAGGTACAGCTATCTACCACTATATAATTGAGTTAGCTCCCTGCCCTGTAGATGATGAGGCGTATCTCACTCAAGTTGGAAACTTGGCTGAGATACGCCTCGCGTAACCACATGCAATCTCATGGAACCCCTTGCTACGCCTCCGCGTACCTCGCGCGCGGGCAACGTCTGCCGTTCAACAGGGAATGTTGTTACAGCAGATGACGCGTAGCCACCTCCTGCTTGACACAACGGCATCTGCGCGTGTTTCTGAGTGCCTGAATCCAGAAGACGGGTTCCTTTCGTCGCACCACAGCCTTCTGGAGTCAGAATAGGAGACACCGTCGTCCTACGACGAGGGATCGCATTCAGAATTGAACATGAGATGCTGCTGCAGCAGAGGAAGCGCAGCCTCCTGCTTGACACAACGGCGTCCGCGTGCGTTTCTGAGCGACTGGATCCAGAAGACGGGTTCCCTTCGTCGCACCACAGCCTTCTGGAGTCAGAAGAATAGAGACCGTCGTCCTACGATGAGGGATCGCATTCAGAATTGAGCATGAGATGCTGCTGCAGCAGAGGAAGCGCATCCTCCTCCTGCTTGACACAACAGCGTCTGCGCGCGATTCTGAGTCCCTGAATCCAGAAGACCGGTTCCATTCGTCGCACCACAACCTTCTGGAGTCAGAAGATCGAAAAGAAAGGAAGCTTTGGTCACATCGTCGTCGTACGACGACCGGCCGCATGCAGAACTCAGCATTATCCTATGTTGAACGGAAAAGTTTACCCGCGCCAGGTACGCCTCTGTGTACCTCGCGCGGGCAACGTTTGCCATTCAACATGGGATATTGTTGCAGCAGAGGATGCGCATCCTCCTCCTGCTTGACATAACGGGGTCTGCGCGCGTTTCTGAGTCCCTGAATCCAGAAGGCTGGTTCCCTTCGTCGCACCACAACCGTCTGGAGTCAGAAGATCGAAAAGAAAGGAAGCAGAGGTCACATCGTCGTCGGGAGGCATCGGGATGGGGGAGGGTCGGTAGGGGGAGGAATGAAGCAGGCCAAGAGGTGGCACTAAAAAGGGTTTAGGCATTAAGAGGGGAGACCAGTAGGGAGTTACCAATCAGGGGGGGGGGGGTGGGGAGCAGTAAAGAGGGTCAGCAAGAGGATCCATTACCAGGTAAGAGAGGCCGGATTTAGAAGATGTGACACCGATGTTGTGCAATCGGCGTTCGCTCACCGTCGTCGTGTCGTGAGCGTGGGATGGCTACTTAATTAGATTAGAGTAGTAAGGAGGATCGCGAGGGGGAGGAATCTACCTGGAAGAAGGGACTTGGAAGCGGTAACCAGGACGGAGAACCAACAAGAAGGGAGCCGTAAGGGAATTCATTCGGAGAACAAGGGATCTGCCAAAAGCATGGCCTCTCCATGCTCGACACAGCAACGACTGCGCGCGCTTCTGAGCTTCTAGAATCGGAAGACGGGCCCCCTACGTCGCGCAACAAGCGTCCTAATTCTAGATACGTGTCACCGACGTCTGCCGTGAACATGGAAGGATCACTAAGGGGTGGTGAAGAATGGCGGTAAAGGAGACTTCTAAGGTGGACAAGAAGAGTGACCAGGAAGGAAAGGAACAACCTGGAGGAAGGGCCAGGACGTGGAAACCAGCAAGGAGATACCAGTAGGGGGTCAGTAGTGGAAACAAAGATGTAATCCAGGAGCTGTGACCAGGAAGGTGGGGGAATAAAAAGAGGGGGAGGAAAGACCAGTAAAGGCAGACCAGCAATTAGATCTAGTAAGAAGAAACGAATGAGGGGGAACCTGGCTTCGGAAGACATGTCAACGATATCTGGAAACGCTAGCTGTTGAGCACGAGAACGGTTGTGGATGAGCAACCTGAGGGACAGAAGTAGTGCTCAGCACAAACCAATTACGTTACTGGACGGTCCGCAGAGAATGTCTATGATGAAGGTACCGAAGTGGTGAACGGCTTGATGCCGATAAAGCACGCACAAGGTTCTAGATGCTTTTATGTTTTACAAAAACTACTTTCCATAGGTCAGGGGAGGTGCAAAGTCGCGCGAAGCGCGCAAGTGCGAGACACGCCGTTAGGCGTGTCGGAGCACTTGTAAATAAATAAATAAGCTGGAGAATCCTCCCAGAAAAGAGATAACAGAAATTCCGCATATCCCTGGTGAGGGACCACCGTTGCTTCTACGTTTCCGCACTTCCGCCGCTGGTTCCCGCACCCCTGCTGTGCCTGCTTCCGACTTGTACCGACAATTGTAACAGAGGAGGTAACAAGGATTCAGAACTTTGGTTTATCACTGAAATTGAGGCGATATTACGCGCTTGAGTAAACCAAGGCTTGCTCTCGCCATCGCTCAGCCACCTATACCAATGGCAGGGATGAGAGGCCTCGAGCTTCTGGACGCGTCCTTGGTTTGGAGGACAAAGGATAAAAGCAGCGTTACTCAGTTTCTTTTGGGATGCGCCACGCATTCTACTTATAAAGGATATCGTGGAAGCGATTCGAATGCGTATTTGGCCATACAATCACCTGAAGTGGCCTTCCGATGAACATGTCAGCGTTTCGTCCGTCCCATACAAGTGTAGTACCAATTCACCGACTCCGGAGGGATGGAAGGCGTGGTTGGCTTGGAAGGGAAGTCAGAACTAGGAGCCTGGTATCGGGTGCAGGCGACAGCCGGCGCCTCCTCCGACTGCGGCACACGCGCCCTGGGTTTTGGTTTAGAGGACAACGTAAAATGAACCAAATTCTATTTGAGGGCTGCAACACATATTCTACGTCCTTCTTCGTAAGATCGTGGAGGCGATTTGAGTGCGTTGATGGCATATACCTATGTACGCTGACTTGCGGTTGGGAGAGAATGAAAAACTGTGCTCTACTCCCTTCAGAATAGTCTGACACGGAATCACCGATCCTGGAAGGACATGGCCTTGCCGGGATCTGAACTTTAAACGATGCAGAATATTCCATGTTCGACTGTCATTGAATCTTGGCATGATATTGATCAGTATGAATACCCAAGCGATGCAGCTGGCCAACCAAGATTAGTATTAGGTTGTCCGGAAATAAATGGCGTTTTGCAAATGTTGTTATTAGAGTACATCTTTTCAACAAAGTATGTTTTAAATCTTGTAGAGTTCTATACCATTGGAAAGCTGAGTTCATGCTCTCTTTAACCATGCCTTCGGTTTTTGTTCAGAACATAAATTTTCCTCAATTTTAAGCTTTGCCGTTGCAGAAACGCAATTTTCGCCAAACTGGGTCGCAGTGCAGCTGAAACGAACCGTAACTTCAAGGCTGTATTTGGGGACAATTTCGCTGAGGAACACACAATTCGCGACTTGTTGGAAAGGTTTCGATCTGGAGATGGAAGTCTCGAAAATGAAGATCGCCACGGCTCCTTAACGACGAGCAACTCAAAGCCATGGTGGAAGCGGATCCGCGCAAAACTGTGACAGAGCTAGCACAGCATTTCGGCGTTGACGACAGCACTATCAGTCACCACTTGAATGCGATCGGAAACGTAAAGAAATTGGATAAATGGATCCAGCACGAACTGACCGCCAGGCAGATGCTGAGGCGCGACGATATCTGTGTTTCGTTGAGGCTGCGCAATCTAAGAGAGCCTTTGTTGGACAGGATCGCGACATGCGTCGAAAAGTGGATCCTTTATGACAATCGCCGTCGCTCTGCACAATGGCTGGATAAGAATGAGTTTCTCAAGGAGATACCGAAACCAAGTCTCCATAAAAAAAGACCATGGTGACCGTCTGGTGGACAATGTCGGGTGTACTCCTTTACAAGTCCTTGAAGACTGGAGAGACTATCACAACGGAGAAGTACTGTACCGAAATTAGACTGATGCACCAGGAATTGATTCAAAAACAGCCGGCTTTGGTCAATCGAAGAGACCCAATCCTACTATTTCAAAAATTGTTGTCGAGAAACTGGATGAGTTGGGATACAAAAACTCTGTCACATCCGCCATATTTACAGGACCTTTCGCCCATCGACTACCACTTTTTAAAGCATTTGGAAATTTTCCTAAGGGAGAAATGCTTTAAAAATCAAGACGACGCCAAAAATGCCTTCAACGCTTTCATCGCCCCCAGAATTCCGGATTTCTACTCTACCGGCATATGTAAACTTGTTTCTCGTTGGCAAAGATGTACTGATTCGAATGGTTATTATTTTAATGGATAAGATTTTTTCCGAATTAAGTTATGATAATTTGATTATTCGAATTGGAAACGCTCGTTTATTTCCGGACAACCTAATACATTCCGGCTAACGTTTCGGCGTAACCGCCTTCTTCAGGGCCTGGAAGAATCAAGTAGAGTTTGAAAATCCATCCGTCCAAAAACCATTTCGGACCACCGCGGTGAATTAGAGGTTGGAAGGAGAGGGAGACGAAGCACGAGGAGGTAACACAAACAGTCCAGTGCAGTTGGGCGAAATGTACCCCTTTTAAGGCGACACATGAGAGGATGAGGACACCAGCTCCTGTATCACCGCTACGCACTCCTCCTTCCTGTTGATTGTGGGGTTCCTAGCGGCAATCCATAGCGCTTCTAGTGTTTTGCGTGCCGAGATCTCGAACTCGCGTGCCAATATCGTCACCTCCACGTCAACCCCCGCGCCGTTGTGGCCTCGCAGCCTGTGTACACCCAGCGGACCGGAGATATCGCACCTACGAAGCATGCCCAAATGTTCTTTAACGCGCTCCCCAAGGGGTCCACCGTCTCGCCGATATACTCGCCGCTGCAACCGTGCACTTTATAAGGTATACCACACCTGAGACCATGCAGTCTCCCCCTTACGGAAAGGGCAAATAATGCACTTGCGAGCCTTACTGCTGGAATCGTATAGTCGACTCCTAACGAGACGTGCCTTTAGATTGGCCGGCGGAGCCCCGATCATGCGGACCATGCTATCAAGACCAGTATATTAATTTTGGTTCGCCAGCTGCATCACTTGGATATTTATTAAACGACGCCTCAGGTGCACGCGAGAGTATGTAGGTGCCAGTCCCGGCTGCGTCCCCTAGGCCCACACCTAGAGTTATTGGAAATAGAAAGTCAAAAAATACAACGATCAATTACTTATGGATGTTTACGACTAGATGGAAATGCTATACCATGCTTGCAATACTTCTTCTAACACTGTGATAAGCCTTAGGCGCCTTTTATACTTGCGCCGCCCCGCGGCGCGGCGTGATGGTCGGCATAGCTATCGATTTTTCGCGCCGCGAGGCGGCGCCGCATCGCTTCTATACTCCGCCGCCGCAAAACACCACACTTGACGGAATTTTGGGTTACGGTATTCGGCGAATCGCGCCGCTGAGGGGAAGGGCGCGGCGCGGCGCGATCAGCCGCGGCAGACTCGGTGTAGGATAGGAGATTTCACCTTTTCGACCAAACTTTTCCTATTGGGAAGGAGGAGGGGGTATTAGGGGTGCTGATCACGAGTCTGGCATCGTTTTTTTTTTTTTGAAGTTACAGGCGATTACTAGGTTTGCATGATTAGGGAGTTTGGACGAAATCGGTGACCATAACCTTAGCCCGTACCTCCTGTAACCTAGGAAGAGAATGGAGATCTGTAGACATTCACGAAGTTTCATATACCACGCTAAAGATATGCTTAGTACACAGCGACCCCAGAATGGCCATATGAGAAAGAATTTTGAGTGGTTATCGACGATGAGTACCTTCCAGCAGTTTTACTTTTGGACCCGCACATATCGCAAAATAAGGAGTGGTTTAGTGCCGTTTGCATTGCAGGGGATTCGACTCAATACCACACTCACCAGTTCCAACCGTAGGTTGAGCGAACGACTTCGACTCCAAGCTTAAGAGAGGATTCGTCGCTCCCCATAGGAATCCCACGACAAACATTGACAAGATGCATTGCGCTGATCAGGCAGACGAATCCTTTCTGTTTTGCTCCCTCAATGACTCATGGACCGCTTTCGGAGCACAGGCCGTAGTGCTCGTGGCCGCGCTTCGCTGACGCTCCCCTTTCTAACTGCAATCGCGCAGCGGCGCGTCAAATTCGGGGCGCGGTGCGACTGGCCGCGCCGCTCCCCAAATTGACGCGCCGCGCCGCGACGGGAGTATAAAAGGCGCCTTACGCAGTAGAGAGCAGATCCGTCGGCTTTCCATGCGAGCGCACTGCAGACATATAGGTGCGGAACATTGAGTGTGCTTCCCTCCTCCCACGCACCGCGACGAAACGACCACGAGAACAGCCGCAACCTAAATTCGGAACTGATCTGCACGCTTGCACTCGGCTCCTCGTGTACCGCAGTGAAAAACGCGTGAGGCTTCTGATCTACAGTTACCTACACATTTGATCTCAAATGAGGAAAGGCGCAGTCGTTACCTATCATAACTTCCAATTACTACATTGTTTCCAGTAGAATCCATTGCCACGGCCGATAACTCCTTTTCGCCTTGGGAGCTGAAGTCAAATTGCTGCTGAACGACGCCGCCTTCTGAAATACCAATCAGCCTTTCATTTTGTATTCATAAAAAGTAAGATTTCTCATCTTATAGGCCACGCTGGGCACGAGGCGGTGCAGTATGTAGTAGGAGGCGCAACCCGTCTGCATCTCGAAATTTCTGTGATTTCCGAGCCATGGAAGGTAGTATTGGTATGCGGTTCCCCACCCAGGCCAACCAAGCCTTGGATTAATTCAGGACCGGTTAATTGGTGTCGGACTTGTCTGGGAAGGTAAAAACACGAATTTGTCCACCAGCTGCCGACTGCAGGTCATTGAATACGCATTCAAATTGCCTCCATGACTCCCGCAGAAGTAGAATGCATGGCGCACCCCAATACGCGTTGAGCAACGCCATTGTTTATCCTTTAGTAACTGAGCTTGCAGCAGTCACCGATCAGTGTGTGTCGCATCTCGAACTTCTCGCCATTCAGGGGCTGGATTCATGAACGATTACCTGCGGGCAAGTGCAAGATTTACCCCCACTCCCCACTTAAGCGCGATTTCATCAACGCGCGGCGGGGAAACCCGAGGTAAGTGTCGAGGTAAATGCTATCTCGTCAGCGCGTAGGAAAAATTCACCTTCAAAGCGAGGGTTTTGCTCCACTGCCAATTTCTGACCCAATGCATCCCTCCGCTATCCCGTTGCCAGCTCAGAGCTTATATAGGTTGTAAACAGAGCACTCCAAAGGTTTGCCGGGGCAGTGTACAACAGTTCCTGAGTAGAGGGCTAAGAATTTCTGTAAAATTACCCAAACGCTCACTCTACAAGCTGTCGCGTCGCCCCCTCGATTGATAGGTCCGATCCTATATGTATTGTGCACGGCGCATTCTCGGAGGGTTCAGAGCACTGATGACGTACGCCTGGCTTGAGATAAAAGTTGTATACACGTTTGTGTAGACCTCGAAAAGACGAATCGAAGGTACCAACCGTTTTTCGAAAAACCTCAAGTGAGAGGAATTGTGAGCATGCAACGGTTTTGAGGATTTGCAACAAACTTCTGCTGTTTTCCTTGTTTTCATTTTTTGGACTCATTCCATCGCGCTGAATCTGGCCTCGTCTGTTTTCATTGTTTTCCTTTTTTTATCATTTCCTTTAGTCTTCTGCACCCTATATTTCCACGTATTTTCGCTTTTTTATGGCGCACTCATTGTAGTGTACAAAATAAATAAATAGACAAATAAATAAATATCGTCGAAATACCTTCTAAAAAGGTAATTTCTTGAAAGAAAATCATAATTGTGCGTCACAATTCGAGACATGTCTCTAAACCAACATTCTACTCAGAACTCAATTACGAAGTTTGTATTCACAAATATCAAATTT
Organism: Heligmosomoides polygyrus bakeri; assembly: GCA_947359475.1. Classification (NCBI taxonomy): domain Eukaryota; kingdom Metazoa; phylum Nematoda; class Chromadorea; order Rhabditida; family Heligmosomidae; genus Heligmosomoides; species Heligmosomoides polygyrus. The sequence continues at coordinate 61,903,811 of OX375870.1, read as the reverse complement.
GGAAGGCGTGGCGGTAAAAGGCGACATATCGTAGACAGAGAAATATCGTAACGTCATGTCCTCAAAGAATTCTTTGATATGGACCACTCTAATAAGAACTCTTCAATAGCGTGTGTTCTACAGATTCGCCGGTCGATACCATATCAGAAGGGTAATTGCCAGAGAAATAACGCATTTCTGCACCAGGATGCCAAGAAACATCACCGGACGAACAATCTGGAATATCCAGTTTTGTTGATAATATGGTATTGTTGCATAGCGCTACATAGGAGACCAACTTCTGACGATTCGCCTTGACTTTGGTAACTATTATACATACCCAAGTGTTCCGACACGCCTAACGGCATATCTTGCACTTACGCGCTTCGGGCGAATTTGCAACATCACTGACCTACGGAAAGTAGTTTTTGTAAAACTTCAAATCCGCCAAAATCTAGGATCTGCTGCGTACTTTATTGGCATTAATCCGTTCACCACATCCATACGTTCATCATAGACATTCTCTCCGGACGGTCCAGTAACGCCATTGGCGTGTGCTGAGCGGTACTTCTGCCTTCTGGTTGCTCCTCCGCAGCCGTTCTCAAGCCCAACAGCTTGCGTTACCTGATATCGTTGACACGTCCTCCGAATCCGCGTTATCAGAATTTTCCGCTGTGAATTCCCTGTTAGGCCTATGTTATACTTCGGCGACGCATCGCCGACGCTGCGCACTGTCACCGACAGCCCGACGCCAACGTCGCTGGTACCGTCTGCGACGCCGCCGACATCGTCACAGACGCGTCGACGACGTCGCAGACGGTACCGGCAGATCGCAGATTCTGTGGCGGCGTTGGCGATGTCGTAAGCAGGAGAGCATCGGAGTGCATTTTTAGCATGAGCGCAGTGTACTAATAAAAGTGCGGGGCAGTGATGAGCATTTAACGACTACTGATTTACCGATTTAACGAATTTTCCAGCTTTTCGTCAAATTTCTTTATTGAGCTTAGCAAAGGCCTTTTTCGTTAAATCGCATTGAAATAAATTAAGGCGGAATTTTCGAAATTCACAGGAAAAATTTAACTCCTAATTAATGTAAATTGTATTTCGAAAAAACTCTTTGTAGAGGTTTGCAGTATCGTTTCAGAAAGCGAGGAAACACTACTTATTTGGATCACTTCTTTACCACTGTTTCGTATTTTTCTGTTTCAAGGCCGTCTTTCATATTTTGGCTGCTCCGCATCAGTTTCTCGCAATTCTTCACCGTTCTCTCCACGTTTTCAGTTTTCTTCACAGTTCTATTTTGTGTTACTTATTCAGCAAGAAAGCGAAAAGGCCTAGAAAACGCGAATAAAACGGGTGAGAGCGGCAAAGAAGCGAAGAAAGGTGACAAAGCGAAGGGAACGTAAGGATTAATCTCCCACTTTCTCTCCAAACACTCAGCGTTCCAGCAAGCTGAACGTATTTTCGAACAGCATTAGGCAACGGTTGTGAGACTTGTCATAAACGACCGTTGAGAGTAAAAATCGCACCATTTGTGTCCGCGAGACGGGCGTTTTTGCACTTCTCGATTTCCTAATTCGAGGTCCATGAATTATGATTTGCAGAAAAAGCTGCAGCAATGGTAACCGAACGAACCAACGACGTCGCACCTGATGAGCGGGAGCGCTGCCCCTGCGCCTCCACCGCAGCTGGCGACCACTTCTTAGTATACTTGTGCTTTTTCAAAATTTTTCGAATGAGCGAATAATCGAGTAACCCCATTTTTCGGTTATTCGAATTTCCAAATAATCGAATAACCCCATTTTTTGGTTATTCGAATTTCCGAATAATCGAGTAACCCCATTTTTCGCTTATTCGAATTTTCGAATAATCGAATATTCGAAAAAATCGAGTAATCGAATAAACTGCATTATAACTTACAACACCCTGGTGCAGAATTATAGGTTCACCCCCCCCCCCCCCCCAATTTGTCCGTTAGTACCCGAAGAACCTGCTGCCGAGGCACACTAATGTTACCATCGCATTCCTCACTATCGAAAACTTTTATAGAAGAATTCTAAGCAGTTTCTATTACCAGTGCAGGATACCACGAATTTTAGTTAAAAATTTAACAAATGGAGATCGATGCAAAATATAAGTTCGCTTCCTTTAAAAACCGGATTAATCACAACTGTACCTACAAAGTAAGATTAGTACTTCGCCACATCACCTTTGTTGTAAACAATAACAAAAATTCTATTTGGCATACTACTGAGTAGGTTATCAATAAATAACAGTCAACATGGGTCCATGCATGAAGAATGGCGTTCTTCAGATCAAAAGCTGAAGTGTAAGTGGTTCCATTTTTGTGCACCTTGTGTACAAGAATGCCCCACAAGTTCTCTATCGGGTTAGATCTGGAGAATAACTACGCCACTCCAAAAATTGAATTCTGCAGGAGTTAAGCCAGCCTGTAGTTGACTGCGATACGTGTATGGATTCATCATCTTGTTGGAAAATAAGGTTGTGCCTACGAAATCTTCTGAAATATGGCAGAAGGTAGTTTCCGAGCAATTTCTAGTAGTCTTCACTGTTCATCCTATACGAAGCGAACTCCAAGACAACAAGTCCATATTAGGGATGTGCGGATTTTCTGTTTTCTGTTTTCTTTTTTCTGATTTTGTGGCCATTTTGAGCAATTTTTTTCTGTTTTCTGTTCACTGGGGAAATGGCCAAAAAATTCTCCAGAAAACAGAAATAGAGCTGCCATCAAAATTACATCATGGAACTCCTATTAAAAGCATCAAAAAGGTATTATAGAATCATGGGTTTCATTCCAAAATAATGTTTCTAGTCTACTCTAAATGAGAAGCATGTGGCGGTTCTGGATATGCTGTGTAGAAATTGCGCCATATACTCATGAACTATGCCGCTTTGTTTGCTTGATTGATTGTGTAAGTGCTGCTGACAAGGAGTTCCTTCATTGGACGTTTTTCTACTATCATAATTCGGCTTTTCATTTCGATACCAACATTAGTTTGGAGCGTATGCGATTACTTAAAACCTTATACTAAGACGGTAAAACCAGTGTACCAGTGTTTTGAGGGGCATTTAAATATGTAATAACCAGCCTCTTGTCCTAGAGTTGCTGTGGGGTAGAATTATTCCCCATCTCCGGTTTAAAATAGAAAACTGTTGGCCGGTCATTCCCATGATCGCTTTCTGGGAGCCTTTGGCTGCATTTCCAACTCTGAACCTTGCACAGCTTTTGGTTGTCACAAATTAGTAAGAGACAGAAAAGTTTTCTAGTTACCTTTGATTTCGCTGATGTAGTGATACGGTAGTGATACAACAAATTTTTCATGTATCACATGCATCATGGAAAATTATAATTGTAAGAAAACTATGGACGAAGCTCGGAACTCCGGAGGTTTCTCTCACTTGCGTGAGTCGTGTCACTCCGAGCATCGTCCTCTTGATTTCACGCTGCGCGACGCTGATCGCGTGCTCATCCTGCTTTCGTATAGCCCAGGTCTCTGAGGCGTATGTTAGTGCAGAAAGAACGGTGGAGTTGAATAGGTGGGCACAGAGTCGGAAGTTCTTCGTCTTTTTCGCGACTTCTTCGACGCTATTGAAAGCTCCCCAAACCACTCCTTTTGTCCTGCTCAGCTCAGGCGCTAGGTCGTTGGCCATGTTGACTTCGTGACCCAGATAGCGAAGCTGCAAGCTAGAGCATTCGGAGGTGTTCGTCCCTTTGAGCGAGAATAGAGCATCAGAAACTCGTTCATTCCTCATGAACATCGCCTTCGTCCGATTCATCTGCAGTCCAACGCTCCCATATACACGATCGAAGTCGGCCAGCACTTGCTCCGCTTAACTGATGCTCGATGTTATGAGCACGATGTCGTTAGCGAAACAAAGATGATGTAGTTGCCGGCCGTCGACCTTCACTCCCATGTCTTCCCATTCTATTTGGCGCATAACGTTTCGAGGATGGCGTTGAAGAGCTTCAGGGATCTGGTATCCCCTTGCCGAACCTCACTCTTCACTGGTCGCGAATCCACTGTATAGCCCTCGAAGTACTCTAATGTGCTGAATAGGAACGCCCTGAGTGAGCAAGGCTTTGATGAATTTCGAAGAGTCAAATGCCTTCTTAAGGTCAAGAACGTGAGGCATTGAGGCAGCTTCTATTCTCGCAATTCTTCGGTGAGTTTCGTACAAGGAAAAGTATTCTCGAAGAACGGGACGAACTAGGAATGTAGATTCTGGCGCAGCCAGTACTACTCATCGAATCTCTGCACAGCTTTAGAGTATGTTGCGATGGTATCTATAAACTCAAGCAATGGAGTTGAAACACGCGCACAAAAGTTAGTGAGGCTTCATCGTGTTCAGTATTCTAAAAAGCCAGCTTCTTACTAGTGGGACCATTAATAGGACCTTAGCTGTGAAACGGAGCTGATGAGTAGTGTTGCATAAGTCAAACGTCGAGATTCCTAGGATCTTTGAGTCAAGATATACAATTTGCTCATTGTATTGAATTTGGGGTCTACTAGAAATTTTTGTAAACGCTTGCAAGTAAAAACGCTGGTCCACGACCACATTTCTATCCGTACAAAAGCATTTGCTATTGAAAAAATGGATCTTTGGGTTGAATAATTAGGTCATGTGATAACTTTGAAATTTTCTGTTTTCTGGGAAAATTTTAAAAATTTCCACCCATCCCAGGTCAGTAGCCAGAAAACGCACCCCAAACCATGAGACTTCCACCACAAAGTTGCGCCTGTAGAGTACTCGCTCCTCTCTCTTCAGATCTCTCCAATAGTGTCTGCACCCGTCGGGCCCATCAAGATTCTACTTCTTCTACACTACTGTAGAGATCTGAGAAAGAAGGTCGAGTATCCTTTAGGCGTAACTTTGGCGGTGGAAGTTTCATGGTTTCGGCTGCGTTTTCTGGATGCGGACTTGTCTCGCTCCTCTCAAAAGTTCGTCTCGTGTAGGATGAACAGCAAGACTACAAGAAATTGCTTGGAGATTTCCCTTTGCCATATTTCAGAAGATTTTGTAGGCACAACCTCATTTTCCAACAAGATAATGCATCCACACAGGTATCGCCGGTATCAACTACAGGTTGGCTTAACTCCAACAGAATTCAACTTTTCGAGCGGCTTAGTCGTCTTCCAGATCTCAACCCGAAAACTAGAAAACTTGTGGGGCATTCTTGTACACAAAGTGTACAAGAATGGAACCACTTACACTTCGGTTTCTGACCTTAAGAACGCCATACTTCATGTGCCAATGTTGAGCAAACCGTTATTGATAACCTAATCAGTAGTATGCCATACAGAATTTTCGATATTGTTTACAACAAAGGCGATGTGACAAAGTACTAATCTTACCTTGTCTGTAGGTACTTTTGTGATTAATCAGGTTTTTTATGAAGCGAACTTACATTTTGCACTGGTCTCCATTCGTAAAATTTTCAATAAAAGTTCGTGGTATCCTGCATTGATAAGACAGCCTGCTTAGAATTCTTCTATAGAGGTTTTCGATAGTGAGGAATACGACGGTAACATCGCTGAGCCTGGGCAGTGGACTCTTTGGGTACTAATGGACAAATCGGGGGGTGAACCTATAATTTTGCACCTGAGTGTATTAATAAGGACGATGAGATTTTTGAATTAGCCAATTTCATCTGATATCGTTTATTCACTCCAAAAGCGCATTGTGTAGGTTCAAGTAAGTGTAGTAAAGTAAGTTCAACGACAACTCTCGCCAGAGACAAAATAAAATAGTAGAATTCTTTTTAAAAATGTAAATAATGGAGATATTCAATATCTTCTAAGAACCGTTTACAATACTCGTTAAGATGGCAAGACATTTGAGTTTTTTCCTACAAAAAAATTCTATAAAAAGAAATCCTACAGAAATACATGTGCAAAAAATCTACGCAAAAGTGCAAAGCTTTTGCAAAAAAAAAAAACCGTTCGCTCTACTTGCTCAGTTCATTGTCTCAGAGGAATCGTCAGCCAATAAAATCGTTATATACCATTCTCTGTCAAAATTCAACGTTTTTCAAAACAAATTCGATGTTTTTGAAATAAATTTCAACGTTCTTCTAGAATCTTCTCTGAGTAACAACGTTGATTTGAAAAACGTTGAATTTCAACTGGAAAAAATATAAATAAATAAATGATAATGAATAAAAAATAATAAATAAATATGAATATAATCGTGTCATATATGCAAACTGTGAGCTTCAACCCCGGAGTAGTCGAGGTCGCTGAACACGAATCTTAAGTTAGTTTTTGCAGTAACGACTGCCATCAAGAGAGGTCAAATAATCGATTTTTCGTGAATATCACTAAACAAGCTCGAAACTTCAGGCCTAAGATAATCGAGGTCACTGAACACGAATCTGAAATTCATTTTTTAATTATTTGTCGAAATTTGTGTTAATTGTGCAAATTTCGTAAAGGATGACATTGATGATAGTCGTGGTAGCAGAGGATGCAAATGTGAAGTTAGATTTTGAAGATTTCGACCAAGACCGGTCATAAAATTGATTCGTCTCAACGAATTCCCCATAGAAAACCAGTACTCGATCAACTTCAACCAATAATTTCAAACACGAACTTTCACACACCGCAGTCGATCGCCATCAACTGCGGTCAGTATCGCCAATACGCCATGCCTTCACGCCAGTTGTGATGGACTGACGGAAACACGCACGTGCACTTACAGACTACCAGGGATGTGCGGAAATTTCTCTGGAAAAAGCGGAAGACGAAGGGCGGAACGGAAACGCTCAAAAATGGCCGGAAAGTGCATCTGAAACGGCGTCAGAAATGGCTCCTATTGCACTTTTTCTTGCTCAGAACTTTGCAGGTAGCAGAATCTTCCACAGTTTAATGCTCATCATCACAACATAACATAGCGAGGCGTGAATTCATAATATTGTTATGATAACCTTTTAGCTGTTGCTAAAACAATGAAGGAAAACGAATTCAGGATCTTATCTCACTATTTCTCACTATTTCGGCATGCAGTCTTCCCATATCTAGTTCCTGTGACGGGCTTTTCGCTGACTTTTTCATGCTGATATTTTCGGACGGTAGACTTAACCGACATAACCACTTGAGGTTACTTACAGACCCGCATTTAAAAGAAAAACTGACTCGGGTGAAGTCTAAAACTGGAGTAGCCACCTAGATCATTTTCTGATCAGGAAAGAGATTCCTCTACACACTTTTAGAAACCTGTGGCATCATGGATAGCGTGGTGGCTGCACAGAAATCTGCATACGCAACATTAGCAATTGCATTGTCTTGTAATCACCAAAATCAGTACTCAGTATTCATTCTGGGATTTAAGATGATAACTGTATGATCCACGTGAATATTCAGTCTGTGCCAGTCTAGAAACCCTACGCCCAAGATGACACGGCTGAACAGTTCCTAGATGGTTCTCGATGCAATAGTTTTGTGTCAGAATTCAATAAGTCACCATAGTCAATCAAAATAACAGCTCATGGTAGGTAATTGTGATACATCATTAAAAAATGAATAGCATAACTCCATATGGAAATATCACACCTAACGAAATTAACAATTGAAATTTGCACCTTTGGTCAGGAACACTGATGTAATCTTGAAGCAGGCACCCGCATACCACAACGATCACTGAACCCTTTGTTTCATGACACTACGCTATATGCTTACAAAGTTTTTGTAGCCATTTGTAACTAAAGGATCAAGAATTTTATGATCATTCAAATGTTGAGTGCATTTTCTCAGTATACAGTGCATACATAGCTTCTGATGGCCTTTGTGGCACATTAATTTTGCCCTGCACTCAGCCGTTGTCATTTATGAGTGCTTTTTTGGTAGTCTAACCAATTTCAAGAATATTAATACAATAGTTGTCAAACAGTATTTCTGTCACAATTATATGAAGGAGAACCCTTTTAAATGATAAGCTGATTGTGTTCAATAGAAAACAGTGTGGAACAGTGCCCATTTCCGTCTCCGCCTTCCGGCCCGAAAACAAGCGGAACGCGGAACGGAAGAGCCCAAAATAGCAGGAAACCGGAATTCGGAACACGGAAACGGAAATTCCGCACATCCCTGCACACTGCCCTTCTATGTATAGTAGGACATTGAATTTTCGTAACGGTAAGCTCCTCGCCAGTGTGCTATCGAAAACAGTCGTCACCGGAATGAATGTCGCTCACAAAAATCATCATTATGCCGCATTCGAAACAACCACGTATTCGAAATTCGAATAATTATTCCAATTTTCGAAACTCGAATAATCGAATTCGAGTAATTATTCGAATTTGCGAAACTCGAATAATCCAATACGAATAATTTTTCGAGTTTGCGAAACTCGAATAATCAAATAATCGAAAATCGAATTCGAATAAAATATTCGAATTCGATTATTCTAGCACAAGTATACTTCTTAGGCCTGGTTTAGACTTGCGCCGCCGCGCGGCGCGGCGTGATGGTCGCCATGGAGATTGATTTTTCGCGCCGCCCGGTCGATATCTATTCCGACTATGGTGCCACGCCGCGCAGCGGCACAACTATAAACCAGGGCTTACGAAGCCCCGATGACTCACCCCTCCCGTGCTAGGTGTGTCGCACAGCCAGTCTCTGGTGAGGCTCCCCGATTTCGGCAGGCCATAGCTCGCTCAGGAGTTTCATTTTGCAATTTTGACACCCATATTCGTAATCAGCATTCCGAGCTCTTTCTACTGATCCTGGTCTCAACTTGAAGTTCCATGGGAGGTCGAAACCCTTCCCTAGTTAGAAGCGTCAATTAGCCTGATGGATGGTGAATTTGCTTTAAGCCTTAGCAGACTCTTCTGAACCGGGTACTATGACTGCATCTCTACAACGAGTTTTATCGGTATTGGTATACTATATAGATTAAACATAGAATTGAACGCTGTGGAAAGAAGGAGCGAGAGCAAAGAGGGCGCGCTTTTAGGTGAAGGCAGAGGAACCCGGTGTGAGAAGTTAAGAATAATGTCTGCCCAAACCAACCGAAGCAGCTGTTAGCCTCTGCGGATGAGTTGTCCGAGACGTTTAAAGGGACGAGTTGTCCGAAACCTTTCTGAAGTCACGGGGGCGCAAATAGGGTCCGGGGGGGGTCACCTTATAAAAAGTGCCACCAACACCAAGTAAACGAGACAAGGCGCACTGATAGTAAAGAAAACAAACAAATAATGCTGTTGCTGTGTTCTGTGCTCTCCTCCGCTGACGCGGAGGACAGCACAGATTTAGGCAGGGGAAGGGACTCCAGGGTGTGGCTCAAGTGACGCATCCGTGTTAGAATCGCCCACATCCTGGAGTTCCCTCCCTTGTCCAATTAGGAAGCACATAAGACGTGGATCTATAATCGAAACGAGAGATAAAACTGCATTTACATTCATTGCATGTAGCTACTCGCCACGCTGGCCCGCCGCGCCATGCTGTGGTGACCCCCGGACCCTATTTGCGCCATCACGGGTTTGAACAGAACCGTGCGCCAAAAAGAAGCGCATAGAAGGCGGCTTAGGCCTGAGTTATACTCCCGCGGGAGCATCCGCGGAAGGGCGGGAATCGCGCCGAGACTCCTCACCTGGCCAATCGCCGCGCCTCGCCACCCGGCCGTCCGCGGTGCACCACTCGTCCTCGGACGTTCCGCAGATGCTAGAGCGAGAGTATAAGGCATCTGTTATACTCCCGTGGGAGCATCCGCGGAAGGTCCGCGGACCAGTGGTGCACGGCGGAGGCGGGCGTGGCGAGGCGCGGCGATTGGCCAGGTGAGGAGTCTCGGCGCGATTCCCACCCTTCCGCGGATGCTCCCGCGGGAGTATAACTCAGGCCTAACACAGGCCTTAAAGGCCACGCACACTTCCGCGCGTTGCCGCCGCTCTATCCTTAACCATAGGGTCTCGACGTACGATACCGTGCGCCCGTGTCCCTGCTCGCTGCCGTTCCAGCGCCTCGTTCGAGCAATCGCTCAGTATTTCAAGACCGATATTGAAGCCTCATCGTTACCGCTTGAGGACCGTCGCTCTTCGTGAGATCCGCCGTTACTAGGAGTCGACCGAGCTCCTTATCCGCAGGCTGCCCTTCCTGCTCTCGCTCGGACCCCAGTTATTTTGTTGTGTGTTATCCATTTACTGTGATCTCTTCCGCTCTGTTTGCTCTGGTTTCTGTTGTCATAAACCGTTTATTTAAACGTGTGCTTTTTGTGTCTCGGCCGTTTAATCGGTGGCACTTGAGTTCGATCCGAATCGTTCCGGCTCACAAAGCGAATTTACCTGTGTGAGAGAAAACTCGTCGGTCGCTTACAGCCATCACTCCATGCGCTGTGTACGCTATGCAGAATGGCGGTCCAGGCACGGAACAGATCTTCGCCTGAAGACCACCAGTGTTTGAGGCGAGAAAATTGCGAAAAAAGCATGTGAAAAAATTGTGTGAATAAAGACATACATTACACGTATGCCAAAATAAATTTGTCTACATCACTAGGTTCGATAAATAATAGGATCTCCCTTCATTCAATAAACTTTTTTTCTATTTCCAAGGAATAATCTGGCAACAAAAAGCGAATTAAATCTTTACTGCTCCAGTTCAAAATAACAGAAAGTGTAAGACCGGCAGGCATACCAGACAGGCAGACAGACCGTTTTCTGCACCAAAACATGGCGTCACTTAATAGACAAACAAAGTTAATGGTTGAAGACGTTACTTTTGGGGTGACGCGTTTGAAATTTAGGACAAAACAGACACCTAAAACTTTTACAGCATATGCTGTGCAGTAGTTGAAAAACATAAAAGTACGTAAGGGTTCGTTACCTGTGTTTTACTACTGAATGTGAAGTGTATGATTGAACCATCTTGATGTCCAGAAACGAACGCTGTTCTTTGAGGGCTAAATTAAAGAGCACTTGAAATCTGGGAGGTATAGCACAGGAAAACTCAACCATTGGTAACGGAGTGCAAAAATTTGGAGACGTGGAAGCCAAAGCAACAAGAGCGAGGAAAGTAGAAATGAGAGCAAGTGGACCACATATCACAGGGCCGAGTGGTGCTGCTGGAAAATGTTCGCTGAACAACTGTGTGCACAAACTACTATCACAACGCAATTTGGGACCAATCCGAGTTGGGGCAATTGCTTTCCTTCCACACGCTACTTGACAGCATCTCTTGTTCTTGCTGGAAAGCATTCTGTAAGATCCCAAGCTCGCTCGGTCCAGTTGCACCGCGTGCGCTGTGCAACTGCACACAACACCCTGACTCTCTGTGCCCTCCTAGCGTAGAGATCGCGTCGCACGTTTGACGTTCGATCGATCTCTTGTACGCTCTCCTATCAAACGGGTCGTGGTGTAGTGGGTAAAGGGTTCGTCTCATGCGAGGGAGGTGGGGTTCGGTTCTTCTGCGTTGCGGCGTCCTTGCACTTCAGCTGCTTTCTTGACACTTACCGGGCTTTGACGTCTGCACAGCTTTGAGGCATTTTTGAGCATTTTTCCAGCCGTATGTGCTTCGCCGATTGAAGAGCGCAGAACCCGGCCGTGGACTCCCCCTGGGCGAGGAATGCAGTTTCCACAGAGCAGCTTGGATGGCAGACACCCTGGATTTCCTTCTCTAGCCTGATTCTGCGCTCGAAGAGCGCAGAACCCAGCCGTGAACTCCCCCTGAGCGACGAAGGCAGCTGGAGGGCGATTTTTGGATGGCGCCGTCAAATGCAGTGCGTTGTGTGCACTAACACTGCGCGCGCGGTGGACCGAGCGAGCTTGGTATCGTAGTAAAGCATTCAGACCGTTAGCCGGCCACCAGGCTCTCGAGGAAGTTCAGCTGAAAGGATAAATAATGCAAATTATATAAATAAATGAATAAATAAATAAATACAACTTGGAGTTCCCCCAAGCAGGGATTGCTCCTATTGGGTTGCTCGATAATTAATGTCGTTTTTCTCATAGATGGCGTGAACTGTATATTTTTATGTAGTAATGATTGCACGGCTTCCATTATTATATACTATTTCAAAGGCTAGACCTTTGACTATCTTCTATGAAAAACTGAGCGTCATTAGAAAAAAAGTTGACAAAAAATTAAGCCGAAAATTGACAATCAGAAAGAGCATATTATCGGCAAATTTTATTGCTTTACTTTCGAGAAGGTGAAAACGCGATGCAGAAGAAAGTATTTATGCGAGGTTTACGGTGAAGACTGCCTTACTGAACGCCAGTGTCAGCGTGGTTTGTTCGTTTTCGTTCTGGAAAATGTGCAAGGTGCACCACATCCTGGTCGTATAGTCACTATCGATGACGACAAAATGAAGGCGTTAATCCTTTCACGACACGTGCGATTTTCAGGTGACTGCCGCGTAGGAGAGCGCGCATTTTTCCTGCGCGCTGATTATTTCTAGTAATTTATTTGTATTATTTGCTAGATATGAAAAAAGGTAATAAATGAAGATTCCCATAAACCATCGTGACCGTAGCTATTAGTGGACTCATTGATTAAAACTGCACTATTAAATGTGTGATAATTTTCCATGAACTATTTCTATGATGGTGTCCGACGACACCGTCGGACAATGTCGTGAAAGGGTTAATCGGTACTAACCGGCGTATGACAACTCGATAGGTAGCAGAGAAGCGTGATATATCGAATTGTACCGTATACTTGCACGTACAACAGCTTGGCTGAGTGAACAAACAGGATGTTTGGGTCCCCCACGAACAAAACTAAATTCACCTCACCAAGCGCATAAATATATGCGAGGGTATGGAGTACTTTGGGCTGCCAAGAAATGAAACTGCTGACTCGAATATCTACTGTCGTCAACTATCGAAGTTGAACGAAGAAAACGCCCTGAACTGGCCAGTCGCAGAGGCGTGGTGTTCCATCATGGTACCGCGCTTCTCTTTGATAACCCGTCAAGGATTAGCAGCGCTCAACTGGGAACACTGATGCTGCATATACCCTATGGCCCTGATTTAGTACCATCAGATTCCCATTTGTTCCGCTCCCTTCTAAAACATTTGAATGGCAGAACTTTTGATTCCGATCAAACTGTTAAAAATGGGTTGCCCCAGTTCTTCGCCTCTAAAAGCCAAGGCTTCTTCGAACGTGGAACTTTTCAACTTATCGAAAGTTGGCAAAAGATCAAAACATCTTGATTAATGTTTGTTGTTAATATAAATAAATTCGCTTTAAAAATATGAAAAAACGACATTTTTCATCGAGCAACCCAATATTTCCCCTTCTACATCCTCATGTTCGGCCTCGTGTTAAGCTTCTGTGTAATCTTTTGCGTTGGATATCTGTTATTGTTATTGTCAATCTTTTTCATGTTATTATACATTGCTGTTTTGGTGAAGCTACATTTTTGGGATGGCCATTTCGGTGTCCGCAAGGACACGTACTAGCGCAGCCGGAGGATTTTCCGACTGTCGCCTGCACCCGATTCCAGATTCAAGGTTCAGGTTCCCCACTCAGGCCAACGGATCCCTCCATCTCTGTGGGGTCAGTGAATTGGTATCATATTTGTCTAGAAAGTATAAAACACTGTCTTGTACATCGGCAGGACACTGCAAGTTATTGTACAGGCCAAATACATATTGCCAAATCAAATTGCCTCAGCGAGATCCCGTAGAAGTAGAATGCGCGGCGTTAATCAATTCCAACAGCGTTCGATTAACGCCATCTTTTGTATTTTGTCCTTAGTGCTCACTAGCCTCTAACTGCACTTGACGTGACCTACTTCCGAGGAGGCGATGACACTAAATAGTCGTCGGCTTGAGTAGTTTTTCTCTTCGCAGATTTTTATGTATAACAGAAAGCCCTGCCATACGCAGCACATTACAACATGTAATCTGATGTCGTCATTGAAAAAATAGTGAATAAGATCACGCAAGAAGTGCTTCTTGCGGAATCATGTTCTACTTTTTTTTGGTAGAGGCAAGCAAGCTTGTGACTCATGCTTCTCGCACTAATATCAGGTTAGAAATGTATTCAACATAATGGTGTATGAACGTTCAACAACAGTGATACAGAGGTTTAAAGTGGGACGGGGAGACATGATCAAAGAAGGAAGACATAGTAGAATATGTAGCATAGAAGGAGAGTAAAGCGAGTGAAGCATGATGAATACAGTTTTCATTGCCTTTTGATTGAAGACCGGTCAGTAATAAACAAGTCGGGAAAACGTTACTCTCCACAGCACATAACTGAAAAATGCGCAGGAAACGCCTGAAAATTGTGTAGGATCTCTAAAATCTAGATCAGTCAGTTGAAATCCAAAATTAACTCAACGCGGGAGAACCGAACCCCGACCTCCCTCGCGTGAAACACTATCCACAGCATTGTCGTCCTGTCGCTTTTTCCTTATTTGGTTGAAAATATTGCTTGTCACATGACGCCCTTCCCGGCTAATGTATAACTTGATGATAACTAGAGGCAATCACATTTACACCACCAGAGGAGGAAAAAACATTATATACTGAACGAGGGGAGTAATGTAGCGGCCTGGAGCTTTGGCTCGCCGCACCAGAAAACTTTACCTCGCAACGTCTCAGAACTAGCTCTAATTTTCAGAAAACAGTGTGGAAACGTGCGTTTTGTGGCTATACAGTTGGGTACCCTACGGGTCTTACAAGAGAAGGATGCCAGGTTGCAGTGGCAGTTTGAGATGCAATGTACACCATGGCATGCGGATTCGAACGGTGTTCCCAAATATGTGTTTCAATCTGCGTCTGCGAACGGAGTTATGGACCATTTGCAGTTCGCCTTCTTAACACGTAGACAACAATGTCGCTCAATGGTGCTCGTCAGCCAGTCCGTCCCGCGGGACGATGCCGCTCAATGGTGCGCGACGGTATGTTTTACCAAGAATGATATCCGGTCAATCCAAGCTTCGTCCAGAGAGGTCACTCAGGATGCTGAACACAACGCCGATGTCCTTTTGGACGATTACGGTCGGTTCCCTTTTTAACCTATAGTCGTGTAATGAGAATCGACTTTTTAATACAGCTAGTAGGAGTAGGTGAACAAATTGTTCGAAATTTTAATAAATTTTTTAAGGAAAAATAATGGGTTAAAACTTGTATTTAAGAGCAGGAATGCGGCCATTTTTTTAATGCCCAAAAAACGAGATTGCGCTGTGCCCTTTTCCAAAACCTCGCGATTTTGACTCGATCGATAGTAGAATTTGTGTTCGCATGGAGTTTGAGATCTGTTAACGATACAACAAGAAGCAATGTAAAGAACACAATATCCTCACTTTGATGGTTAATGTATGTGGCATTCACACTGTCAATCGAATAAAAGCTGCGGAGACATTTTTGAGTGCATGGTGGGACCTGATCTTTTGATGCCCTATATGCTTCTTATTTGCTACGCTGCTTTAAGGCAAATGTTAACTTATTATTTCTTCTCATAATGATAAATTAAGTAACAATAACTAAAAATAAAAATAAAATTATAGAATTAGGGGGCGGAGGGGGGTGGCGATGTCGGTTCCTCCACGTGGTGCTACCGGAAACTGCTCGCTCTGCGAGCTAAGCCAAACACGGACACTCGATGGCAGGCGACAGGCCCTTGTGAAAGGCCGACCTACGAAGACCCACGTCGTATCACATGGTGCATGTCAGCTCACGTATTTCGAGGTAGTGCTACGGCGTCCGTGGGTTCCGACGCGCACTCGCAAAGCCCGGCGAGTGTGGAAAGCATGCGAGGGTCCCTGATGCGAGAACGGCATCGGGGGCAACTGAGCTAGTCCGAAAGTCCCGTAACGTGAGCAGGACCCGCGTGGCAACGCTGAATGTGGGCACGTTGACGGGCCGCTCGTGCGAGTTGGTAGAAGCGCTGAAGCGCAGGAGAGTTGATTTCTGTGCGTTGCAGGAGATGAGGTGGTCCAAGTCAAGGGACATACGGTACCGGACATGTTCCTCCGTTCATTCGCCGGAAATCCCGGTAAGGTCAACATAGGCCGCTTTGGAACGGTCCAAAGCGACCTTTTTAAATAACTTTTTAAAAATCAAGTATTTGTAAAAGAAACACATATTTGAGCTCAGCTTCTCAAGCTCTATCTTATGACCTACAGATCTCAGTAGATTTGAACAATGCGTATAGGTCCGACAGAATCAATCGGATAGGGGCGACAACCTTAGAGCGATCGAGCGACAGCTGGAAGAGTGAGCGTTTGGGGAGTTTTATCACAAATTTGCAGCCGACCGACATAATTGCTCTAAGACTGTCCAGCGAGCCTTTGGAGTGCGCCGTGCACAATGCATACAAGATCGAACCTATCAATCGAGGGGGGACAGCTTGTAGAGTGAGCGTCTAAGGAGTTTTATCACAAATTTGCAGCCGCTCTACTCAGGAATTGCTCTAAGACTGTACAGCGAGCCCTTGAGTGTGCCGTGCACAATGCATATAGGATCGAACCTATCAATCGAGTGGGAGCGACCACTTGCAAATTGCACGCGCGGCCTTGTTCGGAGCGCAATAACTCTGTTATGTCCTAATCGTTTCGGCTGCAACTCATTGGTCTTGTAGGCAGTAAAACATGTACGCTAAAGTGGAACGGTGTAGCTTATGATTAGGTAAAGTTACAGGGGCGCGAATATGGAGATTAGCCTTGTGTGACACGTTTTTTTCGGATTTCAGTCGACCTCTGCAGGAAGACGCGGAGACCTAACGGCCTACAAACGCGTATGCGAGCAGAACAGTTAATGTACTTTACGATGACATGCTCACAACTCCCTATCTTCCTGAAGCGCCTTAGCCCCATGTGCCAATTTAGAGTGGCGGAAGATAGCGGTTGGAGTTTCTTGAGTTCTTGCACTTTCCAGATCCCCAGATTTGAGTTTTCGACACTCGCAAAGGTACTGCTCTGTTCAGCGTGAAAAGCGCTATTGAATGGTGTCAATTTCGACCGATGTTGGAAACATCGATTTTTTGACAATTTCGCATCGAGGAGAGGACAAGACCGCTTCAGGCCGTCGCAGACGGACGATGACATCATCGAAAATTGATATTTTCGAATTTGGCCAAGCTTGATACGATTCATTAGAACCTTTCCTGTTGATTTCAACGGTGTTACTAGGAGTATCGAGAACTGTGATCTGGGCGAATTAGAGCGCGGAGAACATCGACCGTTCTTGTGCCAAACAGGACGCAAGGGCGTGTTCAGAGCGCAGTAACTCTGTCGAGATCGAATCGATCTGGCAACAACTTGTCGATTTTGTAGCCAGAAAAACGTTCTAGTCGTGTGCTAAAGGACAGCGATATGGCTTTTGAATGGACGAAGTAACAGCGGCGCGAATATGCGTGACGCATCTTTTTTCCGATTTCGGTGGACCACCGCGAGAAGACGCGGCGAGCTAACAGCCTCAAAATGCGTATGCAAACAGAGCACTTAAGGTAGTTTACGGAGACGGGCTCAGAAATTCTCAGCTGTCTAAATTGCCTTAGCCCCATCTGCCGTTTTAGGGCGGCGGACCTAGCGGTTGAAGTTTCCTGCCCTCTTACTCGCCCATATTTGGGTTATTGGCACTCTCTATAACACCATTTTGTTCATAACGAAAAGTTCCATCGAATTGTGTCACTCTCGACGGGAAATTGTCAAAAATATCGATTTTTTGACAATTTCCCATCGAGTACGTGGGCGCACTAGGCCGAGTGCGCGGGCGATGACGTCATCGAAACCGATATTTTCGATTCTGGCCAAATTTCCTCGTGCAAACTTCGTCCAAAATCACCAAGGGATTATTTGGGCGCTGATTGCGAATCCGATGTTCGTTTTTGAAAATTCCGTCGACTTCGGCAGGTTACTTCCCGTTTGAGGGTGGTCGGGTCAGGATCACCGATCACCCTCAGTTATCGGTATGACCGGTCTCCTGCTGTACTCGTCCAAATGAACTTCGGCATCGTGTTCGACACCCCGAATAAGTCCATGACCCACGAATTTTGGGCAAAATCGATGATCCTGACCCGACTACCCTCAATTATCCAGATGAAAATCTAAAACCTACTGAAGTCGACGGAATTCTCAAAAACGGACGTCGGATTCGTAATCAGCGCCCAAATAACCCCTAGACGATTTCGGACAAAGTTTACACGAAGAAATTTGGCCAATTTCGAAAATATCGGTTTCGATAACGTCATCATACGCGGCCTAGGGCGTGCACGTCCTCGATATTGTCAAAAAATCGATTTTTTCGAAATTGGTCGCTGGTGACACCATTCGATAGAGCTTTTCGTTATAAACAAAATAGTTTTACCGAGTGTGACGGAAACCCAAATATGGGCGAGTAAGAGGGCAGGAAACTTCAACCTCTAAGTCCGCCGCCCTAAAACGGCAGATGGAGCTGAGGCAATTTAGACAGCTGAGAAGTTCTGAGCCCGTCACGATAAACTACCGTAAGTGCTCTGTTTGCATACGCATTTTGAGGCTGTTAGCTTGCCGCGTCTTCTCGCAGTGATCCACCGAAATCGGAAAAAAGATGCGTCACGCATATTCGCGCCGCTGTTACTTCGTCCATTCAAAAGCCATATCGCTGTCCTTTAGCACACGACTAGAACGTTTTACTGGCTACAAAATCGACAAGTTGTTGCCAGATCGATTCGATCTCGACAGAGTTACTGCGCTCCGAACACGCCCTTGCGTCCTGTTTGACACAAGAACGGTCGATGTTCTCCGCGCTCTTATTCGCCCAGATCACAGTTCTCGATACTCCTAGTAACATCGTTGAAATCAACAGAAAAGGTTCTAATGAATCGTATCAAGCTTGGCCAATTTCGAAAATATCGATTTTCGATGACGTCATCTTCCGCCTGCGACGGCCTGAAGCGGCCTTCTCCTCGATGCGAAATTGTCAGAAAATCGATGTTTCCAAAATCCGCCGAAATTGACACCATTCGATAGCGCGTTTCACGCTGAACAGAGCAGTACCATTGCGAGTGTCGAAAACTCAGATCTGGAAAGTGCAAGAACTCAAGAAACTCCAACCGCTATCTTCCACCACTCTAAATTGGCAGATGGGGCTAAGGTACTTCAGGAAGCTAGGTAGTTGTGAGCATGTCATCGTAAAGTAGATTAACAGTCCTGCTCCCATATGCGTTTGTAGGTCGTTAGGTCTCCGCGTCTTCCTGCAGCGGTCGACTGAATTCCGAAAAATCGTGTCACACAAGGCTAACCTGGGTGGCGGCAGCGATACTCAATTTGACGCGTGCGGTCGCGCGCGCGTGCGTCGCCTCGGGAGGAGCCTTCACTGTCTCGCTGGTGAGGAGGACGAGTTTCGGGCGAACTCGCTGGTGCTGTGGATTGCGACGGATACAGTGCGGGTGGAAAAGTGGAAAACAGAATCTCTAAACGTGATCTGGTGGAGTGGCGTAAAATCAAATGAGTGGGGAAGGAAAGTGGTAAAGGTTATGTGGTGAGAAGAATCGAAAAACAAAAACTGAGTGATGATGAGTTACTGATGGGAAGCTTAGATTGAGAGTTGCAGCTCCTAAAGGCCGTATGCATGAAAGATTATGGAACCCATAGAAGTAGCATTTGATAATCTCGTTTGGTGACTTCAAGATATCTGTGAATTTTTTTAACAGCCACCTATCTTTTATTCTCTCTGGCTCAAAGCCCCAAGATGCTTGAAATATTTATCCAATGCCATTGTCCAATAGCTCAAAGTTCGGCATTTCATGGATTTAACGATTCTTGACTATAAACTGGCTTGACTACAGGTCCAACTTTCAAAAGATAATGAGTGTGGGTTGGAACTTCACCTAAAGTCCATGAAATTTCTTTCCTATAGTGTAGAAATAAAATGGATCTGGTAACAGTAGGAACCCTCTACTATTTGTAGACAATGCGGTGGAGTAGGTAATCTATTACAGTTGTTCATAAGAGCTGTTTCGCACGGAGACTATCTGTGGACAAAACACCGCATCAAATGCTTCCTTGAAACGAGTCACCATCTCCTTTCCTCTCCAATAGGATATTTCACTATCATTTAATAAATTAAAACCGTGTCTTGACTATGTCCACTCTAAACTCTTAACTGCATTTCACTAGTTATCTCTCCATCACTCGACGTAGTTTAGGCTTTACAGAACTTCGGAGCACTCAGGAAACGCTGTTATTCCTTCATTATGTAGAATGAGGTATACAAGACTACGTCGCATTCTACTGTTTTCCCTCTGTCGCGCTAGCCGGAATCGCTCTGTCATTACGCTGGGACGCGTATTCACTCTCTAGCAGGTTGGGCACATCGGACATCTCGTCCGCATTCCTGCTCTGGCTAGAGGAGACCCAGACAGCAGTGGCGCCGCGACCGCACGCATGCCTGCGAGTGAGTATCGTTGCTCGCAGCCGGCTAACCTGTATATTCGCGCCCCTGTAACTTTACCTAATCATAAGCTACACCGTTCCACTTTAACGTACCCCTACAAAGTTTTACTACCTACAAGACCAATGAGTTGCAGCCGAAACGATTGGGACTTAACAGAGTTATTGCGTTCCGAACACGGCCGCGCGTGCACTTTGCAAGCGGTCGCTCCCAGTCGATTGATAGGTTCGATCCTATAAGCACTGTGCACGGCGCACTCAAAAGGCTCGCTGGACTGTCTTAGAGCAATTCCTGAGTAGGGCGGCTGCAAATTTGTAATAAAAATCCTCAGACGCTCACTCTATAAGCTGTCACCCCCTCGATTGATAGGTTCGATCCAATATGCATTGTGCATGGCGCACTCCAAAGGCTCACTGGACAGTCTTAGAGCAATTCCTAAGTTGGTCGGCTGCAAATTTGTGATAAAACTCCCCAAACGCTCACTCTTCAAGCTGTCGCTCGATCGCTCTACAGGTTGTCGCGCCCATCCGATTGATTCTGTCTGGCCTATATGCATTGTTCAAATCTACTGAGATCTATAGGTCATAAGATAGAGCGTGAGAAGCTGAGCTCAAATGTGTGTTTCTTTTACAAATACTTGATTTTTGAAAAAGTTATTTAAAAATGCCGCTTTGGACCGTTCCTATGTTGACCTTTCCGGGATTTCCGGCGAATGAATGGAGGAACATGTCCGGTACTGTAGGACGAGGTTTCGAAACCGTTCTATGTGGAAGTCTCAGGACCACCAGTGGTATCGGAATAATCGTCTCCGAACGATTTCATGACTCGATTGCAGGCGTCGCGCGCTATGACGATCGGTTGATGAAAATCGTTGTCGCCGCTAAGGAGCGACTCCATCACTTCTTCTCTCGGTATGCACCGCAGACTGGCTGCTCCGATCAAGCCAAGGATGAGTTATGGAGCCTGCTTGATGGGAAGACAGCAGAGGTACCGCCAAAAGATGTCATCATAGTCGCTGGTGACCTTAACGGGCACGTAGGTGCTACGAAAGACGGGTACAGCTGTCATGGTGGTTTCGGGTACGGGTCAAGTAACGCCGAAGGTGAGCGTATTCTTGATTATGCGCAATCGCATAACATCACCATAGTGAACACCGTTTTCCGAAAACGCGATTCGCATCTTATCCCTTACTACAGTGGGAGTACCAAGACTCAGATAGACTTTGTCCTTGTGAAAGATTGCCACCGAAGTTTTGTCACAGATGCGAAGATCGTGCCGACGATCGCCCCACAGCACCGACCGCTGAGCTGCACTTTGAAGATCGCTCCTCCGAGCCTGAAGCAGGTCGAGCGATGCGGTGCACCGAGAATAAAGCGGTGGCGAGTGAAAGAGAAGGAAGCACCTGTAATTTCTCGTGTTGGGTTACCGACAGTCACGACTGTCGATGAAACTTGGAAGAAGGCTACCGACGCGATACGTCACGCTGGACAATACGTCGGAACTCGACATAACGAAGCCTGGACGACGTCAGGTCGACAAGCAGGCATGGCTGTGGACAGACGACGTGAAAGCGAAGGTTCCAGAGAAGAAGTAGCTCTATCACGTGTTTCTCGGCGTATAGACAGCCCATAACTGGCAGAAGTACCAAGAAGTGAAGAAAGCTGCAAAGAAGGCCGTGGCTGTTGCAAAAACCACTCATTATGGAGATGTCAACGAGAAGCTCGAGTCACGCGATGGTGACGGTATCTGTACCGACTTCCTAAAAATCGCCATTGGCAGACCGAGGGTATTGAGAAGTTTTTCGGCATCAATGATGAGGAGGGCCATCTTCCTGTGGACCGCAAGAAGGCATTGAAGCGATGGCGCGATTACTTTGAAGAGATCTCTACGGTAGAATTTGCTCATCTAGCCATCTCTTGAACCCACGGCCCCGTGCAGAAGATCACCGTGGAGGAGACTGAAGCGGCTTTGAAGAAGATGAGGCCAGGCGAAGCAACTGGGCCAGACAAGGTGGCGGATGATTTATGGAAGTCAAGGTTTTGGCTCTCTGTCGACTGGTTAGCGACGTTCCTTAATCAGGTTGTAGCGGAGAAGAAAATGCCTGAGTGTTGGCGCCAAAGTTCCGATTTGGAAGAAGAAGGACAGTCCTGCAGACTGCTCCAGTTGCCATCCGATTTGCTTGCTTTCGCACAGCATGAAGATCTTTGAGCGAATTGCCGATGGACGAATTTGTGACATCGTCCAGCTTTCCAGCGATCAGTGCGGCTTTTTGGCTGAATGTGGCACCGTTGATGGTATACGCCGATCGCGTTCTGGTCGAGAAGCATCGCGAGAAACAGAAGCCAGTGCATACCGCCTTCCTCGACTTGGAGAAGTCCTTTGACCGTGTAGCGCGTGAAATTATATGGTACGCCTTGCGATAACATCATTGAGTTCCTGAAGAGCTCATAGAGTGGGTGCGAATTTTCTACTTTTGCCAAAAGGTCAAGTTCAAGCTGCAGCTGGAACCTCGTTGGAGTGTTCCACCTTTGTTGGGGTGCACCAGGGTTCTGCGCTTTCCCCACTCCTCTTTGTTGTCGTGATGGACGCCATTACAGGGATCTTCAGAAGCCAGTCCCCTCACTGGTCCCCCTTATATTCGTCAACCCTTTTCCGGTCCCCATTACTGGTACCTTCCTCACCGGTCCCCTTCACCTGGTCCCCTGTTCACTGGTCAATATTCACTGGTCCCCCTTCACTGGACCCCCCCCCCCCCCGCCCCCTTCACCGCTCCCCATTACTCCCTGGACGGGGACTGGCTTCTGAAGATCCCGTGTAATGGCGTCCAGCCAGTCCCCTGGAGCAGTCCTTTATGCTGATGACGTAATGTTCGCAAGCGAAGATAAACGTGAACTCGAGCGAGAAGTGCAAGCTTGGTGTGATCGCTTGGAGCGGTTTGGACTCAGATTGAACGCGAAGGAGACCGAGTAACTAACGACGGGCGTCACCGAGTCCAACTCTATCAAGGTGAACGACATCGAGCCTCCACGCACTTAGGTCTTACCTGGGATCAGCAGTCGCGCCTGACGGCAATCTGATGATTGAAGTGAACTCACACGTGAGTGCAGCTTGGTCGAAGTGGCGCTCGATGACTGGAGTGCTCTGCGATAGGAAGATACCAGAGCAGGAGAAGTCGAAGATCTACAGGGCAGTCGTCCGGCCAGTAGCGATGTACGGCGCTGAGTGTTGGCCTGCGGCCAAGGAAGCTGAAACGCGCCTCAGCGTCATGGAGACGAAGATACTGCGCTGGACGGCAGGAGTCACGCGCCTAGACCGCATCCGTAACAATGCCATTCGGCAGAAGTTCGGTGTCGCGCCGATAGCGGACAAGATGCGCGAAGCTCGCTTACAATGGTACGGCCACGTTCTTCGTGGAAACGAAGACAGCGTCCGTAAAATAGGCCTTAACTTCGAGGTAGTTGGAGTGCGGCCTAGAGGGCGCCTGAAGCAGCGGTCTGTTACGTTACAATTGGACTTGAAGGTTGCTGGTGTCCACCCTGATCTAGCGCTGGATCGGGAAAAGTGGCGTCATGACACCAGAATAGCGGACCCCGCCACGAAAAGGGACAAACGCTGAACAAGAAGAAGAAGGGGCGGAAGTGGGAGGGGGGATGGGGTAAGCGACCATAACTGTTGAGACAAACACTAGCATCATGCTTGGCATCCAAAATTTATTCTTCGACGAAGTTTAGGTCCCGGTATTATGTACATTTCTGCGGCGCACTTCGTCCCACGCGCCAGACACGCGAAAATCGCTGTCGTCGTCAACGCGCTAACCCTTTGCCTGTGCGCTGAGTCCTCCAATCTCACGAGGCGAGTCCGAGTAGGCGGATACAGCGATGGCCTGCTGGGCAGTGGTGGTGCAGCGGATAGAGGCGGTGGTAAGTATAGTTGTGCTCGAATAGTCGAATTCGAATTATTATTCGAATAATTTGTTCGAATTCGGTTTTCGATTATTTGATTATTCACCCCTTCATGTGCCACCTCATCGCGGTGAAGGCGTGAACATCACTTTGTGATGGCTAACGGCACAAACGGTCACGCAGTACGCGACTTTGTCGTGTATGGGCGGCTCTCCTGTATCCCTGGCCAGGAACATGTGACTAACCAGACCACAGCTATGGCTCAAACAACTAAACCCGCGCCCCAGTCCTCCGCGCGCCGTAGGTGGACTCCTTCGACGTCGGTTGCATCCACCTCCGGCGACGGGCCATCTAATCTCGGAGTTAAACTATCAGGACGTCATTGGAATCGGACTACCGGAAACTCCCTCCCACCACCCCACCACGACACGGAAACTGCCTATCGTCTGCACTTATAACTGTCGTTCGATCGCATCTGAGCAGGATCTTCGGACACTGCTTTACAGAAGCCGCAACATCAAATACGACGTTATCGCCCTGCAGGAGACGAATGGCAGAACGGAAACCATAAGGAGGACCGACCACAACGAGCTTCTCATCATCGGAGTAAACGTGGACAGAAAGAATATTGGCGAAGTTGGATTTCTCGCCAATTCGACAGTGCACCGCCTAGTAGACTCTTACAAGATCATCAGTCCGCGAGTAGCTGTTCTTCGTCTGGAAACCAAAGATCAAGGAACCATCTTCATCATAAATGGATATGCTCCAACTTCTGCGGCCACAGATGAAGAAAAGGAGGAATTCTACAAGCTGTTCGAAAGGACTGTCAACGACGAGAAGAGCTACTACAAAGTTGTCGTTGGTGACTTTAACGCTATCGTCGGTACGAATGATCACGACGAATGGAGGCTAGGACCACATGGAACTTCCTCAAGGAACGAAAACGGAGAGCGCCTGATAGACTTCCTATCCGCGTGCCGTCTCTACCATGGAAATTCTATGGTTAAGAAGCCTTCAAACCGACGATGGACCTGGGAAAGCCCAAATGGAGAAACACGTTCGGAGATCGACCATGTTCTTACAAGCAGACGCTGGAGTCTGTTCGACGTCTCCGTGCTGCCTTCATTTGACACCGGCTCGGATCACCGTCTTGTCTGTGCGAAGCTGACTCTCAAAAAGAGGATGTTCAAGCGTGACACTCATAAACCGGCACCGGTGAGGATCCCTACATTCAAGTCTGAGGAGTTGGAATATGCAATAAAGTCGTACGATTGGAATCTTCTTGAAGATCCATCGGAAGACTACGAGCTTCTCTCCAAAGGACTGTTGAAATGTGCTAGTAGCTCTTGCGGAGCCACATCACCGTCTGCTTCAAGACTCAGCGCACATGCGATTAAGCTCTTGGAGCAAAGAAGAGCTGTTAAACTGGATATTAATGCTTCCCATCTGGGAAAAGTCACCATCTCGAAGGCCTGTCGAATTGCAGTGAAGGAGTCCATTCAAGCTTACAGAAGATTGAAGCTGTTAGAAGCCGCTGGGAAAGGTTCAAGCATAAAGCACTGCAAACGAGATCTCTGCGATCAGAAGGCAATAATGTCAGACCTTGTGGATAAGGATGGAACAACGCAAACGTCTCAAAGAGCGATGGAGGCTATCGTTCAAGAATTCTACACAGATCTGTTTCCTTCTTTCATCACTGTCCCGAAATGCCTGATGCCACCAGCTGAGGAAGTACCTCCCATTCTGGAATCAGAAGTTGTTCATGCCATCAGAAGGATGAAGCCGGGCACTGCTCCCGGACCGCACGGCATTTCTTCTGATCTCCTTCGTGCGGGTGGCAGTGCCCTCTGCTCTCTTCTTGCCAAGCACTCCAACCACTACCTTCGACTTGGTAGGATTCCGGACTCATGGAAGGAGTCGAAAACAGTTTTAATCTTCAAAAAAGGTCAGCAGGAGGATATCAACAACTATCAACCCATCAGTCTTCTTTCGGTTGTGTACAAGATCTTCACCAAGATATTGTTTAACCGCATGGAGCGTTGCTTGGATGAATATCAGCCAGTGAAGCAAGCAGGGTTTTGCAAGGATTTCGCCTGCATGAACCATATTCAGACTGTCTCACAGCTCATCGAGAGGAGCCGCGAATACCACCTCCCACTTGTCCTTGTCTTCGTGGATTACCGCAAAGCGTTCGACTCTGTGGAAATCTACGCCGTTTTGAACGCACTTGTGCACGCTGGTATACCATCGCCCTACATCCGACTTCTCGACGAATGCTTCTCGAACACATCGACTACCATCCAGCTGTTCGATCGAAAGCTTAAAATTCCTATCGGGAAAAGAGTACGCCAGGGAGACACGATTTTTCCCAAGCTATTCACAGCGGCACTCCAGGATGCTATGAAAGACTTGAACTGGGACGATAAAGGCTACCTTGTCGATGGTAAACGGATCAGCAACCTTCGCTTCGCCGACGATATTGTTCTCATCTCTACCAGCACGGCAGAAGTCAAGGAAATGCTGAATGAGCTCAATGTGGCAGGTATAAAGATTGGATTGGACATGAATATGTCCAAAACACAATTTATGGTCAACCAGTGGTGTGACACGGGACTCGTAAGGTTAAATGGAGTCGCTCTGCAACAGGTCGACTCCTACGTCTATCTGGGAAGAGAGCTGAACATGGATAACGACCTCGCTCCTGAAATCGTCCGCAGGAGACGCGCAGCATGGGCAGCCTTCAGTTCGATTCGCGAAGTTACCGATCAGGTCAAGGATGCCGGCCTCAAGGCCTCGATATTCAACGCCTCTGTACTGCCTGCGATGTGTTACGCGACGGAAACCTGGCCCGACAACAAACAATCGCCAGAGCGATGCAAACTACGCATCGTGCACTGGAGAGATGTCTTCTAAGGACAAGCCTTCGTCAGCAATGGCAAGAAGGCCTACGAAGCTCGGAGCTACGGGAGAAGTCGCAATTAGCCGACCCGCTGCAGTACATGAAGAAGTCCAAATATCGCTGGGCCGGACACCTGCTTCGACGAAAGGACGATAGATGGAGTCTCCGTGTCACAGAATGGCTCCCGAGAGACCATAAGAGACCACTGGGACGACCGCCAACGCGATGGGCAGACTCATTCTCAAGATCTTTCAGAGAGCGGAGTCTGCCTCACTGGATGCAAGCAGCCAGAGATCGAGCGGTCTGGAAGAGTTGTGGTCCCCGCTGAGAAGACCTCCAGCCGACAAAGGACCATCAAAGTATCAAAGTAAGTAAGTATTATTCAAGTTTCGCAATTTCGAATAATTATTCGAATTCGATTATCCGACTTTCGCATATTTGAATAATTATTCGAATTCGATTATTCGATGTTCGAAAATTCGAATAATATTCGAATTTCGAATACGTGGTGTTTCGAATATGGCATAATGATGATTTTTGTAAGAGACGCATATCTGTGACGACTGTTCTCGATAGCACACTGTCGAGGAGCTCACCGTTACGAAAACGCATTCGATATCCTACTATACATATTAGGTTGGTGCACAAGTTCTCGGACATTTGGTCCCTCCTGAATTGAAAGCGCATTTTCCCGCCAAATTTCTCACATGTATCAACGGGTAAATGATCGATCGATAGAGAAAGGAAAGGGCTACAAAACTGCTTTTAACATTTACTTCTGCGTTGTTAACGTCAGCTATTATGGCTAAGCAATTCATCCCAACTGAGACGCATATTCGGCACGTCATGTTATTCCTGCATCAATCTGGCCTCAATGCCAACGAATCGTATCGTCGCCTAAAGGATGTTCACGACGAGAGTGCTCCTGCTCGAAGTACTGTGTACCAGTGGTTCTCGAAGTTTGCAGTTGGTGAATTCTCCGTTGAAGATAATGAACGAGAAGGGCGCCCGATGACACTGGATTTGGATGGCCTCCGAAGTAGAGTGGAAGCGGACCCATACCAAACCACTCGCGAACTATCAAGCACTCTTGGTGTTAGTCACTCAACAATCGTTTGAGGATTGTAGTCGATTGGCAAGGTGCAAAAATTGGGTCGCTGGGTACCTCACGACTTGACACAACATGACATAGATCGCAGAGCCGATGTCGCTCTGTCTCTCCTTACCCTCAGACGTACCCAAGGATGGCTGGACAACCTTGTCAACGGGGATGAGAAGTGGATACTCTACTCTAATTATCACCGGCGTGCACAGTGGGTTGACGCAAATGGAGAGGCAGAGGACGTTCCGAAACCCGACCTTCACGTGAAAAAGGTGATGTTATGCATTTGGTGGAGCGTTCTTGGCGTAGAATAGTGGGAGCTGCTGGACGAAGGGATAACAGCGACGGCAGAGTTTACGTCAACCAACTGAGGAAGTTGAGGGCCCACCTTCAAACCACACGAGGAGAGCAAGTGAAGGTGTATTTTCAACACAACGCTAGACCGCATATTGCCAGAGCGACGGCGGCTGAGTTGGCGGACTACGGATGGACCGTTCTTCTACATCCACCTTACTCACCAGATCTCGCTTCTTCTGATTATCATTTGTTTTCAAGCCTTCAACGCTATTTGGACGGCCAGCAATTTAGGAACCGAGAGCATGTCAAGGAGGCACTGCTCACATTTTTCACATTTTTTTCATTTTTTTTCAACCGGCCACGTTTTGGAGAAAAGGCATCCATGACTTACCAGCACGTTGGCGAAAGACAATTGATATAAAGGGTGGTTACTCCAAATGGTTTGATATTGTTGTTCGAATGTTGTGATAATAAATATTTCATGCCCCAAATATCCGAGAACTTATGCACTAACCTAATAGAAGGCTAGTGTGTGTGTGCGCGTATGTGTTTCCATCAGTCCATCACAACTGTCGTGGGGCATGGCATATTGGCGATACTGACCGCAGTTGATGCCGATCGACTGCGGTCCGAAACTTCAGCCCTTGGTGTAGTCGATCTCGCAGAACACAAATCTGAAGTTCGTTTTTAAAATTATCGGTTGAAGTTGATCGAGCTATTGATTTTCTATGGGAAATTCGTTGAGACGAATCAATTTTATGACCGGTCTTGGTCGAAATCTTCAAAATCTAACTTCACATTTGCATTCTCTGCGACCACGACTATCACCAGAGAGTCGAGCGTTCTACCCCCTCGTCCCCCTATCCCACCCACTCCCCCCCCCCCCCCCCCTTCCCTCCAACCACCTGGGCTTGCTCGAGAGTCTAGTAGCTGCCTTACGAGGTAGTGGAGACGCAGACATTTGCCACGTCTCTGTTTAAAGGGCGGGGGATAGAACGCCACTCCGCCCTATCATCAATGTCGTACACTTGAATCCTCTACGAAATTTGCACAATAAACACAAATTTCGACGAAAAATTAAAAAATGAATTTCAGATTCGTGTTCAGTGACCTCGATTACTCCGGAGCTGGAGCTCACAGTTTGCATATATGACACGATTATATACCATTTTTAGTTGAAATTCAATATTTTTTTAAATCAAATTCAACGTTCTCACACGGGGAAGATTCCAGAAAAACGTTGAAATTTATTTCAAAAACGTTGACTTTCGACTGAAAATGGTATATCCCTCCACGATTTGATTGATTGACGACTCTTACGAGACAACGAACTGAGCAAGTAGAGCGAACGGTTTTTTTTTGCAAAAGCTTTGCACTTGTGCGTAGATGTCTTGCACATGTATTTCTGTAGGAATTCTTTCTGTAAGATTTTTTTGTAGGAAAAAATTCTCATGACTTGCCATCTAACGAGTATTGTAAACGGTTCTTAGAAGATATTGAATTCTTCTTCTTCAGCGTTTGTCCCGCTTCGTCGCGGGGTCCGCTCCTCTGGTGTCATGACGCCACCTTTCCCGGTAATGCGCTTGAGACGCCAGTTACTTTCATGTCCGTGTGTAACGTATCCGACCAGCGCTGCTTCGGGCGTCCTCTAGGCCGCTTTCCTAACACTTCCAACTCAAGGGCTATCTTGCGGACGCTGTCTTCCTTTCCACGCAGAACGTGGCCGTACCATCGTAAGCGAGCTTCGCGCATCTTGTCCGCTATCGGCGCGACACCGAACTTCTGCCGAATAGCATCATTTCGAATGCGGTCCAGGCGCGTGACTCCAGCCATCCAGCGCAGCATCTTGGTTTCCATTACGCTGAGGCGCGTTTCAACTTCTTTAGCCGCAGGCCAACACTCAGCGCCGCATATTGCTACCGGCCATACGATTGTTCTGTAGATCTTTGACTTCAGGTGCTCTGGTATCTTCCTGCCGCAGAGCACACCAGTCAGCGAACGCCACTTGGACCAAGCTGCACTCACGCGTGAGTTCACTTCAACCATCAGACCCCCGTCAGAGGCTATTGCTGATCCCAGGTATTTAAACACCGAAGTGCGAGCAAGCTCAGTACCGTTAATCTTAATGGAGCCGGACTCGCTTACGTCAGTCGTTAGGTACTCGGTCTTCTTGACGTTCAATTTGAGTCCGAACATCGCCAAGCTTGCACCTGCCGCTCGAGATCATCTTCGCAAGCGAGCATCACGTCATCAGCATAGAGCAATGTCCATGGGACAGGCTTCTGAAGATCTCGCGTAATGGCATCCATGACGACAACAAAGAGGAGTGGAGAAAGCGCAGAACCTTGGTGCACCCCATCAGAGATGGGAAACTCCATTGAGGTTCCAGCTGCAGCTTGCACTCTACTCTTTGGGCAAGAGTAGAGTATCCGCACCCACTCTATAAGTTCCTCAGGTACGTTGTGTTGTCGCAAGGCGTACCATACAACCTCACGCGGTACGCGGTCGAAGGCCTTCTCCAAGTCGAGAAAGGCGATATGCACCGGCTTCTGTTTCTCGCGATGCTTCTCCACCAGTAGGCGGGCGGCGTGTATAGCATCAATGGTTCCACAACCAGCTACGAAGCCGCACTGGTTTTCCGAGAGGTTGACGATCTCACGAATTCGTCTATCGAGGATTCGCTCGAAGATCTTCATGCTGAGCGAAAGCAAGCGAATCGGACGATAATTGGAGCAGTCTGCAGGACTGCCTTTCTTCTTCCAAATCGGGATCGTCGTACTGTTGTGCCAACACTCCGGTACTTTCTTCTCCTTTACTACCTGGTTGAAGAATTCAGCCAACCACTCAGCAGGATACCAGAGCTTCGGCTTCCAAACATCGGCTGCCAGATCATCCGGCCCTGTCGCCTTACCGGGCTTCATCTTCTTCAGAGCCGCTTCTGTTTCCTCCACGGTGATCTTGTGAACGGGACCGTGAACAGAAGCCACAGAAGGGATGGCCGGATGAGGAAATTCCATGGTGGAAATTTCCCCAAAGTAATCACGCCATCGCTTCAGCGCCTTTTTGCGGTCTGTCAGAAGATGGCCGCTCTCATCATTGATGCCAAAGAACTTTTCAATATCCTCGGTTTGGCGATGGCGGGTCTTAGCAAGTCGATACAAATACCGCTCACCATCGCGCGACGCGAGCTTTCGTTGACATCACTATAATAGTGGCTTTCGCAACAGCCACGGCTTTCTTTGCAGCCTTCTTCGCCTTCTGATACTTCTGCCAGTTGTCGGCTGTTTTATCGCTGAGAAACACATGATAAAGCGACTTCTTCTCTCGAACCTTCGCTTTCACATCGTCTGTCAACAGCCATGTCTGCTTGTCGACCTTGCGACGCCCAGGCTTCGTTATGCCGAGTTCCAACCTTGCAGCTTGGCGTATCGCGTCGGTTGCTTTCTTCCAAGTTTCGTCGACAGTCGTGACTGTCGGCAACCGTACGCGGGAAATCACAGCTGCTTCCTTCTCTTTCATTCGCCACCACTTGATTCTTGCAGCACCGCATCGCTCAACCTGCTGCACCCTCGGAGGGGTGATCTTAAAGGTACACACCAGCGGTCGATGCTGTGGGGCGACCGTCTCATACGGCACGATCTTCGCGTCTGTGACAATGCTTCGGTCGCGATCCTTCACAAGGACAAAGTCAATATGAGACTTGGAGCACCCACTATAGTATGAGATGAGGTGGGAGTCGCGTTTTCGGAAAACGGTGTTCACAATGGTGAGATTATGCGATTCCGCATACTCAATAATGTGCTCACCAACGGCGTTACGAGACCCGTATCCGAAACCACCATGACAGCTGTACCCGTCTTTCGTAGCACCTACGTGCCCATTAAGGTCACCAGCGACTATGATGACATCTTTCGACGGTACCACTGCTGTCTTATTATCAAGCAGGCTCCAAAACGCTTCCTTGGCTTGATCGGAGCAGCCACTCTGCGGAGCATGCGCAGAGAAGAAGTGATAGAGTCGCTCCTTCGCGGCGACAACGATCTTCATCAACCGATCGTCATAGCGTTCAACGCTTACAATCGAGTCACGAAATCGTTCGGAGACGATTATTCCGACACCACTGGTGGTCCTGGGACTTCCACATAGAACGGCCTTGAAGCCACGTCCTATGTCCCTTGACTTGCTGCAGGACCACTTCGTCTCCTGCACCGCACAGAAATCAACTCCAGTGCTTCAACCAACTCGCACGAGCGGCCCGTCAACGTACCTACAGTCAGCGTTGCTACGCGGGTCCTGCCTACGTTACGGGACTTTCGGACTAGCTCAGTTGCCCCCGATGCCGTTCTCGCATCAGGGACCCTCGCATGCTTTCCACACTCGCCGGGCTCTGCGAGTGCGCGTCGGCTCCCGCGGACGCCGTAGCACAATCTCGAAAAACATGACTTGTCATACACCATGTGGCAACAAGTCCGTATCCAGAATAAAAACCGTGAGACTTCCATCGACAAGGTTGCGCTAGTGGAATACTCGCTCCCCTCTCCTCAGATCTCTCTAATATTGTCTCTACCCGTCGGGCCCATCAAGAATCTACTTCTTTTACACTACTGTAGAGGTCTGAGAAAGGAGGTCGAGTATGATCTAGGCGCAACATTGGTGGCGGAAGTCTCATGGTTGGGTTGTGTTTTCTGGATGCGGACTTGTCTCGTTCGTCTCAGAAGTTCGTTTCGTGTAGGTTGAACAGCGAACACTACCAAAAAATTGCTCGGAGATCGCCTTTAGCCATATTTCAGAAGGTTTCGTAAGCACAGCTTCATTTTCCAACAAGATATTGCATATATACAGGTATCGCAGTCAACTTCAAATTGGCCTAACTAAAACAGAATTCAACTATTGGAGTGGTCTATTTGTTCTCTAGATCTCAACCCGATAGAGAACTTGTGGGGCACTCTTGTACACAAAGTGTACGAAAATGGAACCACTTACACTCCGATTTCTGATCGGAAGAACGCCATACTTCATGCATGGACTAATGTTAAGCGAACTGTTATTGATAACCTAATCAGTTGTTTGCCAAATAGAATTTCTGCTTTTGTTTACAACAAAGGTGATGTGGCGAAGTACTGGTCTCACTTTGTAGGTACAGTTGTGATTAATCAGGTTTTTATGGAGCAAACTTATATTTGGCACCGGTCTTCATTCGATAAATTTTCAATAAAAGTACGTGGTATCCTGCGCTGATAAGATAACCTGCTTAGAATTCTACTATAGAGGTTTTCGATAATGAGAAATACAACGGTAACATCGCTGATCCTAGGTAGCGGATTCTACGGGTACTAATGGACAAATCGTGGGGGGTGAACCTATAATTTTGCACGGGGGTGTATTAAGTTGTAATAAAGTTTATTCGACTATTCGATTTATTCGAATATTCGATTATTTGGAAATTCGAATAACTGAAAAATGGGGTTATTCGACTATTCGGAAATTCGAATAACCAAAAAATGGGGTTATTCGATTATTTGGAAATCTCTATGTAAAACAGCAACGAAAAGGTCGCCAGAAAGGAGGCCTGATTGATGTGTGCTATCGTACTTTCACGACTCCAGGGGTGAAAAAGTTATGTAAATATTACACAAGGTAATTTACGTAATGTCTGTTTTTGAAATTTCGGTTGATAATGGTGGACTACTGCAGTTATGGGTAAGCATGGGTGAGTGACCCTTACTCACCCATACTTTCCGCAACCCACGGTAATCAACCGAAATTTCGGAAGCGAACCTCATGTAAATGATCAACACCTTAAACTAACTTCTCTGGGCGGAGTTTGGGTGAAATAGATGACCACCACTCACGCATATGGGTAGCGGTCAGCGCCTTAAATAACGACCCCTTAGACAAATGCTTTTTTCGACTTCCAGTGTCGTTAATGGCCATGTTGCCAATCTATTTCCCAATTTATGC
Source organism: Heligmosomoides polygyrus bakeri (assembly GCA_947359475.1). Taxonomy (NCBI): domain Eukaryota; kingdom Metazoa; phylum Nematoda; class Chromadorea; order Rhabditida; family Heligmosomidae; genus Heligmosomoides; species Heligmosomoides polygyrus. The sequence continues at coordinate 61,869,339 of OX375870.1, read as the reverse complement.
TCTCAGCAGCGGTTGCCTTGCCTTGGTTGTTGTAGGAGTTTATTCATCGAGACACGTTACGTGTCCCTAGGATACAAAGAAGAGAAAATGGTCGGCAGTTTCTCGTCCATTTTGTGTTATGCGCCATACTGGAGCATTGAGGTACATACATATACCAGCGTCGGTCGTCGGCTTCGCCGGCGCCGACACTGGAGTGTGCGAGCCACGCCAGGCTAGCCGGCTTCGCCGGCTCCGCCGGCGTCCGTTATGACGGGCCACGCTAGGGACGTAGCTCAAACCTAGCTACGGATGCTTCCCCACCCAACGTCCGTAGCTAGGTTTGGGCCGACGCTGGGTAAGAAAGCATCCGTAGTGTCGAGCACGTTGAAACTTGCGCCTACTCCAGATTGATTCCTAGCTTGGTGCCATTCACATTACAGTATAGCACGCAGAAGAATGTCCTCAGCACTCCTTCTTTGTCTAGCGTTGTGTTCACAGCCTATTGTAGCTCGTCAAGCCTAAAGAAATGTCTCACATTTCTGTCCAGTCGTCGTGCTTCAAGCCGCTAGGTGTGGCGAATTCCGGAGAAGGTGACTTAATTAGCCACTAATTTTGAGGGAATGGCAATTGTCCAAGAGTTGACTGCCTGATAGAAACACCTCGCCTTATTTTAAGCCCTTTCGTCGCATATGCACGCAGCTCCCTTGCGGTCGATTAAGTGTGAGAGAAGCGATATCACCGCTGGAAAAGTCGATAACAACCGGGCGAGAAAGGAAGCCCGGGAAATGGTTGCAAGGAAGAGGTGTACAGTTGAACGGGAATGGGAGGTGAAAAGGTGGAAAAGAGAAGGATACTGCTGCCTAACTCAATGTCGAGGCAGTAGCGATGGAGCAGGCGTGTTAACGGATCGGGCGTTCTATACTGCCTAGCCGGCTCAATCAACCAAATTTGGGGACATTTGGCAATTGTCCAAGACCTCATAACCGCCGTAGTGCGAAAACCTCATCATGGGGGTGTTCTTTGATGACCACTGGGAAGTGGAAACGTTGTGGCAGTCAACACCGACGGTCGTCTGGAAGTGCAGGCGTAGCAGCGGTCGTGCGGAAGTGCAACCGTCGTCGCAGTCAACATCGCCGGACCTAGCAGGCTGTTAACGGCTCGGCTCACCCGTCGTATACTGCCTAGCCTCGCCGGTTTAATCACCCAAGTTTGGGGACTGTTGGCAATTGTCCAAGACCTCGTAGTGTGGGAAACCTCATCATGGGGGGGGGGGTTCGTTGGTGATCAACACCGACGGTCATCCGGAAATGGAAGCGTCGTCGCAGTCAACACCGCCGGTCGTTCAAGTGCAAGCGTCGTCGCAGTCAACACCGGTGCGAAACCGCTGCCTGTCATGCTGCCATGTTGTGATGCTTATGGTGGACGGTGGCGATACGACGAAGGTTCAGATATGGGTTCAAGGCGAACCGATTCAGACAGTAGCGAAGCGCTTCGGACAGTGACTAGTGCCTTCCTCCTTTATATATGGTGGGATGATGAAGAGGGTACCAGCTTAGAATCAGGAAAAGAGGATTTGGCATTATCAGTGGAGGAAGGTGGTGAGTTAAACGCTAGTCAGCAGCGTAGATATCTGACTTCGATGGAACGGAGGTGTAGAAGAAGAAGTTGGATTTTGCAATTTTGTTTTGCCTGGAATTTCGTCCAAATTTACAATTTTGTCGAAGGTGATGACGCAACTTGAACTCCGCTCTACTGAAAGCGGCAGTCGTCCACTCTCAAGTATGAGTACCACATTTCGATTCATTTCGTCTTCAGAGTTTTTTGCCTAAGGGGCTTGCTATTTAAATCACTTCACACCCACGAACAGGCATGGTTGATGGGTGACGACAAGCCGTCTCCTTTGACGGATTCCGTGCCCCATTTCGACTGCCGCGTGCGCTCTGGGTCTCCTCCTTCCCCGGGCTATTTCTCTGGGTTTCCTGATTTTCAAGGTCTTCTTAGGAATCAGCGCTTCCAGCCCTCTTCATGGGCTTGCGGTCATTCGAGCGGCTGTGCGCGTCCGGGTAGGGCAGTTAGGAAGGGTTTTCGTTCTGCGCGTGTTTTTTGGTCGTGGTTTCTCCCGTCTTACTCCTTGCGCGTGCCTTGGGGTTCTTATCGTGTTCATAATGTGTTGTGTTCGTTGTTTTCATTGTACTCTTTTGTATTCCTGCATGTTCTAGTGTTGTAATCGATTTGGCTTGTTCTTATGCTTCGTTATCTCTCATATATCGTGTTAGTATGTTACTCTAAGCATATACGTTTCGTCTATCTCGTCTAGTGCCTTACTATTTGGGTAGTCTGGCCTTATTTTTCGTTGTGTGTCTTTGCTAGGTCATTTGTCCTGTTTCAGGGTCTTATATGATATCGATGCTATTCCTATCAGTATCGTTTTGGTCTCTATTTGTGTTTGCGTAGTATCCTTATAGTCATCTATGTTTATCATGCGTTCATTCATGTTATTGCCTTGTCTCATCCTAGTGCTTTATCATCGATGCTTTTAATGCCTTATTACGTTAGTCGCGCGTGGTTATTTATGTTTATTAAAATAAAGGTTTAATTACCCAAGTTTGAGGTGATCTCCGACACGTTTGGTCGCATCCAACTACTTATTCCGCGTGGCAGCATATTTCTGTTTATTCGTCTGGAGTCACTTTCAATGGGGTCGTGATCATCAATTTAGCTTAAACATTGCTCGGAGAGGTTATTTAAGGCGCTGGTCATTCAAATAAGGTTTGTTTTTAAAATGTCAAGTGGTTATGGTAGGCTACGTTATATATGGGTGAGCAATGCTCACTCACCTTTGCACACTTATACCTGCTGTAGCATATTGTGATCAATTAATTTTTTAAAAACAGACTCTACATGAGTGATTAGCGCCTTTAATAACCTCTTGGTCATGGTTAGGCGAAGAGACTTCTCCACCTCTGGAGTTGTGAAGGTACGATGCTACATATGAATTATGTTTCCTTTCTAGCGACCCTTTTCGTTGCGATTTCATACAGAGTGTCTTGGATGACTGTGGAGGATCTTTTTTTAAGAGGTGCAGAAGTGTTGCACAGCACGAGAACCGAACAACAGGGTACTTCGTCTCACCACGTTGTTTCGTTATCTACTGAACCAACACTGCTCGGTTAACACCGTTGTTTCCAGGCTACCTGAGCTCACCCTCTCTGAGTGGCAGGTAAGGTGGTCCAGAACTCCGTTCCCAAATATTCTTAGAAGTAGCAACGTTCACGATGACACCATGCCAACAACAGTAACGGTTAGACGTTCGCTCCAGCCTGATTCATGCACATGGTACCAGCCTCGACTGGCACAGGTCTCTCGTTTTCTCATTCAAAATTCTAAAGAAAAAGAACTGCTTCTCTTACGTAAAACGATGCCAGTAGTACTCCCTGCCAAAGCTGGTTCTTTGAGGTACATTTAATTAAAGCCACGTTATTTCTTAAAAACACGTTGTACTGGGGGTGGGTGCACCCTTATGTCGACTTCTTCTTACTGTAGTTCCGCATGTGGATGAATTTCCACAGCTGGGGTAAGCCATGGCTGAGAAAGCCAATGTGCTGACCTGCTATAAGCATTATATCAATGACATCCACGCCTACGATGGAGAGAAGCCCCCCCCCCCCCTACTCTCTAAAAAAGAGGAATCATCACAGTATCCTCTGCAAGGTTCGGACTCGGTGAAGTGATGCTCTGAGGTTCCGACTCGGTGCAATGATGCCGCAACGATCGTTTCTGATTGTATGAACTACAGCCTAATACCTCGCGGTCCTCAACGATCTCTGTTTTTTGGTCTTTCGTCACTGAGAAAGAGAAGAAGAACCGCTGACCTTCTCATGATGTACAAAATCCTTGCCAACAAGCTTTCCATCAACGCACTAGAATTTTTTGATGGAACGCCGACTAGATCCATAAGGGGGAAGCTCAAACTTCGAACCTCCATAGCAGAGTTAGGTCAGACTTCTTAACGTACAGGACCCTGAAGGATTTTAATTTGCTGCTTGGGAGGTACGATGATCCGACAAGTCTGTCTGCGCGTATCTGTAGAAGGTATCTTGCTTGACGAACATTTCAATGCTGTGCTATATGAGATGTGTTGATAACGTTGCACAAGAATGGATTCCTATTGAGTTGTTCACGTATTTTAGTTATTTTGTTCAGTTCCTTTGTTAGTTTGTAACGCGTGGACTCATGTCTACGCCCAGAATAAAGAAATGTAGGTAACTTGCCAATTCGGCGGACAACTCGCTACCTTTGGGGTTTTCTTTTTTTGGAGCGAGTGAGCTCCTAGCCCTTTCACCCGTTTATTTATTCGCGGCGGTGTGGCACAACGTTGTCTTCTTACTACAGTCTCACATCTGAACAAGTCAGTCACGGTTGTGCATACATTAAAACGGCACGGGTACGCGTAGACTTGCTCTGGTAGGGAGAAGCAACCAGTTATGGAAAAATATAGGTGGGACCCCTCTGTAGATTTGTACCTCTGAAGCATCTGCTGGCTAATGATAAGACCCCCTTGTAGAAAACACAGTCTTTACATTGAAAATAACACTTCTTTCCGAATAACGAAATTGTGGGCCTAACGAGAGCAAACCGACGGCGATATGGCGTTGGTAGACTTCATAAACAAGACTTCTCTAGAATCTAGAAGCGTTAGCACGAGCAAGAGCTGAAGAGTTGTGAGGATGTTGTGGGTAGAGATATAGACTACAAAATTCCTGAAGATCTGGTTCGGATCTAAAGTATACTACAAGGCACTTGCCCATACAAGCAGTAAAGTGGTGGACCTCCGATTAGTGCTTGCGCTAGTGCGGACACCTGTTTCGTCGCAAGTTGCAGTGCCTTGGTTCAGAGCAAAGACAGTGATATTTATGATATATTTTCAACTGCACTGTGACAAACATTTGGTCAATTCCCAACTGATCGAGTCGAAAATCGAACATTTAGGAGAGTTTATGGCACAATACGTGACGTGACATTTATTGAAAAAGGAAAGGAAAGTTAAGTTCACGAGTTCACTTTCACTTTCCTCTTTTTTTTATGTTGAGGCTTAAAGTGTCGCTGGTGAGAAGCAGTTTTCTGAACACTCAGGTTGGAACGATTTAGCAACTGCTATTGCATAACGTGGAGGTTTGTGTAGCTGGACAATCCTGGTTCCAGTAGCATCAGCATCAAGCAAACTCTAACCGTCGCGGTTCTGGTCTGGAACCTTTTAGTACCCACTAGCCAAACACAGACGTCTCAGATGTTTAGATCCTCACTCCAATTAATCCTCTCGCTCGCTTGTTTCTGAGCAAGCCTAGCATTTTTGCAGCACATGAACTGTGCTCATTAAACTTCTGCTACATATAATAGTTAAGCTTGAACTCATGAGTTCTATAAGGGCTGAGGTAGGTACACATACATATAAGGAGCTATGGGTAGAGCAGGAGTGGAACAAATTGGGACGAAAAGTGAGCGCGCTTCCGTATTGAAGCAGGAGCTGCGATATGACGTAAGTGGGAGCTATGGAACGGAGATTAACATAGTAGGGTATACACGTTTACAATAATAAATGCACTCACTTGATGCTAAGGCTCACAACCGGTTCGTCTGTTTTGTAGAGCGACGTGCATTTGTTACCGCTTAGTATTCCAACTCGAATTTTTCCATCAGCGAGTCCAATCAGCAACTTGTCATCGAAGGGCCACTGAACGACGGTGGCGGCGGCGCTCTGCGGCAATTTGTTCACTATCACCTTCTTCTCGTTCCTGAAATGATTTGTATTCAGGCGCCCCGTCAGGGAAAAAACAACGCGCGGCTGCGGCGATGCGTTATGAGCGGTTTCCTGGACTTAGTTGCGCTCAGAAAAGCAGTTTCCGGTGAAGCTTCTTCTTCTGGGCGCATGTGTCAAGTGCGTCAGATGCTAGCTTTTTGCTGGCAACACAAGTGGACTAGGAGGTGATGGCGGTAATGGTCACGAAAATCAGTCAGCGAGCTGGTTTTTTCCTGACGGCGCCTCAGTTATTTGTTCTCTGCCTCATTTCAACGTCATCTAGTCCCTCTTTTTGTTCAAGTACTGAAGGCGCATTTGTTCGCTATCCAGCTGTGTTAGCTCTCGCCCTAATCATCTAGTGCTGGTGAGACCCAAGAGGACCCCAAAGGTCGGTGATAGGGCGCAGACGTCCAGTTGAAGATGTTTGGCTAACTCCACAGGATCCGTAGTAAACATTTAGTGCAAGGACTCAGACCAATCACAATTTCCCCAACTATTCTCAAGTGCAATCACGTAACAACTGCTATTCACCAAGCTCTACCGTAACCGGTGGTCTACAGCTGCTCTTTATGTTCTCTTTTCTTTGCATTCGGAACCTCTAGAAAGCTACATATTTATTTAATAATACGGAGCCAATCTTCTGGAGTCCTTCGTTCGTTCTGCAGAAATTTGTCCCCTGTCGTCTGTAAACAAGAGTTCAACTAACGGCCATTAACGCAACGTGAAGCATACATCCGGAACGAAACACTCTCAGAAGATCACCAGGCACAAAATTAGATAGCTCTCAAAAAAAAACTTTGTGAAGATGAAAACAAGAGAAAACAGAAATAGGCAAATATGATAATACAATATACATGGCTGAGACGAATCTAATTTGTTCTAACAACATACCCCGTTTTCATGAACACCGAGCATCTATACTAATGATCATAGCCATAGTACTTCACTAAAATGACACCTTAAATAGCCCCCTAGACATCATTTTGGCGAAATTGGCGATCCTGACCTCACCATTCTCACCCCACATGTTTACCTAACCTTAAGAGCATCTGATCTCCTGGCGATAAAGATACTGTGTATATATGATATATGGCAAGAAATTTTGTATTTTCTGTGCACTGTTCCAGATCAGGTGCACGCTGTCCGCAAACTGCAAGGACGATGATCCACAGCATAGATTCCCTCTTCGGACAGGTCAGGAATAGTCGAGAGGTTCGTTCGGCTTACACCGGCCACATCTTCGTAGTCGCCTTCACTTAGCCAGAGAGGAGATGCCTTAGTTGGATTAATTTAGAGAGCTCACTAGAGCTCACTAACCTTTTGACTGAATCAGTAACTCCGTTCCGAACTAAACTAATATGCCTTTCGAAACAACCGCCTCTTGCAGTATCGCCTGTCACTTGTCGTCCCGCTCATCACGGAGTTGCAGAACTGGGCAGCAACGGATCCTCGTCAATCGAGGGATGCGAAGACAGGGCTTTCACGAAGACGTCTGGCCAACGCGGTGGTGGGCGCCCTGGTGTTCTTCTTACATCCCGTGCGTGAATTGAATCACTTCGAGCAACATCCTCACGATTCCCCGCTAATCACATTTCCGTGCTGCTTTCATATGGCCGAGGTCTCTGAGGCCATAGCGCAGGAAGAAGAGTGGAGGCGAATAGTAGGTGGACACGGAACGGGGCGCTCTTCATCTTCTTCTCTACTTCCTCGACGCTCATAAAAGCTCCTAAGCCTCCTGCCGAGCTGCGGCACTAGCTGGTTGGCCGCGTGGACTTCGCTATCGAGATACACGTACAATACCGCTCAAATTCTTTGCAAAAAAGACGCTTTGTGACGGATTAATCCGTCACAAAGCGTCGCATTGCCATAACTCTTTTCAAAGTTATTTGTTTAAAATCTAATTAACACCATTAGAGGCCCCGTCTCGTTTTCTATCCAGCGATCTAAACATCATCTAAAAGGATTAGGTAGTGACCTAGTTATGAGCTTTTGCTTCCTCGGCTCCGTTAATTGATTTACGACCCCTCCGAGATCCCCAGTGGCATGTCCTTGAGACTTTTCGTTAACGAGGTTCATCGAAACTCAGAAATCCTCTATTGTTTCAGCAGATCTGCATTTGTTACGCATCAAGTGTCATAGTGGTACTAAATAGTGCCAAGTTTGAATAACATAGGCCCGATTTCAGATAAGCGCAAACGCGCGGAAACCTAAGATTCAGTTAGGAATTACCCAACTAGTAGCCTGCTACAGAAGACAGTATTCTACTATTCCATTGTGGGAGCAATGATCAGAATAAAACGTGTAAAAATGACTTTGAGAAATAGACAGAAATGACTAGATTTTCTTTTTTCCAAGAAGGGATTGGTCAAATCTCAATATGCGGCATAGGATTTCTCCTATCTTTGAGCTTCGGTTGCTCCTGTATAGGACAATTACGAAAGCCGTGTTTTTTGTGGTTTACAGTAGACCACAAGGACATTCGATTCTAAAAAGAACGAAAAGATTGTGGCCGTTCAAAGAAGATTTCTATGCGGCCAAAGTTTGACGAAAACAACAGAAAATTTTGTTTCAGTCGCTTACCTCTTTATGAATAAGTTTATTCGAAAAATCAACTGGACAGCATTTCTCAGCTCGTGCGAGCTTTCCACAGATGTAATATTGTCCGTATTGAAACTGAAAACCATTTTCACCTCATCGGCCGCCGAAACAAGTTTGAGGCTGGGCTTCGGCCCGAGTACGGACACGGCGGCGGGCCGCTCGCTGCCCTTGCCCGCGGCACTCCACATGTCGTATATCGCCTATGTACAGTATTTACACTTCCTGCGCCGCGGTCTATCAGTGATCACCCCCGATACAATTGCTGCTGGATAGTGTTCTCCTCATCATCTTCCTCCACTAACCATATAGGATCCTCCCGTTCTTATTCCACACTGATACTCACTTTTTCCACTTCTTCATCCTCTACCTCGATGCTCCCACATTGCGCATCTCGCATTATCAATGCGAAACTGCTGGCCATCTTCTCCTTCTGCCTTATAGGAAAGCGTGAAGTATCGGAAAGGCACGCCCTGGTGAGACCGTAGTTTGGAAGACAGGTCGGCAGTATTGTCCTTGCCGACCCCGGGTGTCGAAAAAACTCGCCAGAGGGGGTTATTAAGGCACCCGCATGTAACTATGGGTAGTGGGACTTCATATAGGTGATGGGCGCCTTAGATAAGTCCTCTAGCCATGTTTAGGGGAAGAAACTTTTCCACCTCTGAAATCGTAAAAGTACAATGGTACCAGTGAAACTGGCCTCCATAGAGAGCTCTGGTTGATCGTTTGATCGATCTTTTTAGGAAGTGCAAAAACCCCGCATCACCGGGAGGTCGAACCACAAACCACCCCGTCTCGATACGCCGCTCCTCTAACCCCTACGCTACCACAGCTCCGCAGGCAGCGCAGTTTCCACCCTATGTACTTGAGCTCGCCCTCTTATGACTGGCCCGCTCTGCGTGTAGCTAGTCTATAATGGAGTCAAAATGACCCATAACTCCGTTCAGATATGCGTTCAGCAAAAACAGAACGCACAATTGGAACCAGCGTTCGAGTCCGCATACCGCGATATGCGTCTAATCTCAAAGTCCCGTGGTCACCTAGTATCAACCTTTGTCAGTTCTTATGCGTTGTCCTCGTCCGGACAAAGGAACTAAAAATGCCCAGTTTCACAAAAGAACAGGTGATGGACTTCAATTTCAATTAGCTGTCGCTGAGGTTGTGCTATTCGGCTGAACTAACTTTTAACAGTACGAAAAATAAAGCAATACATCTGGAACTTACCAGCTTTCACCAATTTTGTAAACATAAACGACGTTGTCTGACTGCGCGACGGCCAGTCTCGATGAGTCCGGCGAGAAGCAGATCGAAGTGATTGTGAATGACTTCTTGCCATACTTAAATGGTAGCAGATTAGTGCGCTATTCCAAAAAGATGAGCTGACTCTACTGCGAACTTGTGATGCAGCTTAGCTTATTTCAAATAGCAAACCGACTCATTTTAATGTGGTTCCACGACATCGATAAGTGATAGGCAGGCAAGGCTAGATTAGACCTACTTTCAAATTGGAAATAATGCGGTGAATCCATTGCATACATAGCAGTAGAAGTTATTCGGGCTGCCTCCTTTATAATGAGTGATCGTTAGGATTTTCGCGATTTGTTGACGGTATATGTCGATTATTTAAAGCCACATGAAAACCATTCTTAAACCCAACCTCAACAGCACAACAAGGGTGAAGGTAGAGGCCGTGAATATCCATATGCGGGATGCGCCACACATTCTACTTCTACACAGGAAAAGGCAGTTTGAATGCATGTCTGGCCAATACAGTGACTTGCAGAGGCCAGCAGACGGGCAAGTTAATGTTTTTCCTTTCTGCATAAGTCTGGAACCAATTAAGAGACCTCACTGTCCTCAAAGTTTGAAAGGCGCCTTGATTGTTTGGCCTGGGCAGAACACGAACCTACACCCACGACTCAGACACACAACAGCCGGCGCTTGCATCGACTATAATACCGGGTGTTCCCTTAGCAGCGCGCCCTTGAGGACTACCGTGGCTGGACCTAGTCTTTTCAGAAATCGGCAGGTTCCCATTGTTTAAAAATCATCATCTCTTGTTCTATGTCAAGGCATCACTTTCCCTTGGCTACAGCACTCCTAGAGAATAATGGCTAGATAAGGTCGTGAGAGCGTCGGAAGTGCTGCGAGGGGCGGGGCTCTGCAACACGTTTACTGAAGACATCCTATGAGTGCGACTACGCGACTTCTGATGAAAGTTTCGAGTTATTCATTATGTGCGGTGCAACAAGGGCCGAGGGAAAATTCTCTTAAAATGTGCTTGCCAACACCCCTAGATCAGGGAAGATTTCCTCGCGCAGCCCCTAAGTTGCAGACAGTTTGCAATAGAAGGTAGCAAGGAGGACGGTTATGGTGAACCGTGTCGCACGTGCCGACACGTTTACTGTAACTGTTCGGCTGTCACTTGCAAGCGGGTCGCGGAGCGGTGGATAGTGAGGTGACCTTATGAGAGGGAACTCGCTGATGTGGCCCTCGCACAGCTCGTCAATGTTGCATTTACCCTGTTCGGGTTTGACTTGAGAGTTTCTTACGTCGTCACAATTTTCAGACGTCTTCTGCATTTTCTCCAGCTGTATGCTACTATTATATTGTAACGAATTAAATGGCACTGGCTCGCGCCATTTTTTGGCGCGTCTTTACGCGTTTGATCAAGAACAAACCGTAACATGTGGCATATCATTTAGAAGCGCAAACTTTGCTCTACCGGTGAGTACAAAATTTTCTATGTAAAAGTGGGAAAACTTTAGAGTTTTTTTTGACTTTTTTGCAGATGGACAAAAGGGTAATCCGAGGCATTTACTTGTATGAATTCAAGCTGAGCACTGCAGCTAAGGAGGCGGACGAGAAGATCAACGCCGCATTCGGTCCAGGATGTTCCACAATTCGGACGGCGTATCGTTGGTATCAGAAGTTCCGGAATGGAGATGAGAGCTTGGAAGAACATGAAGGTCGTGGGAGGCATAGTGATGTTGATGAGGACAAGCTGAAAGATGTAGAGGAGGATCCACACAAAGGTACCAGGGAGATAGCGAAGGTTCTTGGCGTCAGTCACAACACAGCTGCCCGGCATCTGAAGGAAATTGGAAAGACCAAAAAGCTGGAAGGATGGGTGTCTCACGAGCTGTCTGAGGAGCAAAGAAACCGACGATATGAGATCTCGTCCGCACTGCTTCTACGGAACGAAACGGACCCATTCCTTGATCGCATCGTAACCTGTGACGAGAAATGGAGAATGTACGACAACAGGCGACGATCGGCACAGTGGGTGGACAGCGATGAGAGCCCCAAGGTTTTTGCGAAGCCGGAATTGCACCAAAAGAAAGTAGTGGTGACAGTATGGTGGTGTTCGCTGGGAATTATTCACCACAGCTTCCTCCCTCCCGGTGAATCCACCACGGCAGAGAAGTACTGCATTGAAATTGAAGAAATGATGAAAAAGTTGAAGGATATCCGGCCGGCCTTGGTAAACCGAAGGCGAGTTCTCCTTCTGCACGACAATGCTCGCCCCCATGTAGCACGAATGACGTTGCAGAAATTGAATGAGCTGAGCATTGAAACTCTACCACATCCTCCGTTTTCTCCCGACCTCTCCCCAACAGACTACCGTTTCTTCAAGCATCTTGGCGACTTCTTGGTAGGGAAAATATTCAAATACCAACAGGATGCCGAAAGTGCCTTCGAAGATTTCGTCAATTCCAGAACTTCTGATTTTTATGCTACTGGGATAAAAAAGCTTGTGTCGCGTTGGCAAAGATGCGTAGAATCAGAAGGTTTTTATTTCGATTAATAAGCTTGCCTACAAGCCGAGATATTAACTGTTTAAATTTACAGTGGTTCAGTGCCATTAATTTCGTTACAACCTAATAGTATATTACTAACCGGTTATAAAACACAAGTGCTACGACACGCCTAACAGCGTGTCTCGCACTTGCCCGCTTCGCGGGTTTTAGGTTTGCGCTTTTTTCTCAGAAAATACTCACACACAGAAAGTACGTGTGATGTTTCAAAACAATTTTGTTAACAGAACAACAAAAAGACAATATTTACTAAAGCATCTCGGTGAATACAACGTTTGGTATCGACTTGAGTCCTGGTGTTAACCAAATTTTCAGATGGGACTTCTGTCGAACTCGCGAGCACGCCACGTACAGTTGACCATGAGGAAATACTGGACTGGAGAGATATACGCAGAGGCGTACCTGGCGCGGGAAAACTTTGCCGTTCAACATGGGATGATGCTGAGTTCTGCTTGCGGCCGGTCGTCGTACGACAGCGATGTGACCTCCGCTTCCTTTCTTTTCGATCTTCTGACTCCAGACGGTTGTGGTGCAATGATGGGAACCCGTCTTCTGGATTCAGGCACTCAAAAACGCGCGCAGACGCCGTTGTGTCAAGCAGGAGGAGGATGCGCTTCCTCTAATGCAACAATATCCCATGTTGAACGGCAAACCTTGCCCGCGCGAGGTACGCAGAGGCGTACCTGGCGCGGGTAAACTTTTCCGTTCAGCATGGGATAATGCTGAATTCTGCGTGCGGCCGGTCGTCGTACGACGGCAATGTGATCTCTGCTTCCTTTCTTTTCGATCTTCTGACTCCAGACGGTTGTGGTGCGACGAAGGGAACCCGTCTTCTGGATTCAGGCACTAAAAAACGCGCGCAGACGCCGTTGTGTCAAGCAGGAGGAGGCTGCGCTTCCTCTGATCCAGGCACTGAGAAACGCGCGCAGACGCCGTTGTGTCAAGCAGGAGGAGGATGCGCTTCCTCTGATGCAACAATATCCCATGTTGAACGGCAAACCTTGCCCGCGCGAGGTACGCAGAGGCGTACCTGGCGCGGGTAAACTTTTCCGTTCAGCATGGGATAATGCTGAGTTCTGCATGCGGCCGGTCGTCGTACGACGACGATGTGACCTCTGCTTCCTTTCTTTTCGATCTTCTGACTCCAGACGGTTGTGGTGCGACGAAGGGAACCCGTCTTCTGGATTCAGGCACTAAAAAACGCGCGCAGACGCCGTTGTGTCAAGCAGGAGGAGGCTGCGCTTCCTCTGATCCAGGCACTGAGAAACGCGCGCAGACGCCGTTGTGTCAAGCAGGAGGAGGATGCGCTTCCTCTGATGCAACAATATCCCATGTTGAACGGCAAACCTTGCCCGCGCGAGGTACGCAGAGGCGTACCTGGCGCGGGTAAACTTTTCCGTTCAGCATGGGATAATGCTGAGTTCTGCATGCGGCCGGTCGTCGTACGACGACGATGTGACCTCTGCTTCCTTTCTTTTCGATCTTCTGACTCCAGACGGTTGTGGTGCGACGAAGGGAACCCGTCTTCTTGATTCAGGCACTCAGAAACGCGCGCAGAGGCCGTTGTGTCAAGCGGAGGAGGATGCGCTTCCTCTGCTGCAGCAGCATCTCATACTCAATTCTGAATGCGATCTCTCGTCGTAGGACGATGGTGTCTCCTCTTCTGACTCCAGAAGGTTGTGGTGCGACGAAGAGAATCCGTCTTCTGGATCCAGGCGCTCACAAACGCGCTCAGACGCCGTTGTGTCAAGCAGGAGGAGGATGCGCGTCCTCTTCTGTAACAACACACTATGTTGAACGGCAGAGGTTGCCCGCGCGTGGTACGCGGAGACGTCGCTAGGGGTTCCATGAGATTGCACGTTGTTCCACGGGGCGTATCTCAGCCAGGCCTCCAACCTGAGCGAGATACGCCTAATCATTTACAGGGCAGGGAGCTAACTCAATTATATAGTGTTAGATAGATAGGGCAATGAGGAAGATATTCAATGTAATGATGTGTGAACGTTCAATGCCACTGGTACAGGGAGGTGTTTGGAACAGGACTGGTCCCAGTAGCGGGGGCACTGGGCAGCGTTTACCATCTACAGACTCGTGACAGCTTGTTTCCCTTCGTGGACCTATGACTTCGAAAAAACAATCCTGCTCTCCTGGCTCTCAAGGAAACCAGGTTGCGGAGTGGTAGAATCAGCTTTGAAGCTTTAAGCAACAAGCATTTCAATGCAAGAATGGCGTAGCAGCCGGTACACCAGGACACGACCTTCAAATCCAACCTATGAAGCTAACATTTCTGACCGCGTTAACTTCAATAAAATATTTAACAACACCAAAGTTAGAGAGGTTATTGAGAATAACTCAAATAAAGACTTCATTCCTTTTAGATTGGTTTTCACTTATAAGCAACCAATAATCCAGAACTATCACCACCTATATATAAAAGAGTTTGTCCGTCGAGTGATCTAATCTAACTGAGATACGCCGCATTTCCACAACATTTCCACAACGAGAGCGGTCGAATGACCTAACCTAAGTGAGGTAGGCCGCCTCATCCACAGCGAGAGCGGTCGAATGACAAAATACTACAAGACAAAATACTAGAGTTGGAAATTTTCTTCAATTTACAGTACCGAAATAGAATAAAACCATTGCTAAATATTAATAACATTAGAGGTAGAGATCACATGCCTTACAAAGCAATTCGTCAACTTTAAAACGATTTTATAATTTGCCCCTCAGATAAAGCAAGCAATAGTTACAGTAATATTTGTAAAAAAAATCTACCTAATCAATTTAATGAACGAAATGGGTGTTACATATGATGACAAGACAAAAATATTAGTTCATATTAATACAAATAATACTTATTTTAGCCTTAACAACACTAATAAAACCGCAACCATTCAAAAACATCAACAATTCCAAAGTCAAAATAGACTAAACGTTAATGATGGAGATTTGCCAATTATTTCTTCTTTACCAAAACTAAACAAGGATCTAATTAAGTTTAGATTTTTTACTGGTGCATACAATAGCAGTGTTAAGTCGCTAGCACTAGAGCTTTATCGCATAATTTCTCACACTAAAAATCATTTTTATTAACTATGCAACTATTATTGCTAATAATTCTAAAACAAAAAAACGTACTGGTCTATTATTACCTCAAACATATTACAAGAACTTTCTTGTTTTGGTTCAAAAATATCCTACTATATATAAAAGAGTGAGCGGTTGTCCGTCCGTCTGTCCGTCCGTCCGTCTGTCCGTCCGTCTGCCTATCCGTCTGGCCTTTCCTATCCTAGATCCTAGACGTCGAGTAACAGGCGTCCGGGTTCAGACCATGTGTCACCCATGTCAGGTCTACAGGGTCAGAAGGCGTGTCACCGATGTCGCGCAAAGGGCTTTCGTACTCACCATGTCACCGACGTCGTTCTACAGGCGTCCGAATTCAGAAAAGGTGTCACCGACGTCGTTCAACAGACGTCCGGGTTCATAAGAGGTGCCACCGACGTCGTGCAACAGGCGAACGGGTTCGGAAGAGCTGTCGCCGAAGTCGCGCAAAGGGGGAAGGGGGGGGGGCAGGTACAGAAGACATGTCAGCGATGTCCTTCAAAAGACGTCCGGCTTTAGAAGACGAGTCAACGATGTCGATTAAACGATGTCCGGGTTCAGGCATGTCACCGATGTCATGCCGTGAGCGTGGGAGGACAAGTTTGGGGGGGGGAATATCTTGAAAAGTGAAATTCTTGAAATTCGTGAAAGTGACCTGGAAGGGGGAGGGGGGCTGGAGGTGACACGGAGACGGGGAACCAGTAATACGGGATCTCTAAAATGGGGTCAGTAGACGGGACCAAGGGAATGGGGAAACCAATAATGGTGTTCAGTAGACGGTTACCAATAAGGGAACAAGAAAGGAGGAGTTAATTAAGGATGGTTACCAATAAGGGCAATCAAAAAGAAGGGGTCCAGCAGCTGAAGCGGGCAAGAGGGGACCACTAAAGGATAACCTGTTCGAGAGAACCAGTAAGGTGGGGTGGGGAGGGGGGGGGGGGGTGGCGTCCGGATTCAAAAGATGTGTCAGTGTTGTGGGGCAACGGGCTTCCGCGTTCAGAAGACGTGTCTCCGATGTCGGTCAAAGGCCGCTTGGGATTGCAAGACGTGTCACCGACGTGCAGAGGCAGGCGCGTTCGCTTATCCGTTTAGTATCTCTTATTATTGACAGTTTTGAGGAAAACATTTTTCTAAAACATAGGAGAGAGGTTATCTCCTCAATGGATGATATCTGTGTGATTCTTTTCATCTTCTAACAGTGATGACTTTATTGGGAACTTCATTTCAAGAGAGCATTTATATGAAACAGCTGTATCACAATCGCAGAAGGTTTCGGACATGAGCAAACCGAATCAGCATGGTATGCGTCTGTGTAGAAGTTTTTCATGGTTTCAGGGTTTGGGGGCGAAGCCCCCAACCAGACGTTTGGCGGCCGCTAGGCCGTTGAACGTCTGGTTAAACTATATTCCGCAGATTTTACTGATATGTTTACAAACTTATCCCATTCCATTATTACGGAAAAAATAAGAGATCTAATTAATATATGTCTAAAAACCCCGGGAAAAAAATTCATTGTTAGCAACGGCTTTAAAGTTTTTTTATACAGACGCTTCTGATAAATACAATAAATACAGGTACTACAGCAGTTAGTTACGGCATATTTGCTGATGTGATTTATAAATAGAACCAGTCGTTCAGCGGCCTAGCGGCCGCCGACGACTGGTTGGGGGCTTCGCCCCCAAACCCCGAGAAGAGAACGCTCCGACCATCCTTTTTCCCAACTTTAGACCTTCATACTTTCATTGCGATAAGGAACTGGTTTTACTATGGAGAGTACAGCCGTCAGAATGGCCTGTCGGCCGCACTGACGGCTTCCCAACGGCTTCGCCGTAGTAATAACTTCTCATCATCAATTTGAGCTGCAACCTATGTCATGGTTTCCGCAGGAAGAACACCTTAACTGCGTCGATTAGAAAGAAACAGAAAAAATGGAGGACATCCATGTATAATTTGATCAATATCGATTGTTGGCGATCGATACCTCAAAAACAAATTTCAGATTCGTGTTCGGCGACCTCGATTACCCCAGGGCTAAAGTTTCGTGCTGCTTGAACGACATTCCCAAAAAATCGATAATATCGATCGATATCAATTGGTCGACTTCAGATTCGTGTTCAGCGACCTCGATTACTCCAAGGCTGAAGTTTCGTGCCGCTTGAAGGCCATCCTCAAAAAATCGATAATATCGATCGACATCAGTTGGTCGACTTCAGATTCGTGTTCAGCGACCTCGATTACCCATAGGGGCTGAAGTTTCGTGCCACCTGAACGACATTCCCAAAAAATCGATAATATCGACCGATATCGATTGCCTCCCCTGCTGTGAACGCCTCCCGTCGATGATCATCTAAATGCCCAGGCACGGTTGCGGACGTGTTCGGCACGTCTACGGCTCGCCATGTACGGTTGCCCACGTGCTCGGCAGGTCTACAGCTCGCGATGCACCGTTACCGACGTGTTCGGCATATCTTCTGAATCCCTACGCACGCTGGACGACGTCTTCAGCACGCCTTCTAATTCCCTACGCTCCGCACTTGGTCCCCATTCATATCCTGACACGCTGCCCGCTGAATATATCGTGAACTTGGGTGATACGCCGCCAAGTTATAAGTTCGCCAGCAATCGCCCATGGTTAAGCTCCCGGCTGACATACGCCGCACTGCCGTAGGCATCTCTTGCTTTCAATCCCCCCTTACCGTGACGGACACGTGACATTAGCCGATTATATATAGGTAAGATAAAGAGCACAAGGCGGAAATTTTAATCCTTTGCTTGCTGATCTAACTGCGTCTATGTTTAAATTTGAATACTCCATAAACACGATTTTGGATGAGCATCAATTATTTAAACCATTTCGACACATGGATGACATTCTTATAGTTCATAACTTTACCAAGAACATCATTGATAACACACAAGGATTAGTGTATAAAAACACGTTAGCCTTTAAAAAGACACACACCACTGAACACGCATCTATCTATCTCTCTTTTATCTAGATTTAAGCTTAAGAATAGTGAATAACCAGATAGAGACTAACTTGTATAATAAAACAGATTCTTCTAATTTCAAATTGAATAGATTTCCACACTTTGACTCTAAAGTCTATATCAAAATAAAGCGTAATATCATATACACGGAAACAGAGTAGCCAATGCTTGCTCAAACGTTGAATACTTTTACGACAAAAAAAGAGAGCTTCATAAAATTCTTGTAAATAACGGATTAAACAGAGAATTTATTGTCAACAATATTAGCAGATCTATTCTTAGAAATAGAGATATACTCTATAAAGATAACATTCTAGATAACAGCAGCAATGCTATTAATCTTGTGAGAACATTGAACCGAATTTCACAATTTACTGAAGTTTGATCTTGCCAACAGATTTTATATGTTTTTAATATGTTTATAAATAGTAATTGTACTCGTAGCCAAGAGACACGATAAACACATAAAATGATGCCACCGTATAAAGAATATGAAACAAACAAAATGACTTGCTCTGTAGTATGATATACGTTGGATATACGTTGAAAACATTATTTGTACCATACCATAATAAAACTTTTATTATACTATTTTATAATACTAAACTTATTAACTGTTATAATACATCTTGTATAATATTAGGTTGTCCCATAAGTCTTCGCCGTTTTTTTCAACGATTCACTGCAGATTTCGCCGGCGGTCTATTGCATAGCGCTGCACAGCTTTCGAAAGAGAATAATTTGCTCTATCAGATCTTAGGTCGTTGAAGTGAAAAGTGAAAAAGTAGCCATTTGCGCACTTGTTCTCTCCGCTTAGGTTTGTAATTTTTTGCGCAGTTTTTTATAGCATTTGGAAGACAATGTTCTGTACTACAAGAATGTGTGTTAGTGCTATTTGCTCATTTGTACTTTATTGATTTTTAGGCCATCAAATTGGGACGTCCGAAGGAGGATGGTTATTTTTGCCGACAGCTCCTGCTCTGTGGTTGGACTATTTGGGTTAGTGTTATATATCATTCGAAAGAGAATGTCTTGCTCTATAAGAATATGTGTCACGTTTATTGATTTTCATTGAATATCAACAAAATGTCAAAGAGAGAAAAATCGTCTCCACCAACAACCCCTTCTCCTTCTTCAGTTGTTGATATTCGACAGAAATCAGCGGGAGCCAATAAACGCGACACAAATTCTTACTGAGCAAGACATCCTCTTCCAAACCACATATAACACCAAGCAAAAAAGTCCAACCACGGAACCGGAGCTTTGGTAAAAATTCGGACGGAAAAGTCGGAATTCCCAATTTGATGGCCTAAAAATCAATAAAGGGCAAGTGTGAAAATAGGATCAACCTATATTCTTGTAGTACAGAACATTATCTTCTAAGTGCTATAAAAACTGCCCAAAAAATTACAAACCTAAGCGGAGAGAACAAGTGCGCAAATGGCTATTTTTTCACTTTTCACTTCAACGACCTAAAAATTGACAAAATTCACAATGAAAAAAGAAATGCAATACATGATCTGATAGAGCAAATCATTCTCTTTCGAAAACTGTGCAGCGCTATGCAATAGACCGCCGGCGAAATCTGCAGAAAAGCATCAAAACAATTTTTTAAAATTAACCCTGATAATTTGTAAACATCTAAAAAATTTTATAACGCCTCCCTCTTCACTGACGAGCCACCTGGGAGGTGTTATAAGCAAAAAGGTTCGTGGAGATAGGTGGCGAAACGAACCGCTTTTAGGGAAATCAAAATTCAAGAAAACAAAATTTTCTGATTTTATATTCTTCTATTCACTTTATTATTTCAATGTGATTGCAGCAGATCCGTTCTCCATCAGCTACCCGCAACTTCGACACCTATTCACCCTCAGAATGCTGTCCCTTTTTTGGCAGATCAAAAGATCAAAGGCACAATGACGTGAGAGATGGTGAACTTTAAAGTAACCAGATACAGCACGGAGCAGATCCGACAGGAGGAGTAACGCTGTGGCGCTGCCACAAATATGTACCTCAACATTCAATATTTAATGCCGTGCTGGTGTGCTAGCCGTCTTGCTGGACCATACTAAAGGACTCTGTTAATTTCAACTCATCCATATATTAGATTCTAAACTCATAAAAAAACTGGGATGCGCATATAAGGGAACAGTTTGATGTGCACCATAACTGCTACATACTAGTGCTAATAGCAATATCACTTTTCTAGAAACAGCAGCAAAATAAGATAACTGTGCAAGTTATGGTAAACATATAAACATTTAAAATTTTTATTTAGAAATTTGAACATAGAAAGGGGGAATATGGAAAAATGTAGGAATTAAGTAGCCCAAAGGACGTTGTATAAATGCAATCTACTTAATAGCTAGTAAATAATAACAAGGCCTACGTGGAGTAAGCAGTGCAAAGTGAAAAAAATTACGCGAAGTTAAGCGAAATTGGCAGGTGCACTAACAAGGGAAGAGTCTGAAGCGTATGTCTGAACGGGGGGGGGGGATCGAGTCATATAGGGAGAATTCTCACCCCGCAATTAGTATAAAAATGTGTTTATTTTTTGCCAAGTCGTTAAACCCAAGGAGGGTCACAATGGGATACGGCGCGGCACGCGTTTGGGGTCTTGTACGCCCGCGATGCTTCTACCGCCAGTGGCTCGGAGCGCAGGTGGGTAGAGGGTTGACTCACGCGAGAGAGGTCAGGGGTTTGGCTCCTCTGCGTTGGTGCACTTTTGCATTTCAACTGATCGGTAGAGATTTGGGGGATCCTGACGTCCATACCATTTTCAGACGTTTTCTGCGCATTTTTCCAGTGGTACGTTGTGGTATTCAACATGGTGATGTATAAATGTTCAGTTTCAGTGATACACGGGTACAAAGTGCACGAAGCACCACTGGGCACCTTACGGGTAGCGTATAAAGGTTACAGGCTCCTTATAGTCTGTTTCCATACATGGACCAAAGACCTCGGGAAAAACCACCCTGCTCGGATTTTCAAAGGAGACCACGTTGTGACGTCGGAGGTGGTTAAAATGAGAAACGAGGTGTACGGATCCCGCAAATTAAGCTAAACGGCATCGATACACTCTTTCTCTCATGTCTGCCTTTCACCTTGAAATCAGAGGTCTGCTGAAGGTTTTCTAGAACCTAACACCAACAATGTTCGCCGACGGTCGAGTGGTGATCCACCTGCTCACGCTGAAGTGTAGCCCACCTTTAGACAAGGAATCTTCGACGGAAGAAATCAAGCAGGCCGAACGGATGGCCAGCATACTCAAGGATTTCGAAGCACCTCAACTTGAAGTTGACGAAACGAACAGTTGGAAGTGGTGGAAGAAGAAGAGGAAGATTTGGATCCGCAAGATGAACTGATGGAAGTGGAGAGGCAAGCAAGCAGTGGGCATATGATAACGTTTTCGGGTGGAACTCTTGTTTCGGAGGAAAGGGTACGTCTTCAATTGGATTTCGGTTGCGTGCTCATAACCATGGAGGAAGACACCGTGATTCACTACCGAGGCACTTTGTACCTGTGTATCACTGGTGCTGAACATTTATCACCATGTTGAATACCACAGCGTACAGCTGGAAAATGCTCAGAAAACGTCTGAAAGTGGTATAGACGTCAGAATCCCCCAAGTCTCAACCAATTAGTTGAAATGCAAGAACGCAGCAGCGCAGAGGAACCAAACCCCTGACCTCCTTCGCACGTGTCAACCCTCTACCCATCTGCGCTCCGAGCCACTGGCGGCAGAAGCATCGCGGTCGTACAAGACCCCCAAACGCTTGTTGCGCCGTATCCCATTGTGACCCCCTACTCCTTGGGTTTAGCGACTTGGCAAAGAAAAAACACATTTTCAAACCAATTGCGGGGTGAGAATTCTCCCTATATGACTCGCTCCCCCCGTTCAGACCCTTTCCTTGTAGGAGATGAGAGAAAATCTTACAGAAAGGAATAGATTTGGACGGAGAAAGAACGGGCGCGACCCACCTTACTATCAAGAGGCTTCGAACTGAATCGATCCTTCACGTCGCCTCTGTCGTCGATGAGGGTGATGATGCGATCACGTCCGACGACGGCCAGTTTGACGCCATTCGTCGTGCAGGCCAGCGAGCAGACCTTGTTCGAGCCCTCCTGCGCAAGCGAAACAGGAACAGTACTCTAGAACTGAATCCCCAGCCATCCCACCGGGAGGTCTTCGGAAGCACTGTCTTAATGGAATTCTGAAGAAATCAGCGAGTTTGGCGATGCATTGGCTGGAATGATGGACCAGTACTTTTATTTATTTTTTCAACGGGTTGATTTAGTTCTCCTTCTTGTTTAACCCGTTGACGACAATGCGTCCCAAATTGGACGCACCTCTAATAAATTTAGTTCGAAACCACCGACTTGGCTCAAACTTCGCCTACACAGGTTTTTGGGTGCCGAACCCGAATCCGACGCCCGCTTCACCGAATACCACCCATATCGACAACTGGGGTGGTCGGCTCAGAATCTAAGCAGCCACACTAGGAGAGTTTGAGCCAGATCGGTGATTTTGACACGACCACCTTAGTTGTCGATATGAGTGGCCTTCGGCTATATTCGGTGAAACGAACATCGGATTCGAGTTCAGCATCCCAATAACCCTAAGGGTGACGTTTGGGTTAACGGATGTCGTGTCGTGAGGGGCTTGGTCCCGAACGACAGACGCGCGAAAATCGCTCTGGTCGCCAACGTTAGAAGAAGAAGCCTGCAGTCGTTGGTGATGAACCACATTTAGCCTTAACTTCACCAGCGGAGACGCATGCAGTTATCACGTGAAAGCAGCATTGGAATGAGGTTATGGTTTTACTGCCCCATTTCGTTTTATTTCTTTTTTCCTTCAGAAACGCGCACCGTGCTTGATAACACTACAACATTGGTATTACTTTAACGCATATTAAACGCTGCATAGCAGCAGAGCGGCTGCTGTTTCGCATTTCACCTGCGGAGTATAGCGCGATCCTCTCTGTGACAGGGGGTGCACGACACAACGCGGCTTTCGAGAGAACCTTGAAGTTCTCCAATAAATGGAGAGTTTTTACGATTATTGGGAACAGGAGAGAACTCCTGGGAAAACCCTGGGATGCCAGTCCAGTACACACGAGCCTTCATACGAAAGAGTGTGCCGATGTCTACAGCAGCTAGAACAATTATTCCACGTTCAGGAAGGCCACAGAAAAAGGATCTATTCTAGTCAGAGGAAGCATTGCTAGTAAAGCGACAAATTTAACCCCTTCCCCCACTTCTCCGGGTCCGGCTAGAAAATTACAAAAAAAGCTTCTCTCGTAGGGCTTTACACGGTGTCGTCTTTGGAGGCTAGTTTCCTCTCCGTTACCTTGTAAATGAGGCGGAGCAGAGTGCCTTCCCCAACTAGGATAGATCCAAGCAAAGCAGATTTAGCGTCAAAATCACCAAAGGGAGCGATATGTATAGATAGTGCTCAAGCACCGCGCTAAAATCGACCATGCAACACTCTAACGCTACTCATCATTTTCGACTACATAAGTCAACGATTGGGTTACATTCACTTAGGTCCTAAATTGGACACTGGAACCTATAAATGCAGCACGGTGTGCAGTAGAATCAGACAAGAACTATAATTTTGGACTTTGGTCAGATAGTTGTGAACCTAACTCGAGTCTTGATGCTGGGCTCTTTTCAGAGAGAGAATGTATGAAAATGAAACTGCTAAAAGATACATACCACATATGTACCACGTCTGGGCGCCACTCCAGACACAGTGAAGCTCACCAAAATTAAGCTTTAACCGTCACACCTGTGGTGTAAGCACTACTCATAACTACAATCCTTTTAGAATCATGCGCAACAACTAAGTGAGGGCCACCCTCCAGCATTCCAGGCAGGAAATCGCTTTAGATGCCTTCCTTGTTCTCAGGGCTATTAACGCAGACTATTTAAAGCGGCACTAAAGTATTACCTGCTGTGGCAGAAGCGTCGAAAGATACTGCAGCTTCATGAAACTGGCACTTAGCACCGACTGCTATGACCTATGCCTCCCCGTGCTTGGTTCTCCTCTGATTTGTGGTCACCGTTACCATGGACACAACCGGCGCGCACATTCACCACGGGCCACGTTCTCCGCTAAGCGCCATCAATAGACCACTGCTGATGGAGGGATCTGGATTTCACAGTACTTCGTATCGGTAGGTGACCGACGCTAGTTTTATGCCACATCTCATCTTAAACCATGACCTTCCTTGCCTTAGTGTTTTTTACTACCGCTTATTAGAAGTGATTGTAAAATGGGGAAAGAGGGCAGGGTCTTCGATTTCTCGCCAAATAATAGCCCAAAATATTCATTAAGGATAAGGATAAAGGACGGCGTTATTCAATCCTCTTTGGGATGCGCCACGCATTCCACTTCTACGTGGTGTCGTGGAGGCGTGTTGAATGCGTATTTGGCTATACAATGACTTGCGGTGGCCAGCTGATGTACAAGTCAGTGCTTTATCCTTCCCAGACAAGTCTGGTGCCAATTCACTGACCCCGGAGGGATGGAAGGCTTGGTTGGCCTGGGCGGGAAATCCGAACCAGGAACGTATCGGGTGCAGGCGACAGCCGGCGCCTCCTACGACTGCGCTCCACGCGCCATGAAAAATATAAAATATTCAAAAATAAAAATAAAACATTCATTAGCGTTTCGGAAACACTCAAGTTTAAGGGAACGCTTGAAACCAGGAGGCGAAATGATAGCTTGAACAAATAATGCTAGGATGCGCCGTGCTTCTCTTTTGCAGAAGCGAGGGAGTGCGAGCCTTAAACACATATGTGTCATAATCACTGGGCCGGCCAGTTAGCTACATCTCTTGTTCACCATTCCTAGTCGACGCTAGAAACCACCCATCGATTATGCACACGTCCTCAGGTAAGTTACGGTAATGAAGTTAGGCCGCTCGCACCAGACGGAGGTTCCGTGGCGAGATCCCCACAAAGCGCACTCCAAACAGTCCGGCCATGAGTTCACCGGCTCGCACATCTATCCATCCGCTCGTCGGCCTGACCGTATGAGCAGTTCGCTAGGTATGGTGGTGTCTCGTGCCGATGTTATTCTGTGCTGAGCCAACAGTGCCTACTTCATTGTCGATACCACAGCATGGGGAGAAATTGCGAAGGGTGTGTTATTTTGTTGAGTTGAGCGATTCAGACGCAGATGTGGTGGCCACTGGACAGACAAATAGAGCGAGGTGCTCAATATAGCCTAATTCTTGGCTAGTAAAAATTTCTAAGGTGAACGGTCAGGCACTATGTTAAGCGCTGCACAAGTACTGTTAACTAAACGGAGAGTTAAGCTAATTTCAACACGGTCTTACGAATCCCTAGTTACTTCTAACATCAACATCTGCGTGCAAGATTTTCAATGCGCAGACGGGGATTCTCTCAGAGAGAAGTGCTTTCTGGACAATGATGATTAGTGTCAAGACGGATCGACAAATTTCTGCAGTTTTATTTGAATCGGAACATGTCCATGATACGAACATCGCACAAGCATGAATCGATTTGATGAAGAAAACCACTGGTATTTCTACAGAATATACAAACATCTCTACAGGCACGTCTGGCTAAGCACTGAACTACATGACTCCAACCCTCATTGAGCGACGCTGACGAAGGCGATTTGGAGAGCGGGGGAGGTGGAGAGAGGATGGGCGAGTGAGCGAATGATGAAAGGATGAAAGAAGACGAGGAGGATAGGTGACGGGAGCGCGCGCGAGGGAGAAGGCAACTGTGCAGTGAAAGGCTTGATGGACTGCTGTGGTCCACAATGTTGAGCAGAGATCAGCTCATGGGTGATGCGACGACTTCTGCCCAGCATTATTGTAACTCGCTTCTGAATATCTTCTTATTTCGTCGCATCACCCGCGATTACGATAAGGCACGCGGAATCACATGGATGAACATTATAAGGCGAATAGCTACACAAATGGCACTCACGATTCACACACACACACATAAAGAGAAGGAGAGAGAGTGAGAGGGGAGAGAGCATCAGACGCACACATGGACGTTCGGACGGCGCGGTCTGTGGCTGGAGGGGCAACCACAGCAGCCAATCACAGGCGGCCGCGGGGAGCGCCCAGATGAGAACGCGCCGACTGCGGACGAAACAGCGGATGTCTGAACAGGCCGCGAGAACAAACAAACGATCAAACACCAATAAAAATGGGAATATTATGGCGGAACTCATGGCTGAGAGAAGATCAAAATGACACTGAATGAAGCGCTGCGCGGATATCATGCAAATATAATTGGCTGACGGACAAAGCGCAGCTGTGCGCGCACGGATGCGTGACGGAGAATAGACGAGATGTGGGGAGAATACTGTAAGCACCCGCAGTTTCGGCTGCTGCGGCTAGGGATGCACGAGAGGGCGGGGGTTATAACTCTCAATATGAGCATTTGCAATGGACTAGCTGTACCCTTCGAACGGCTGTGAAACGTGGAGTGTGAGCGGAATTAAATGGCATCGAATAAAAGGTAGAAACAACGAACGAGAACGTAACTTAAGCATGACACTGAGATTGACGAGAATGGGGACGACATGTGCGGTAGGACGCACAGATGTGCGTGGGGGTGATGAGCTGAGGCCCTCTACCATTGCTCATAGGGGACAATCTTCTCGTCATTGGTGTCGTGACCTGATTGCGGAGCTTCATGCTGTTCGGTTTGCATTTGGTAGTTGCCGATCATTGGGTAGTCGAAATTCGGCACGTAGTCGTGACCCGTCGTCAGTATTACGCACTGATCCAGCTGAAACTGTTAGGCAATACGAGCTGCACGAAGTCAACGAACACACAACTGCTCAGCTTCGCAACGCGCGAAGCCTTCAGCCGTAAAGATAGTCCACTTTAGCGGCGAGAAGCATCTCAAAATCAGAACATTAGCCGCTTTCAACCATCTTTCTATGTAAGAAATGTTTACATTGAGTGGTAAATTTGTGAGGCTACAGATTCTCCGCTTCCCTGTTGGGATCAGATAGGCTTGAGGCTCGTCGAATAGAAGTTTTTAATCATCTCACTTCGCAAAAATCTATTTTTGTACACCGGATTGAAAAGAGAACTCGACTGCATTTTATGCCGAATGTAATGAAGCACACTGATGGAATTTGAAAGTTTGATTTACGATCCGACCACGTTCGAGCCAGCTATCAAAAAAGCAAGGCGCGCTCAAGAAGGACCTATTACTAAGAGACCATTCCAAACGTTTAGGGGGTCAATCCTACTGTTGAAGTAGTTCAATGCTTTGTATGCCTGAGAAAAACGTGCTAATCGCAATGCAACCTGCACATTACAGGGACCATTGCAAGGCTGCACTGAGAAGCAACACCTCCAAGACAAAAGAATGACCTCAGCTTTTCACCCAAAAGAATGGAAGAAAAATTGGAATTGTTCTTCCAACTAATGATGAAAATAAACGCTACGCACACAGCGCAACACGAACGCATTCAGAATAACCATTTTCCTGTCCATTTGCTATGCTAAGAATAAGGGGAGAGGGACGGCGTAAAATGTGTGCATACTCTTTCTAAAATTTTCATTATCTCACTGTAGAAAGGTACGAGAAGCGCTACCCCTACCATCGCGCATAAGACGTCGGTTCACACAGACCGAAAGAATAACGACGTGACAGTCCATGTATCGCTAGTAGGTAGGCATCACACAACTGAAGAGCGCACGCAAGGCCGAGCACGGTTCGCTAAGCTTAGGCTGGCTACTGTACTATTCTCAGCTCCGCTTAGCTTGGCTGTCGCGCTATTCTCACAAACGAAGTACAACAGTTACCCCGTGATGCTGATATCCGATCCCCTGAGGCAGCATCATATCCGGCTGAGTGGTGACGATGTACTGCGGATGTGCGACATTCGGCGAGTCGCTGTGGATACTGTAGTCCATCGGAACGGAAACCGGCAAGGAGGTCGACGTCAGATGATGTACAGACGGCTGTAAAGCGTACATAAGCCGTTCGCCCATTCTACAACATGACAGCAGGGTTCCATTCTCACCAGCTGTTGGGGATTGATCGGTCTAAAGTTGAGCATGTTCAGCTGCATCGGCAAGTGCACGTTGATCGGTGCTGTCGTCCCGCCCAACGATGACTGAAAATGATCGTTATGGGGTGGTTCTAACAGAAATTCCCTGTGAGTCCGACATCCTCGTCAGGAATGCGGTCGTGGTATGATGGCATTGAGTGAGGTAAAGGGGCACAGATACGACGTCTGCGCGCCTTCCAGACCGCACCAACGCCTCAGGCAGCGTCAGCGAGAACAGAGTGTGCGGATGGCAAGGCGCCGCCACATGCAAGCACAAGCGGTCGCGGAGCTTGTCGCAGCGCTTCAACATCAGCACCGAATGACTGAACACTCACCTCATTCTTAATATCTCCTAACAATTGCGAGTTCAACATATTATCGTCGATACTATTCAGCATCGGGTTGGGATGACGTGATGACAGCGAAGGGTCGACTTCACTGCAAAACGCGGAATTTACGTTAAAATAAGGCTTCCGGCAACGCTAACAGCCTGAGTCCTGCCCAACCTGTTGTAGATGTGCATCAAGAGATTGTTGTTGCTATTTACAAGAGTATCCAAGGAACTCGTGTCGAGATCGAGTTGATGATCTGATGGTGGAATCAGGGCGCTCTGAAGAAGACGAAGACTTAGCTGAACGTGATGGTGAGCTGAGTAGTGAAGCTAACAACGAACCGCTTGTAGAGGCTGTGTGATGGGATTCAGATGAATCGTGCCGACCGCATGATTCGGCGACGACTAAAACAGTGCCGGTTTTATTGTAGAGCATAGAACACCGGCTTTTTGTATTGGCTTGTTAGTGTGTCCTAGGCTACTATCGCCAGGTTCAGATACCTTGGGCTAAATACTTTTAAAAAAGTAGCACAGCAGATTACTGAAACGCTGGTGGCGAGCAGGTTGGCCGCAGGTGTACGGCAGAACATCACTACCAAGGCTATGGGAGGAACCCTTTGCACAAGGTTCTCCTGCTGAACGACAAGAATTTAACAAATGTGGGTTCTTTCCCAAGTTCTACATTAACCTTATCAGTATGGATCATGTATTAGAAGGTAAGGCGACATGGCGTACTGCTCAATAAGAATGTGATGCGGACAGAATCAAAGAGGTAGAAGAGGGCTTGCCGGGTCGCTCCAACAGGAAATCTCGTCCACACCGTTTCGTACGTCTAACCCATGCAGCTCATCGGTGGCCCACACGGCACGGAAATAGTAGCCGTGGTTCTGATAAAATTAAGGTTTACCCCTCAGACAAGTCTAAGTGTGTTGCTGCTAACACAGCTTTAGCGCGCAGACTCTATAAGGTCAACAGAAAATTCCGTTCGTAGAAGAACCAATGCTGTTTCCCACTGGGAAAAACAACAGGTTCTTCTCGTTTTCAGACTGATTTATAAGAGTATGGAGCTTGGGGAAAAACGATAGCTATCTTCGCGCGGAGATCGGGGAACTAAACAGAACCTCATGGCTCACCTTGTTGGTTTTCTTCTTTGGCGTCGTAGTCGTTATGAGGGGCTGGCTGTGAATCGACGACGCCGAAGACGTGGCCGGATTACCTTGCTCCTCCTGTTCCATCATCTGAATGCATGACAGAAGGGTCGTAGATGACGGACAGGGGTTACCCAGTAATCACCCGTTCGTAGAGCTCAAACACCAACCAGCTTCCGCTTCGCCGCCGTTGCGTACGTCAGTTGGCGGAGATCGTTATCGATGTGCGGTGTGGACTCGTTCTTTCTCATATGCATTTCTTTGTGGCACTAAAATGGCGTTGAGCTCATCCTCGATCACAAGTCATATCGTTGGCGTTGGAGAGGCGGCTATCACACGAACCTTTAAGCTGTTCTTCCATTTGAACGTCATCTGACACACGGTACACACGAATGGTTTAGCATCCGAATGGATTCGCTTGTGATTCCATAGCGTTGACCGACGGTTAAACCGGGCCTTGCAAACCTGAACAGAACGGATTCCTTTGAAATGACCAAGTCGAGTTCGAAACAACTTATGGGTTATTCCGCTCAATGCAGTTAAAGATCGATGCTGCCAAACGGGAGAAAACTAGGGACACACCAGAATTATCACCAATGCTTTTTTGCTGCACGCAGAACAATCGATGCAGTTTCTATCCCGGATGAAGAGGAGCTCCTCTTCATCTTCAGCTAAATTCAGAGTTGAGGAAAGCCGAAGTTAGGAGAGGAATGGGATTCGCAGACGAATTGTTCTCAGAATGTAGCCAGCATGCCAAAAATAACGTAGAAGCAGATGAAGCTCTAGCATCAAGAACTGTACTTCATGTCGACTTGGAAGTATGGCCCGAAAATCGCAGACGGCCTTTAGGGGATTAGCCCATAGGGGATTAGGATGACTAGCGCTGATAGCTAAATAAGATGACGATCTGTACTAGATGCCCGAAATGAGAGAGTTTATCTGTATTCGAAATTTTGCGGACTAATCCACTCTACCCTGTGTGGAATTCTATCGTCTCCTGCACTATCGATACGAATCGGTTGCTCCGCATAATGAAGAGAGTCGTGAAATTCGCGACCAGAAGATCATGAAGGTGAAACACGTGACGCTCTGAGCAGCAGAGCTAGAAATCCAAGTTCCAGGCCCGCCTCCTTGCGAAGGCTTTAGGCCTCGGTGTTCACTGCAACATCACTGATACACCCTCTGGGATCAATGTGCAGCGCTCATTCCCGGGCTCCTTCAACCAGAGAAGAAATGGTTTTCCCTAACAGGGGCCACTATCTGAGAAAGTCTCGCAATATGTTGGGCGGGTGGTCTAGTCCATACTTCTATTCGAAATTCTAACGAAGGAGAAACATGGGACAGCACCAGGCATCATACGGAATGACTCATGAGCGACATTGTCACGCCACGAGATCCGCGGCTCAGCCTACGACCGACAAGCGATACAGGGAATTCTGCTGCAGCTGTGAGCTACCTCCTCCAGACCGGCGCTAGTAATGTGCACAAGAAGGCCATATAGTCGAACTCACATCGCATTCGAACGGCTTCATACCAGTGTGACTGTTCTGATGCTCCTCCAGCTCCATTTTGCTGCCGAATCGTGAAGTACAGAGGTTACAGGGATACGGCCGCTTCCGGTCAGCCGCCAGCGTTCTGCCTGAAGGGCAGACGACCATTCACTGCGAAGGGGGCAAAGCGGCGTTCAGACTTACCATTCGAGTTTATCTTCACATGGTTATTATTGAGCGGATCGTGGTTATTGTTAACTTGCGGGCAGAAATTCGACTGAATATTGAAGTTGGACACGCTGAAGAGCATGTCCGTCGACGGGCACACTGAAACAGAGCCTTCAGAATCTTGCTACACACGCACAACACAGACAGACACGTACCCATACTCGACACACACATTTGTTTGTAGTTTTAACTGAACACGGCTTGGTCGTCCTCGCCATGATTTGATGTGTCGATGCTCGTTAGCTACTTCTCTACTATGGAATATTACCACACAGTCAAAGTAATTCTGAGAAGGGAGCCACGAGAAAATTTTTTGAAGGGATAAATAAGTAACATCAAGTAACTCAATAATTCGTGAGCTAGAAGTGGTTGTTATGGATAAATTGCACCAACCGATTATCAAGCTGTCCACAATTCCACGAACTTCAACTAGGCACCAGTCTCACAAGATCTTAAAATTTTGAAAAGTTCTGCACTAATAAACTCATTGTAAAATGGGTGAGTTACCCTCTATAGGTAACCGTTGAGACGCATAAAAAGACAGTAAGACACGCGTAAGGAACGCGACCGCGGCTGGCTATGGTACAAAGGTACGTGACTGCGCCGTTTCAACGCAGCCGTAGGTAACGTCCCGAAAAGCACGTCATCGCGACGAAGAATCGCTGAGTCGAAGTCGCTGTTTAAAAAAGAACACACAGATGATTGTGTAAACCAGAAGGGAGAAACAGGGATGGGAATGGAAGCGATTCCAATTTTCTATAGCTGCTTTTGAGCACTACAGGGACGGGACTAGGAGTGAGGGCAGCATCCTTCTTTTTGGACGCAGTGCGAAACACAAGCGGAGCTGTGAAAGCGACTGCAAAGACTGGAAGTGCTCGACACTCATAACAGCATGTCCCATTTGCCCCGCTTTGCGGAGTCGTAGGGCTTCCCTACACGAAATGGGACAGCCGCGTTCTAGACAGCGCACGCTGCTGCCATTCTTCCGTGCTGCTCAACATCTCCACAGCCCTCCCCCTCGATGAGCTGAGCTTGCGATGTTCACCGAAATCGCTGTCTGATCGTGAAGTGGTGCCACCCTAGCGCGCTGCTCAGCACCTCCTTAGCTTGATCCGCAGAACAAGCGCCTATTAAAGCTGTTCGGCACCCTCACTCGTTCACGCTCCATCATTTCAGTGGTGGTGCTTGAAATGTAAAAGGTATTCCTACAAGATTCGACCAGTCAGTCTGGCGCCTCAGCTCTTTCCTTGATGGCACTCGATCGTAGTTCTTCGCTCGCAACGAGTTCTCGAACACAAATTAACGGTGAACAGTGAACATGGTTGCGAATCTCTTCAGTAACCTAAGGCTTGCATCTAAAACGAAAGCCTCGGCTTGTCGGCGGAGTGACATCAGCACCACGCAAAATTCTCGAAACCAGGCGCTAAAGCTGCCCGTGAATAATGCGCTTATGCTATTTTCTGGCTACATACAAGCTCAATTTTTTATACAATAGTAGATATGTATTACACCCCAGTGCAAAATTATACCGATTTGTCCACTAGTACTCAAAGAACCCGCTGACGAGGCTCAATCATGTTACCATAGTATTCCTCACTATCGAAAACCATTATGAAAAAAATTATAAGCAGCATATTGTATCAGTGCTGGATACCACGAACTTTCACTGAAGAAGTAGAGGCCGGTGCAAAATATAGGTTCACTTGATGAAAAACCTGATTAATGACAAAAGTACCTACAGACAAAGTAAGATTAGTACTTCGTCACATCACCTTTCTTGTAAACAACATCGAAAATTCTATTTGGCATACTGCTGATAAAGTTACCAATAACAGCTTGCTCTACACTGGTTGATGCATCAAATACTGCGTTCTTCAACTAGGAAACCAAAGCGTAAGTGGTTCCATTTTTGTACAGTTTGTGTAGAAGAATGTCCTACAAGTTCTCTGTCTGGAGAACAACTAGGCCACTTCAAAAGTTGAATTCTGTTAGAGTTAAGCCAATCTGTAGTTGACTGCGATACGTGAATGGACGCATTGTCTTGCTTTAAAATAAGGTTGTGCCTACGAAATGTTCTGAAATATGGCAGAAGGTGACCTCCTAGCAATTTATGGTAGTCTCGCTGTTCATCCTACACGAGACGAACTCCAAGACAACAAGTCCGTATCCAGAAAACGCAGCCCAAACCATGAGACTTCCACCGCCGAAGTTGCGCCTGGAGAATACTGGCCCCTCTTTCCTCAGATCTCTCCAGTAGTGTCTGTATCTATCGGGCCCATCAAGATTCCACACCTTTTCGTCAGAGAACACCACCTAAAAATTGAAAACGCACTTCTGCTTGCATGTCTAACTGGATGCAGTCTCACTTCACCTTCTTCCCATTCGTGCTCATGTGCGCACGAGCGAAATTGAGCCTGCCGGCCCTGTGGCAGTCCGTCAAACGAGGGCACGCTTCATAACTTGATGAACAATGTGCGTATTGCGATTCAAGCTTCGTAGCAGTGTCCGTTTCGAGATAGGAAGGTCTAGATGACGTCGGAGGTCTTCCGCGGACTGGGTGCTGTTGGAAGCCGTCCAGAGCAGGCCGCTCTCATCTCTTGCAGACAGCTCCCTTGGACGGCCAGCTTTCGATTTTCGCTTGCAGGCTTCCGTGTCCTTCAGACAGCAATTGATGCAGTTCAGCAACCTCCCTAGTTGAGCTGCGGTCTTCCTGTTTGAAGGGCCGGCCGCATGAAGAGCATCGACTTGAGCTTGCTCACATTTAGAAAGCTTGGGGTTCTTTGCCATTGTATCAATTGATGGCAGTGATGCTTTTCGTTACCTTATTGACCTATTTATACCGAGTGTTGCGAGGCAAAATGGTGAGTGTGGGAAAGTTCCTCAAGTGAACCTATATTTTGCACCGGCCTCTATTCGGTACTTCTTCAGTAAAAGTTCGTAGTATCCAGCACTGATAAGTTATGCTGCTTATAGTTTTTCTATAAAGATTTTCGATAGTGAGGAATACGATGGTAGCATTATTGAATCTCGACAGGGGGTTCTTCGGACGTACTAATGGACAAATCGGGGAGTGAACCAATAATTTTGCACCGGGAGGTAAGATACCTACGTCGTCGTCAAATATAGGTGCAAATCTAGTCAAATCAAGAAGATTGGCTGCTACTGCCTAACTTAAAGTACAGCGAACCCTTCTTCAGCGCGTCCTGTTGGCTCCCACAACGTGCAACATATCTTGCAATAGCGATTGAAAGCAGATACCACAATATATGTGTGTGTGTGTGGCTGCAGGGTTCGCAAGATGTGAACTTCCTACTTGGTGTTCGCCAGTTCTTGAACAGCTCCGCTCCTCAATGCGTCATTCGTTGTCTTTCTGACTGGGTGCAGTAAGTGCGTGCGCTCTTTTCGGATGCGTGTTCCTTAAACCTCCAGGTAAAGGGCCTTAACTGGCGAACGTAAACGAACGCACGTATCCTGTTTCCAAAAGAAGCGAAAACAATGGCTGTTCACGTTTTTGCCATGGAAAGCAGACATGCACATTTCACGCCTGATGAACTAACGATTGGAAGTAATCAATGGCGTCTCTCGTCAAAATCTGACCCAAAGACTCGAGGAATTTTTAAAGTTTCTTTCCAGAAAATTGCAATGGATTGAGGGTCCGTGAGTAATTTTCTACAAAAGATCCATAGATAACTTGACTGTTACAACAGCGTAATAAAACATGAAGGAGATGTTTGAAAAAAAAATAAAATGGAAGAGGTTGCAGAAAACAATGGTGTTAGGCCAAAGAGTGGAGCCCTTGAACTCGAAAGAGAGCTCTGAACGAGGCGCTGTGCCCGTTTCCATGCTCCACCACACCTCTCCTGAGCTTGCTCGAGAGTCCTCATATCATAAGACAGCCGCTGGGAACCTCGCGCAAATGCAGCACAGAGGTTGAATCGACACCGAAGTTTACCATTTCACGTCAAACAGGACGCTTTTCGCAGCAAACTGAATTCTCCCGCAATCAGTCCGAAGCCGTTCCAAATCGAAGCGGGCATCTTCCAGCTTTAACTAGACACTCTTTAAGAAGGCTGAAACAAATAATCGATTAAAAAACTACTGTGACTTTTCCTTGAAAATTCCATTCACCCGTCCCAAAGCACTAAATACGAAATTTCTTATTTTTTAGGAAAAACGACGGCCTTAAAAAACATTCGTTAGACGTTGGAAAGCAGCCGTTTTAGTGTACTACAAGGAGTAGTAGTGTGCGCTCGTTTGCGACTTTCATTTGATGGATAGTGCAGAAACTACTTACTTAAAGCTGTGAACAGAATACATATATGTACATATGCCTGTCCTCTGTATTTTCTTTATAATTTTCGGCTGACTCGCATGCAACTTCACGTAAACAGAATATCTGCCATCAGTAAGAAAAAGGAGGTAGCATCGTACAAGACGAGCACGCATTTAATTTTCTTGGTTCGCTCTCCTCTTGAAGCACATTGAAAATTCGCTAATTGTTGCACTTCAAAATATGCTTAACACCATTTTGAAGCTAAGTAAACAAAAACTTGATGACAATTCAAACTCTATCTTCATTCCCGATCAATAAATTTTCAAGGAAGTCGCAGTTAGTCGCACAAATCGAAAATTTATCTCCACACCTTTTTAAATATGACCCAATTCAATTTGGAAGACTTCGACTTTGTTTAAGACGTTTCAGTTCATAATAATTCCAAAGCTCCTCAAGATTGAGTAGCTAAACCATAAAGCTGCAAAAAGCTCAAGTTTTCCTTTGAAAATGGTCTAGTTTGCCATGAAAAATGCTCAGTTTGACGTGATAATACGTAGTATATAAAAAACTTTCTAAATTTTTGGCTTAAAACTGCGCTACTGCATATGCTTTTTAACGATTTACGACAACGTAGAATTGCTTCGAGCTACTGCCGAGATTCAGCGACTGCTGGGCATGGAATCAACGAAAATTCAACGAAAAATGCTCGCTAAAGATCTTAACCACCAGAATACAACGCCTCCACTGATGGGAAGCCATGTTCTCCATGTGAACGACAGGAACTACCCTTACTATACTAGCTTACCCTTTATGGTATTTAGACGAGTTTCAGCATACACCATATAGTTGAAGAAGAATCTTCCAAGACCCGTTTCAAATCCGTTCAGCACCGTGTACTCTCTTGGGCTAGCTCCTACTGCAAAGGATTTCACTTTGCAAATTGTTTATTAGAATCGAGCATTCATCTGGGTCTACAGACTAACTAAAATCTGTTTTTCAACAAAAACTGAGGGGCCGTGCTGAAGCAATGTCTCAAACTGATAAGGATTTAAAAATTTAGGTATCTATTGATACACACAATTTGCAAGGAATATCTGTTTTCCATTGCAATTCCAAGCAATGTGACTTTTTGGAAAAAATAGACACAGAAAGGTCCACAAAGTAGCGGTTTTGCTAATTCTCAAGGACAGAAGCGCACAGAAGCGCTAATCTGAGACTGAAATTTAGATGGCAAAGAATGTGATGGAGTTCGGGCTCTTTTTTGTAAGAATATACCCATTTCGGAAAAATGCACCACTCTGAGGGAATCGATCAACTATATGAGATGCGAAACTTGAGGAGACGTATAAAAAGGATATCACTCGTACATGCACATAGGAATTCGCACAAACGTCATATGCACGCGCCCATAGCAATCGAGAGGTCGAGGGCGAGTGTAGCTGTTCGGTCTGGGCACCCTCGCATCATAGGACTAGGGACGATGTTTGCTGCTCAGTCAGCCAGTGCCTATCTCAAGCCACAACCACGCGGAGGAGGGGAGAATTCTCGCTTGCCTTGACCACAGTCGCCAGGGCGGCCGACCGGCAGCCGCTTGGCGAGAGACGACGATGAAAATTCTAAGCATCAATCAGCGCCACTACTGCAGCGAAAAGTCACTCCAAACCTTGAGCAAGCCACTGACATCGCCTTCACAATCATCGTCAGCAGTGGCAACAGCAGCTTATTCGGAGCCGAAGCTGCTTCTGCAGCGACTGACGACGATTCAGAGACGACGTCCATTGGCCACACTGATGGACAGATCGAGATCAGTGATCAATTCAAGTTGGGCCATATGTCACGGCCCTACGTCTCTCGCCCGGACCGACGAGAACGAGCGAACCTTCTTTTCTCACACGCAGCGCCATCAGTCAAACTCGAACTCACACGTTGCTTTCGATTTCGGAGGCGTGGACGGTTCCTCCGCTTTCACTATGTCGTACGGATTGTGATGCATCAGATGTGCTTGAATCTCCATGACTCCTACGTATTGAAGTGAAGACGGTCAGCGCTATTGTAAACGAATATACCTAGCAGCAGTAGCAGCACATCCGATAGACCTGAAACAGTAGAGAATGAGTCGAGGAGCACGCGAGATGCGAAGGGTAGCCAGCCAGCTCTTCGCCAATGCTAGTTGAGACGCAGTCAACGGGGCAGTTCTGTTTAGGGTACTGAGGGTGATGGTATGACGGAAAACATGACGGAGATGCAGACAATAGGACCGCAAATTCACTAATCGCGACAAAAGTTACGCTCGTGTGTGAGCTATGAGTATCGATCGAGTAAATGAACAATTAGTGATGAAGTGAGTCGCATTGGGTTATCATTGGCAAACTTGTTTGGGCAAAAATTGGAGTGAGCGCCGATAGTTGATATAGACGCCCAGCCACGCCCCCTCCCTGCCCCTTGTGGTCGAGATACGGTAACGCTGAGCGCGGCATCATACTGCTGGGAACACTGGATAGACGGACGACAGTGTTGGTGGCAAGGATCCATCGAGGCGATGGACAACGGCATCTAGGACCGAGCAGGTGCTGAAGGGCAACCCCGGACTCGGCATGTTCCACATGCTGACCCTCCAAGACGTCTTTGACGTTGGGCGCGCCACCTAGGAAAGCATCATGGGCTCTAAGGTTCTCCATGTTCTTCGCCGTTCCCAGCGTGAGTGTAAACTCGGAACGTGGAGCAGCAGGTCGCGCCGAAGACCACCATGGGGAAGCCCCCTTGTCCACCCCCCCCCCCCCCCCCCTCACCAGCCCGTACTGTAACAATAGTGTAATGCAAATGTTTGTATGAAGGTGTAACACACGCGAATCATTTCAGTGGTCGAATCTCTCCTCTTCCTCGTGCTTCGCTGTCCCAGCAGTGCGAGTTTCTGTTCAGATTTATTTTTTTCAAGGTGTCCACCACTAACGTCATCATCGACATCGTTGAACGTTTGACCCGCTTTCATTCGTTTCAAACTTCCATCGTCGACTAACAGCACGATCGATAAGCGCGTTATTCATAGTTAGTGGAGCTTGTTTTTGAATATTCGAAAGGGAACGTCGTGTGACGGTTGAGCGGAGTGGGTGCGCGCAATCATGGTAAAAGCAGCGAATATGCCGTCGGCGGAAAGCGAAAGCCGACCGACGTGCACTCTCTTTTTCACTGAAGAAACCCGCCTGCCGACGGGTCGAACTTGATCCACGCCAGACGGGGAAGAGCGCGTGAAAACTTCAGGTTTAGCTGCGTCGCTGAGCGCAGCCGATAGCGCCGCGATTGCGCAACGCGCATCGCCCTCGGCGGGTTCGACAGCGCTTCAGACGCTCCATCGCGAGCGCTCGAACGCCGGACCACCACGGGTCGGCGGCGCATCTGGGCAGCGTGACGGACTTCTGCGCTGCCCGGCTTCACTAGTAGAACCTCCGCGGGATTCCTGAACGTTGTACCTTCCGCTGATTCTATGAACTGGCCGGCAGTTGCTTGGAGCACAGTAAGCCGTTGTTCCGAGCACACGTGACTGTTCGATTCTCCTGCAGCCGCATGAAGCAATTTCTCTGGTTCTAGCTGCACTCAAAAACCTCGCCCGTAGCTCACTGTTTCCCGGGTTATTATGCAGTAGCGAACGCAGCACTTATGAACCCAAAAGGCTTCTTAAGCAATGTAAGATAGGTTCCATTCTCGAATGATTCACTCAAATTCTTTCTTCTAATTCCCGGTCTCAAGCAACCATTGCAATATTTGCTGGTTCCGCAAGAACAAGATTGGATGGAGACGTTTGTTTTTGTTGTTGAAAAATCTGATCAGGCCATCTTAGTTCTCCATGACTCCCATGAACTCGCGGCGACAGATTGTTCACCAAGAAGCCATTCATAGGCAGCGGTCAGTCTTACGACTATTGCTATCAAGTATTAGTATGTTAGTAAGTCCAGTATGTTGAGTCGAATAGTAAATCCAACGAGAACACCTTAGACGTCTCCGATCTCGTGAACCGGTCAGCTGCAAGGACTCGAACCCGCACAAGACCCTGATAAGAGATACTGGGAGGCGAGCGACTGCTTCCACAGGGCACAAACCTGCACCAGCAGAATTCAGCATGGCCTGCGGCCGCTAAGCGTTACAAACTGGAACAGGTTACGCGCGACGCCGTGTGCTTTCACCAATTTTGGCTGCCCGAAACGTCGTCGTCATTCATAGACAGGGGCGTGGAACCCTGCTGCCGTCAGGTCACTCACTTCCCATCGGTCATCTTTGTGTGAAGGCAGTCTAATTAGCACCTACGGGGACTAGAATTCCTTGTAGTTGTTGCTCCCGAGGCACTCGGCATTCAAGACGTTAGATCGAGAGTTTGAGAAGGTGCGCTACACTTGAGAAGGCACTTTAGGAGCTCACTTTTGCATTTAGTCCAGTGATGCCACGGCAATCTGTTTCAAGAAAAGTCATTGAGAGAATAAACTTGAGGATCGCTATCCTAGTCTAGAGAACTGAATTCCAACCACAACAGTAAGAAAAACTACAAGAATGGCTGCCTCCTAACATTTCAGTCGCCGTCGTAACGATGGGCTGCGCAGCTTCAGAAAAAAACAGTTAGAAGGTATTCATAAACCGTTAGCACTGACATATCGACACGAAGTTTAATTAGTTCTATTTGCAATCCGCCATTATCACAGCTTAGGCGCTCCCATGTTCAAGTAAATTTTTAAAAACAAATTAGAATGATGAATTAAAGATTAACTAAAGTTACGAATACAACAACATTTATAATACGTTTCATTGGTAGGAATGGTATTATGCCTCAGCTTGCTTCAAGGGTAAAACGCAACATTTTATCGTCGCTGCACGGACCTTCCAGCACATTAGATGCCACGAGGCGCCTGGCTGAAGTGGAGGCATACAAGGCTTCACAGTCTCACGGACAACCCCTCCAACGGGCAACGAAAACTGTTTTGATGAAGATCACCAGAGAAGGTCTCGGGATGATCACGTGATTATGATGCGCGCAGGTGTTGACTGAAACACTGACTTGTCGGGCATGATGCGTGCGTGGTGCGCTGTACGCAATTCCAGCTCCTTCGGGTTGTGTCAGATCGACGTTTGAGAGTGTCGAGGAATTGAAGGCCAGATCATCTGGACAAAACGACGGAACTTCTTTGCAGTACCCATAAAGGATAAGGGCATTCGCGCCAGATGTGAATAAATCGGGATCCGGCGGACATATGACGGCCGCCTAGTCATTCCACCGCACTCGGAACAGCCAACAGTAACGGTTGACTATGTACACTCGCTGCTTTCAGCGCATCTTTCGGAATTCAATTACAACCGTTATTCTGAAAACGTCGGCTCATAGGACATAGAGTGACCGTTGCGAGTGAATAGCGGAAATGAAATTGGGTAAGGAATAGCACGTGTAAGATTAGAAGACGTCGGGTATGAGATGAGCAGAGTTCACCAAAGGATAGCTTATAGTGCGTAAAGGGAGCCGAGAAATCCGATACAGTACTCGGAAATGGCCGCTCTGGCACGACTAGGACCAACTGTCCCCCCTCCTCCTCGGGTGCCGCCGCGACCCGCCCACCAGAATGCGCTGCGAACCAACAGCCCCCTTGGAGCGTGGAACTTCGCTCGATTCGACTCCACGGCTCGCTGGTAAAAGGAGCGCGAAGACGAATAGAAGTGAACAGGGCCCATGGAGTATGAGCAAGCCACGGGCTCAAGTTGATTCTCTAAGCAGCTCACATGCGACGGTTATCAAGCAAAAAGTGGCAGCATCGGACGGGATTACGAGTTGAATCTCACCACAAACCGACGACGAATAGAGAGTGATGAGCGTGAGATCGGGAGAGAAAGCGTCGGGCGAGGAAGAGAATCACAAGTCAGGTCGTTATTCGTTATCGCGTAGGCGTGCACTCGCCGGATCGCCAAGAAATCGAAAGCAGACGGCAAAAACGTCAGTCGCATCCCAGTTGCCAACATTATTTATATGCCACAGAGCAGATCAATCAAATCAAAATAAGCCCGAAGACCTCACAGTCGCAGCACCCGGAAAGGCTCGAGATTCGAGCTAGAGCTGGGATTCGGAGTCACGGATGAGCAGACAGGACCGGCTCGTATGACTGACGTCGTTCCATATTGGAAGGAATGAATGAAGCATACTGTAGAGTGCGAGATGCCGATGGCTCGGGGGCGGTTTATGGTAGTCTCGGCATTGGCGGCAGGGCTGGACACGCATACACATACACACACTCGGGCCGAACAGGCGCGCGGCATCATCAATCAGGAGGAGGAAAGAGTAGAGAGGTATGGCGCGAGAGGAACGACGACCCATCGAGACGCGAAGGGAATGCGGGCACGGATTCGGAGAGAATGCTCTCGGAGCCGGCGAGGGGTGTGAGCGAAGGTAGAGCATGAGAAGGAGGAAAGCCTCCGAAGGAAGAGCTGTCGGGCATTGGAGCTAACCCGCCACCTCGCCGGGTTACGTTCTCGCACTGCAGAGCCAGGCCACACCACCGTCTGACTCACTAGTTCTAGCCACCACATCTGATCGCTTCAGACTCTGACTCGCTCACGCGGGACGAAGCTCGGAGCAGCAGGCGGCGTTCATGTAGCTAAATCTATGTTGTAACGCATGCGACGACCTTGTAGGCAACGTGCTTGTAAAGTGGAATACGAGCCTTGCTAAATTTGGCGTTTTCAAAGTAACCAATAGACAAAAGGGTTTCAGGCGCGAAAAGCACAGAAGGATTGGTTGTATGTCAATCTTCCGGTAAGTTGCAATCAAAACAGTTGCAGTTGGAGTTCGAACCCGCACTCTTTGCTTGTGGGCCTATGGTAACGACTTGGGAAAGTGTTGGTAAGCCCGCCATTACGCTCGCTATAGGGAAGGATCTCCGCGGTAGCTTCCATAGAGGTGTCTGATACACTCTACTCATTAAAATTAGTTTTACTAAATTAGCACTACAATGATATTGAATCGGAAGGCGACTTTTTGCCGGCTTACTGTTTCCATCTGTGCAACTTCCTTTTCTACGTTTCGCACAGAGCCCTACCGCTAGGCAGGGTTTAGAACGCGAACACCAAAATAGAGCCATTTAGTTCTTAAAAAGAAGAAAGAAAGAGCCATGAGGCCATACTTCAGCCCGGTGAAGGCTGCACACAGTCCCGATGGCATCATCTCAGCCTAGCCTGGAACCTCCTCCCCTTCTATGAGATGAAAGACAACTGGTCACACCGTCAAGCTAAAACCACGTTGTGTTCCTGTCGAAAGATCAAGCTAGTCAGTTAGACAGGCAGCCAGTCAGAAATCGCTCTAAAAAACCTGACGCCAGGGGAGCAGTGCCGGCCCAGCGAGTACCGCAGTCTCCACGGTTCTGCCCTCTGGTGACATCGTCCTAAAAAACCCCATGAAAGCAGCGTGTTTTCACATTGAAAAGCGCATTTCTTCTCGCGTTTAACCTGACCTCTCTCTGGTGTGAGCGCTGTTGGGTGCTCAATAACGGTGGACAACACAGCTATTTGGGTAGTTGCAGACAATCAAAGGGGCGCAACCAACCTAGGCCGTGTCAGTTTACTCATTTACTTTGTTGCTCTGCTGCTTCTCAAGAAAGAGATCTCGGCTACAAGGCGTAAGCTCAATCCGGGGTGTTGGCAGTAGCCACTATCAACTGACCGCTTAGCATCAGAATCTATGGCCTACAGCAGGTCTGTATAATGGTTAATGGCAGGGCTTTCTTTTGAAGCGCTCGTGCCGCTGGGAAGGAGGCTCGGCAGCAGCGACGGCGAAGAGCACTACAAGAGGACTGGCCTTTACTGGCTTATATTGGTCACTCAGCGCACAGCCAGCACTGCTCAACAGCAGCCGTCAGTTGGCGGCACGCTGGCATCCGCCGAGGAACAGCAAGGCGACTTCTCGACGAGCGCCAGCAGCAGACAGCCACCCATTCGTACACAACAACACGTCCGGACCGTGCAGGACTCCGTTCCTTTCGGAGGAGAGCAGAGGAGCGATTGTCGGCTCCTTGGGCCCAGCGCGCGGCACGACGATTTCGCGGACTCCGAAAGATGGATGAGCCGAACACGTGTCGCCGCGGCGGATTCTGAAGCGGTACCGGCGCCGATGCTGCCGTCGCGTGCGCGAATCGGCCAACGGTAGTATCGTGGCGGTGTCGCGTCGAGCTTAGCGATGTGAATAAATGGACGAGATGCCGACGGAACAGTTGCCGTCGTCGGCTGATTCACGATCAACCGACGTGCCGTCAACGAACCGCCGCCACCGTCGCCGCACCGCCACCGCCATCGACCTGCGTGCGGTGAGTGCCGACCGATCGTCGGCTCGACTTCGGCTGTCACGACCCTCAGAGAACTTCCCGATCCTTAGGATGGGAAGACTGACCAGAAACACCCCTCGTCGTGGCTGCCAGCAGTGGGCTGGACAACGAGCACGGCGAACCCATGAAGGGTTTCGTTTGTTCGGCTTCTGAACAGAGCAGCTGCAGTTGTGCTGTGCAAATTTGTAGCAGGAGTGGGCGCCTGTATACCGAACTTCCTCTCCTGGTAGCACTCAAGATTGCATGCTATGCTCTCCTCGCTAAGACGTCCTTTCAGCAAAGCCCTCATCTCCTAAAGTGGACCATTCTTGATTCTTGAGAACCACGCCATTCTCGGTTACTTTATAATATCTGTGTGGAAGAAAACCGAAGAGAAAACCGAAGAGAAAACCGAAACCATAAAAGGAGGCCCATTTGAACGGATGGGATTTGGCACAAACAGTACTTGAATGCTACGCACCTCTAACAAAACATGCAAAAGGGCTGAGCAGGGAGCCGAAACATCGCTTTCGTGGCGGC
Organism: Heligmosomoides polygyrus bakeri; assembly: GCA_947359475.1. Taxonomy (NCBI): domain Eukaryota; kingdom Metazoa; phylum Nematoda; class Chromadorea; order Rhabditida; family Heligmosomidae; genus Heligmosomoides; species Heligmosomoides polygyrus. The sequence goes on along the minus strand of OX375870.1, from coordinate 61,824,661 downwards.
GACATGGTGACATCGAAAATGACACTAGGAACTAGTCTCTCTCTCTCAGCAACATTTCAGCGTAGCAGCACAACGTAGTGCGCCACGAGTACTTCCAAAAGATAATAATAACGTTCCAGCGTCATCTCGTATTAAGGAGACGAAAACTGGCGGTCAGCTTAAGCCTAATCTCAGTTCAGTTTAAAAAAGCAGAAGAAATTACCGCCAGAGCTGTTCCCCTCACAAAATGCCCTCATTAGGGAGCAATGTATTGCCATTGATGCAAACAAGCCACAGTGTCTGTCACTCGCGGATAGGTGTCCTGACATCCAGGAACTAAAACTGCGCGGCCGAAATGCTAGATAGTCGGTTAATAGCGGAAATGAGGCACGAGAATTGACTCGAAATCTGTATTCATATGAGTTGTCGCCTTCTTTCAACAAAAATAAGCCTTTTTCAACTGCCACCGCTCGCCCTATTTAAAGTTGCATGGTTAATTCTTTGCATGAAGAAATTAACTATCATATACTGGTATCCAGGCCAGCTGCGATTCCGTTCTATGAGAAAAGCTCTGTGGTTTGAATATGAAACCACTGCTTATATATATATATATATCTTATTCCAGCGTGTGTGTGTATATATATATATTGTTTGCAGTATGTTAAGCTATATTTCAGGTTATCCATGCAGTACCTCTCTCGCGCAAATAAGCAAACCGAATGTCACCTGCATCTATGTACAGATGTTCTAATCCGCAAAAGATTGAAATGAGATGGCGATGTCGCTGGATAGATCTAAAATTGGCTTTAAATTCATATTAAAATGGTTCTTTACGTCGCATTTGCACATCAAAGCTACTTACTCTAGCAAGATGGGGCGCTGAAATGACTGCAGACCAATAACCGTTATAGACATCAATATAGAAAGAAATGTAGATGTATCTGGAGCTGCTTGCGAAAATGATTGCCAAAGCGACTCAACCGCTTCGAGCGATGCAAAGGACCCCTTGTAAGATAGCGGCGCATCCCCACACGGATCTGGAATATGCCAAAGCCAATACTTCACCAATGTTTTCATTTTATCAGTAACAAGGCTATATTAAGGCAGCAAATATAAGTAGAAGCCGGTTTAAGGTATTCATAGCACGAAAGCAGAGCTAGCCTAGATATCAGCATGTCTTATTTTCTTCGTGCTATGGATTAACCGAGCGGCTCTACGTTAGGCGAGAAATACGTGGCAAGCAGCTGGTGGACTAGAAAAACTGCTTCCTCAGGAATGCTCTAGCACATCCTATTTCTAGATCAGAGTTATAAAGCATACCTTTTTATGAGGAGATCTGTACTAGTTCTAAAGAGAAAATTTTCAAAAAATAACTCTAAAGCGCTCCAAAGATATGAGACCATCCCTTACTATTTCTCGCCATTGCAAAAACCGCTTCAACAAAAGCGAGGCCTTAGGTAAATACGACTTTAAATAACAGGAGATTAACTGAACTAATACTGGTAGAGTACTGTACAGTTTCTTTGCAATCCTTCCTGAACGTCTGTCATTCCGTTTCAACTTGGTAGAGTTTCGTATTCATCATGGCGTGATCGCGTAAAAATGTTGCGAGAGTTTTCTAGCCGACTAGACAGACACGCGGGAAGGAACGAGAGAACAACTGCAGCTTCGGTCGGGACTGAGGAGGTAGGGATGGACCCAGGTAAAGTGGGATGGTAATCAATACGGGCAACACACAGGGGCGGTAACGAATCAACACTTCGCTTGGCAATGGAAAGGAAACTCGGCCAGAACCGGAAGACCGCCGAAAACGACAAGATGGCATCGGGTTGGGAAAGGCGGAAAGCTGGGAGCGTAGAGGTCGCGCAGCGCCAGCGGCAGCCGTCGTGCAGCTCTGCTGCTGCCTGTCTCCAAGTCTAGAACTGGCTTAGGTCGTCGACAGCGCCAGCGGCGCCACCGATGAACGAAACCTCCTCATCGACGACGACGACGACGACGACGCTTTCGCCCTCGAACGACGATCTGCTGGCAGGCACGTCCACAGCTGGATTGGCGCCTGCAAGGCCTCTGACAGTCCGTGAAAGCAGCTATGGAAGGTTGAAGTCGAAGGCTTCCGTGTCACCCGTAACGGGGATATGTGGGGTCAGGCAGCCAGCGCGTAAAGGTCAGCGATGGTTTTGCCTGATGCGTATCGCAAGCCGCAATCGAGCGCAGCAACGCTGCGAGGGCACGCCATGGACAGTGATTCGAAGGCGATTGCGGGGTCCGTACAGGCCTCCAGCTGCAGGACCTCGGCCGACCCTGGGCGCCCGTCCTTTCTCGGCTGTCTGTGTGCTGCCAACTCGCGCCTCCTCAATTCAACGTATACGGCCACCTGGCACGACATTAGACCTGCACAGTAGCACGCATCTCAGCGTCGGCGCACGTCGGAAACGTTCTAAGAAGCTGACGGAGTCTCGAAGAGCGGTCTTCAGCTGCCTCCCTATCGGTTATCTCCCGCCTTATGCTGTGTGCTCGTCGTTTCATAACGATTCCACGAGAGGAGCAGCGTCCACATCTGGCCTGGAGCATTATGAGTAATAATAATGAGCGCCAGATGAGAATGCGCCGACTGCGTGTCGGGAAACTCAGCGCCAGGAGGCACTTTGACACCGCTAACGACAGATATGCATATCGAACAAAGGAGTCACTTTTGGGCTCAGGAGGACCCACCTTCGGCTTAGCACAGTCCCGAGGTGAGCTGAGTTCTGTTGAGAATCTGGCAGCGTTGTTGACGAGTGATTGAAGTGGCAGCAGCGGTTCTACGAGGCGACAGCAATACGAAGGACTCACCCACATCTTGGCCATCTAAGCCTCCATGCACTCGGCTGCAGCCACCTCTAGCTGTCGCCTTGCAAAGGGTTGGTGGCAACTCGTCCTGCTTTGAACCTTGGAATGCGTCCTTCACGATGAGCTGGAGCGCCAGAACTAGCGGCATCAACTAAGAATTGGGCAACGAGGTTGGCTAGCGACAAATTCAAACTGGAGCTCTAGCCATTAGGATCTATTTCTCACCCTCCATTATCTCTATGCCTTCGACACGCCTTACTGCTGCAACAAACACCGCGTTTTTTATTCTGATATAAACGTAGACATCTATCGGACGACGCATTTTAGTTGACCAAATATACCCCCGCATAAACCTACCATTAATAAGTGATTTTCCTCGAAGCTAAATTTTATTTGGGAACTATATCAGCCAGTCTGCACAGTCCGAAGCCAGTAAGTGCGAAACAGCGCTTGCCCTGCGTATTTGAAAATCTGACGGAAAGGGCGACTTGGCAACTTCCGGTGAAATGTGAATAGCAAAGGGATCTGAAGAAAGATGACGAGGTCAGGAAGCAATGGAGCGATTGTTATAGAAGAACCCCTTTGCAGTGAAGAGCCAACTGCATGGCGCATATCGGAAGGACAGCACGGAGGCAGCCAGCTGGTGTTTTCGTTACTCAGCATGAACCCAATTTCTTCGCTTTCAGTTGCCAGAACTACATTCAGATCTGAAATAGGCATGTGCTCAACGGCAACAATCGGCAACAACTGGAGCATCCTTCCCCTATGAGTTGAAAATAGACTGGTAATCATGTGATGACTTTGCGCTGCAAGTCACAGTAGTCAGCACATAGTCGTATCTCGCACCTGCTCGCTTCGTGTACAGGGTGCGGCATTTAAATCTGCACACATGAAACTTTCTCTTCTCAGACAAATTTACTAACACAAAATACAAGTGAACTAGAAAATGCTTTCACGCACAAATAGAGGGATTTCTAAAGAGGAAATTTACTCAGCATACCCTCCGTCGGCCGCAATAACCGCCTCCATCCTTGACCTGAAGCGACCCCACGCTCTCCTTAAAAGGATGTTGTCCATATTTGTGAATGTTGCTTCAATAGCGGTGCGAAAAGATGTGACGTTAGGGCGCCTCGTCTGGTTAGCAACCCCCTCGACTACGCTCCACACATAACGGTTCAAGGAATTCAGATCCGAGCTATTGGGGGCCAGAACTCCTCAAACCGAAACATGTCTAAGCTATCGGATGACCACTTTTGGACTAAATGGCTCGTGTGAGCCGATGCGCCGTCCTGCTAGAACACAGACGCCTCCCTGAGGCTACAGTCACCTTCCACTGTTTCGCTACAGTCTGCAAAACTCGCGGGTGAACATCTTCTGTGACTGTTCGTCCTTTCTCAAGAAATGGGGCAGCATGACATCACCCTCACTGGACAGAACACCTATCTGACTGGATGCGGCTTCATTTTTTAAGGAACTCTGTAGCGGAGGGGAACGGGCGACCTTTTTGGTTCTGACAGCCTCAGACAGCATCTTTCGCAACTTGACCGTGTACGACTTGTTCTGCAATTCGGCGCATTGTTCACTGGCTGACACCCAACACTGACGCCAATTTCCTCAACGATTGCCTCGGTTCCTCCAGAATCAGCGTCTAAGCCGTTTCCACGACTGCCGCAGTTCTTGACAAGTGTTCCCGTGAATGGGTTTCCCTCGCCGTGTTTGCGGAACCTTCCTAAGACTCCTCAGAAGCATTGCACCCAGCCAGAACATCGTAAACGATTAATCTCGGGTACCGATGAATCGTATTATTTCAACTGGCAAACGGCCAGCGCGAATATTTCGATAATCGCGGCTCTTCCGTTGTACTCCGCACTTGTGCAACATTGAGGCCATTCTGAGCTTATGGCTGTTTATAAGAGGCTTCTGGCTTTCAGGGACGCGAATCGCGATTTCTGACGGATTTACGGTATGGCGCGAAATTTGAATCTAAATTTCTAGGCGCTACACCCCGTAAATATTTTGGCCTATGTTATACTTCGGCGAAGCTGTTGTCGGCGACGTCGGCGACAGTGTTGCGCGGGCTGCTACGCCGAAATATAACATAGGCCTTTGTTAGCATGCGAGACAGACAACACTTCTATGGGGTCCATAATGCTCTTCGCCGTTTATCCATTCGTTGCTTAGGCCTGAGTTATACTCCCGCGGGAGCATCCGCGGAAGGGCGGGAATCGCGCCGAGACTCCTCACCTGGCCAATCGCCGCGCCTCGCCACGCCCGCCTCCGCCGTGCACCATTGGTCCGCGGGAGTATAACAGAGGCCTTATACTTAAAGCTGGGCGGCATTCTTACAAGATTTGCTACACCCGCTCAAACATAGACTTAAGATCCTCCCCTTGCAGGCGTTTGACCCTGTTTTTGGCTAACATTCTCCCCTGTTGAGCGGTGCCGACTTGGCAACCAGCTTGCTAAGTTACGCGACACTCGAGCTTAAGGTAACTAAGGCAGTAGTGTCGTTTCATCAGTTCAGTGAAGGCTGCCGATGAGAAACCTTCCAAAGAGAACCAGCTGGTAAATATTATCAAAAACTGGAGTTTAGGCCAGTTCCCGTGACAGCAGAAAACACCGATTTTCGTGCCATGGGGCTTTAGTGACTTAAGTGTTCTGAAAAGCGAAGTCGGAATAAAATCGAAATATGGGCGCTATTTCAGGGAGCACTGTCTCAAAAACAGCACCGAAAACCAACACGGGGCACCGCGGGTCCTTTATCTAGGGGTAGAGGACCGTAAAATGATGGAGAGATCCTGCTCAGAAAAGGCGGTCGTGCAAAGCAGGTACAAGTGCATACATAGAAGTAAAGCCGAAGCGATGCTTCCGTAATTTAGTATGAGGTTTTAAGTATCTCAAAAGGGCAGGTACGACTCCTTGCATAAGCGGAAGACATGGTCTGAGCACTACGCTCTGGCTCCTCGACAAACAGGGGCGCCGACGACAAACCCTGGTTTGTTTTACTAGTGGGATAGGAATGGCCATTTATTCGCAGCAGTGGCTACTCAATGCGATGAGTGGATCGCGTGCAACGGCACAAGTTGGTTTGCGACACATTCGGGAGAAACCAGCTTCCACGAGCCACCGCCAGGTCTCTCTCTGCCTAGGTCAGATTCAGACCACCAATTTTGGTGTTGTTGATCCACTGCCTGTATCGATCAGCATGCAAGCCGGTAGGCAAGCTGGTGAATTGGAGCAGGCAGAACATGCCGGCAGACATCTGAGAACAAAGCATGAAATTCTGCCGGAATGTGCCCTGCATCGACGAGCGATGTCGCTCACGCTCCGAGCAGCATCAAAGACGTGCAGGGCTTGGAGTAGAGTGCTATCTTTGATTGACTGCGATCCGCATGTCTGCCGGTTTCACGAAGTTCCTCGCATTTCTCGGAGTGCTTCCTGAGGAGGACTCTCGCCGTGTGGAAAAGCAAAAGTGCCTTCCCACAGTTCGCGAGCTCGAACTGTTCAATTATTCACAGCTTAAGGCCCCGTTTATACTTCGTCGCGGCACGATGCGACGCCACGTATAGTGGCCATATTGATGTGCGACGCGATCGATCAATTTGGCCTTATTGCGTGGCCATCGCGATGAAGTATAAACGGGCCTAAAGGCCCCCACAGAGTTCTGCGGCAGCGCCGCGGCCCTATGCTTAACCATAGGGCAGAGACGCAGAGCTCGCCGCCGGCGGCGACCCTGCCCTATCCTTAACCATAGCGGCGAGCGGCGCTGCCGCAGAACTCTGCGGGGGCCTTAATGATTGCTGCTAATCGATTTCACTGGCAGTGACGCGGCAAACGTAAGCAATGACCATTTGAAGCGAAAAGTCAGAAACGGCGGATACCTTCGGTCCGACCTAATAATTGCTGCAGCACTGACGCGCTACTCATGAAATATTTAAGGCCTTCCACCACAAGTGTTGCAGCAATACGTTGATGGAAAACTGCACGCTCTTTGAGATCTCCACTCCTTTCAAACCTATTATTATTCCACCAAATTAACATGGCTGCTCAATTAAAAATTGGTGGATCTAAGAATTGAATTTAAAAGCCCAAAAATATACATTTCTTAATGAAGTCTCTTCGTCTCTCCCACAATTTAGCTGTACCAGAAATTCTGCAAAAGATAGAACAATAAAAATGTAATACAAAAATAACCAAAGGAACTCCCTATCGATAACGAATCTGCTCGTAATTTACTAGTTAAAGTGCGAAATAAGCCCCCACCTCACTAATTATTAAAACCGTTGGATTTTCTAGGATCCTCATGCCCGCTTAGACATACCGGGGCACGTTCGGAATTTTGCAAAGCGCGAATTCAGGACAACATTCGAGTCTGCTACTTTTGTGCTTACAACCTGCTTATCGTCTCCAAAAAACAATCAACTGAGAAAAGCTATGAAGCTAGGCAGTGCTGCATCACTTGGAACTTGTGCAGTCCTGATAAGCGATCCTGATGAGCGCCAGGTGAGGTGGATTTATGGAATGAGTTCGTAAGGCTGAGGAAGCGAAGGCGAAAAGGAGAGAGTGAGAGAGGGAGCGCGTTATCTCCTCATCTGCCAAAGACCAAGTGTCGACGGAAAAAAAGCGAAGAACTACCCCTCCTTTCGATCGATACCATTTTCCAATACCAACTGCTGTACTTACTTCACTGAACGTAGTGCTCGCTGCTCTGAGCAACTGACACTGCGGCACTGGCGCTACGGACAGCCATGCAGGTCAACACTCCTGCTCCGGCACCGACTGCGTTGAAAGGGTCGCGGCGGCGCCGTCGAACTCATGGTAACGCACTGCATACTGACTGCTATGGCTGTTGCTGAGCACTGTTCTGAGGCCATGGTTACGAAGTTGCGAGCCGTCCTCCGCGCTGCCGATCGCAGCGGCATCCGACGCCGTCGTCAGCGCAGCAGTGACGTCGTTGTCGTTCCTATCTAGCCCGTAGTAGTCGCTGACATTCGCTGAAAAGAAAACCACCTGTGGATCCATGTCGCCACTGTGGATACATGGGTTGGAGGCTGGTTTCCACACCTGCACTTTTCTAGATCAGTTTCACCACTTTCACACACTGACGATGCCACGAATATTCGCCTTCGGATGGCTCGGAAAGTCCAAAAGGTCGTTCGGCTGCCACCAGCCACTTCATCACCAACGATCTCGCTTTGCCAGAGAAGAGATGCCTGCGTTTGCTTGACTCAGAGAACCACACTCAGGGACTACGCCAAGCCTTTGAGTAAATCACTAGCTCATCTAATCTTCGAAAAGTTGGAGCGGATGATTAATTTGATGGCTAATTTTTTAGCTGACCACTGAACGCCACACACCACCTATATCGTTCCAAATTAATCTAAAGCGCCTTTCGAAACAACTGCTCCTTGCAGTATCACCTGCCACCTGTTGTCCCGTTCATTACCTCTTCAATCGAGGGACGCGAAGAGAGTCAAACGTTCGTTCAGGGCTTTCACGAAGACGTCCTGCTAATGTATTGGTGGGAGGTCTTGGTGTTCTTCTGACATCCCGTGAAATTCAGTTGGTGACGGCCTTCGTCCGGCGGGTGTCTGCGAAGCGTAATTTTCGACAACTTGGCCCATGCGACAGCGTCTCTGATCTTCGAACGTCGACGGAGCTCGGAACTCCGGGGCCGTCTCTCACCTGCGTGAATTGAATCGAGATCGAAAAGTGAATCGCCACTGTGAGTATCGTCCTCACGATTCCGCGCTGCGCGACGCTGATTGCATGTTCATCCTGCTATCGTATAGCTCAGGTCTCTGAAGAGTATGTTAGGGCAGGAAGAACAGTGGAGTCGAATAGGTCGGCATGGAGTCGGACGTTCTTCGTCTTCTTCACGACTTCTTCGACACTCTTGAAAGCTCCTAAGCAGCGAGCTTTCTCCTGCCCAGCTCCGGCACTATGTAGGTCGTTGGCCAAGTTCTCTTCGCGAGTTAGCTACATTTAGCTGGAGCATTCGTTCCGTTCCGTTGAGCGAGAATGGGGCATCAGAAACTCGTCCGTTTCTCATGAACGTCGTGTTCATAAGATTCAGCTGCAGCACCACGCTCTCACATGCACGATCGAAGTCGGGCAGTACTAGCTCCGTCTGGCTAATGCTCGGTATTATGAGCACGACGTCGTCGGCGAAGCGAGGATGGTGCAGCTGCCGCCCGTCGATCTTCAGTCCCATGTCTTCCCATTCTAGTTCGCGCATGAACACCCAATATGCAGGTTAGCCTTGTGTGACACGATTTTTCGGATTTCAGTCGACCGCTGCAGGAAGACGCGGAGACCTAACGACCTACAAACGCATATGGGAGCAGGACTGTTAATGTACTTTACGATGACATGCTCACAACTCCCTAGCTTCCTGAAGTACCTTAGCCCCATCTGCCAATTTAGAGTGGTGGAAGATAGCGGTTGGAGTTTCTTGAGTTCTTGCACTTTCCAGATCTGAGTTTTCGACACTCGCAATGGTACTGCTCTGTTCAGCGTGAAAAGCGCTATTGAATGGTGTCAATTTCGGCCGATGTTGGAAACATCGATTTTCTGACAATTTCGGTGGCGTGGCGTTCTATCCCCCGCCCTTTAAACAGAGGCGTGGCAAATGTCTGCGTCTCCACTATCTCGTAAGGCAGCCACTAGACTCTCGAGCAATCGCAGGGGGTTGGGGGTGGGTGGGCCAGGGGATGAGGGGATAGAACGCTCGACCCCCGACAATTTCGCATCGAGGAGAAGGCCGCTTCAGGCCGACACAGGCGGACGATGACGTCAGCGAAAATCGATATTTTCGAAATTGGCCAAGCTTGATACCATTCGATAGAACTTTTCCTTCTGATTTCAGTGGTGTTACTAGGAGTATCGAGAACTGTGATCTGGGCGAATAAGAGCGCGGAGAACATCGACCGTTCTTGTGTCAAATAGGACGAAAGGGCGTGTTCAGAGCGCAGTAACTCTGTCGAGATCGAATCGATCTGGCAACAACTTGTCGATTTTGTAGCCAGAAAAACGTTCTAGTCGTGTGCTAAAGGACAGCGATATGGCTTTTGAATGGACGAAGTAACAGCGGCGCGAATATGCGTGACGCATCTTTTTTCCGATTTCGGTGGACCATTGCGAGAAGACGCGACGAGCTAACAGCCTCAAAATGGGTACGCGAACAGAGCATTTGAGGTAGTGTATAGTGACGGGCTCAGAATTTCTCAGCTGTCTAAATTGCCTTAGCCCCATCGGCCGTTTTAGGGCGGCGGACTTAGCGGTTGAAGTTTCTTGCCCTCTTACTCGCCCATATTTGGGTTTCCGCCACTCCCGGTAGAACTGTTTTGTTCATAACGAAAGGCTCTATCGAATGGTGTCACTAACGACCAATTTCGAAAAAATCGATTTTTTGACAATATCGAGGACGTGCACGCCCTAGGCCGAGCTGCGCGGGCGATGACGTTATCGAAACCGATATTTTCGAAATTGGCCAAATTTCCTCGTGTAACCTTTGTCCAAAATCGTCTGGGGGTTATTTGGGCGCTGATTACGAATCCGACGTCCGTTTTTGAAAATTCCGTCGACTTCAGTAGGTTTTAGATTTTCATCTGGATAATTGAGGGTAGTCGGGTCAGGATCATCGATTTTGCCCAAAATTCGTGGGTCATGGACTTATTCGGGGTGTCGAACACGATGCCGAAGTACATTTGGACGAGTACGGCAGGAGACCGGTCATACCGATAACTGAGGGTGATCGGTGATCCTGACCCGACCTCCCTCAAACGGGAAGTAACCTGCCGAAGTCGACGGAATTTTCAAAAACGAACATCGGATTCGCAATCAGCGCCCAAATAATCCCTTGGTGATTTTGGACGAAGTTTGCACGAGGAAATTTGGCCAGAATCGAAAATATCGGTTTCGATGACGTCATCGCCCGCGCACTCGGCCTAGTGCGCCCACGTACTCGATGGGAAATTGTCAAAAAATCGATATTTTTGACAATTTCCCGTCGAGAGTGACACAATTCGATGGAACTTTTCGTTATGAACAAAATGGTGTTATAGAGAGTGCCAATAACCCAAATATGGGCGAGTAAGAGGGCAGGAAACTTCAACCGCTAGGTCCGCCGCCCTAAAACGGCAGATGGGGCTAAGGCAATTTAGACAGCTGAGAATTTCTGAGCCCGTCTCCGTAAACTACCTTAAGTGCTCTGTTTGCATACGCATTTTGAGGCTGTTAGCTCGCCGCGTCTTCTCGCAGTGGTCCACCGAAATCGGAAAAAAGATGCGTCACGCATATTCGCGCCGCTGTTACTTCGTCCATTCAAAAGCCATATCGCTGTCCTTTAGCACACGACTAGAACGTTTTTCTGGCTACAAAATCGACAAGTTGTTGCCAGATCGATTCGATCTCGACAGAGTTACTGCGCTCTGAACACGCCCTTGCGTCCTGTTTGGCACAAGAACGGTCGATGTTCTCCGCGCTCTAATTCGCCCAGATCACAGTTCTCGATACTCCTAGTAACACCGTTGAAATCAACAGGAAAGGTTCTAATGAATCGTATCAAGCTTGGCCAAATTCGAAAATATCAATTTTCGATGATGTCATCGTCCGTCTGCGACGGCCTGAAGCGGTCTTGTCCTCTCCTCGATGCGAAATTGTCAAAAAATCGATGTTTCCAACATCGGTCGAAATTGACACCATTCAATAGCGCTTTTCACGCTGAACAGAGCAGTACCTTTGCGAGTGTCGAAAACTCAAATCTGGGGATCTGGAAAGTGCAAGAACTCAAGAAACTCCAACCGCTATCTTCCGCCACTCTAAATTGGCACATGGGGCTAAGGCGCTTCAGGAAGATAGGGAGTTGTGAGCATGTCATCGTAAAGTACATTAACGGTCCTGCTCGCATACGCGTTTGTAGGCCGTTAGGTCTCCGCGTCTTCCTGCAGAGGTCGACTGAAATCCGAAAAAAACGTGTCACACAAGGCTAATCTCCATATTCGCGCCCCTGTAACTTTACCTAATCGGAGCACTCAGGAAACGCTGTTATTCCTTCATTATGTAGAATGAGGTATACAAGACTACGTCGCATTCTACTGTTTTCCCTCTGTCGCGCTAGCCGGAATCGCTCTGTCGTTACGCTGGGACGCGTATTCACTCTCTAGCAGGTTGGGCACATCGGACAACTCGTCCGCATTCCTGCTCTGGCTAGAGGAGACCCAGACAGCAGTGGCGCCGCGACCGCACGCATGCCTGCGAGTGAGTATCGTTGCTCGCAGCCGGCTAACCTGTATATTCGCGCCCCTGTAACTTTACCTAATCATAAGCTACACCGTTCCACTTTAACGTACTCCTACAAAGTTTTACTACCTACAAGACCAATGAGTTGCAGCCGAAACGATTGGGACTTAACAGAGTTATTGCGCGCCGAACAAGGCCGCGCGTGCAATTTGCAAGTGGTCGCTCCCACTCGATTTATAGGTTCGATCCTATATGCATTGTGCACGGCACACCCAAGGGCTTGCTGTACAGTCTTATAGCAATTCCTGAGTAGGGCGGCTGCAAATTTGTGATAAAACTCCTTAGACGCTCACTCTACAAGCTGTCCCCCCTCGATTGATAGGTTCGATCTTGTATGCATTGTGCACGGCGCACTCCAAAGGCTCGCTGGACAGTCTTAGAGCAATTCCTAAGTTGGTCGGCTGCAAATTTGTGATAAAACTCCCCAAACGCTCACTCTTCAAGCTGTCGCTCGATCGCTCTAAGGTTGTCGCCCCTATCCGATTGATTCTGTCGGGCCTATACGCATTGTTCAAATCTACTGAGATCTGTAGGTCATAAGATAGAGCTTGAGAAGCTGAGCTCAAATATGTGTTTCTTTTACAAATACTTGATTTTTAAAAAGTTATTTAAAAAGGCCGCTTTGGACCGTTCCAAAGCGGCCTATGTTGACCTTACCGGGATTTCCGGCGAATGAACGGAGGAACATGTCCGGTACCGTATGTCCCTTGACTTGGACCACCTCATCTCCTGCAACGCACAGAAATCAACTCTCCTGAGCTTCAGTGCTTCTACCAACTCGCACGAGCGGCCCGTCAACGTGCCCACATTCAGCGTTGCCACGCGGGTCCTGCTCACGTTACGGGACTTTCGGACTAGCTCAGTTGCCCCCGATGCCGTTCTCGCATCAGGGACCCTCGCATGCTTTCCACACTCGCCGGGCTTTGCGAGTGCGCGTCGGAACCCACGGACGCCGTAGCACTACCTCGAAATACGTGAGCTGAAATGCACCATGTGATACGACGTGGGTCTTCGTAGGCCGGCCATTCACAAGGGCCTGTCGCCTGCCATCGAGTGTCCGTGTTTGGCTTAGCTCGCAGAGCGAGCATTTTCCGGTAGCACCACGTGGAGGAACCGACATCGCCACCCCCCTCCGCCCCCTAATTCTATAATTTTTTTTTTATTTTTAGTTATTGTTACTTAATTTATCATTATGAGAAGAAATAATAAGTTAACATTTGCCTTAAAGCAGCGTAGCAAATAAGAAGCATATAGGGCATCAAAAGATCAGGTCCCACCATGCACTCAAAAAATTTTCCGCAACTTTTATTCGATTGATAGTGTGAATGCCACATACATTAACCATCAAAGTGAGGATATTGTGTTCTTTACATTGCTTCTTGTTGTATCGTTAACAGATCTCAAACTCCATGCGAACATAAATTCTACTATCCCCATCTCATGAAACTATACGATGGAGTAAAAGCGATATAGTGGATACAGTGGCAAAGGTAGGATGCATGACGTCCCCCTCCCCACCCCCTCCCGATAAGGATTGTTTGACAATTATCGTCATTTATAAGGTGCTGCCTCATCAAGCGCCCTCCGAAAACAGAATCCCTGTAGTAAAAGTCACGATTCCAAGACAACTGAACACTAAAGTGCCCCAGTAAGTACTTCATCGCCACTGCCTATAGATCGAGCGCTCGAATGCGCCGAACCATCCCACACTAGCAAATCCTCGAGTTGGTTCAGGCCTAGTCCAGTGAGTCAAGACAGACCCGATTCTTCGGTGAAGCCAGGTAAGGCATGACTATAGGGAACAGCCAGCCGCCGTTAGCCGCTGAGCTTTTGTCAACGAGCGAGCTTACGTTCCCCGGACGGTTGGTCGTTCGAGTTGCAGCAGAGGTCTTCGCAGACTTGTGCAGCGCCGCGGCAGCATGTTCATGCAGCCGGCAGACGCCGCACACTCTGCAGTTCGGCCGTCCGACCGCCCAGACGTCCAATGCGGTGGAGTGACCGTGGCCGTCCGGGCAGCAGTCCGTGTGGCCGCAGCGAGGGGACGCGTCGGCGGCAGCGGCGAGCAGTTGCCGCGACGTCGCGGCCGTAAATCGCGCCGCGCAGTCAGCGTTCCGTCATAAATGCGCAGCTACTCTGCTGGCAGATGGAACAAATGGGCATTTTGAATTGATTGGTCATTCTCCGGAGAGAGGTCGAGGCAGACGGTCGTCGCCCCACTAACCTCGCGTCTCGTCGACTCAGACAGGCATAAATGGTTGGTACTCATTTATCGTGCGATGATTTAGGGCTCATTCCGACGGATCCCCTGGTCGCTGCTCTGCCGTCATCGACGCGGACGTCAGTGTGGCATCGGCGACGACTTCGCTTTGCGGCGCATGGAGCAGCAAACAACAGCGACAAGCTGATATGGCAACCTGGCCGTGGGAGCCGCCTTGCACGGCGTCTGGGGCAGGTTTTTTCGCGACAGCCGCCGCTTACGACACCGCCACCGCCACCGTGGAACGACCCAAGTTCAGCGAGCAGTGGCTTTGGTTTCGAATGACCTTGACGTCTAGTCAGTGTGAGTTGCGTAGCACGGTATTCTCGCCTCCGGACGGCATCCAACACGGCGTCGAGCGACGTCAAACGACGTCGCGTCACCAATCTATCATTCTTCTTCATCGTCGTCGTCATCGTTGTCAGAGCCACCCTCTCCAGCCTCTTCAGTGGTGCCTGTCGCGTCAGCCTACCATGCCTAGCGCCACCACACCGAGCTGGCCTACTCCTACCCTCGTCGCCATCGTCGCCACTCGACCGCCGCCACTTCCACCGTCCAGCAGGTTATCGCCAAGACGGTTCGGGCGAGAAATCGGTTGAAAAGTGACTGCACGCAATTAATTCACCTACGTCGACCTGTCAAGAGTATCGTTCACTCGTCCTCGAATCCAGACCAGCCGACGGCAGACATTAGTTAGGTGGGATAGGGGTGGCGAAGTGGTTTTACGTTTACTCGAGGCAATACGAAAGCTATTCTTGCCGTGTACTCGCTGAAGATCCGAGCAGTCGAAGTATGCAGTTGTACTCATAAGTGTTCCTCATAGTGTAGTGGAAGGGACAGTTTGCGCTTCTCTGAGATAGCTATCGTCGATAACAAATTACATGTGTGGTAACTATGGCTTAACACAGCTGACACTAGAACCTGTACTTGGAAAACACACATTTTTGCCTTGGCGTTGACTAATGATAATAGCCCTCTGAAGCGAGTAGAGTGGGTTAGATAGTGGAAATTAGCTCTTCCTAAAGAAAACAGAACTAAAGTGCTGAGACTATGAATATACATTGTGATAGATATATATTCATAGTCTCAGCACTATAACCATAGAAGAAGTACTGCTACAGGAGGTACAGAAAATGATGGACCTAGGGTTCTTCATAGAACAGGACCTCAGACTCGATGCTCGCTGCCATTACATCCTTGTAGCAGCTATACCGAGAAAACGTTGATCAATCCCATTCGATCCTATGTACCGCGAACCCTTCTGTACTTACTGAAGCGTATAAAACACTTATCAGTTATGAAAATCTCATGCTGATATCAGCTGCCGGCTCATCCCGATATCATGGGTAAGGGCTGAAAGGTTGTTGCTAGGAAAATACTGATGTTCCGTTCGATGGTTTACATTTATCAACCTTTATTGGAATATAATACAGTTTTTATTAATCTCTACAAGGTAAGATTAAGAGATGAATTAGGGAAAGCGCAGCAAGCTTTACTCGTAAGGTGTTTACTAGGTCGAAAGGGAGTTGGTACCGCAATCTTCAAACAGCATGATGCGAAGGATGTAGGCTTGCATTCACTATCACGTAGTAGGGGAAAGTTTGACCTAATCACAGCATTCGAGGTTCTGTTATGGAACCAGCTCCAACATTTTCTTTGAACTGAGTGCGTCTAATACCGGAGGAGGCCCGATGAAATTAGCCACTGCAAGGGCGAGGTTCCATTTCTTCGTTAATTGGGCCGGCACCGAGCTCGACAAACGGCTAAGGTTAGGCATTGTTGTGTGCAAAGCCACCGACTTCAAAAAGAAACTTAATAGGCTAGACTTGTCCTAAGGCGATGTCATGTAACTAACAATGCCCCCGGTTCTCCTCTTAGCGTCGAAGAACAATTCAGGATTGCAGAGAGAGACTAAAGAAGATTGTGTAACCGATGAAGATATAAATTGTGGGACTAGGTAGAAGCCTGCATGCGCTAAAGGCACAGTACTTTGAATTTTAAGCACACTGCGTCACGTATCTCAGGAAAGTTCCAATATGGACATGACACCACCACAGGTGATCGGGCTGAGGTTGAATTCAAGCCTCAGGATGAGCTCAGTGAGCTTCGCAGACTTTAATGTTGCTGCGCGTCTCTATGACCATCTCAGTCAAAAAGCAACGGGGAGATAACGACCTCACTCTTGTCGGTGCCAGCACGTAACCCGGAGGGCTAAACGCATTTGCGTGATGTAAAACATACATCGACGACTTAAAAACGCTGCTAATATGAATGCTGACAGTAAAGTTAGTAACTTTAGGCTGATTGGTATAATAAATGGTATTCAACTTACCGTTAGTATGCAGAAAATATCGCGTTCAACTAAGCAAAGGCTTAAGGAATAAAGGATAAGGGTGAAGGAGAATAAAGGTTTAAGGGGCAAGAGTAAGGATAAAAATTTGGGGTGCGCCTCACATTCTACTTTTACGGTATGCCGTTGAGATCATTTGAATGTGTCTTCGGGCCAGATTTTAACTTGCCATGGTCAGATGGTGGAGAATTCAGAGTTTTATCCCTCATGGACAGCACGGTACCAGTTCGTCGACACCACCGGGGGAGGGGGGGGGGGGGGGTGCCAAACCATGGCTTGATTGGGCGAGCCGGGAACTGGGAATCTCGTTTGGCGGCATGCGAGCTCTGACTGCGCTACTACGCGCCCCCAAAGAACGAATAATGCTTGGCAATGCCAAATTCTTGCACAATAATTCTCTACTGACGCAAAAGGAATTTATAACCAAGTGAGAGAGGATCAATCAATTTAAAAGTGAAAACGTTTATAAATCGGCGACCGGAAACACCTGGACTCAGGGCGCATCTCGGAGAGGATGAAAAGGACAGAACGGTTGATCCTCTCGCAACGGAAGAGTGCACTCAACGGTTTCAGAAGCCAAAGTTCTTCAATAAGAAATACGTAGGAGCTACTACTTGACTCCGCCGTTGAACAAAGACACACTTCTACACCCCATTCAGCAACAGGGATCTCGGAGATACTGTGGCAGAGAGTAGGTACCAAGGGTAGTGCAGGCAGACGAACAAGGTGCACGAAGCAGCAATAACTGGTAGCCAACAGAATGGAGATAAGAGTTGAGCAGCACAGCGATATCGGCTTTGACGATGCCGCCACGACGGTCAACGGCGCCAGTCGCGCAATGATGTTCAGGCTGCAGCTGTTATGAGTTCAGGACGTGAATCGGCATCGATTGGTATTGAGGATCTCGAGCCTGAGCCTCGTCGGTCGGCTCGGCTGGTTGGGCGAGGGGACAGGGGGACGTTGGCGCGCTTGCTGCCACGCTGAAGCAGCAAAAGTGCGACACCAGCAGAGACGATACATTCGCCAACCACGGTGCTCACAGGGCCTGCGCGAGCAGATCGAGCACCGCTTCGCCACCAGTCGCTGTGCATGTGTCGGCAGAAAGCTTATCCATTCCGGCACTCGTGCTATAAATCTCCGAGAATCGAGGTGCACGGCGCAGTTCACGTCGAAGGCGACGGCGCTGACATTCGTCATCACCGAAGGCTTTCAAAATGGGCAGCGTGGCTTTCTCAGCTCATCTGCATACAATTATGTGAATATGGTGGAACTGATAGCTTTAGCCTCTGCACGAGCAAACGAATAATTTTATTATTAAATCTAAAGTCTATGCAGAAGGAATCTATCTCTAGCACACATAAATCTTCCTGAAATTGTTCGAGAAACTTGGTTGGAAAGGGGGGCATATCATAAGTATGTATACACCAACACCCATTTTTGAGTGGAACGAATTTAGTCGCGAAAACTGCTGATCTGGAGATCGAATGCTAGCCATTGCCTGCCGACAGGCGCTAGCTATATACACGAGAAATTCTATTGCTAGTTGCCAGAATGCGGTTGAATTCTCCCAACTTCCACGGCCACATTGGGTTCTCATTGCAGGTCTACTAACAGTTCTGAATATGATTACTTCAGGGCCTCGGTCAAGTTCTGTGAACAACTGAATCGCAAGGCCGTGCGAGATTTGTGCAGTGAACTGTATATAGAACTGGTATTTGGAAAAAGCGTAGGACTAATAAATACACAAATAAATAAATATATAAATATAAATATAAATATATGTAGATACACAGATGCAGGATTCGACCTTCGAGCTGCTTTGACATGATTCGATCCAACATCATTTCCATAAGCGATGTTTCGAACTGAAATTAATTTGGCTCCAATTGTGACTCTAGGTGGCTCAGAAGTATCGAAACTTGTCACGTTCCTAGAACAAGTTGTGCAGGCCTTCAAGCTTAAACAACTAGACTGCATCTTGCGTTAATGAGTCAGATATCCGATACGACTATCCGAAATCCGGGGTCCGCAAAATCGCCCTTATGTGAATCATCTAAAAATCCGCGGCTCTCAAAATTGCCGTTATCCGAATCATCCAAAAATCCGGGGTCCGCAAAATCGTCCTTATCCGAATCATCCAGTTATCCGAAGATTTTCGATCGGACTCACTGTGTAGTATGTAGGTGGTGTCTGTAAGCAAATACTGACAATTAATCTTTGACCAATCCAATTATCTTCACAATAAAAAAATAGTCTGTGCAAGATTGGGTGTGGGTGCGTCTATACTTGTGATGCGCGTGTAACACTGGACTCAACTTTTCCAATTCAACTCTCCGAAACTTTTTGAAAAGAAAGAGGAATTTCGAAGAATTTCATCATGACTTCTACTAATAGGTTTCCAACACTCAGGCTTTGTTTGTCGTTAGTCCTATCACAAACATGCGACGATTAGAACTCGTGCATGTGACGAACTGTACTCAAACAAGAAGCGTTGTGCGTTTTCGCAGCACAGTGGCAGCAACACATGCTGCCGTCCTACTGCGGATGGCACGTCAAACGTGGAAAAATCTGAAATGTGTTCCCTCAGAAGCAAAGATACCACGCTTTATTTAAAACTCCATCCAACGGAAGACAATGAATGTGTGTGCTGTTCCAACGCCATTTTATTCTAGTCAGCGCAGGAACGCGTTTCTATTGTCCGATCAGTCCAGCATCCTAGTGCTCGAGTACCGTAACGTGGGTGTTGGCCGAACCGTGTCGGCTGGAGCAAAACAAGGGAAACAATGGAATGCAACACAATCATGGCGAGACTCCAAATGAGGTGATGCAGCACGGGTTATGAAGATATTTATGTTCTGATGTCACCATGACAGAGGGAATTGTGCTGTGCCCAGGTCTCTCGAGTTCGACTTATTTCTTTGCTGAACTGAATTTTACATTTGTCTAACATTGCAAGAACTATCGTTTGCTACCAGACCTGTTCTAAAGGAAAGGCAAGAAGAGCGTGTATTTAAAAATAAACTCATCTCTGGGAGATCGGACTCCTCTCTTTCCAGCAAGGCACGCATTCCTACTGTTCCATTCCAGCCCACAGACAGAGATTCGAGACTATTAAGTGGAGGAAAAGAGACGACTGTTCGCTGATTCACGCGCTAATAGGTAACTACTCTCTTGTCAGTTTGTTCATGCTAACCCCTCCGAACACGGCTGACGCAAGCCATGATAGCATATCATTCGTGATTGAAGAGGGGGGTAGACTAATACCAGAACCATACTGAAAGATTAAAAGATTCACTGGTGTTTCCATCGATTAACACTTGACGCCCTACAGTACCGGACATGCCGCAGCGTCCAACAAGCACAAGTGGCGCTAAAGATGAGAAGCGGCGCAAAAGGGCGCCAGAGAGCGCCGTTTTCCGCTCGCCCCGCGTCGCGCCGGATGCAAGTCGCTTTAGGGCGCGGCGTCCTCAACTTCTGGACGTTAGGTTGATGGAAGGCGCTTATCCAGGCGTTCGGACGAGCATGGCCTTCTGTTTGGAGCTAACTGCCGGCATGACGCACGCTCTGAACAATGCATATAGGCCCGACAGTATCAATCGAGTGGGTGCGACCGCTCGCAGAGTGACGTTAGGCTGATGGGCTGATGGAAGGAGCCTATCCATGCGTTTGGACGAGCATAGCCTACAGATTGGAACTAACTGCCGGCATGGCTTGCTGTAAACAATGCATATAGGCCCGACAGAAGCAATCGAGTGGGCGCGGAAGCTTGTAGAGTAGGAGTTTGAGGAGTTTTATCAGAAATTCCCAGCCGCCCTACTCAGGAGTTGCTCTAAGACTGTCAATTTTGCCTTCGGAATGCGCCGTGAACAATGCATATAGAATCGAATCTATCAATCGTGTGGGCGCGGCAGCTTGTAGAGTGAGCGTGGGAAGTTTTATTAGAAATTCCCAGCCGCCCTTCTCAGGAGTTGCTCTAAGACTGTTAATTTTGCCTTTGGAATGCACCGTGAACAATGCATATAGAAACAAACCTATCAATCGAGTCGGTGTGACATTTTGTAAAGTGAGCGTATGGGGAGTTTTAACGAAAATCCCTAGCCTTCCTACTCAGGCATTGCTCTAGGACTGTCCGGCTTGCATCTGGAGTGCGCCGTAAACAATGCATGTAGAATCGAACCTGTCAGTCGAGTGGGCGCGAAAGCTTGTAGAGTGAGCGTTTGGGGATTTTTATGAAAAATTCTCAGCCGCCCTGCTCAGGCATTGCTCTAGGACTGTCCAGCTTGCATCTGGAGTACGCCGTAAAAAGCAGTGAAGCTTCTTCCGCTCTTTTACTCCTTCCGTCCTTGCGTTTTCGGCGCTCGCAATGACACCGTTCTATTCAGCTCGATGAGCTCTATCGAACGGTGTCAATCTCGACCAATTTTGAAATATCAATTTTTTTGAAAATTTCGCATTAGGTACGTGGTCGCAGCGAACAACCGATGGCGTCACCGAAAATCACTGTTTTCGAATTTGGCCAATTTGGGTACCATTCGATAGCGCTTTTGATGGTGAGTGGAACTGTATTAATAAAGTAGTGAAAACTGTGATGTGAGCGAGTTAGGGCGCAGAGACCATCGATCGTTGATGTGCCAAGTTGCACGCGCGGCCGTGTTTGGAGCGCGATAACTCTGTCAATTGCGAACCCTTCCGGCTGCATCTTGTGGATCTTGCAGTCAGTAAGAAGTTCTAATAGTAAGCTAGATGTAGCTGAAGAACGGGCAAGGTTACAGTGGTGCGAATATGCAGGTTAGGCTTGTGTGACACGATTTTTTCCGAATTCAGTCGACCACTGTGGTATAACGCGAACTGCTAACGGCCTGAAGGCGCGTAGGTCAGCAGAACAGTAAAGGTTCTTTACAATAACATTCTCACATCTCCCCAGCTGCCTATACTGCCTCCACCCGAGCTACCACTTTAGGACGGCAGACTTAGCTGTTCGAGTGTCTTCCGCCACTAGTCGCCCATATTTGAGTTTTCGATGGCCCTATAGCGTCGTTCTGTTCATCTCGAGGAGCTCTATCGAATGGTGCCAATCTCAACGAATTTCGAAAAAAATCGATCTTTTTGGAGTTTTCCATCGAGGAAGAGGGCACTCAAGGCCGAACCTGCGCGCACAATGACGCCATCGAAAATCTACAGTTTCGAAATTGGCCAAATTATTTCGTCCAACCTTCGTCCAAAATCATCTAAGGAGTGATTTGGGGCGCTGAGCACGAATCCGACGCCCGTTTGTGAAAATTTCGACGATTTCGGTTTTGGATTTTCCTCTGAATAGCTGAAGGTGGTTGGGTCGGGATCCCCGATTTTGCCCAAACTTCGTATAGGGGCTGTGGGTTACTCGGAATGATGCCGAAGTTCATTTGGACGATTACGGCAGGAGACCACCCATACGATAACTGAGGGTGATCGGTGATCCTGACTCGACCACCCTCAAATGAGAAGTAACCTATTGAAATCGGCGAAATTTTTCCAAACGGACGTCGGCTTCGTAATCAGCGCCCCAAATAACCCCTTAGATGATTTTGGACGAAGCTTGGACGAAAAAATTCAGCCAATTTCGAAACTATCGCTTTTCGATGACGTCATCGTCCGAACAGGTTCGGCCATGAGCGCCCTTGACATCAACGCGAAATTGTCAAAAAACCGATTTTTCCGAAGTTGGACGAGATTCACAGCATTCGATAGAGCTTTTCTAGCTGAACAGAACGGTGCCATCGCGAGCGTCGGAAACAGGGGTGTGAGTTTACCGGTTAACAATTTACCGGTTTAACAGATTTACCGGCATTTTCACGATAAAGTCTTTTAACGAAAATTTTCGGTAAATTCCCAAATTTACCGGAAAATTTAACGACTTTTTTCATACAAAATCATGTTCTTATTTATCGAATAGAGAAGGAAACACACTACCGATCCCAGTTTAGAAGTGATTGCTGCTATCTTCTCTGAAATTAGCGTTCGTGGTCCTCAACCTCATTAAAACATCCATGCCCATATCAGGAGGCGGAGATGGTGCGCTCCAGTGTGAAAGCGCGCTCCACTGGAATAGTACCTTGACACTGACATTCCCCGGCGGAGAGTCTTTGGATACACCGCCCTCAGAAAGGGTCGGGGCGAGGGGCGCGCCGAGGACAAGATGTCTGGGTCCCTGCCTTCACATGGAGACATCGTATTTCTAATCACTTCCCTTGGCCCTGCAGCTCTATCCTGAACTGATTTCATTCTTAAGACAAGAGTCAGAATCTTGTTCACCATATTTGGAGGAAAGGAGTTTTCAACTGCAGCGCCAAGGCTTTCTTGAGGTTCCGCCACATTTCTCAGTACTAAGGCGTCGTCCGCATTTTCCGACAAGTACGGCAACACCTTAGCGAGATATGTCATGACAACAACACGACCATCCACTAGAAATTCTTCAACACAAGAAAAATTGTCTGATCCTTGGAGAGAGAGGACGGTGAGCGGGTTTTGCGCACAATTACGGATAAGCCTCCAATGTAGAACTCCTGACCGGAATCACCCATAGTCTCTAGTGGAGAAAATTTAAAGGATTGTGGTGAAAACTGACAGAATCTAGAGAGACGAGCGACGTTCTCCTTTCCTCATCTGCCTCCATAACCGAACCGACTGGAAAATGACTTCAGAGTTCCCCGAGATGTCTTCTATTAGCTGTTAGGTTTTTGGACGACGTCACTCCAATTGACGACGGTTTCGCGCGTAGCAAACTTGTCCAAATAGGGCGGCGCGAGCAGGGCGGGAAGTGAGCGGCGGGCAGCACGGTGTACCGAACGAATGCCCCCCCCCCCCCCCCACATTCCCCACACGACATGAGACAATTTGGACTAGAGATATTGAAGCACTCAGAATAGACGATCGCCAGAGGAATAAGAAGAAGATACGCTCATGTCTTGTTACCGTAACTTAGTCCAAGATGTAAGGCATCGGAATGTACTCCGCTAGTCTACCTGATCTGATGGACTCTTAAGGCCTTCGCACACTTTCGCCGCTACGCCGCAGCCCTATCTTTAAGCATGGGGCAGAGACGCAGAAACGCCTCGCGAGGCAAATCGATATCTATGGCAATCGTGGTGCCGCGCCGCGTGGCGGCGAAAGTGTGCGAAGGCCTTTAGGCCTCGTACATACTTTCCGTCGCCGCGATGGAATCCCGGAGACGAATTTTGCAGAGCGATGCGAAAGAATTTGAATCTCTCTGCGCTCGTCGTATCGCCCACCGCTGTGCAAGGAAGCGCGACGGCGATCCGTCTAGGGCCAGCGCTAAAAACCGCGCGCGGCGCAAAAAAGTATTCCATGCCCGCGATGGGCGCGGGAAGCCATCGCGCATGCAGATCGCCACTGTTGCGGCGGCCGCGGCGAAGTTCCCTTTGGCTGTTCGACCGCGTGCGGCGGAATGGCCACGAATTGAGCGCCACGATGGCATCGCGGCGGTGGAAGTATGCCCCCGGCCTTAAGCTGTTTTCCCATATAAGAAGAGAAAGAAATTCGCTATCATGACACATTTCGTTCTTTTTTCTGAAGTGCCTGGTTTGCTCCAAAGTACAGCTTAATAGTTCAAAAAAGTGGTAGTATAAGGTGTGAATCATTCCTTCATCGAATGAAACGATAATTGTGATAATTTCAAAAAGCAGTTAATCTGTTAATCCAAAAAGAAATATAGCAATATTCGATTGAATGTCGGATGTTCCAGAAATGTTTTTGAGTTTAATTAAGCTGTTTCAGAGTTTTAATTAAGCTTCTATTTTTCTTAAAGCAATCACAATATAGATCATTACACTTGTGCATTGTTAGGCTTTCGCTTAGTTTGTTTGCTTTAGGATGACGTATGCATGATAAAATGGAGATGATATGGTTTTTCTGAACGTGATGATGTTTCGGTTAAAAGCTTTACGCTTTTTTACATTACCGCAGCTTAAAACCAGTTGTTCTTAAAGGATTATTAAATTTAAAAAATTAACGGATTAACCGAATTTACCGGAACTTACCGGCGAATTTCCGCGTTAAAAAATTTGCGGTAAAAAATTTACCGGCGGCAAGTCAGCGCATACCACTGGTCGGAAACTCAAATATAGGCGAGTAATGGCGGAAGAAACTCACAGCTGCTCTCCGCCGCTCTGAAATGCCAAATGGGACTAAGGCAGGTTAGGCAGCTGGGGAGTTTTGGGCACTTCATAATAAAGTACCTTAACTGTTTTGCTCGCCTACGCATTCGTAGGCTGCTAGTACATTGCGTCTTCCCACAGTGGTCTTCTGAATCGTGTCACGCAAGCCTAACTTGCATTTTCGCACCGCCGTAACTTAGTCCGTTCATGAGCTACACCGTCGTGCTTTAGTGTGGTTCAATAATCCTAGGCTGCCTACAAAATCCACAAGCTACAGTCGGAAGGGTTCACACTTGGCAGAGTTACCTCGCTCCAAACACGCCCGAGTAAGGGCGGAAGAAACTTCACTGTTGCCGTTCGCCGCTCTAAAACGGCAGCTGTAATAAAGGCAGGTTAGGCAGCTGGAAAGCTGTGAGACAGTGTCATTGCGAGTGCCGTACCTTAAGTGATCTGCTAGCCTATGCATTTGTAGATCGTTAGCTCATCGCCTCTTTCCGCAGTGAACGACTGAAATCGAAGAAAAATATGTCGAGATAGCCCGACCTGTATTTTCGCACCATCGTAACTTTGTCCGTTCTTTGGCTACATCGCTGTGCTCTGGCGAACTGCTAGAGCTTCTTACTGACTACAAAATCCACAAGCTGCAGCCGGAAGGGCTCACACTTGACAGAGTTATCGCTCTCCAAACACGCCCGCGAGCGGTCGCGCCACCTTGACTGATAGGTTCGATCGTACAAGCATTGTTCTCGTGCACTCCAGATGCAATCTGGACAGTCTTAGAACAACTCCTGAGTAGGGCGGCTAGGAATTTCTGATAAACCTCCTCAAACTCTCACTCTACAAGCTTTCGCGCCCACTTGATTGATAGGTTCGATTCTATATGCATTGTTCACGGCGCATTCCAAAGGCATGGTGGACAGTCATAGAGCAAATCCTGAGTAGGAAGGCTAGGAATTTCCGTTAGAGCTGCCCATACGCTCGCTCTACAAGCTGTCGCTCGTTCTACAGGTTGTCGCGCCCGCTCGATTGATTCTGTCGGGCCTATATGCATTGTTTACAGCAAGCCATGGCAGTTATTTCCAATCCGAAGGCTATGCTCGTCCGAATGCATGGATAAGCTTCTTCCACCAGCCTAACGTCTAGAAGTTGAGACGCCGCACACTAAAGCGAGTTGCATCCGGCGCGACGCGTGGCGAGCGGAAAACGGCGCTCTCCGGCGCCCTTTTGTGCCGCTTCTCATCTTTGGCGCCGCTTGTGCTTGTTGGACATAGCGACATTTCCTGTACTGTAGTGCGGAGCAGATGGGTATTCAAAGTGCTGTAAAAGCAAACCTGGAGTTTATTCAAAGAAAGAGACGAAGTGGTTTTGACAGTTTTAGTCTTCCCTTCCGGCGGCGTGGTTGAGATTGTGTCTAATCAGCTTGGAATGTTGCGGACTCTCCGAGAGTATAAGGTATTTAGAAGACTAGGCGCCGTGATACTCGGTGGGAGTGAAATTGAAATGGTGATTTTTTTTCAAATTTCCAAGTCGTTATAGTGACTTTCTATTTTTTGCCAAGTTCTAGCACAAGGTAAAGAATTGCTAAGAGTTTAGGAATCTGACGGTTATTCAATTGACTTTTTGATGGAAGGCCATGCATTGGTTAAAATAGAGTATTTGAATCAGCAATTTACCAAGTCCCCTAAAAGGTGTAGTGATTTAGATGAAAGATGTCCCACTAAAAAGAAAAAAAAAGTTAAAAAAGCAAAAGTTCTAAAACACTGTTTGGCTTGAGCTGAAAATAACACAATAAATATGTAAATATTGAATCAGATTCGATTAACATTAGCAAGTAAAATTCTAAAAATTTAGGGTACTTGTGAAGCAAAGGGCCCGTGGTGCCGTGGGGTTACCGGGAAACATGTTAACGCGGCAAACCCACGGCACCACGAGGCCGGTAGTTATGAAGCATCCGTCCTCGGGTGCCGTGGGTTGCCGCGTTTCCGTTGCCGTTGCCGCGTTAACCTGTTTCCCGACAGCCCCACGGCACTACGGGCCCTCTGCTTCATAAGTACCAAATTTAGTTGTACTGCTTTACCCTTCAGGACACTTTTCGATTTTGATTAACGATTTACGATTTTTTTCGCAATCATGACGGTTTACGAAATTTCGGATTTCATTTGCGCACACCCTTGTTAGGGATCTTTGAGTGTGTGCGCGACGCGCGATGCGGTATAGTAATAAGCAGGGATATGCGGATTTTTTTTTTTCGAGAAAAGCGGAACACGGAATACGAAACGAAAGAGCTCAAAAATGGGCGGAAACAGAAATACAAAACACGGCACGGAAATGACTCAGAACTCATTACTTCATTTAATTTTTCATAAATATATACCCATAATGGTAGTAATAACTAAGTTGTCCTAGTACTTTCAATCAGTAGGATAGATCCAATGTCCCCTACGGAAAGCATTGTTAACAACCTAAGAGTGCTTATAGAACTCTAATCTAGATTTCGTCTTCCAGGCAAGACTTCCAATTATAAGGGAAAGGGTAAGCATGCTACGAATATGGAATTTGATACTTCGTTCATACGACCATGAAACCTTCTGTGGTCTTATACTACTCGGCAGTAGATCATTGCAAGTTGAGAAAAAATCCAAATTGGTTATCACCCTTGTTTTAACATAGAGATGCACCATGGTTCGAAAGCGACACAATCACAAAAATGCGACGCATAGTAAATCGCTTTCTTCAGCCTTTTGTTTGATTTCGAGAGGTAAATGAAGGCAGCGCAAAGCAGTGATGAGTCACCATTTCCGTTCCGTCTTCCGCCTCAAAAGAGAGCGGAACGCGGAACAGAAGGAAAGGACTAAAAACGGCCGGAAACCGGAATACGGAACACGGAAACGGAAATTCCGCACATCCCTTGTAATAAGCTCCCATATCGATTCGTCGCGTCGCGCGATCGTGCACACTAAAGGCTCCCTTAGGCCCCGTTTATACTTCGTCGCGGCGCGACGCAATGGCCATGCATTGAGGCCAAATTGATCGATCGCGTCGCACAATCAATATGGCCACTATACGTAGCGTCGCGTCGCGCCGCGACGAAGTATAAACGGGGCCTTAGGGTACCACGTTTTTAAACTATTACCGTAAGACTGATTGTTGCGGGGTGATCAGGCTTCTGGAACGTAGATCATCATGCCAAAGCCATGTTAATCTATAATGTAGCCATGGGACTGTGGAATAGGGATGTTTCATACTGTTTGGAGCGATTTCGGATGGAACATTTTTGAAAGGCATGCTATTTGGCGTTTCTATAGTGCTAGCACTTAAACGCGCTCGCATTGTATCACCTAGGAACAAGTGTTGCGAGACCATCATGACCAGGGATGTGCAGAATTCCAGTTTACGTGTTCCGAATTCCCACTTCTGACCGTTTTTAGTCATTCCGTTCCGTCTTCCGTTTTTTCTGGGCCGGAAGACGGGACGGAAACAGTGTTTCATCACTCATTGAATTTTTTGCACTAACTACATATGAGTTCATTCACCACTTAAACTTAAGCGAAAGGCTGAAGAAAGAGATCAGCTATGCGTCGCTTTTTTTGTGAACGTGTTGCTTTCAGACCGGTGTTGCATCCAGATGTCGAAGCAGTGTGATAACCAAATACGACTTTTCTCTCTTTTCTTGAAGCAACGGGCAGCCGAATAGCACAAGGCCAAAGCGAGTTTCATGAGCGTTTCAATCAAGAATCAAATTCAAATTGGAGCATGTTTCCCTAATAATCTTAGGCCTGGTTTGGAACACCAATTCCAGATCGGAGTTCTACAAATACTCCTAGGTTGCTGACATCGCTTTCGGTAGGGGACATTGGAACTATCCTAGTCGGAGAAGGGCATGCGGTGTCTTGTTTCTCCACCTCGCCCTTTGAATTTGTCCCAGAGCTTCAGCTACTGCCAAAATGATACTATGGTACCCTTGCGAACTCAGGGAGTGGATGTCGTACCATGGGATGCTGAGCGCAACTGTAATCTATAATCATGGAAAAACTTTGAGGAAGAGCACGAAATTCCTTTGACAAGCAAAAGCATAAGCGAAAGCATAAATAGGCACGACGCTTTCACAAAGGCTGCTATGTCGAATATACACCTTACCTTTGGAGCAATCTTTCTAAAGAAAATTAGAAAAAAAACAAGAAACAAGCAATGTCTTCATTATGCCAACAGTAGACAAAGTTTAGCATAACATAAAGGGACTGCAATAAGCATGTTCAAAGTTTTCTTATTGAATTGGACGATCGGAACTGGATAATCCATTGCGGATCGAGATCGCATACCGCCGAACATCGGACGCTACTATCGTGCTAAGTTCATCACCAGTTCAGTTCGTTTCGCTAAGTTCAGTTCACTCAAGCGTATGCATGCTGGTGCTCGCGCTTACAGTTCACTCCACCATATCGAAGAAGAAGGGAGGGAGCGGAGCGGCAGAGCATGACTGGAAGTCGTCCAAATTCTCACGATGCAGTATAATTTCCCACGGCCGTTGTGTAAAGTACTAGAACATACAGTATTATAATATCACTGTAAAGAGGAGGGAGCACGACAAGTTCAAAGAGCGTCGACCGAGCGAGGTGAGTGCGCTCCTGCACGTCACTACACATGATGCCCAGACAGACTGCAGTAGCTCTCCGAGAATGCATTCATTCGGTCATTCCCTTCCATATTTCCTCGTGTCTTTCCCTTCACACATTTTTCGTATTCGCCAACATCTTTGCCAACACTTTTTCACTTTCAGTGGTCATCGTTCTAGAGAATAGAACGTTTCAACAGATGATGAGCAAGCTCTTAACTACTTCAGCGGGGTCAATTTGAATTCCAGAAAAAAATGTTGCAAAATTTTTGACTCAACCTAATATATATAATTTTTAGGTCGGACATTTTTCAAACCAAATTGGGCATTTTCCACGTCAAATTGGACACTTATCACGAACTCTTCCAAATCGAGATGACCTTTAAGCAGGTTAAGCTACAGATTCACTAAGATGGTTTGAATAATTATTTGTTTAACAGAAATTTAGTATAACTTTCTTTGAAAATTTCACGTTCACCTGTGTCAAGATGTGTAATAATTTTATAAAAATTCGATTTTTTGAAAGAAGATAATAAGTTAGATGTTGTGTTAAAGCGCAGCAAGGAAGCATGCAGTGCATTAAAAGACTGGATCGCGCCATGCACTCGAAAAGCAAGTCGCAATGTTTATTTGATTGATAGTGTAATTACTGCTCACATGCAGCAAGAAAGGCAGGATATGTGATTTTTTCAATTGTTTATATTGCACAATTTGCAGGCGTGAAACTGAACGCAAACAGAAATTTTGCTATCGATCGAATAACAATCGAGAATTTTCGGAAGATGGCATGGCGCAACCTCTGTTTTGACAACAGAAACTAGCCGTCTTCCTGCCCCCCAAGACAAACGTTGAGTCGTTATTTTTTTTCAAAAAATAAAATTTTTATAAAAGTTCTATCAATGTGTTCACTTATTGGGTAGATGAATCAAAAATTCAAAGAAAGTGCGCGCTGGCTCCGCATACGTTAATCTAAGGGCCGAACATGGTCCACTGCAAATGAAGCTTCGGTCTTTCAAGCGTTTGGCATCTAAAGCCATTTTATCATATAAGTAGCACTCAGAATTGTTACTTGATAACAAAGCGAACTCGGAATGTATGTGTTGCTGATTGATGCTATCTCACGTCTGTCTTATACAGCGTAATAAATTGGTTGATTGAATGAAAGTTATGCTAAAATTGTCCTTGAACAAAAAATTATTCTATGGTTTTAGAAGAGTCTCTAGTTTAACGTAGATGAAGCTCATTTCAATTTGGAAAAGTTCGTTTTGATTTCAAAGTTCAGGCAAACAAGGGAAGGTTCCCCACTCAAGGTGAGTTTCTGCGATGCTATTTTGATAGGATGTAGGGCCCTGTGAGCGGGTCCAGAACCACAGTTAGTTTTTGCTGAACGCCCTTTTAAAGACCTGAAGAGAAGGTCTGAAAGCGTGCGCACAACTATCATCACCCCCTACGACACCTTACGATGTGTGCCTCGTAGGCGCAGTCGGTAAGAGTGCTGCCTCATAGGAGCACACCGGAGGAGATTTAGGTTCGAGTCTGCACACTGTCGAAATTTTCGCACATGTTAGTTTGCTGTTATTACGCTTTCTCATGATCGAAGGAGCCAATTTTAGGCCATCAATGCTTACAACAAACCAAGGCTGACTATTTGCGCCTTCATATGTGCTGGTTTTCCAACAATGCCTATCTGCACCGTATCATTTCTCTGGAAATAGAAAGTCCTGTCTTGTCTTCCCTTCTAGTCAACAGCTGTGGTACAAATCCAGGACCCGGGTGTATAATATTCAACCGTAAGGTACGCGTATTTGTGTGCAGTTACGGTATTATTGGTGATATGGTATGATGTAGTGGTGGTGCAGATAGGCGTTGTTGAAAAACTCGCACTTATGAAGGCGCAAATAGACAGGCTTGCTTCGTTGTAAGCATTGATGGTCTAAAATTGACTCCTTTGAGCATGAGCCACGGATCTCCCTCGATAGAGAGCCTTCGGGCTCTCTTGTTAAGAGGGATCTCGGGCCGCTTGTCGCAGAGCCACGTGGCGTGTTCCCGGGTGGTGGATAGACGAAGTAAACGCGAACCAAAACTAAGTGCGACCGCGTACTCCCCAGAGACGCAAGCGGAATGCAGGGGTGGAGTCCTTGCTCCTGCTGTGTCGGGTCGACGCGTTCCTTGTGCGTGGGAGCGGCATGTTCATGCACAGTGCGCGTGGATATGTCCGTGACTGTGCGGATTGTAACTGTGTCGGCCCGGCCAAAAGCTTACACTCGGTAAACTGGGAGTACATCGTAAGGCGATTCGAGGCCGCCTCAAAAGTCTCGCCTCGTCCCTTCGGGCAGTCTGGCTGGTTTTTCCGAGTTTTTCGCCCGCACGACAGAGCCTGACTAGCTACCCGTGTTGTATTGCAGTCAAACATAGCAGCACTAAAGGGCCTCATTCCCCTGACCCCGAAAGAGCCCCCATTTCTGCAGCGATTGGAAGGACGAGTACGGAGAGGCTGCTAAAATCTCAGGGCATAACCAGGCTGCGCAAACTGAGGACTAGGATGACGATCTGTACTTACAACGCCCGCACACTTGCATCGGAAGCATTTGTCGAGGACCTGATGATGTAAGCCACGAAGATCAAGTACGACGTCATCGGACTGACAGAGACGGGAAGATACCACCCCCTACACGCCGCCTACGACTCCGGAGAAGAACTGTTCCTCGGAACATGCGACAGCAGGGGAGTAGGCGGCGTTGGTGTACTCGTCAACACGCACTTGGCCATGAACATCATCGATTCGTACGAGTCTCTGACAACCGAATCGGACGTCTGCGACTGAGGCGATGTGGTTCCGTGCCAGCTTTGACTGTGTTCGTTGCGTATGCCCCAACATCCGACTACGACAACTAAGAGGTCGAAGCCTTCTACGTGGAGCTGGAGAAGTTCTATAAGGAAGATCACACCTTCTACAAGGTGATCGTCGGCGACTTCAACGCCAAGACCGGGCCACAAAGGTCGCCGGAAGAACTTCACATCGGAACCCACGGTTTGGAGTGGAACGAGCAAGGTGAAAGGCTGTCTGAGATTATCATGTCGACCAAGACCATCCATGGAAACTCACAGTTCCAGAAGCCTCCCTCCCTACGATGGACCTGGGAATCCCCCGGTTCCACAACGAGATCGACCACATCATCTTCAGTCGCAAGAATAGCCTGACCGACGTCTCCGTTGTCCCCAAGTTCTAAACGGGATCAGAACACCGCCTCCTTCGTGCGAGGTTCCGCTTTTCGCGTCAAGGAGAGAAGGCCGCAAAGTTCAAGAAGGGGAATCCCAGATCGACCATCAACTGGGACCTCTACACCTCTCTTGCCGGCCTTTGGGAAGATACCGTCATGGACAACATCGACAAGGATACGACCGCTTCGTGCACCATCTCCGCAATAGTGTTAAGGGAACCGAGAGTTTGAAGACCACCAAGCGACTTCTGTCTCCGGAAACTCTCGAGCTGATACGCCAGCGTGGAGCAGCACGAGCATCAGGCAACTACAAGCTGACGACCGAGCTTGCGAAGCTATGCAGAGCGGCGATAAAGGAGGATCTTCAGGAGAGAAGGGCGAAAGTTTTGGCAGAAGCTGCAGAGGCAGGGTTGAGCATCTGCAATGCCCGCCGGAACTACGCCAACTTCAAGACCAAGATGACCGCTCTCCGACGTCCTGACCGCGGAACCGTCATCTCTTCCAGAAGGACCGTGGAGAAGGTCATCCACGACTTCTACTCCGATCTCTTCGATAGCCACGTCTACCGCCCCCATGCCATCTTCCGCAGGATGGATAAATCGTTCCCTCTGTTCTCCCTTCCGAGATCCGACATGCCATCTCGTCGGTGAAGAAACGTACAGCACCCGGTCCTGACAGGATCAGACCCGAACACCTGAAGAACCTCTCGCCAGCGCTCATCAACACCCTGGCGCGGCTCTTCACGCGCTACCTGTTGGAGTGCAAGGTTCCATCTCAGTGGAAGACCAGCAGGACCATCTTGCTTGACAAGAAGGGAGACGTGCACGACATTGGCAACTATCGCCCGACCTGCCTGCTGTCCGTAGTCTACAAGCTGTTCACTCGAGTCATCCTGAATAGGATCAGCAGAACGCTGGACGAAGGACAAACAGGATTTCGGAGAGATTCAGCACGATCGACCACATAACCCATTACGAAGCTATTCGACGTATCGCGAGAGTACAAGCTGCCGCTGTGCCTTACGTTCATCGACCTGAAGAAGGCATTCGACTCCGTCGAGACTAAAGCGGTCCTCGAAGCCCAGATTACTCAGGGCGTTCCTACTCAGTACATTAGAGTCCTTCGAGAGCTGTACAGTGGATTCACGACCAAGATCTCTCCATTCTATAACGACGTCGTCATCGACGTGAAGAGAGGGGTTCGGCAGGGGGATACCATATCCCCGAAGCTCTTCAGCGCCACCTTCGAAAACGTCATCCGCGAACTAGAATGGAAAGACATGGGAGTGAAGGTTGACGGCCGGCAGCTGCACCATCTGCGCTTCGCTGACGACATCGTGCTCATAACACCGAGCATCAGTCAGGCGGAGCGAATGCTAGCCGACTTCGATCGTGTATGTGGGAACGTTGGACTGTAGCTGAATCTTACGAAGACGATGTTCATGAGGAACGGACAAGTTTCTGTTGTCCCATTCTCGCTCAACGGAACAAACATCTCCGAATGCTCCAGCTATGTGTATCTATATCGCGAAGTCAGCATTGCCAACGACCTAGCACTAGAGCTAAACAGGAGGAAACAAGCGGCTTGGGGAGCTTTCAAGAGCGTCGAAGAAGTCGTGAAGAAGACGAAGAAAGTCCGACTCCATACCGACCTATTCGACTCCACTGTTCTTCCTGCCCTAACATACGCCTCAGAGACCTGGGCTATACGAAAGCAGGATGAACACGTAATCAGCGTCCCGCAGCGTGGAATCGAGAGGACGATTCACGCAACTGAGAGAAGGCCTCCGGAGTTCCGAGCTTCGCCGACGTTCGAAGATCAGAGACGCTGTCGCGTGGGCCAAGTTGTCGAAAATTAGGTGGGCCGGCCACGGGTTCGCAGGCACCCGCTGGACGAGAGCCGTTACCGACTGGATTCCGAGGGATGTCAAGAGAACACCAGGATGCCCACCAACGCGTTGGTCGGACTTCTTCGTGAAAGCCCTGAACGACCGATATGACGCTCTTCGTGTTCCTCGAGCGAGGAGGATCCATTGGAGCACTCTGGTACACGACAGGGACGAATGGAGACGCTGCTGGCGTTCGTTCGAGCAAGTCGATGATCAACGGTACGACAGGCGATAGGTGAGCATGAAAAAGCGCAATAACAACAAGCTAATATGTGCAAAATTTTCGGCAGTGCGCGGACTCGAAAATAAAAGCCCTCCAATGTGCTCCTATGAGGCGTCCCTCCTACCAACTACGCCGCCGAGGCAAACGTCGTATGATGTCGTAGGTGTTGGTACATAGTAGTTGCTCACGCGCTTTCAGAACTCCTTTCCAGGTCTTCTAAAAAGCGTACAGCAAAAACCAAATGTGGTTCTGGACTCGCTCACAGGGCGCTAAGTCCTGCCAAAATAGCATCGCAAAAGCTCACCTTGATTTGGGGATCTTCCCTTCTTAGAAGAGTGTCCAATTCGACGTGAAAATGGTATATTTATTTATACACAGTGTATGTATGTACACCGCTGCCTTTCCATCACCTTCACAAGACCACATAATGTGAAACGATATGAGAAAGGTTCGCAACGAGGAGAAGGCATGGAAGATTGAGATTGCAAAAGCAAGACAATGAGTATTTGCTGAGAAATTTGATGGCGGAAACAGCCATATAATTTGCAAATCAGGTTCGAGAAGAGCAATCTTAATAATCGTAAATGCAAGTTTTCGTGATATGCTGATATCTTCCTGGAACTGAACTACAAATGCAGATGTTAATGTAGAAGGAAAGCATGTTGTGAGCACTGAACTGAATCCTTAGCGGTTCGTTACGTTACGCGGATACAGCATGTCTTTACACTGGTGATGTTTTTGAAACACTTTTAAGCGACTACTAAATCCGCTGAACAGAAAAGTTGGATTTAATGGTACCCTAATAGCATTTGACTAAAACTCGCCGTATTTATTTATAATAACCAACTAAATAAAGCCAAAAGGCACAATGTACATTCCTGTTCACAAAACTTGGTGCTCTTGAACAGCAGTAATTTTCGTTTAAAAAAATTATACCAGTGCTTGATGTCCCCGCCTTTTTAAGGTGGTGAAAAAGAAAACTTATAGTCTCAGAAAAGGGGGGTTAAAAATCTGTGAGGGCGCTTATTCGTATTTGCCACGCCATAGCTAGGTTTTCCTCCAGATCTCAAGGAGTTTTATGCAGTCCTCAAAAATAAGACTGATACACTCTTATTGTTCACTGGTACTTCATAGCCAACGTTTGCAATGTTGACGTCGTCTTGCTTTATCCACAAGGTATCAGCCGTGCCCTATCGAAGGCGTGCCTGAAAGCTGCCCAGGTGTTGTGTTGGCATAGATTGGATTTCTTTCTTATGTTCTGGTGCCTTTAGGGACTTCCCTACTAGAATGTGCGATTTTGGCCCGCGTTGGGGGATGCACGTGGCTGCATAGGGTCCGCAGGTGTTCGACAGGATTAGGGGCATCTATGCTGCTCCGTTTGTGATGAAGGATCGCTGTACATCGTCTATCAACCGCTGATCAGATCATGGAGAAATCGGTCCCTCCCATGACACTGGCTTGAAGGGCTTCTTTGGTGAATCATTGAACATTTCTGTCTTTCTACGATCAACCACCAGAGTCAAAAACTGAAGAATGTTAAGCTCTACACATTTATAAACTCCGTATAATATCACGTTAAAGGTCAATTCCTGAACAACACGATTTGGAGAACTCCAAAATGAAAACAGCAAAAAGGAAGGACACACCATTAATTGAAAAACGTTGAGCTCTTCACATCGTTAACCCTGTATGATACGAAATAAAAAGACAGTAACTCAACAATATAAAATTCGAGAATTCCAAAATGAAAACTCTAAAAACGAGGACACAGAGAAGAAAACTGTGCAAAAATTTAAGCGACCGCAGATGAAATAATGGAGAAACACTTGGCAATAACAGTGCATGGCTAGGGATGCTGCTCAGGGCATAAGAAGTGCGAATGGAAACTGTACGCGGGACTCGAGAATATAGTGAAGCCTCGGCGGAGGATGAGAGCAGTGGCTGAGAACACATGCTGAACGCGGAGTGAGCAGGCATGCGACTTCGGTGGTCCCTCCGAACCGGCTCGAGAGCGGTACTAGAGCGGCGCAAATATGTTCAACGGAAGCCGTTTCAAATCTCCAGCCATACGTCTTCAGTCGTCATCTTCTTCACGTCCTCAGCAGTCGGCGCAGACCTTCTCGAATCCAGACACAGATGCGGGCTTCTGAAGTGATCGTGCCCGCACGCGTTGTGCGCAGATTCCATCCTGACAAGCACACGTGTGCAGACAAGCTTCCAGCACGTCCACATATTCTTATGAGCTCATCGAGCTGCATTCCGTCAAGAGACTCAGACTCGACCGGAAATTTTGAAGTCAAACGCTCGCTCCAGTTGAGTTATGACGAGCAAACGATGGTGATGTGTGCTCAGCGGTCACGTTGACAGTTCAGGCTCTCCGCGCAGGATCTCCGATCCTGCTGCCCTGGCCCATGCGACTCACCAATCGCTAAAGTGTTTTTCCACGAGTGATCACAACAAAAGGTCAAAAGGCCGACGCACTTTATAGGTAGGCCATAATCCATATGCGCCGCGCACTTGCCAGTAACTCCACAATGTGTAAGTACTGCTTCAGCTCCCTGTGTTAGTTCCTCAACTTTTACGTCAATCATATCTTCGAACATTTCTTCTGCATCAGATGACGTTGTTTAACTTTTATGTTTGAAACCCGAAAGGAACTCCGTCAAACCAAGAGTGCACACTAGCGCTCAGGTGTCACCATCGCCACTGAGCCGGTATAGGGGTAGACGCGACGTGAATCAATCGGGCCAAATTGCTCCCCGAGCTCGGGCTCATATTCTATCTGCTGTGTGTGAATACCACGAAAATTAAGTGCTTAAGAAGTGGTTAAATAATGCTGTTCTCCTTTGTTAGTCCTAGCAGGCTGCTGACAAGAACATCTCAAACAGATTACACCGCCAACACTGTGCAGAGGTGAAAAGCATAGCGTATCTCCGAGAACATCCGCTTGCAATTACAACAGAACATTTTTACGCCCTCTAGAACCTAGACGTCGGGCTCAAACCCTGGCTACAAAATGTTTACCGGCACATCTTGATAGAACAATAAAGAGTAAGGAAAGAAGTTTATCCTATGGGCAAGGTGGGCGACCTTGTTCCCTGATATCGTGATTATGTGGAGGCGGTTTTATTGTGTATTTAGCTCATGCAAGTAATTGTAGGACTAGTTGGCAGCGAAATCGGTTTCTCAGGTCAGGGAGATACCTGCTCATTTCCTCTGAGAGACATACGAGCTTTCTGGCTTAAAAGGTCATAAGGATCGCAAGGTCTTACTGATTTCACAGCCACTCCCAGATAAATGTACGGATGTCTTCAGACGAAACATGTACTCAGAAAGGATGACTTAGACCGCTCTGGACGGAGCAGACGGTGCGCTAAAGGTATGATGGAGCTTCTGGCTCATTGTTTTTCTGCTCCACACATTACTTGCGCTGTTAAAGCCTGGCAACCACTGCTCCAGTCATCAGCAGATCCAAAGCTCGTCCACTACTATCGCTGTCGTCTTCGAACGCCGGTTTTCGGTATCAATAAAGAGACACAAGTGATGGTTCGACTATACCACATAACTCCAAACGCTCTCAGAACCGCTGACTCACCTTACCGCTCCTGATGCTGCTGCAGATTTGTTGCTGGAGGATGCATGCCATCTAGCCCTTGCCGATTTGAGACGCTTGCTTCTTCTGGAAGAAACTGTCCGTTGGACACTATCAGCGAGAAGTTAGCCAAGAAGTGTTTCGAGTCACCCAAGTATGTAGTATTCAGTGCCGCGACAGCAGGTGCAAGATCAACTGGTGGTGATAAGCCAAGGCGTGGTAAATGATGCAACGTGTCAAGTGCTTTGTGAACCGCAAAAGATCACTGAAGTGTGCCGGACACTGAAGTGTGCCGGACAAACTGCTGGAATAATAGCGTATTTCAAAAACCACAATGTAGTAGAGAAACACAATGGAGATGCTATCTGCAATGCTATCAGCATTTATTCGCTAGTAGTTCCTATAGGAACGTCCAACGCAGTCGCATCTTTCACCTACAATTCTCGACAAACACCTTGGAATGCTTTATCCCATTCGTTGAAGCCTGGAGCGGCTAGTATAGGGGCTGCATGTTATTACAGGATGTTTAGTTGCGATCAAAACTCTGGCGGCAGTCGGGACTCGAACCCGCACCTCCTGCTCTCCGAACAGAGATGCTACGCCTTACACCACCGTCGTTGTTCTGTCGAGCCTAACATCTGCCATATCATCGAGGCACATAAGCGCTTACCCGTGAAACCGGATGAGCCGGCCGCTGATAATAGCACGGAACTGGTTAAGCTGAACGCCTTACTAGTAACAATGTTTGAACCACCTTGGATTGAATGCGACTACGATTCTGTTCTGACACACAAGTCTGCTGTGAAATCAGCAGGCATACTGCAGCGAAAGCGTACTTAGACTGAAGGTGATTCAGAGTCTGGATATGCCTTAAACGCTTATAGTTCTTCTAGTGCTAGCTAACAGAGAGAAGCAACCACTGCTATAGAGACCTCCGAATGCGTGATTCGTTCACACGGCGATCTCCTCCAACGGAACATGTGTTCGATGTCATCTGAGCAACCGCAACGATGAAATGACGGGGCACCAGGAATCTTAAACGAATAGAGATGCAGTCAGACATGAGGAAGCAAAGTACATATTCAGGAAGAATAGGACTGGAAGTGTTGCTCATAACGTTGTTGCTGAATCATCATACACATCACTGCTTCACCTATGGTTGCAGAACTGCTGGTTGTTAGGTAGTAAAGAAAACTCTGCAAATACTCAAACCATCGCATGAAAAACGCACATAAAGTCCAAATGTCCTTGTGACCAATGAATGTGTTATGCTCATTGGGAAGCCAAAAATTCGATCTTCAAACAAGCATTTTCCCGGAGAATTCTTGACATCGCCTGTCCTTCGCACCGATCTCAGTTCATGGGCTATAAGATAACCCAAAAACAACAAAGACAACTGCAAAACCAAAATCTGAAACCTGAATGTGTGAACGGGCCTCGCCGTCTAGACGTATGCGTTGCTAAGCGTATGAGACCTCCGAAAAGCGAAGCATTCGTATTTTAACCAATAATGGACATAGCTCGCTATGCAGTAGTGGAGAGGGGAGAATGCGAGCGCAACATCGAGAAGGCCGAGTATCTAACGACGGGCGTGACTGAGTCCAACTGCATCCAGGTTAACAACGGCACCTCTCTTTTGAGCTTCCACGCACCTCGGTTTTTAAGTAGCTGGGATCAGGATAGCGTCAGATGGAAGTCTGATGGTTGAAGTGAATTCACGCATGAGTGCAGCTTGGTCCAAGTGGCGCTCGTTGACTGGTGTGCTCTGCGATAGGAAGATACCAGAGCACCTGAAGTCGAAGATCTACAGAACCGTCGTGCGGCCGGTAGCATTGTACAGCGCTGAGTTTTGGCCTGCGACTAAGGAAGTTTAAACGCGCCTCAGCGTCGTGGAGACGAAGATGCTGCGCAGGACGGCTATAGTCACGCGCCTCGACCGCATCCGAAACGATGTCATTCGGCAGAGGTTCGGTGTCGCGCCGACAGCGGACAAGATGCGCGAAGCTCGCTTGCGATGGTACGGCCACGTTCTGCGTGGGAAAGAGCACAGCGTACGCAGGATAGGCCGTACCATCGTAACTTCGAGGTAACTGGAAGATGCACGAAGCGGTGGTCTGAAACGTTACATATGGACTTGAAGGAGGCCACCCTGATCTGCGCTGGATCGGGAAAAGAGCCGTCATGGCACCAAAATAGCGACCGCGCTACGAATCGGTACAGATGCTGAAGAATATAGCCCATAGCAGCAGCTCCAGAACAGCCAAGTTTCCCAAATTGTCGTTGACTACCACCTCGTTGACGCAATTCCGTCGAAAAGTGCCACGACGGTAAACCACTTTAGCACGCCAAAGTGGATGAATGCGGACGATGAAGGCTCATACCTTAAGACGATTTATAAAGCGAAGGCTCCGCGCTAGTTAATTCTAACAGGTAAGCAAGAATGTGAGCTCGAGAAGCGCAGTCGGAGTGGGTGCCGCTGTCGAGTGCACCCGATAGTTCTTCGCTCGAATTTCCTGTCCAGGTCAACGCGCCCACATCCAGCTAAGCCTTCCATCTCTCCGGGGTCGGTGAATTAGCAGCAGACTTATTTAGGGAGGATAGAGCGCTAACCTGTTGATCGACTGGTCATCGCCATTCATTGTGTAGGTCAAGCACGCATTCAAATGCTCTTCACGACATCCCTAGAAGTAGGATGCGCAGCGCATCCCAAAAGGGATTGCGTAATGCAGTCCTTTAGCCTTCACGAAGAATATACGCTAGAAAGCACACGTCGGTATTCTGTTTAGTGCTTAGCTAACGGTGATCATTTAGAACACCCTCTTACACGCTATGAGACCACTCCTGAACATTCGGAGTCTGATATCTATTTTTTACCCCTCAACCGTTGATTCCAGATCGTAGTTATGGGGGATTGGAATACTCGTGTAAAGCACAGTCAAGCGTGAAACATGAGTCCACGTATGAACTCAAGCTGCCTCATAGAGCACTAATCTATCTCTGAAACGTGCAAGTTTCAACAGGAAAAACTCTATCCTTACAGAGCAATTGCGTTTCAAAAAAAACTCGCGCGACAACCTTTTTGCTCAAGTTTAGCTTGAGGACAATGACGAACTCCTATCCATTCATATGTAAGCTGCGAAGGCTTTTCAAACACGTAGGCACGTCCGTTGCGTAGTGAAACCCGGGCTTTTGCCGCCTGGAAAACGAAAGACGTGATCAACCCGGATCGCTCACTGGATTGGTTGTGTCAGTTTTATATGCGTTCTGCACGGCGAAAAAGAAAGAGAAGAAAAAGAAAAAGAAAAAACTTGAAAGGCTCGCTTTGTTTGCTGAACCAAACGATCCACTGAGCGTTCTGCTGACGTTGAAGATGTGATGACAGTCTAGATGAGGAATGTCTGGGGCTTCACTGCTGTATAAAATGGTTCAATGCATTCATCTCAGTAAGGATCTTCCTGATGGTTTCTCGTATCGTGAAAGAGTCAACTCTTAAACCATGTGTCTTTCCTAGTAAAAGGGTGATACATGCTTCTATGTAGAACCCCGCTGCGCTTGCTGCTGCATGCACGGAGACGGGCATGCAGCAGCAAGCGCAGCGGCGACGCTGGCAGCTGCGGCAGTTGGCCATCTCGGCTCAGAGCAATGATGTAGCGGCGCTTTCTCGAAGCCTTCTAGCGACCAGCATACTCGAACGCCTAGGGGTGTCTTACGCCTTCCGTCGGTGCGGAGGCGTCTTGTGCTGCTTCTTCTGCAGGCTGTTCATCTCGACTTCGGCGCATTCGGCGTGCGCGTCCGTCCGTCCAAGCGGCGGATCGTCCGTCGATCTGTCCGATGGATCGCTAGGAACAGGCCGCGTCGTTCTTCGCCTCGAGACACGTCGAAATGCGTCGTCGTTTGAGGAGCTGCGCCCAGCGTTCTCGGTCCAACTCGAGGACGATCAGCAGGTGCGCCGGCTACTTTTGACCCAAACACCAGCGAGACAGCCGCCAATACTAACAGCCGCGCAAGACCCCCACCCCCCCCCCCCCCTTCTTCGCCGACGTTTGGACGGGATATCCCCTGCGATGCGCTCAGCGGGACCATCTGGAAACCCCGTCGGAAGGGACCAAGGATTGGGCAAGAAGAGCCGTTTAATCGGGGACGCATGGTTTGAAGAGCCGTTGCTCTCGTGCTTACCAGACTCGAACCACATGCTGCTGAATCGGCTGCACTTTATCGTCCCTCGGCATTGCGCGAAGTCCGATAGGTGAGTAAGCTCAAATGAGCGCCAAGCGCTTCAGCGCTAACGAATGGATTGACATCGGAGGCATGAAGTCACACGAATCGCGCGACCCAAGCTAGGGTTTCCGAACCACTATTCTCAGCGAGGCACTTACATATTTTTCATGTTCTCCCAAAACCAATGAGCAATTTGTGATGGCACGTCATTATTTTCTTTTCTTGCTCTCTCTTTACTTCGCTGCCGGTGTACCACCGTTGTAAAGGGATAGTTTATGTAGATCATTGTCCTTTATAGTTAACATCAAGGCAGGATAGACTGCTCTCATGCTTTGAAGTGAGGCCTTAGACAACTGAGAAAGCAATCATAACGATGTTTTGTTGTCATCAAAACTCTAGATCTCGAACCCGCACCTCCTGCTGACCGGGCGAGAATGCTCTACGCCTTACACCAGCGGCGCTGTTTGGTCGAACGCAACATGCACACTTCGTCGGACCCGTCAGCACTCACGCGCATATCGGAATGAGACGGCCGCTCACATCAACACGGACGAAACCAGTTAGGCTGAAGGCTTTGACAGAAATGATTCAATTCATTTTCTGTCAGCCTCAAGTGGCTGGTTGTGAGGTTGTAACCAGAGGTGCACATTTAACGATCATTGTTCGCTGATACCGGGACTAACGACCTAACGGAATTTTTCGGAAATTTAACAAAAAATGTTACGAATTTTGATAATGTTATCACACCTCCCTTAGCTTTCATAAAAATTGTAGGACTCGCTCTCTCAGTTAGAGCTGCTTCTGAAAAGTATCGAAATCAGCAAGAGTTAAGCAGAAACAAGCCTTTCTGGCACAGCAGTTAGTGGCAGAGGATATCGGGCTCCAATACCAATACCTCTGTTTAACATAGCGGTTTGCTACCGTGGCGTCAGGCATAGCGCGAGCATCCTTTTTATTTTTATTTGGAGGCTATTTTTCATAGTCCCCATGGCACATTTAGATTTTCAGAAGCCATGCATGTAGCAGCTATAAAAGCTCCTCACCTAGCAGCCAAGTACGTCAACGAATTCACTAAAATACAGTTCTGATGCCCTCGTAAGATCTGCCTATCCGCACTTGGCGCTGCTTATCCCAAAACCCTAGAACAGTCGAGACGAAGGGAACGTTTGCGGCCGCTGAACGAGTTTTAGGATCTTTGCGAAGAACGATAACCGCGTAAAATTTAGGAAAGCTGTTATGAGTATTCCTTAAAATTCCACTGATGGGATTCTAATGACCTTTTCATTAGTTCGTTCGGTACTTAGCGGACTGGTGCCCTCATCAAGATTATACACGCTCGTAGAACAGGCACACAAAACGATTTCACACAGACCTAGGAAAGCGAGGGAACTTGAGGGTCTGCCTAATCTAATTTGGACTCTAATTTGTTGCTGAAAACTGGTTCATCCTGCTGCGCATTCCTTGTTGGTAGTGAATTGTTTATGTTATATTGCAGTCTGTTAGGCTGCATTCGCTGAACTTTAGTTGCGTACCTGTTGAAGTTGGAACATAAAGCGTTCCTTCCTTTTGAGATACAGTTCGCAGCTGACTGTATTTTTAACCAATTTAACGATTTACCGGAAATTTGACGAAAAAATCAGTTAAAAGATTCATTAAAAAATTTAACGCCCAAATCTTTGTGTGCACCCCTGGCCGTAAGCCCTCATAATGCCTAAAGATACGGTACCTGCACGATGCGCGCACTATCGAAGCAGCCTAGTCACGTGCTCCTATTCGGAGCACTGATCACGAAGATGACATCAAGTTCGTTTTGTTGATGAAAACTGATCGAGCAAACCTCCAGCGCTAGCCGGGACTCGAACCTGCACCTGGAAAAGCTATTTTGCCAGATCGAGTTCTGTGGTTGTAAAGTTGGCTAGAATGTCGCAAAAAAGGGGGAAAATTTGCACTAAGGTATGAGAAAAGGCAGCACTAGAATTTGTGCAGTCAATTTTCCGTAGACGATGAGGAATTGAAACAATTGACTGAATGGTGTGCACCTACATACTATGAGGGTAGAACTAGCACATGAACTTGAAAAGCCTTCCAGCTGGTTGACAGGTTCTAGACAACGACGAAATTATCTTGGAAATATCACGACATGACTGTGGAAAAACACGAAGCACTTCGGTGACTGACGCCGAACCACGAACTCGCTGCATACTGTTGCTGGACACAAGGTGTCTTAAATTCTTTTCTGGATCCTGTTCCCACGCAAGCATGTACATGTACAGTGAATGCTCAGCGACATCCACCAAATGCTCG
Source organism: Heligmosomoides polygyrus bakeri (assembly GCA_947359475.1). NCBI lineage: Eukaryota > Metazoa > Nematoda > Chromadorea > Rhabditida > Heligmosomidae > Heligmosomoides > Heligmosomoides polygyrus. Next base: position 61,779,732 of record OX375870.1, on the reverse strand, counting down.
AACTTCTCTTCGCTCGAAATGGTCCATGCCCTTCTCATGACATGGGGCGATGAAATTTGTTGCATACGATGACAGGATGACTGAGCGAGCCGGGGATGGCCTCACCATCCGGATTCGAGGGACCTGACCACTACCAACTGCTGTCTCAACCCTTTTGTTGGCCTCCACTTCGGAAATGCCTCACCTGCCATGCTTGGATGGGAACCGCATCTACTGCTTCGCTATTGTTCTGAAAACAAAGGTTGCACTAATCTCCAGAGGTTATTTATGCATGCGAGCTGTATTTTTGGTCACATATTTTCTCTCTGCTTTGCTACTATGAATAAACGCGCGATAATTGGAGGAGACTGTATTCAAGTGCTTCAATTTTATTGATATTAATGAACTGGCAAAAGAAGAAGTGCACAATTCAATCCTCCCGGTTCCAAACGTTTCTCTCCGAAAAAAAACAAACTAAACACTCTCTAACCAAAAATTCCGTCTCATGTTCCAATACTGTTCCGAGTCTCCTGAGCTTGTTGCAACCGATTTGACGAACATTTTCGACCACCTCGTTTTCATTCTTGAAAATTTACTGAATTTACCACTTTAGTAAGGGATTGTTGTACAAGAATCGCAATATAGCCATTGCAGCGGTCACAAGCTATGCAATGCCATCAGGTTCACTCTGCTAAGATATGTAGAAGCAAACCCTAAACAGTAATATCCGATGCTTTTTCCCTGACAATGCGAAAACTCTGGCACCCTTCCACCTTCCCTGCTGTCCTTTAGTTAGTGATAATATTTATTTATTTATTTATTTTGAACGTGGAGAGCCACGCAGATAACAAATCAAATACGGTTAACAAACAGCATGTAAAGCAACAATGAACAAAACAATTTGAAGTCATCAAACGAGTAAACTAAGAAGCGTCCTGGAGATACCTGTCAACGAATTTTCTGTACTGCCTCAAGGAGTTACGTAGAACGTTTTTCTTTGAGAGCTTCAAAAACTCGGTTCCTGCTCGATTAATAAAGAAACCTAATCGAACATTACATTTTGCCCTTGGGATTCTGATCTTCCACTGGCCACCTCTCGTGCTAGAAGGAGAAACGGAGTAGAATTCATGGACTGAAATGCCTGACATACCAGTTACCATAATAACATAATATTAACAACAATATGTTAACATGATATCCAGTCTTTCAAGATCCATCCTACCACTGGTTAACTGATGAACTCCTGAAGCGCTCAACGATGAGAAGCCTGCACATCTTTAGAGGGAACAAAGAGAAAAACCCCATTCAATGAAATGTATTGTCAATGTTGAGTCCAACAGTTACGCGAGGGCAACTAGAGCCTTCAGCACTCCCCTATACTCCTCATACCCGCCGGTATAGGTGTCGATGAATCCGGCTCCAGACTTGTCAGGGGAGGTAATTGGGGAGATTTGTTCATCCACCCAAGTCATTTATTATATGGCTAAATACGCATTCACAACACCTCCAGGACATCCCGAAGAAATAGAATGAGTGGCGCATTCCAAAAAGGGATTGGGTAATGCCGTCTTGTATCGTTTAACCAACTCTAAATAGCACCGTTAGCCGAGCCATAGCCGAAATATTTCTTCGACCAGTTCTACAATGCTGTGCGTTTGATTTGCGGACAGCCGAGCTGTTTTAAAATGAAAAGACGTTACAGATAATAACAATCTCTATTGTTTATATGAATTAAGTCAAGGACTTAGTAGCCGAATGGTAAGAGTAGCTAACGATGTACCATCTTTCATCAGCAATGATGGAAGAATACGAAATAAGCGTAATTGAAATATACCGCTCACAAACTGAGCACCTACATATGATTCTCTCTACTCTCTGTTCAAAATATGAGGTTCAACGCAGCAACCTCGACATCTTAATTATTGTGTAGCTCATCCACCGCCTGACACTGGCTTCTATGTACCTTGGATGGCCGCCCACCTCCGCCACCACACTTGATCGACAACGCTTCTCCGGCTCTAGACTCAAGGCTTAAAGCGCGGTGGGGAGTGGTGAGATCCGGAGAACCAATTTCGCCAAACATTCTGCAGAGGGTTATTTGGGGTGCTGGCTGCGAATCTGGCATCCGTTTTGACTCACTTTACGTGGAAATCAAAACTTGCTACCCTTCTACGTTCAAAGAGCTCGAAAAACTTAAATGGAAGTTGTTACTAAGCAATAATTCAAAAATGTGCTGGACATGAGGATACGGAGTTAAGGCCTACCCTGCGAACGCTGTCTTCTTTTCCAACCAGAACATGGCGTGACTCGGCGCCATGTTCTGGTTGGAAAGAGACGGCGTGAAGAGCTTGGCCGGAAAAGCTGGAAAAGTTAAAATCTGGAACCTTTTTGCACTCTGAAGACGACGAGACGGTCTAAAGGTCAGGCCCCGAACATTCCATCTAACATCCCCGTAGCACAGCAGAGCTTGAAAACTGTTTCACAATAATGCCGAGTTTCCAAGACGAGAGTACATGGAAACCCTCCGAGTGAGGTGTTTCGCGGCACATGACGTTCACAAAAGAGTGTTTAGTCGCTTCGGCGCCATGCCGAGCATTATGAAGACACGCCGAAATCGCCAGAAGCTGCGGCAATCTGGAGGATTTTCTCTATCAGGAACAGCGATGTGCGGAATTTCCGTTTCCGTGTTTCGAATTCCGGTTTCCGGCCATTTTGGGCTCTTCCGTTCCGTTCCGTGTTCCGCCTGTTTTTGGGCCGGAAGGCGGAAACGGAAATGGGCACTGTTCCACACTAGTTTTCTATTGAACACAATCTGCTTATCAATTAAAAATAGTTCTCCTTCGTATAATTGTGAGAGAAATATTGTTTGACAAATGTAATATTAATATTCTTGAAATTGGTTAGAGTGCCAAAAAAAGAAACAAAAATGGCAACGACAGAGCAAAATTAATGTGCCACAAAGGCTATGTATACAAAATTCTTGACCCATTAATTATAAATAGCTACAAAATTTTGTAAGCATATAGCGCACTCTCATGAAACGAAGTGTTCAAATAAAGTTAGTGCATGTGGCTGTCTGCTCCAAGATTACATCAGTGTTCCCGATCAAAGGTGCAAATTTTAATTTCAATTTTAATTTCGTTAGGTGTGATATTCATCCATATGGAGTTATGCAATTCATTTTTTAATGAAGTATCACGAACATCTGCTATGAGCTGTTATTTTGATTGGCTATGGTGACTTACTGAATTCTGACACAAAACTATTGCTTCGAGAACCATCTAGGAACTGTTCAACAGTGTCACCTTGGGCGTAGGGTTTCTAGGTTGCACAGACTGAATATTCCTGTGGAAAAGTGTACCACCATGATTAATCAGTCATCCAGTTATCATCTTAGATCCCAAAATGAATTCTGAATACTGGTTTTGGTGATTACAATGTAACTGATATTGTTGAGTATGCAGATATCTGTGCAGTCACCATGTTGTCCATGATGCCACAGATTTCTAAGTGTTGGGAGGAATCTTTTTTCTGGTCGGGAAATGATTTAGGTGGCTACTCCAGTTTTAGACTTCACCAGAGTCAGTTTTTTTTAATCCGGGTCTGTAAGTAATCTTAAGTGGCTCAGTCGGTTGAGTCTACCGTTCAAAAAATATCAAATTCAAAAAAGTCAGAGAAAAGCCAGTCGCAGGAACTAGATATCGAAAGGGTGCATGCTGAAATAGTGAGAAATAGTGAGATAAGACCCTGAATTTGTTTTCGTTCATTGCTCTAGCCATAGCTGAAAGGTTGTCATAACAATATTGTGAATTCATGCTTCGGTATGCTATGTTATGATGAGGATGAGCATTAATCTGTGGAAGATTCTGCTGCTCGCAAAGTTCTGAGCAAGAAAAGGTGCAATAGGAGCCGCTTCTAACGCCGTTTCAGATGCACTTTTGAAAAAATGGCGAACATGTGTCATTTCCGTTTCCGCGTTTCGTATTCCGGTTTCCGGCCATTTTTGAGCGCTTCCGTTCCGTCTTTCGTCTTCCGCATTTTCCAGAAAAATTTCCGCACATCCCTGATCAGGAACGACAGAAGAAGTCGGTGCAAACTCAGATTACACAACTTCCCTTCAATCGCGTCCAACTTTCCTTCGGCATTCGTTATATCTCATGCATTTTTATAGTACATATGCCTTTTGCTGAGAGTATCCCTGAATACAGGAGCAGCACTAAATTTCTTAAGTTACGCCCATGCTTCTGTGAATAGCTTTGCTTCTATAGCTTTCAGTTCGAGTCACAAGTCTAGGTACGGGTAGGGAGAGTAGTAGCGCAGTCGGACTGGCGCAGGCCTTCGGGAGCATTCCGACGGCTCTCGAAGTTCATGGTCAGGCCCTGTCCAGGGCAGCCAAATGTTCCATCCATGCGGGGTCGGTGAACTGGAACCATAAATGTCTGGAAATAGATGTACAGACTTGTCCACCTCCACTGCAATTCACGGTATACAAATTCACGGTATACAAATACAAATTCGAATCGCCCCTACGATATCCCGTATAGGTAGAACACTCACTGCAAAAATGGTTGACTATCGCAGATCACTACTATTATTCTTGTTCTACGATCTGTCTTTGTTGCTAAATATTTTACTGTTATTTAGCCATTTCATGCCGTTTTAGATTAATCTGTGTACGAAAGGCAGTAGAAGAGGCCGGCTCGGGTTCGGACGCGGATTTCCTCCGGACCTTTCAAGCGAGTTAATATGGGAGGGACTGTATATTAGCACTCGAATTCTCTCTCCTTCAATTCATTCCTCAGTAAAAAAAGCGTATAATTTTGATGTGTTTGAGTAATTGCAATTAGTGGGCACAAACAATTAAATAAATAACTTTATGCGAAGATAGAGTTCAATGACGAATCCTAGAGATAGTAAGCAATGTCAATTAAGTAATATGGATTACTCAACCCTTCTATCGATAACCAATAGCTGCAAAATCGGTTAGTTTCGAGTTCAGCTCGGTAGGTGCTGGTCATAGGTCGGCTGTGCTCGAGCTCTAGCAAGGCACTGGACAAGTACAACAAAATCAAGTCAACGGCGTTGCGAGAACAAGTCTAAGCAAACTGCTCGGCCCGTTGCACTGGTTTCCAAATAAAACGTCGTTTGAAGACGGAAATCGCCCCCAGATTTGCTAAAACAGTATCCCTAGTTGTATCAGGTCGACTTACGTCTTACCGTAAGTAACCAGGACTTCGATTAGCTCAGTTTCAGCTAGGATCTGCTGGGTCAACGTAAAGTGAAGCCTATTAGGCATGGCTATGCTGTCTGATCTGTTCCGATTTCTGATATTATCGCAAAGCTCCACTGTTTCAGCTGGCTGTTCAGTTATCCCAAATCAAGGCTATGCGCTCTGCTCAATAATGACCTAGCCGTCTCGGTGTGACACGCATGACGCCCGAACGCTACCTGTCTCGCCGACTGGCAGACGGCATGTGGCGGACGATCTCCATACGACGTTGCGGGGTCAAGTCTGCTGCTGGTGCTTGTGGCGCTGCGGCCTCAGCTGTTTGCGTTACGATCACTAATCCAGTCCAAGGTAATTTGTTGCGAATAGATGACGCCGTCGGCCGCCTCTGATCCGTTCATCTCCCGTTGGGTAACTCCAACAGATCCGACTTCACGGATAAACACACTCACGCGCTTAGACGAGTTGAAGCCCTAACGGAGGGATTCGCGTAATTATCTACCTCTATACAATTGAGTTTGTCCGTACCTAACGGCTAAGACTTGCTCAAGAGATGCAGTGCATGCCAGCTCGTTGTTCCTTCGAGGCTTATGAGAAGCGGTTGTTAATGAATTGATGAGGCGATGCCTTCGTTTCAATCATCTACAGTTAGGTAGCCACGTGCAACTATAAACAGCTTTCTCTCGGGTTTGGCAGATGATTACGCTTAAAATTCGCTTGCACCAGAACTGAGGACGTCACCCAGTAAAGCCTTCACCGGAATGGTCCAGCATGCCGTATTGCTCAGTTTTCTGAAGTTTTTTTAGGCAGGATCTACTCTTAACGAAAGACAACAACAACGATCAGGCTACGAAGCTGGCAAGTGCGAGGCATACCGTTAGCTGTGTCGCAGCACTTGTGGGTGTCCGGAAAGTTTCGAGAATATCTCGCCTATGCAATTTGAATAACTGCAGTGCGCGAACGCGACAAAATGAAGATGTGAGCAACACGGTGGGAAAAAGGGAACGATCGATAGGTTGCATCGGAAGGTGGACAACGCCGTCCATTGCCATTCTCATCAGTTAGCTCCAACTTAACAACGTATCAAACCGATAGGACTGCAGGTGCCTTTTTCTTCTTCACTCCCATCGTTCTGACCGCTCTGCCGCTCAAACCCGAAGTGAGTTCCAGTCATCGATGGGCAATTTCGCGCCCTCCCTCGTAACCTGTCGGAAGACGTGCTGAAGACGTCGTCCAACTTGAGTAGGGATTCAAAAGACGTGCTGAAGACGTCGTCTAACATGCGTAGGGATTCAGAAGACCTGCGCTAGACGTCGTCCAACGTCGTTCAAATTGCGTAAGGATTCAAAAGACGTGCTGAAGACGTCGTCTAACGTGCGTAGCGATTCAGAAGATCTGCGCTAGACGTCGTCCAACGTGCGTAGGGATTAAGAAGACGTGCTGAAGATGTCGTCTAACGTGCGTAGGGATTCAGAAGACCTGCGCTAGACGTCGTCTAACTTGCGTAGGGATTCAAAAGACGTGCTGACGATCTCGTCTAACGTGCGTAGGGATTCAGAAGACCTGCGCTAGACGTCGTCCAGCGTGCGTAGGGATTCAGAAGACGTGCTGAAGATGTCGTCTAACGTGCGTAGGGATTCAGAAGACCTGCGCTAGACGTCGTCTAACTTGCGTAGGGATTCAAAAGACGTGCTGATGATACCGTCTAACGTGCGTAGAGATTCAGAAGACCTGCTGAAGATGTCGTCTAACGTACGTAGGGATTCAGAAGACGTGCTGAAGATGTCGTCTAACGTGCGTAGGGATTCAGAAGACCTGCGCTAGACGTCGTCTAACTTGCGTAGGGATTCAAAAGACGTGCTGATGATACCGTCTAACGTGCGTAGAGATTCAGAAGACCTGCTGAAGATGTCGTCTAACGTACGTAGGGATTCAGAAGACGTGCTGAAGATGTCGTCTAACGTGCGTAGGGATTCAGAAGACCTGCGCTAGACGTCGTCTAACTTGCGTAGGGATTCAAAAGACGTGCTGATGATACCGTCTAACGTGCGTAGAGATTCAGAAGACCTGCTGAAGATGTCGTCTAACGTACGTAGGGATTCAGAAGACGTGCTGAAGATGTCGTCTAACGTGCGTAGGGATTCAGAAGACCTGCGCTAGACGTCGTCTAACTTGCGTAGGGATTCAAAAGACGTGCTGATGATACCGTCTAACGTGCGTAGAGATTCAGAAGACCTGCTGAAGATGTCGTCTAACGTACGTAGGGATTCAAAAGACGTGCTGATGATACCGTCTAACGTGCGTAGAGATTCAGAAGACCTGCGCTAGACGTTGTCCAACGTACGTAGGGATTCAGAAGACGCGCGGAAGACGTCGTCCCACTTGTGTAGGGATTTCGAGTAAGGGCGACCAATAGAAGAGACCAATAAAGGGGGACCATTAGAGGGGGAGCATGAATAAGGGGTGGACCAGCATTTTCCTTAAACATCGTTCAGTGTGTGTCGGATTTCTGAATACGGCTTATAGAAGTCGTGGCACGTGTGTCGGGGTGCAGAAGGAGTCTCATAGACGTCGTGGCAACGTAGTGACACGTGAATCGGTTCTCAGTATCACATGTGCGTGCTTCACTCTCACTCCATTTCTTTGCCAGCACATAGGAAAGGAAGTATTTCGGGAGGGGAGAGGGAGGGGTAGAGAGAGTGACCATGGGACTCGGAGGAGTATTATTGCCGTCGGACAATAAGCGGTGTCGACCAATTAATTTTAATTATGATTTTGCTGATTAGGCATCGGATTGGGACTGTCATTAACTGTTTCTCGACACGTAGAGAACGAGCGCTTCGGAGAATAAATCGCGTGCATGTGATGGAGGGTGGACGGGCTTCATATGCGTAGTGAAAAAATTCTGCCCTACCATATCCCACTGCACTAATCTATATAGTAAAACCAGTTTTTTTACTGTAAGAAGGCCTAAAGAAGAAAGGAGGAAGATTGGGGTTGTTCTATTCTCGGGGTTTAGCGGCGAAGCCCCCAACCAGATGGGATGGGTTGTTCTATTCTCGGGGTTTGGGGGCGAAGCCCAAACGTTTGGCGGCCGTTAGGCCGCTGAACCTCTGGTACTATGTAATAATCCGCTAAGCGACGAGTCATATTATCGATCGACGCTGAGTCATAAAATAGGGGGGGGGGGTGGGGAATTACGGGGCGCGAAAACAGCGGAAAATACTCAGACGTCTTCTACGTGCCTGGGGAGTCAGAGGACGTGCCGAACACGTCGACCAACGTGCCTGGGAACTCGGATGGTCATCGACGGAAGGCCTTCACAGCAGGGATCAATGTTGATCGTTATTATTGATTTTCTGTTATGTTATTATTTTCTATTTTATTTTCTATTTTATTTTCTATTGTTATTTGCTATTATTATTTTTTCTGTTCCAGAAGATTCCCTCCCTATCACAGGATCGGACCGCCTCCTCCTTCGGGCGATGTTCCACTTTTCGCGTCAAGTAGGGAAGGCCGCAAAATTCAAGAAGAGGAGCTCCAGAACAACTATCAACTGGGACATGTACACCTCTCTTGCCGGCCTTTGGGAAGATACCGCCATGGACAACATCGACGAGGAATACGACCGCTTCGTGCACCATCTCCACAATAGTGCTAAGGGAACCGAGAGTTTGAAGACCACCAAGAGACTTCTGTCTCCGGAAACTGTTGAGCTTATACGCTAGCGTGGAGCAGCACGAGCATCAGGCAACTACCAGCTGACGACCGAGCTTGCGAAGCTATGTAGAGCGGCGATAGAGGAGGATCTTCAGGAGAGAAGGGCGAAAGTAGAAGAGTAGAAGAAAAAGCAGAAGCATCCACGACTTCTACTCCGATCTCTTCGATAGCCACGTCTACCGCCCCCATGCCATCTTCCGCAGGATGGATAAATCGTTCCCTCTGTTCTCCCTTCCGAAATCCGACATGCCATCTCGTCGGTGAAGAAACGTACAGCACCCGGTCCTGAAAGGATCAGACCCGAACACCTGAAGAACCTCCCGCCAGCGCTCATCAACACCCTAGCGCGGCTCTTCACGCGCTACCTGTTGGAGTGCAAGGTTCCATCTCAGTGGAAGACCAGCAGGACCATCTTGCTTGACAAGAAGGGAGACGTGCACGACATTGGCAACTATCGCCCGACCTGCCTGCTGTCCGTAGCCTACAATCTGTTCACTCGAGTCATCCTGAATAGGATCAGCAGAACGCTGAACGAAGGACAGCCATGCGAACAAGCAGGATTTCGGAGAGGATTCGGCACGATCGACCACATACAACCATTAGGCCTATGGTATACTCCCGCGTCGCTCCAGCGACGGGCGTGGGGCAACTGTCAACGGCGCGCCTTCGCTGCAGTGGAGGACGGCGCAGTAGGGCGCGGTTGTCAGTTGACGCGCCATCGCTCCCGCGATGCGTCGCAGAGGGATGTTATACCTCCGCGTCGCGGGAGTGAAACATACTCCCGTGCGTCGGGCAGGGATGGTCGCGGAGGGGGAGCGCTTGTCGTGCCCTATTTTATGCACTTTGGCTCACTTATTTCGACACTTCCTTGGTTCGTGACACACCACAGCAATTTCAACACACGTTTAGTGACATTGGGTGGTCATGTGATCTCTCTATTGTTCTCCTCGTAGGGTTTTCGTTGTGGCTAGACTCATTTTGGGTTTTTTCGACGGCTTGAACGGCTAGCTTTTTGAAGAGATGTTTTTCTAGGCCGTTTTTTCCCACTTTTGTGCCGATAATCGCACTTTTTCGCCTCTGAACTTCCTCGCGGGCACCGAAATCAACATTTCCGTGCCGGACAAGTCACTGGGAGGTCCCGTTGACACGTCCGGCACAGAAGTGTGCCAATTGAACACCGATTTTTTCGAAGTCGTTTTTCTAGCGGTTTTTCCGCGTCTTCGCTGACTGCAGTGACGCACAGTTTTGTGCTTTTCAGCTCATTAGAGGTTTATCGTGACGCGTTTATCACAAAAATCTGCCATTTCAGCTCCAAGTTTTTAAAAATAATGTTTTTGAGCTCGGTTTTTTCGTGTCCGCGCTCTTTTCGGCATTTCCAAGAGTACTGTGCTTCAATTCGCTCCAACCAAGAGTACTGCGTTTAATTTCGCTCCAACAACTAAGGCTTATGAGAAGTGCGCGTCTACACTACTATATGAAAAGGGACCACAAGTCGTAGGCATGCTGATTCAGCTGATTCGCTAAAATTCTGCAAAAGTCTCCGTCTGTAGAACTGCGCGGACTATGTCAGCCTCAGCGATGGCGACGGCTCGCGACGCGCATCAGCGCACTTAGTACATCCTACTCAATACATCAGAGTCCTTCGAGCGCTGTACAGTGGATTCACGACCAAGATCTCTCCATTCTACAACGACGTCGTCATCGACGTGAAGAGGGGGGTTCGGTAGGGGAGACACTCGAATGGAAAGACATGGGAGTGAAGGTTGACGGCCGGCAGCTGCACCATCTGAGCTTCGCTGACGGAATCGTGCTCATAACACCGAGCATCAGCCAGGCGGAGCTAATGCTGGCCGACTTCGATCGTGTATGTGGGAACGTTGGACTGCAGCTGAATCTTACGAAGACGATGTTCATGAGGAACGGACAAGTTTCTGATGCCCCATTCTCGCTCAACGGAACGAACATCTCCGAATGCTCCAGCTACGTGTATCTGGGTCGCGAAGTCAATACGACCAACGACCTAGCGCCGGAGCTGAGCAGGAGGAAACGTGCGGCTTGGGGAGCTTTCAAGAGCGTCGAAGAAGTCGCGAAGAAGACGAAGAACGTCCGACTCCGTGCCAACCTATTCGACTCTACCGTTCTTCCTGCCCTAACATACGCCTCAGAGACCTGGGCTATACGGAAGCAGGATGAACACGCGATCAGCGTCGCGCAGCGTGGAATCGAGAGGACGATGCTCGGAGTGACACGACTCACGCAAGTGAGAGAAGGCCTCCGGAGTTCCGAGCTTCGCCGACGTTCGAAGACTAGAGACGCTGTCGCGTGGGCCAAGTTGTCGAAAATTAGGTGGGCCGGCCACGTAATGCGCTTCGCAGACACCCGCTGGACGAGAGCCGTTACCGACTGGATTCCGCGGGATGTCAGGAGAACACCGGGACGCCCACCAACGCGTTGGTCGGACTTCTTCGTGAAAGCCCTGAACGACCGATATGATGCTCTTCGTGCCCCTCGAGCGAGGAGGATCCATGTGAGCACTCTGGCACACGACAGGGACGAATGGAGACGCTGCTGGCGCCCGCTCGAGCAAGTCGATGATCAACGGGACGAAAGGTGACAGGTGATACAGGTGATTTTAATAGCAGATCATGAGTTCAGGCGCTTTCAAATTGTAAAGCATTCTTTATCAGTTTAATAGTGTTTTCGAAATATAGCGCAACCACTGCATTGACGACGCTCTATTGGATCTTCTGAGTCCGTAGGTAAGATCAGCCAATTTTGTGTACCTTCCAAGTCGATCTTCGCCATCTGTTTGCGCTCAAGCCATCCGAAACAACTACTTCGCCAGGGTCGATGTGTTGCTACCAACCGAGTTCATAGGGAAGGAAATGTAGGAAAACCGCCAAGCTTTGAAACAAGGACTGCTTTGCAATGCGATATTTTTCCACTCGGCCGATGTTTGGGCATAAACCCATTATTGAGTATCCTGAGAAGACAATAAGAGCTAGGGAAGTTATTCGTCCAAAGAAAAAAGTAAAAAAAAATCATAGTACAGTTTATTTATTTTTCTCTCAGATTTATCCGATCAGGATGGGGGTTGATGTGCCGAAAAGGTCGTCCACTAAATAGGGAAGAGTTTCGACCTCCCATGGAACTTCAACATGAGACCAGAATCGTTAGGAAGAGCTTGGAATGCTGATTATCAAACAACATTATCAACATATGTATCAAAATTGCAAAATGAAACTCCTGAGCGAGTTATGGCCTGCCGAAATCGGGGGCCTCACCACAGACTGGCTGTGCGACACACCTAGCACGAGAGTGGTGAGTCATCACGGCTCCGCAATCAGAACCCGACAGCTGCGGCGGTGGCGCAGAGGCAGGGCTCACGCTCGTCGGGTGCGACGTGGCTGGTTCGGTTCCCATTGCCGCTGCCTTTTTTGCAAATCATAATTTATCTTTAAAATCACCTCTTGTTCTGAATTATGACACGTGTCTAATTAAATTGCCGGGAAAACTACCATGTTCACGTTTTCTTCCCCCTCGTCATCGCATTGGTCCCTTTTGGACTCGTCATCAGTAGACACATCTGATCCCAAATTTTCATCCGTTTCGACATCAACTGAAGCTGCAGCACCGTCGCGTAGAATAGCTGCGAACCTTCCAGTGATCTTCTTCTCCTCACGAGTTGGTGCATCGTTGTCGTCTGGCACACCAAATTCAGCGAGAAGGATGGACGCCACCTTTGCTGGTGAAAAGGACATAACGAGTGAAGAAAAAGCGGTAGATCAACGACATTCTGGGCTTCCACATCATACATTCTACGTACATTTTTGCTTCTCACTTTCTTTACTTTGTTTCATGAATACAAACGTTGTTAGAAACATATCTAGTTTTTCAATATATGATTTGGACGCAAAACAATTGTGCAAAATAGTAAATAAAAATGTCATCATAGCAGATTTTAGCCTTCAAGCATTTTTACATACGTGTATGATAGTTTTCCCGGCTATTTAATCAGACACGTGTTATAATTCAGAATAAAAGGTCATTCCGAAGATAAATTATGAATTGCAAGAAAACTGGCACCAACGGGAACCGAACCAGCGACGTCCCACCCGACGAGCGTAAGCACTACCCCTGCGCCACCTGACGGGCCATTCTTACGGAGCCTCGATGACTCACCACTCCCGCGCCCGGTGTGTAGCACAGCCAGCCTGTGGTGAGGCCCCCGATTTCGGCAGGCCATAACTCAGGAGTTTCATTTTGCAATTTTGACACAAATATTCGTTAATTAGCGTTCCGAGCTCTTTCTAATGATCCTGGTCCCAACTTGAAGTTCCATAGGAGGTCGAAACCCTTCCCTAGTTAGTGTATGGAGGCCTGCGTCAAAATATCTCCAAAGAGAAATTTTTAAGCATTCTTGTACAGTCCACCAGATAGGAATTAAAATTTTGATAATAAAGTACACAAAATCCGTGCCTGATTTCAAGTGAAGCATTTAGCTTGAAGCCAGCTTCAAAATATTTCTAGAGGAAAATTTTTAAGCATTCTTGTGTAGCCCATCATGTGAAGCTCAAAACTCTAATATTAAAGTATGTAGGATTCGCACCAGTACGACTCTCTGCGCTGCCTTTGTAAACCCTCTAAATAAGTCATCCACTGTAATTGTAAATCTGATCGATCTGTGAAGTCTCGCCCTCAGACAGGTCGAGGTCGATCTGCATGCTCCCGTGCTCGGCTAGGTCATGGTCGGCTCTGCGGCGAGGGCTGCCTTGGAAGCGGCGGGTGTTACGGCTCGACTCGACGCTAATTGGCTCCGCAGGCACTGTTGGCATCGTCAGTGCGCGTCCGAGTCGGGACTAACGACTGCCTCTGCCAATTTTGCCCATGCCCAGCAAAATACCGTCTTTCAGAATCGAATTTTCGTTATCTACCTTCACCAAGGGATAGGCGGGATAACAGGTAAAAGGCAGTATTATTCAACAACTACATGGGGCGCACCATGAGTTCAAGTTCTTCAAGATACCGCGGAGGCGTTTTCACGAAGTTGTTCACGATGTTTTCACTTTTAGAAAGCTTAAATTTGCACATTCTAATAGCATGTAGAAAAATGTGTTCGGTAGGGTATGCAAAGGTGAGGAGCACGGAAGTAAACCTCTGAAAGTCTATATGTCCTACCGCAGCACACCTTCAATCCCGCCTATTCTGTAACTGTTTGCGGCAAAGACGATTGCTGCGAAAATCGAAGGGCTGCAGAAAGGTGCTCTCCTTGAATAGAATATGAGGAGTTACGGATTCGGGTAAAGTGATTGCCAAGTTACAATCTAGTACTTTAGCATGACCTTCGCTAGCGGTGGAACCTTCGAACAACTGACCGAAAATAGCCCAGAAGGCGAATTCTATGTGAAATTTGGGAAAAATTCAAAATCTAAGCCTAATTTTCAAAACTAATTGCAGGTTCAATTGTGTGGGAAACTCGTATTGGAGTGGTGGGCACTTTTTGACATTTCGCTCACCCAAACTCTTTTCTTTCACTTCAGTTTTGTGATGATTTTTCCCGTTTTCAAAGCACTGAATCTTCGCAGCGAGAGAAGCTAGTGAGACGAAGCGCAGCGTGTAGAGGGCATGATCTGCTTGCATAAGGTGGTAGAAACTACAGCAACAATCTAACGATTCCATTTTTCAGGGGGCTAGATTTGGCCGTAATCTATGAAGCAAAGTGGTTTTACCTCTGACTCATCGTCAACTTTCTAACTCTAATCTGAAAAATGGATGCGCAAGCGGTCTTGTCCAGCTGCATAGCTCTTAGCTGATATAACACAGTCCTGATCGGAGATCGCGACATTTCTGGCACTTCCAACCAAGCGAGCGCTGTTAGTCGGACTGCCGCTCGACCGCAGCCCAGCACGCCCATCTCAGCGCCGACGTGCCCTCGTCACACCTCGGTGTTAGGCCTATGTTATACTTCGGCGACGCTGTTGTCCGTGAAGTATAACATAGACCTTATACCTACTGGTACTGCGCTGACCTTGCGGAGTAGAGGAGCAGCAGATGGCCAGAATTGATTCATCTCAGGGATCTCCCTGCTCGTCGGTTTTTCCGATAAATGTTCAAACCTTTTGTAGATTTCTCCTAATTTAATATCTGAGAACTAGCGACCCACACTGCGTTTAAAAGAAGCGGTTTAGTTTCCTTTTTTAACGTACTAGTTAGCCTTAATTTTTAGTAATGGCCATATCACACAGACAAAAATTTAATTCGTCGTTTGTTAGGGAATTGAGCGCAGTCGGAAGGATAGGCTTGCTCTACGTCTTCATATACAGTTGCGGCAAAATATTTACGGACACCTATCTCTGCGGCGTTTTTCGATTGTAACTTTGGAACCAAGGAATCCAGAGAAAAAGTGAGTAGGTTTTTAGAACCCTCTGAAAATACTCTATAGCTAAATGTTGTCTTGGCAATGCTAAAGATACAGAAAAATTCGAGTGAAAGGAAAATGCTCACGAGGTAATCAATGGGAAACACCTCCTCAAAATCACACAGTAATAAATAGACCATCAAAACACAATTATTATCGAAGAACTGACCACTTCTTGGTTGGATAGCCCTTGTTTTGGATTACAGCCAGTCATCGGTTTCGCACTGAGCCAAACAACTTCATGCACAGCTCCACTGGGATAGCATTCCACGTTTCATTGATGGCTGATTCCAATTCATCCAGATTCTTCGTTCTCAAGCGCTCGACCACTTTGCCCACGTTGTTTAAAAGGTGTTCAATAGGGTTTAAATTGGGAGATTGCGCAGGCCACTTCAAAACTTTCATCCTTTCGTCTCAAGCCACTGCATCGCTTTTCTGCTCGTATGCTTTGGATCGTTGTCGTGCTGGAAAATCATGCCCTTCCCATTTTCTTGCGAGCGTATGTATTCACCACATTTTCCAGAATGTCAGGTATTGTCCATAGTTCCTTGGATTCGATGTATTGGTCCTAGCCCGCATCTGCTCATTGCCGCCCATAGCATTACTGAACCTCCCCCTCCTTTGACAATGCGTTGTGTGCAGTTTGGATTGAATTCCTCACTGACACGTCGCCGAACCTTGTATATTCCGAGATCCGAGCCTGTTGAACTTCGATTCGTCTGAAAATAACACTTTCCCTATTCTTCGTCCTTCAGATGCTCTGTTGCGAATCTGACGCGTGCTATCCGATTCCACGACGAGACCAACGGCTTTTGTCGAGCCACGCGTCCTCTCAATCCAAACTCAGCTGAACGACTTTGAATGCTATGAACCGAAAGTCTTATGGTTCTCCTAGCTGTCTTTTCTCTGTGGATATCAAGCCATTTTGAAACGATCTTTCAATGAAAGGCGATGAATATCACGATTCTGCCTGGGTGTCGCCTTACGCGTTCGTCGCTTTCTCTTTCTTCCATATTCTCCTCCATTCGCTTGCACATCCTTCTACACTTGAAAAACAGTAGATCTCGGCAACTTAAGCTTTCTTCCGATGTCAGCGTAGGACCATTTCAAGTCTCGAAGGAAGGCAACGTGAGCTCGCTGTGCTGCGATTAGCCACTTGCCGTTCGCCATCTTCAGGAAGGCTGATTGGATTTAAAGAAAACACTAATCCGTTACTCTTTCTCATCTACACATATGATCTGTCACAAAGACTTAAAACACATCCGGCCGCAAAAGTGCAGATGTATGCCGATGACATCAAGATATACGGGGCATACAACGACCACATTCAGGAGGAGGTTTTCCAGGCTCTTTCTCAATCTATCACAAATGTGATGGAGTGGGCTGCAGACTGGCAACTTCAGGTAAATATCTCGAAGTCATGTGTTCTACATATCGGCAAGGACAGTATGACTGAGTATAGGTATCATGATTTGACATTTAGAAGTGTACGATCTAGGGATTTGTCTTAACTCTCGTCTATATTTTAAATCCCACATAGAGGCAGTCATTAAAAAAGCTCTCTTCACGCTCTTCTCTATTCTTAGAAGCATTCAGTGCAATGACGCGCCCACCTGATAAGATTATACAACACCTACGTATTACCGATCCTAGAGTACGGCTCGCAAATTTGGAGTCCGTCCTCTTAAGATGCAGTTGAAGCTGGAAAGAGTTCAAAAGATTTTCACTAAAACGTTTTTGTGGAGATGCGCACCAATAATTGCACACCACACGCCAAGTTATAGTGAAAGACTGAAATACTTTAATCTAAACAGCCTCCTTTACAGGCGTACTTTCAACGACATTAGTTTTTGTTATAAAGTTCTTAAAGGAAAACTTAGAATAAAGCCTTCGAAATACTGGACCTTCAGGCCGTGTAGTGGGCGTTCAGGTAAATTTTCTTTGCAACTTACGCCAATAAACAGAAACCGTCGGACACAGGTACATAATTCCTTGTTTTACAGGGAAGCTCTTTGGCTTCAAATGCTACCGAGCAGTATTTTGGAGTCAACTAGTGTCCCCGTCTTTAAGAAAAACTGAGGCAAGTTAAGCATCTTCTTTTAGATCTGCAAATTCAAGAGGTCTATGCTGTTGGATTCAGCTACATGCAGAGTTACCACACTCGCTCGTTGCAGTGGTACCCGTTGAATAGATCAAGGGTCCGGGATTGTCGATACCAGTTGTACAGTGAAAGTGATACTAGAGATACAGTATTACGTTTTGATACACAGTATGTGTTGTGTTTGTTCACGCTTAGTGAACCAATATGCCTGCTTCGATTTCATGACTGAAGTTAGAGGCTATTCAGAGCTTAAATACAGAGGAGCCCATTATGGATTTTTTCTCATGTTTATATTTTCGTTATATAAAACCCAAGTTTGAGGTTTGGCTTTCCCAGGGGACTCTGGGAGCCACATTATAACTGGATTTGCGCCCGAGGACGCAAGCGGCAGGACGCAAGTCCAATTATAAGGTGCCCCCCCCCTTGGGATTGCACCTATCTTCGTCAATTTAATTCGACCGCGCGCGCCTCTCGCGGACGGCCGCCACCTCCTGTCTTCGTGCGATTGAGATAAGTTTTCGTTTCTTTGTTTCTATTCGCGGTTTTTTTTCGCATATTTCTGCTAAATTGCATTTTGTTAGTTCGTATTCGCTGATAGGGTAAGTGGCTTAGCGATATTAAGTACTCAGTGTTAGTCAGGGTGTTTCTTCATTGACGCGATCGATCGTCTTGCATTGATTGGTGATCTCGGCCCTTCTTCCACCTTAATCAAATCGAGTTTTTGTTGTTTGAGAGGAACCTTGAGTGTTTTTTGAGCTTCCCCATTATGTCACAATCTAAACGTCAGGCCCAAAAAAATAGGAATCTCCGTAATGGTGCCCAGTCAACAAGCGTGCAAGTTGACTATTCCAATATGCCCATTGCGGAGATTCTAGGCTTAATGGCCGAGCGCAATACCGACCCGGAGATCAGCAAGATGATTGATGCTGTTGTGAAGAAACTTCCGGATGAGTTATCGAAGCTATCTCTCAATGCGGTGGAAAGTGAAAAAAGGGGTCGTAGCCTGGTTATAAGTGGCTTACCTGAAGCTGAGCCTAATACTTCCTTGACTGCGAAGCGTAAGGATTTGGAGGAAAAAGTGTCCGGGGTCCTAGAAGTTTTGCAGGTAGACTGCTATCCGCTGGAGGTGTATCGCATGGGCAAACCAGGCGGTGCGCGTCCAAGGCTTGTTAAGATCGTTATGCCTAGCAAATCTTACTGGGCCGCGGCACTCTCCAATGCTTATAAGCTTCGAGGCTCTGATCTCAGGGATGTTTATATTCGCAAAAGTATGACAGAATCAGAGAGGAAGGAGGACTTTGAGCTGCGGAAAGAATGTCGTGACCGTAATGCAAAATTAAATTATCGTAAATGGGTTGTCTATCGTGGTGCAATAACGGATGTAGACGACCTCCCAAATAGCCGCGTCACGGGAAACTCTCAAACCAGCACGGCTTCCTTCCGGGTATAAGGTGTTATTTGATGAATGCTCGTAGCCTTTCGAACAAAATCTCGCACTTGCATTTATTTCTCAATACCTTTGACCCCGACTTAGTCCTTGTCACAGAAACGTGGCTTTCTTCCAAAATGAACAACTCTGAAATCACATTTAATCTTCCGTATACAGTATTCAGAACTGATAGGAAGCTTAGTGGAACTAAAAAATGCCGAGGTGGGGGTGTATGCTGCATTGCAAAAGACACTATTAACCTCTACCCTGTCGCAGTTTCCGCAGTTTCTTCCTGCATTAAATCAGATCTTCTCTGTCTCGAGGGATTTGACTTTGTCAGGTCGTTTAAATTTAGGATGATTCTAATCTATCGACCGCCTAAGTCTTCTGTTGAGGATGATGACTCTCTTATTGATGCCCTTTTGGATTTATTTCTTTGCGACTCGCATCTAATTATACTAGGCGATTTCAATTTGGACATAAACTGGGATTTAAATCAAGGACGAAATTCCACGTCAGTCAAATTTTTAAACTTCTTCCATAGCTTTGGTTTGAAACAGCACGTTATGAATCCAACTAGATGTTCATCAGTCCTCGACATTATCCTGACGTCGGCCCCCATTATAAAAAACATGTCACTACATCCGCCACTTGGAACAGCTGATCACAACGTCATTGGTTTCGAAATATGCGGAAGCTTTCCCAAGCCGAGGGCGTTACCTCTTCCAAATTACTACGGTACTTCCTTTGAGGATCTTTCAAATCATCTTTCTATTATTGATTGGTGGCAGGTCTTTCAAGGATATAAATCTCTCAACGACCTTTATGAAAGATTTTGTAGAACGATTTATTCTGCTCTTTCTCTATATGTTCCTTTCAAACATTTTGAGTACAGACCTCCACGGTATCCAAAGCATATTTCCAACCTAATATCCCAGAAAGTGCGCTTATTTCACTCAATGCGCGATCCAATATCCAGCCCGCATTTTAAGCGCGTGTGCAATGAATTGGATTTTCATCTAAGGCGTTTTCTATGTAATCGTGAGAAACATCTTGCCAAAAAGCATTTTGGTAGACATATGTTTTCTCTAGTAAAGCTCAAGATGAAGGGCCAAGGCAAAATCCCAGTCCTAAAGGATGCTTCTGGGAATACATTCATAAATGATACTGAAAAAGCAGAGGCTTTAGCAAACTACTTCGCTTCCGTGTTCACAGCAAACGATGGCTCAAGATATGAATTCAGTTTCAGCGATTCCTCCGATGCCCTGAATGAGATTTTAATCTATCCAAAAGACGTGTTAAGAGTTCTTGCATCGTTGAAGGATTCCACATCGTCCACATATGATGGTATTCCTCAGATTATTTTTAAAAGATGTGCTTTATCACTTTCTAAACCACTGTCGATAATATTCAATAGCTCTCTATTATTTTGTGAAGTTCCTGCCATTTGGAAAAATGTGCTGGTCACTGCCATTCCAAAAGTGCAGAGTCCTTCTCTCCTCTCGGATTTTCGTCCTATAAGCATCTCGCCAACGCCAATCAAAGTACTGGAAAAGCTTATAAGAGATAAATTAGTATCTTGGCTCGTTAAAAATAAAGTTATTCCTACTGAGCAGCATGGATTCACAAAGGGTGCCTCTACTACAACTCAATTAACTGATTGCCTTTTCGATTGGAGTACTGCGGTCAATAAGGGTGATTGTGTCGACGTAATCTATTTCGACTTATCCAAAGCTTTCGATAAAGTCTGTCACAAAAAGCTTATCACCAAGCTATCAGAACTGGGTATTGGAAGACGTTTACTTTTGTGGATAATGTCGTACTTAGAGAACAGGTGCATGTTTGTTAAGGTTGGTAATTCCTTTTCGGGGCGGCGCCAATGTACCAGCGGTGTCCCGCAAGGGGGAGTTCTATCACCTATCCTTTTCATGGTTTACACATGTGATCTCCCGGACAGACTCAAGACGCACGCTGCTATTAGCGTTCAAATGTTTGCAGACGATATCAAAGTTTATGGCACGTATAATGCTTCAAATCAATCGTTAGTCCTGAAGGCTTTAAATCAATCAATTCTTAATATGATTACGTGGGCTAGTAATTGGGAGATACCAGTAAATCTTGCCAAAACTTCCGTGATGCATTTTGGTCCTGGAAGGGCACCTGATTACAGGTTCGGTAATATTACTTTAAGGCAAGTTGACGCGATCAAAGATCTTGGTATTCATATAAATAAACACCTAAAGTTTGATGCCCATGTTGATATAACTGTACGTAAAGCCTTTTCAGTACTTTATGGCATGTTGAGAAGCATCGTTGATAATGATTCTGCTACACTGCTGAAGCTGTACAAAGCATATGTGCTACCTATACTTGAATATGGATCACAAATCTGGAGTCCTCAAACAAAAAAGCTTCAAAACAAAGTTGAAAAAGTACAACAGACGTTTACTCGAATACTGGTTCGCAGATGCATACCAGATCTACAATCTTTAAATTACGAAAGTAGATTGAAATTTTTGAAACTAAAATCTCTTAGATACAGACGTATCTATAATGATTTGGTCTTCTGTTTCAAGTTACTAAAAGGTGATTTAACCTTGAGAGCTAGTAAATATTGGACATTTAGGCCATGTAGAAATCGGACTAGTATATTATCACTGCAGTTTAAAAACCCTGGTAACAAATTTCTTCGTTGCAATGCCAATTTTATGCTCTCTCGCGGAGCAGTTTGGTTGCAGAAACTACCTGATCATGTTTTAGAAGCACCTACCGTTGCCATTTTCAAGAGTAGGTTAAAAAAGATTGATCTTCTGAGTATTCTTGAATTGCAGAGCTGACTGTTGTATCGTGGCGTTACCAGGACATCTGAGTGTAGCTTCATAAATGGAGTGTATGTCATCTTGTGGAAACTCTTCTGCGCCATGGAAGACACTATGGTTGCCGAGCGATTTGTACCCAAAAATGGATGTCTTGTTTCCTATTCTTCCTCACATTGTTCAATGAGTCATTAGGCCTGCGTTGGACATTTTTTACTGAGTATTAGTGGCTGTTCAGAATTAGGGTCGTTCAAGAGTTGAGTTGTTTTTCTTATGTTTTTCTTGCGTTTTCCTTCTTCTCACATGTCTTACAGTGTCATTATGCCTGCTTAAACTTCTTTTTTATCTCCTTCCTTTTCTGGTTCTGTTGCGGCTGCCAGGGCTTAGGTACAGAGGAGCCTATTAAGACCCAGATGCTTCTACTCTTAGTCACATATTTTTTATACTGTTTCATATACAGATATAATCTATAGGTTGCTACATTTAGATATGCTTTATTGCAAGTTGGTTAGGCTAACTCAGTTCCTATGGAAGCAGCTTCGAATGGAAGCGTAATGAAGGCCTGGGTATGACCGGAATTAAGACCGGACTCCCAGGTGCTTCCTTCTTATAAGCTGCTCGAAAGTGATTTCCCTATTCAATCGGAATCATGCCATAGCTATACTGGTTGCCTAACCAACCTCTGCACCGTTATACCAGAACAAAAATAATTATAAAACAATTACGTAACTTTGAGTGATTAAATTACTTATTACTATATTCTCACGCTAGGACTTGGTTCAGGCTCCTTGTACTTGAGCTTTTCAATGGCCGGACAACACTGAAAAATTACAGATTGCAGCGCATAGTGATACTACGTTTCTCATTGTTGTTCTGCGTTAGATTGTTGCAGTTGTATTTAAAAGATTACTTGTTCGTTATCTCCTAGTTTGAGCGCACTTAAGGTGCAGTTATAAATAAATAAATAAATAAATAAATAAATAAATATAATATATACACATATATAGTGCGTAGAGTCATGCTTTACATTGAGGCAATTTACGTCTGCAAGTTCTTTGACTATCTCAGTTCCTATGGAAGCAGCATCGAACGGATGTGTAATGAAGGCCTAGGTGTGACCGGACTAACCAGGATACTATCTCAACGGTAGGTCGGAACAGCGCAATTGTTGTATATGGGCAGAACCACCTCTCCCTGCGAAGTAACAAACTGCAGGTATCTCGACCCCAATACAACTCTACGCAGAGTTAGGGGCGACGGAAGTCGCCTGTTGGCGCCCTGTTGATCCACGTGCTCCACAGCTGACGGGCGCGCGCAGGATGAGGGCGCGTATTGCGACTCAGCGCAGTGCATGGGTGGCGTAGTAGGGAAGCGATCGGGCTCGTGAGCGAGGGGTCGGGGGTTTGGATCCCGCAGACTGCGCTTGTTTCGCACTTTTGCAAAATCTATGTTTACCATATAGGTAATCCACCTAGGCATGTTGTACAGTGTTATGGAGCATGTTTACATATAACATACCACTCATACCGTTAACAAGGGTGGTCCAGGCAGGGTCACCGATTTCGCTGAAACTTTGTCTAGGGGGTTGTTTGGGGTGCTGATCACGAATCTGATATCCGTTCTTCACGATTCGGCTGGATAATATAGATACAGGAAGGCACAGGATTACACTCTTAAAGTTTCTGTCGGTGACGGGAGGTAGAGACAGAATCGTTAAAAACGGATATCAGATTCGTGATCAGCACCCCAAATAACCCCCTAGACGAAGTTTCAGCGAAATCGGTGGCCCTGCCTGGACCACCCTTGTTAACGGTATGGGTGGCCTCCAACCGAATCGTGAAAAACGGATGTCAGATTTGTGATCAGCACCCCATATAACCCCCCCCCCCCAGACAAAGCTTCAGCGAAAAAAATTTTTTGACCAAAGTCTTGTCGGTGGAGTCGGAACTTTTAACTAGTGCCACAAAATATCTATCGTTACATAACTACAGCTTCACACAAAATAGGCTTATAATAAGTGACACACAGAAGTGAACATTTTAGCTAATCTGTAGTTTAAAGCATATGCTATATGTAAACATGCTCTATAACACACTATAATACCCCTAGGTGGATTACCTATATGATAAACATAGATTTTGCAAAAGTGCAAAACAAGCGCAGTCTGCGGGATCCAAACCCCCGATCCCTCGTTCACGAGCCCGAGCTCTTCCCTAGTACGCCACCTGTGCACTGCAATGAGTCGCGATACGAGCCCTCATCCCGCGGGCGCCCGTCAGCTGTGGAGCACGTGAATCAACAGGGCGCCAACACGCGAGTTCCGTCGCCCCTAACTCTGCGCAGAGTTGTATTGGGGTCGAGATACCTGCAACTTGTTACTTCTCAGGGAGAGGCGGTTCTGCACGTATACAACACTTGCGCCGTTCCGACCTACCGTTGAGATAGTATCCTGGTAAGACCGGACTCCTAGGTGCTTCCGTTCGACTAAGCTGTTCAAAAGTGATTCTCCACTCCATCGGAATCACACCATAGCTATACTGAACGTCAAGCCGACCACTGCAACATTTTCATAATTGAATTATCTGAGTTCTAATTCCTATTCATTCAAATTGACACTTTATTTTCAATCTCTTTAGATGTTTGCTTCGTTACTGCAGCTCCCTCGTATTTAGGCTTCTGAATAGCTCGAAGCACTATACTTCATCAATTGCAGTGCATATTGATTTCATGACTTTATTTGTTACACCAGTGTTGAGTTTATGTGTTGATTTTGTTGAGTTGTGCGAAATTTGTTTGTTCATGTTCCGTTTTAGCGCACTTATTGTGCATCTATAAAATAAATAAATAAATAAACAATCGATTGCCACTATGTAATGCTGTTTGTCCCGCGCAGATTATCGATTATAGCGATAATCATTATGATCTACTGCAATACATTGCGATTTTGAAGAGATGTTTCCAATGCTCGTATGTTTTCTGCTCGTATGCTTTGGATTGTTGTCGTGCTGGAAAATCATGCCCTTCCCATTTTCTTGCGAGCGTATGTATTCATCACATTTTCCAGAATGTCAGGTATTGGTCCATAGTTCCTTGGATTCGATGTATACCTCATGACCACTTTCCTTCCACTGGAATATTTCTTTGATTTTAGCCAAGCCAAGACAACATTTACATGCGTTTTGTAGAGAATTTTCTGAGAATTCCAAAAACCTACTCGTTTTTTTTCTGGAGTCCCAAGTTGCAAAGCTACGATCGAAAAATTCCGCAGAGGTAGGTGCCCGTGAATATTTTGCCGCCACTGTACATGTATATATCAATGGTTGGTTCTACAGGCCGGCCCATAAATAATGTAACAATGCTCAGCCGTATAAAAACGGTAGGAATGGACCGAATTTGGAATTTAAAAAAATTAAAAAAAAACTTAGTGCATGCATTGCAGATTACGGTCTCTAGACTTATCTTGGAAGGATAAAACGCTGTTTTGTCTATCGGCTGGCCATTGAAAGTCATTATACAGGGCTAATATGTATTCATATTGCCCCACGACATCACGGTAGAACTAGAATCCGTGATGCAACCCAAACAGGATTGATTAACATTGTCCTTTGTCCTTTATAAGCATGTCGGTAGTGAAGGATACTGTCAGTTGTTAAAACTTTTACTATCATCTAAGGAATAGATTATCGAAAATCGTTAGAAGATCTGCTCTTCATTCTAAGCAATGATTTTCCAATTGCTTCTGGCAATAAGCACTTGGGTCTGGTCTAATGTTTGTCATTGCTTTTGCTGAGCCTTTTTCTTCTGGATTCCTATTCTAAGGTTATCCTCTTCTGCATCTTCTGTTAAACTAGTTTTTCATTTTACTCTCTTTGTTTTTGACTGAGAAGAATCCACCACTTTTTCAGTGCTCTTCTTAGGTGGGCAGACATGAAGGAAGAGGTGCAGAAGAAAAATGGCCACCTTCCAACTTTTTAAAAACAAGTTTGAAGCCGTTGGTTTTCCCCAGGAAATGGGAATTCTGTGAAATTTCAATCAATGTGTTCACTAAATCGGTAGGTGAATTAAAGCTTCAAAACAGTTATACTAAAAAAAACTTGAACAAAATAACAAAAATAACCCTTTTGGAGTATCATTCCCTTCACCAGATTCAGCGAAATCCGGAATTCTCTAGCTTTTGCTACAGATCTAAATTCAGCATGTGACACCAAGGAGCTCTAATGTTCTTAGTTCTGAAGTCACTGCATTAACAATCCAAAGTTAGGGAATGATCCATTTCTGGTCGTCATTCCAGCCAGCACTGCCTCCTACACAGAAATTTGATTTCGTGGAATTAACCAAGAAACGCTCTTTTCAGATATCACAAAACAATTCAAAAAACTAAGAAACCGAAAAAGTCGATCCATTTATTTATACATAAGTGCGCCACCTTTTGCTTAGAGCAAGCGACTTTCTTCATGCTGAATAGGATGTATCGATTCATCTATGGCAGATAAAGGGCTACCACTTTTTTCATGGGATGGTGTCCTAAGTCGGGTTTTGAAAATTGGCACTACATTATACTGGTTTCGTTCGAGCTGATCATTTTAGAGCGATTACATAGGCACAGCTTTTCTCGTGTTCTTCGATTTGTTCTTCGGGTAGTTTCTGAGAACATGGTTGCCCTGGTGATGTTGACGGCGTCAACAGCTTTCCAACAGTGCAATCTGGTTCAAATCCGAGTTGGTCGACTTTTCACCATTTTTGCACTCAGTCGAATCGTAATTCCGATACTGGGGATCGGGCTAAACCTGAGCCCAGCGCTCCGCTGCATCCCAATGTCAGGAATTTTTCGAGGTAAGCGAATAGGCTCACAACGATCACGTAAAGGCGAGAGTGAACCATCAAAGCATTTGATTGCACGAGCCTTTTGCAACGAAAAATCTTTATTTGGATGACGAGAAACTAAGTGGCATAGGTAGCATCAGAAAGCAACGTATGTACACGAATCTTCACAACAAACAATAGAACAATAAAATGGAATGACTTGATTTGATGAGGTACGAGCTTGAAGCAACAATGTTACAGAACATTACTGAGTATTTACAACACAGTGCGTATCATAGTATAGGCGAAGCGTAGACGCACCCATGTAGTTGATAGTTCTGGCTGCTCCGCGAAGGAACGCGTAATACCACTAAAACGAACAAAGCCGCGTAGCAAAAAACTAAACTGTTCAGCGCACTGACCGTTCTGTTTGAAAATTTTCGAAGAATGGGGTTGCAAAAGCGGTGCCTGGTGCTTCACGTGAATTATAAGCATATACATTAAATCGCTCTAAAATTGCACCCACACTAAATTTTACTTGGATTAATTAATTTTTAATTGGAAAAATTGCTGCATTAGGTATGCATTGCCGATCAAAATTTAGAAGAAGACGCTAGCTAATATCTGTAAGAACATCACTCAATATTCGCCCGTACTAATCGTAAGCTAAATTGGCCCAACTTTCGTTGTCATATGGTGTTTCTCTGGGTAGACGCGAGATTAATGATACCATATTTCACTCCTTCAAAATATCGGTCAACGTTTTGTGGAGTACTGGTTCTTAAGGTCACACGGACCGCTGGTGTTGGGAACTGTGTTTCAGGGAAAACATCGTGTGCAGCAGATGGACCACAACTCTACATGCTGCTCCAACTTGACTCCATTATCTTGATCAACTTCGTTCTCTAAAACGAAGGCATGTAGGGACCATGTGAGAGTTTCGAGAGTAGTGACGCGTTGTCTTCATTCGGCGCCAACCCCATCTTGGGTTGCTGTTAGCTCACAATGCGCCATACTCAGATCACAAATGGTTAGCTCCACAGCTACCAAGATCAGTTGTCCAAAACATTAAGACATCTCCTACTCGTGAGATTAGGATAGATTAGAGAAAGCACAACTTTTTGGGACCTTGGTAAAATCTGGTAACTTAGATCACCTGAAGCCCGATTTGTTATGAGGACAGCATGAGCCAAAAGCAACTCAATGTAGGCAAACCAGGGAAGGATCTCAGGTGTATATCTGAACGGGGAAAATAGATAGTACTGCGAGAATCACCACCCTTCATGTATTAGAAAAAGTGTTTCATTTTTGCAAAGTCCTTGAACCCAGAGAGCTACCCAAAGGGCTACCTCGAAGTTGTGGGTTATCTGCGTTTTGATCACGAATCTGACCCTTGTTTGACAAATTAGAGTGAAATGAATGTGTAGGAGATGTGGAGTAAGCAAACTGGTAAAGGAGAGAGCGGTGATGAAGAAATTCAAAAATAGCCCATAGCATGGGAGTCGAACATCCAACCCCGCACCTCGGAAGCAGCGTCGCACCCTCCTGAGCCACCGATTTGCTTGCCTTAGAGCCTTCCGCCACGTCCCATACGTCAGCGCCCACAAGGGCACACGCGCTGACGGTGCAACTCTGTACCCCCAACTTCGAGGGACCGTAGCTCTTTGGGTTCAAGGACTTAGCAAAAACGACTACAGGGTGAACCAAAATAACGGACAACATTTTTTCGTCATAATTATAAAACAACCAACAACTCGAGAAAACGTCAACTAAATTACAACAATACGAACACTAGGGTACGTCATGTTCAAGTGGTTTCGTAGTGGCCTCCCTTGGAGCGGATGCAGAGGGCCAAACGTTTCGCGAATTTTTCGACAATGGGCCTCAGGTCGTACCTGGGAACAGATTCTGTTCACAGATGAGAAGCTGTTCACCGTGGAGCAGGCGCACAATCGCCAAAATGGTAGGATGTGGTCTACAGAGGCTCCAAGCACCTCTGCTATCGTCCAAAACTCACAATCTGTCATGGTTTGGGGCGGAATTTGCGCCAGCGGCAAGACCCCTGGTTTTCGTGGATAAAGGAGTGAAAATCGACGAAGATGTGTACCAGCGAGATATTCTCGAGTCCGTAGTTCTCCCTTGGGTCCAGTAGAATTTCGGTGATGCCCACTGGACGTTCCAACAGGACTCTGCACCCGCAATAGTGCGAAGAGTGCGCAGGCGTGGTACAAGGTCAATTTCCCCGACTTCATCACGCCTTCGGAATGGCCGCCGTATTCTCCGGATTTGCTTCCGATGGACTACAGTTTGCGGGGCATTTTAGAGACAAGGGTCGGCGTCAAACGCCACCACAGTCTTGAGCCCCTGAAGGAATCCTTGCGCCAGGAGTAGGAACGGTTGTCTCCTGATAACCTGCTGTCGGTTGCTTTACAATTATGATTTTAAAAAATCTTGTCCACGTTATTTTGGTTCACCCTGTATATGTAGGGTGGAGATTCTCGCAAAACTATCCATTTTTTTTTTCGTTTTTTTTTCAAAGTTATCTACTGGTAGACTTCATAGGGCCCTCTGAAACTTCAACATTTTCAAAGCGCGTCGTGCTCCATACAACACATAAATTCTTGTTAGACAGAATACAAAATTTATTACGGAAAATTTCATTAACAATTTTTTTAAACTGACAAACTTCGTCATAAAATTCTGAGGTGTTGCAACTCAACTAAGCAGGCAGCTGCCTAAATGCCAGTACAAATACAGTAGAACCCTTTGTTATAAAACTCGTGATGTCAGTGACAGTTTCGCTAATTATGAGCTAATTAAGAGACCTAATGTGAATCGCCGACTGAGTGGACGACTTTGCTTTTGGTTTCGCCTTTATTTACCAAATACTTCCCTGATCGTTCCATACTGCTGTTATTCCCCTGAAAGCGAAACGGAGAGAGCAGGCGCTGCAAACGCGCTTGTCTACGGTGGTCTTGGAAACTATATGTGCTTTGTGACTTTGGCCGCAATTTCTTTGGTCACGTTCGGTTCCTAGCAACTATCCCAAGCCCTTCTCCGGAGAGCACGTGCACACAGAGGTGCAGCCTTACGCGAAGCAAGCATGTCTGTATTGGCTCTGAAGGATAATATTAGGCAGCTCAATGTCAAGACGATGGCAGTTTCCATTCGTGGCATTAGCTTCCTAGCTAGCAAGCATATCGGGAGAAAAGTCATCACTACAAGCTTGTGAAGATAACTTGATCTGCTTCATCAGGAATCACAATGTCACAGCAGCCCACACCATCACAAAGACTCCTAGAGAGTCGCTCTTAAGAACGCCTGTCATAGTCACGGTCCTAACTTGGGTTTCAATAAACTAATAGTGGAAGCTGTCGTAACTGAAAAAAGGGGATAGGGGTACGCTTATGCTTATTTTGCTTGAAAGAAATGACAAGGTGAATAGACTGACAACACCGCCGCTATGCCACGGTGGAATATGTAGACGGCAAAACCAACTGATAAACAAAAAGCTCGCGATTATATTGCTAAGATCACTGAAATCGAACAGCAATTGAACACGTCCATTTGCATAGCTGGCGGGTAATTTATGTCACAATCTCACGAGCAAAGCTGCCGCTGGATCAAGGGGTTTATCAGGTTCGACTGATTTTGTGTTCAGCAGATGCTCGTTTTCTTGTTTTGCACTCCTTTCACAACCTTCACGACGAACACTCCAGTTTTAAAATGTCTGCTTCAAAAATCCGTCCCAAATTATGCATTCAACCCAACAAAAATACACGTACTGTATAACACATAAGTGCTTGAAAACACAGAGAAATTTGAGAGGGCCCTAGAGGTCCATCCACAGTTACGTCCGAAAACTCAAAATTGCATTAATTCATACTCGCTAGTGTTGCTCAAACTATCAACGTTTTACCATGTCGTACAGAAACGTGTCTTCCAGGAACAAGTCGAACAGGTTGAACAGTTCGATGTCCTCGCGAAACTTGCAGCAGCTCACCTTAATCGTTAAAGTGAAATCGAGAGAAAGAAAACAATGTTAGGAGCACGAACTGTGCCCACATTGAACTTGACTGAGAGGGAAGGAGCAGTCGATCTTCTAGTCGCCTCTTATGTGCCACTAATGTAGGGTCACATCTTCATAGGGGTGCTCCTATATTGCATGAGCACACGAGCAACGGATAGCGATCTTAGGCGCAGCCTGATCAACACCGTGGTCCCCATACAGCTGCACCACGGGTGGCACTCTCTAACAGGGTGGTGCGACTTCCGTTGGACGACCAGCCCAGTTGTCGGGGAAATAAACGAGCGGCGAATGCCCGTCGCTACTGTCCTGGTCGTGCTTCGCTGCTCCGAAATCATCTCTACTGTTGTTCTTCCGCAGGACGGTCCGCCAACCGCCACGAAGTAAATACTCGCACCCACTGGTGCAGTCGACCCAAGGGCGTTCCCGAGCATAGTCCGTCCGACCTGCTCCGTGTTCTTACCGCGGATGTGAGGAGACGAAACAGGTGGCGCGTACTATGAGGGGACGGATAGTTGGAGCGATGAGAAGGCCGGGTGCATACCAGGGGTCTGTGTTTAACGATTAACGATTTACCGGATTTACCGGCATTTTTCATTAAAATGTTTAACGAAATTTAACTACAAAAATTTCCGTTAAATTGCATTATGGCCTTTGCCATACCGTCGCTCGGGGTGAGCGATGGTATGACAAAGGCCTTAGGCGTCGCTCGGGGTGAGCGATGGTATGACAAAGGCCTAACTACATTTTACGCACCATTTTAAAAATTTTGCTTCTTCATGTAAATGCATTTTAGACATTTTTCGCATGAGCTTTCGCAGTATCGTTGCGATACCGAGGAAACGCTCTAGTTACTTGAATCAGTGGAAATAGGAACCGATATCGTCCGCGTATTTTGGCATTTTCTTGCTCCTTAACCATTTGTTTGCGTGCGTCTCCGAGTGGCCATCCACCTAGTGCCAGAACTGACCAGGAGGACGACAGCGGCTTGGAGAGTTTTCAAGTGCGTCGAAACGTCGTGAAAGAGACGAAGAACGTCTGAATCCGTACCCACCTACTCGACTCCACTGTTCTGCCTGCCATGACTTACGCCTCAAAGACCTGGGCCATACGAAAGCAGGGTAAACACCGCAATCAGCGCGGCGAGGTGAGGAATCGAGAGGACGATGCTCGGATGACACGACTCACGTAAGTGAGAGAAGGCCTTCGGAGTTCCGAGCTTTGTCGACGTTCGAAGATCAGAGACGCTGTCGCATGGGCCAAGACGTCGAAAATTAGGTGGGCCGGCCACGTGATGCGCTTCGCAGACACCCGCTGGACGAGAGCCGTTACCGACTGGATTCCGCGGGATGTCAAGAGAACACCGGGACGCCCACCAACGCGTTGGTCGGACTTCTTCGTGAAAGCCCTGAACGACCGATATGACGCTCTTCGGGTCCCTCGAGCGAGGAGGATCCATTGGACCACTCTGCACGCGACAGGGACGAATGGAGACGCTGCTGGCGCCCGCTCAAGCAAGTTGATGATCAACGGGACGACAGGTGATACAGGTGATACAGGTGATGAGCGGTATGGATTGCGCCATGCTCTCGTCTGAATTGTATCATTTTACACTCGATTGAATGTTTTTCGGGTGAGTACCTGTTATAATTTCTCCACAACGTAGCCTATCGATTGATTTGTGTTTCTTTTAGGGTTTAAAACTCAAAAACACACTAGGGCTTCAAAAAATGCAGGGTATTCTGAAAAATGCAAGTACTATTTGAAAGGTTCTAACATTGCTGCTAGTGAAGCTTTTGAAGATATTTGAGACTGGTATAAAAAAAGTATAGTAAAAATCCTCTGACGTGCAAATTGTCAAGAATGCGTCACGCATCCATCTGAATTCGTGAAGTTTAGACTCGATTGATTGTGCATGGACCGAACGCATTTTACAATCTTGTTATTAGTTGACCACGTTAACCTGCACTGTGCTTCTTTCAACGTTTAGCACTTGACAGTGCATTACAACTTCCTCCAAAAAGGGTGGTATCCTAAAAACATAAGCGCTATATGAGGCGCTAAACCCATTGCTCCTAGTAGGGTTTTTGAAGATGTCAAGGGTTCACACCAAGCCCTAGTGCACTGTCAAGTTATAAACGTCAAAATAGGCACAGCACATGTTATAGCGGTCAACTAATAACAAGATATAACAAGCATTCAACCCATGCAGAATTAATCGAGTCTGAAATGAAAGGGTTCAGGCGGGGTCATAGCGCAAACTTAACTAACTGCACGCGTCAGAAATCTCGTCACACTTTGCTTCCATAAGAGTCGCAAACATCTCAAAAGCTTCGTTAGCAGCAATGTTAGAGCCATTCAAATAGTACTTGCATTTTTCAGGACACCCTGCATTTTCGCAAGCCATTGCACGTTTTTAAGTTCTAAACCTTAAAAGAAGCACAAATCAATCGAAACCGTCACATTGTCACATATATGACAAATATTCAAGCGAAACACAATCAATCGAGTGTAAAATGCAGGAATTCAGACGAATGCATGGCGCAATCCAATCCACTTATATATATCAGAAAATTCCTTTTTTTCCTAAACTTTCATACAAGCCCTTAACTTCTTCAGTACCTTTGCTGTGAACAACGATATCTCCTTTAAAACAGTGTATATTTTTCTTGAGCATCTTGTGTACAGTTGTGGCCGTAGCCTTATTCAAAAATGCCGAAAAAGCAGCATTTTCCCGGCTTTTTCGGCCTTTCGAAATAACTTCCTTCAAAGTTAACCAATTGTGAAACCAAGCACATTTTTGAGTTTCAGCAGTTCAAGCTCTATCAGATTACCGTTAACGAATTGCCAAAAATTTCAAAGTTCAACTGTATTTTTTCAAAGGTTAGTTTTTCGTGCTCTATTGCGAAGGGCAGCTGCGGACGAGTTGTCGGTAGCAAGTCGTCGAAAACCTTTGCATGCTTATAACTTCTTAAGTTTTAGGTTCTTCGAGAAACGGTTGGTACCGTTCGATTCGTCTCTTCGAGATCCACACAGCAGTATATCCAACTTATCAGAACACCACATTTTCGCAGTGGGTGGGCAAAAATGACTTTAACGGGCTCTTTGCGATTGGCGAAGCTTATTTTCCGAGACTTGCATGTTCTCGGAGTATCTCAAGCATGGCGTGAAGTGCTCTGACATGCCAGGAATACCTCGAGAGTGCGCTGTGCACAATGCAAACCTATCAATCGAGAGGGGGGGGGGGGACAGCTCGTAAGAGTCGGCGATTGGGAAGCTTTATGAGAAATTCTCGGCCGCCAGTTAGGAATTGCTCTAACACAGTCCAGCTAGCTTTTGGAGTGCGCCGTGAGCAGTGCATATAGAATCGAAGCTATCAATCGAGTGGGCGCAACAGCTCGCAAAATTCCACGCGCGGGCATGTTCGCAGCACTATAACTCTGTAGAGATCGAATAGTTCCGGCTGCGGCTCGTGGGTTTCGTACGCAGCAGAGAGCTTTAGTAGTCCGCAGAAGTACAGTGTTGTAGCTTCTAAAAAGGCGAAGTTATAGCGGTGTGAAAATGCATGTGAGGCTTGTGTGGCCTAATTTTTTCTCGATTTCAGTCGATCACTGCGGGAAGACGCGATGAGCTAACAGCCCACAGGTGCGCACGCGAGCAGAATACTGAAGGCACTTTACGATGGCGTGCTCATAATTTCCCTGCTGCCTAAGCTGCTTCGGCTCCATCTGACATTTTAGAGCGGTAGAGGGCAGCGGTGAAGTTTCCAGCGGCTCTTTCTCGCCCAGATTTAAGTTATCAGCACTCGCTAAGAGCGGGGAGAACATCGACCGTTATTGTTCTAAATTTTACACGCGGGTGTGTTCTGAGCGCGATAACTCTGTCAATTGTGAACCTGTCCGGATGGGAGTTGTGGGTTTTGTAGGCATCAGAAACGTCTAGTAGCGCACTGAAACACTGTAATGCAGCTTATGCCTGGACAAAGTTACTAGTGGTGCGAACATGCAGGTTGTCCTTGTGTGACACGATTTTTCCCGAATTCAGACGACCCCTGCGGGAAGACACGGCGAGCTAACAGCCCACATGTGCGTACGCGAGCAGAGCCACTAAAGGTACTTTACGATGACGTGCTCAGAGCTCCTCAGATATCTAAACTGTCTTAACCTCAATTGCCAGTTTAAAGCGGCGGAAGATAGCGGTTAGAGTTTCTTGTGCTCTCACTCGCCCAGATTTGAGTGTTCGACACTCGCAATGGCACCTTTCTGTTCAGCATGAAAAGCGCTATCGAATGGTATCAATTTCGACTGATTTTGGAAACATCGATTTTTTGACGGTTTCGCACCGAGGACGAGGCCGTTTAAGGCCGCGGCAGAGGGATGATGACGTAATCGGAAATTGATTTTTCCGAACCGGCCCAAGTTTGGTACCATTCGATAGAGCATTTCGTGCTGAATTGAACGGTGTTATTGAGTTTCAGAAAAACTGTGATCTGGGCGAGTAAGAGCGCAGGAAACTTCAGCCGCTAAGCCCGCCCCCCCCCCCTAAAATGGCAGCTGGGACTAGGGCATTTAATAAGCTAGGGAGTAGTGAGCATGTCAACTGAAAGCACCTTTAGTGTTCTGCTAGCACGCGCATTTGTAGGCCGTTAGCTCTCCGCGTCTTCCCGCAGGGGTCGTCTGAATTCGGGGAAAAATCGTGTCACACAAGGACAACCTGCATGTTCGCACCACTGTAACTTTGTCCAGGCATAAGCTGCATTACAGTGTTTCAGTGCGCTACTAGACGTTTCTGATGCCTACAAAACCCACAACTTCCATCCGGACAGGTTCACAATTGACAGAGTTATCGCGCTCAGAACACACCCGCGTGTAAAATTTAGAACAATAACGGTCGATGTTCTCCCCGCTCTTACTGGCCCAGATTACGGTTTTCGCTACTTTTAGCCGAACCATTCAATTCAGCATGAAAAGCTCTATCGAATGGTACCAAACTTGGGCCGGTTAGGAAAAATCAATTTTGGATGACGTCATCGCCCCTCTGCCGCGGCCTGGAGTACACTCGTCTTCGATGCGAAATTGTCAAAAAATCGATGTTCTCAGAATTTGACGAGATTGGTACCGTTCGATAGAGCTTTTCGATCTGAACAGAACGCTGCCACTGCGAGTGCTGATAACTTAAATCTGGGCGAGAAAGAGCGCTAGAAAACTTCACCGCTGCCCTCTACCGCTCTAAAATGTCAGATGGAGCCGAAGCAGCTTAGGCAGCAGGGAAATTATGAGCACTCCATCGTAAAGTGCCTTCATTATTCTGCTCGCGTGCTCACCTGTGGGCTGTTAGCTCATCGCGTCTTCCCGCAGTGATCGACTGAAATCGAGAAAAAAATAGGCCACACAAGCCTCACATGCTTTTTCACACCGCTATAATTTCGCCTTTTTGAAAGCTACAACGCTGCACTTGTGCATACTACTAAAGCTCTCGGCTGCCTACGAAACCCACGAGCCGCAGCCGGATCGATTCGATCTCGACAGAGTAACTGCGCTCCGAACACGCCCGCGCGTGCAATTTGCGAGCTGTCGCGCCCACTCGATTGATAGGTTCGATTCTATATGCACTGCTTACGATGCACTCCAAAGGCTAGCTGGACTGTGTTAGAGCAATTCCTAACTAGGGAAAGCAATTCCTAACTGAGAATTTCTCATAAAACTCCCCAAACGCCCACTCTACACCCTGTTGCGTCCACTCGATTGATAGGTCCGATCCTATATACATTGTTCACGGCGCACTCTTAGGTCTCGCTGGAACACAGTACAGCAATTCCTGAGTAGGCCGGCCGCAAATTTGTGATAAAACTCCCCTAACGCTCACTCTACAGGCTGTCCCCCCTCCTCGATTGATAGGTTTCATCCTATATGCATAGTGCACAGCGCACTCCAAAGGCTAGCTGGACAGCCTTAGAGCAACTCCTGAGGAGGGCGGCTTAGAATTTCTCATAAAACTCCCTAAACGCTCACACTACAAGTTGTCCCCCCCCCCCCTCGATTTGATAGGTTGATCTTATATGCATAGTGCACGGCGCCCTCTCAGTGGATTCCTGAACACTTTACGCCATGTTTGATATGCTCCGAGAACATGCAAATCCTGAAAAATAAGCTTCTCCAATCGCAAGAGGTCTGCCCCAGTCATTTTTGACCTCCCACTGCGAAAACGCGATGTTCTGGCAAAGCTGTATACACGTTTGTGTAGATCTCGAAGAGACGAATCGAACGGTACCCACTGTTTCCCAGAAAACCTCAAACTAGAGGAGTTGGAGCACGCAAACGGTTTTCGACGGCTTGCGACCGACAACTCGTCCGCGACCCGCCCTTCGCAATGGAGCGCAAGTTTTCAATTTCGGCCATTTCCATAGCTTCATATAAACAATGTATACCATACGATAGAGCTCGAACTCCTGAGCTCGAGAGATATCATTTGTTTTTGAAATTAATGAATTTTAGGCGAGTTGTATCAAAAAGACGC